>CM057455.1:1378907500-1380107500 GCA_016271365.2 Neoceratodus forsteri
TCATAGCACTAATGAATCAGAACATAGCAACAATAACAACATCACCATGACTAGCACTGAATGTCCTACAAAAAAAGCATGTTAGCAATAAAATGATACTAGAGTTTCAGAAAGAACTGAATGGAGTTACTCATAGAGGTACTGAATGTTTTGCCACATGCACCAGGAAACTTTCAGTTGTTGAAGCAGCATGCAAGGAGGCATCCTCATCAAATAGAAACTCAGATGCTGAGGCAGCAAATGCTGATAGAGATGGTGGTGATAGTGGGGACTGGAATTGGGATAGCCTAGGGTATGCCCCACATTATGATTATGGCCCTTCCAGTTCTTCTGAATCTAATTGTGAAGATGATAATGTTGGTAGTTTAGATGAGGGGTAGGAAAGGATGCTGCTTTAAGGCACGAGAGGCAAGTCCAGAAAAAAATCATATGCTTAAAGTAAGAAGATGAGTATGAATGACAGCAATTTATCTTAAAAAGGAAATGGCAGTGTAGGGTTTCCTCCAGTTCCCTTGACTGTACAACAAGTAGAGCCAGGCACTGTGTTACAAAGCAAAAAAAGGTAAATCTTTAGTGTGGAATTTATTTTATATTAATCCTGCAGACAGCATTCTCAAGCTGTATGCAGTCTGTTTAAAAATAGCATCAGTCATGGCAAAGTGACACTGTTTGGAACATCAGTAATGATGCCACATGGAAATACAAAACACCCAATTGAGTGGGTCAGGATAAGGGGCAGTGTGGTTGGCACGAGCAGTGGTGGAGGTGGTGGTGGTGTCCATAGTGATAATGAACTGGAAGCAGCAAGTGACATTGAATTACCTGCTGAATCCTTGCAGTCTTCCCAGACAAACATAGATTGCTTTCTGACACAATCAAGTAATGGAAAATCCCCAAGTAATACTCCATGTGAAAAAGATGTGAAAAATACATTCCCTTAAAAATCTAAAATATCTTGTCAACTAACATTAAAAGAAAGTGTTGCAAGGACATCAATATTTATTCGCACACATCCAACATGCAGCAGTTAAATAGAGCCATTGCAGAGCTGTTGGTTGATTGTCAACTCCCTTTTGCTTTTGCTGCCCAAAAAGGTTTCAGCAAAGTCATGCCCCAGATTGACCCATGTTTCACCTTTTCCTGTCAAACCTACTTTTCGAAAAAGGCTGTTACACAGTTGTATGATGTGGTGTGTACTGAAGTCATGAAGAAGTTGAAACTCTCTGAGGTGAAACAGGTTGACATAAAAATTGATATACTAAATGGACCAGCAACCAAACAATTGACTATATGACTGTTACAGCTCACTGGGCATGTTTTCAGTCAGAAAGTAATAATAATCCCCCTCTACAATAATCAATAGGAAGCAGGCTGTAGTTTTCATGTGTCACCACTTTTGAGGAAAACCACACTTCTATGAATATTTTGCAGGAGCTGCAAAAACAATTTCAGAAATGGCTTACTCCATATTCTTATCTCCAGGGTTCATAGTGTCAGATCATAGTGCCAACACATTCAAAGCTGCTAGAGATGGCAACTACCAACACATATGCAAAGGAAGGAAAAGGCAGCTTAGCGGACATGGTGCTCTCAGCAAAACAAGTACTCAATCAAACACGAAAGCTGGGCTACTCACAGTACAGAACAAAAACTCATAGGCTAGAGCTTCAGCATCAAACCTTTATTCAGTATAACACAAGAGGTAAAAAAGCCTCAACGTTTCACTTCCAGTCAAGAAGCTTTGTTAAGAGTGAACAATCCCATATCAGCCCTCCCTTTTATACCACCCATTATGCAGATTTGATACAAGTGGAGGTGAGCATGGGTAGACAGCTCCACTGCAGAATCATAATGGCATAGTTAAAAATGCAGATTAGAATACAAAAAATGTACACAAAATGCACACAACACTATATACAATTGATACATACATAATCATTTGCCAAAAATGCAGTGAAAATTCTAAGATGGACCAATCTAGTTGTAAAAGCTCAGTAATATCAGTTCTGTCATTTAGCCCGGGGGGTTGGTAGCCTTAGATAAATAAATTCAGTATGCCTTTTTTGTGGTAAAAGGGCATCAGTGTCGACCCCTCTTGGTCTAATACACACATTTTCAATACCAATAAACAAAAGCTTATGGTCTGTGGGGACCATGTGGTCAAAACATGATGTGCTAGGGCATATTTCATGTTGGCCTGATTTAAAGCATGCACATGGTCCCCCACCCTTTCTTTGAGCTTCCATTTAGTTTTCCCAGTGTAAAATCTACCACACAAGCAGGTTGCCATGTAAACCAAATAAATAGTATCACAATTTATAAAGTGATTCACAGTAAAAGTTTTTTCCACAGATGTAAATCCAACTTTATCACCAACTACTATTACTTGGTAGCCATAGACATGGTCAGATATTTCCTGAAATGTCTGTGATATGGCTGGAAATGTCCTGCCTGTCTGCAGTACCACTATGGGCCACCAGAGAGAATCTCTTTAGATATTTTGTGAAATATCTGGAAATATCTGACCATATCATTGCTGCCACTGTATGTTACAATATTTACATCTGCTGCAGCAGTAGTAACCCATTGGCAGTGGTGGCAACCAGGTTCTAGCTATGTGTAACCCACTCTCCCAAATGTATGCCTATTCAATAAACCATTCATGGGAAATGTTCTGTAAACTTCTCCAGTTTTTGTTCTGCCCTTAATATTCCCCAGTTTTTATGGCTTCAGTTGATGGAGTTCTGCAGCCATTTTGGGATCATAGAGAAAAAGCAGCTGACTGGATACCGTCCACTCCTTTTTCTTTGGACTTCCGGTAGTGGAAGCAGATGTGCATACACTGCACTACTTTGTTCAGTGGCTGGAACACAGCACTGTCTGCAGTATCCAATATGACCACTGGTGCTTACTGTACATGCATGAGTTCCTGCACATATGCAGATAACTCTGGTGGCCATGTTGGACACTATGGACTCTGTCGCCGGCTGTCCACTGTGTCCAATATGGTCACTGGAGTTATCTGCGCATGCATGAGGACTCATGCATGTGCAGTAAGCACTGGTGGTCATATTAGACATGGAGCTTGTTAACATGGGCTGTGACTCCAAATGTAGTAGTTCAGCCAGCATGATTGACAGGTACATATCCAGGGAGAAACAGGGAGGAGGGGTTAAAAAATACAATTCTGAGTTTCACATTGGCTGCCTTCCCTGCACTTTCTGGACCTAGGGGATGTACCTTCCAAGGCTACTAATACGTCATGGCATAACTGGTATACATATACCTTGTGGTCATTGTGTGCAATCGAGTTTCCCATCAGTAGGATGCAGTTTTCTGCCTTTGTCAGTGCAGAGTAAAACTGCTCCTTCCTGAGCAAAACTCAACTATACATTTGTCTGTGAACCCAAAAGCCAGCTGCATGATACGTTCTACCCAGCAGTCACCACTTACATGTAGCATGCTCCTTCTGGATCCTGCAGCTGGAGAGACTTTATTTTTTAATGGTCCCAGTGACTTAAATTGACCAGCAATAGCTTGCAAGTCTGTGCTGATCCTATTTGCTTTACACTTGTGTTGCTCTTTATAAATCGTAAGTACGAGTTCTTAAATATGCATTCATGATTTGTAGTTTTTGTATTCCCCCATACCTCTGCTGACTTCTC
The DNA here is from genome assembly GCA_016271365.2 of Neoceratodus forsteri. Lineage (NCBI taxonomy): Eukaryota > Metazoa > Chordata > Ceratodontiformes > Ceratodontidae > Neoceratodus > Neoceratodus forsteri. The sequence continues at coordinate 1,378,911,166 of CM057455.1, forward strand.
CTTATTTCTAAGTTTTGGCTTCTAATGGCGTTACATTTAAATTCTTTGCTTGGGTTTATTTCATTCATTGTGGCCTTATCTCTCTCACATTTATCTGTCAAAAGGGCAATGCTGGTGTACAGACATGTGCACAGTGCTGTGTTCCATCTGCCCCATCAGCTGCAGCTGTGATGGTTCTGGCTTGAACCTGTTCTTTACTGTGGTCTCAACTGCAGTGGATTGGGTATTAAAAGTGGTCACCAAATTTAGCTGTGCATTTTCCTCTCTGTTTTGTTGTGATAACAATAAGTCATTCCTATTGGCAGCAGCTACCTTTTCATATGCCACTTCAACATCCCTATTTGAGTAATCTCTGGTAACAAACCTACGGTATCAGCCAGCTCAGCAAAATGCTTTTCAAAAAATGCATCCTGACTACAATTGTGATGCACCTGCAGGAATTGCCCTGGGAGTATATTTCTGATGGTACAGTGGGGATAAGAGCTTGCTACAAGAAACATATTCCTGTCCGTCAGTTTTTGGAAAACACTAGTGTCAACTCCCTGTTGCTGATTTTTAGTGATGCAGATATCCAGTAATAAGATGCTTGCATAACTGTTTTTTTTTACCAAAAATCTCAAATCCTTATTGCTAACATACAGATACTACATAAAATGATTAAGTTGCTCTTATGATCCCTGCCACAGCATAAGAATGCCATCAACAGAACACCTCCAGAGCTCCATTTTGTTGTAAAATGGATTAGACGACTGTTGATAAATCACCTGCTCCTACCAGAGGCCAATATACAAATCCACAACATTGGGAGCAAAAGTCTCCCCCAAAGCAATCCCACTGATCTGTAGATGGAATGCCCCCCAAAAAGTGAAGGAATTGAATTCCAGCACAAATGTGGTCAACTGCGTTAGAAAGTCAATAGCGGGCATTGCAACACCACCTCTCATATGCAAATAATTAGCCACTGCTAATAGCCCATCCTGATGTGGAATGTTAGTGTACAATGATTCCACATTGAGAGCCACTAAGATAAAAGTCCTCGATGTGGATATCCTGCAGAACTGTAACATTTTTAGTAGTATCCTTTACATAGGAATGAATGTTCCAACTATAGGTTTAATAAAATAGGCAATGTATTGTGACAGTGATTCTGTTATGGAGTTTATTCCTGAAATAATTCACAAAATAATGGGGTGCCCTGGAGGTGAAACCGAAGACTTGCATATCTTACACAAAAGATATATTTTTGCTCTCATAAGATGTTGTTTTATTAGAAATGTATTTGTATCTTCATCAATTATGTCTTTAGCCCAAGCCTCATTTACAAAATAATCAAATTGCATCCTATAGGTGGCAGTGGGGTCGCCTGGCAAACTGCATTAACATTTTTTATTTGCCAACTGTTTTTGTACATCCAATATATAGTCAGTAGTATTCAGGATGTCCACACTGCTACCCTTGCGAGCCTGTTTAATAGTAATGTCTTTGTTCTTTTCAAGATGATTCAAAGCCTCAAACTCATTGGTAGACAAATGAGCATACCTGGGGACATAGCTCTTGCTTCAAAGAACTTTCCGATCTCTTTCACTGACTTTCCAAAATGTACTTACAGTTTGATTGGTTGGTGGTGTAAACAAGGATTTTGTTCAAAACTTTCTAATCACATCCTCTTCCTGGGAAAGGGAGATGCCATCCTCACTTATTGATACAGAATCATTCATAGTCAGCTGTCCCTGATCAGCATTCTTTACACCAAAAACACATTTTAAATTCAAATTATGAGTGCAAAGTGAAACATTGAGGCTTTTTTTTTATCTTGTATGTTATACTGAATAAAAGTTTGATGCTGAAACTCAAGCCTATGAGCTTTTTTTCTGTACTGTGAGTTGCCCAGCATTTGTGTTTGCTTATCAACACATATCTTGATTTGCTCATTGTTTAATTATTCTCATCCATAATTTCTTAAATGAAAACAAAAATGCTGAAAACCAGTTAGGTCTTGCTAGGAAAATATGTGGTCATTTCAGTCACTTTGTGAAAGCACAAAACATACAGAAGGAGCTGCAGAGGTCAAATAACTTACCACAGCATAATTCAAAGCAGGAAGTTCCAACCTGCTGGAATTCAGCATTTTATATTGAACAGAAAAAAGGTGTACATGACTACACCATTCAGAATCAAATAGGAAAAGTAGACATCATGATCAGTTCCAGTAGTTGGGGCCTAGCTGAATCTTTGGTCAACTTATTGGAGTCATTTGGGGCTGCCGCACGTGATGTCAGTGCGGACAGTGCAACTCTGAGTTAAATTCTTCTCAAATAAGATTTTTTCACATTTTCCTTGATGACATAAAGAAAGACTTTCAGTCAAAAGAAGACACCACCACTGTTATGCTGTCAGATGACTTGAGTCTGAGACTGTAGACTGATCAGAGGATAAATGCCATGTTTCAGAATGAAACCTATGTTTTGGCTATGTTGCTAGATCCCTGTTTTAAGGGGAACATTGAAACTATCCTTCCTGCAAGGGAAGACTTTGAGTATTGGAGAGATCTTCTGCTAACCAAATTTGATATTGTGCCACCGGCACTAGGTTATAATAGCACCTGTATGGACAGTGCTGTCAAAAACTTTGCCGTCCAGACGGTGCTGATCATAAAAGCAGCAGGAATAAATGCCATAAACAAACAAACACTGTGCCACTGGTAGCGACTGCAAGTCTGGTTTATGATCCCTACCACCAGAAAACTGTATTTCTACAGAGGGAGGGGTGGGGGGGGCTCTGCCCCCAGTGCCCCCCGTAATTAAAATAATCAACTCTGAGTTGGCTCTGGATTACAGGGAAGAAATAACATTTGGAGACCAAGATTAGAACCCTGGTCTCCACCACCTTTCTAGCTGAGCTGCTCATGCTTTAGCACTCCATACCATGGGAGCAGCTTGGCCAGTCTCCTGATTTCCTCTCACCTCATGCTTCTGGCATCATGGACAGTGACCTGGGGAGTGCTTACTACATAGTACTTATTCCCCTATTGCTGTCCACGGAAGCACTGTTCAGACCGTGGTGCTCTGTGCAGCGCTATTATTAGAGAGCTATTCTGATCGGGTAGGGCCCCACCAACACCATTAACTGATGTACAGCAATCAAGATCTGCTGAACCATCAGAGCGTTCCTCTGGTGCGTACAATAGCACATCTATAAATTCTCCACAATCACCAGTGTCATCAGCAAGGGAAAGGACATCTACAGCTATGTCTTGGGCATCCTATGTTAAGGGTTAGAAAGGTGAATCAATTCTGAGTCACCTGCAACAAGATGGACTAGTATCCTGTAAAGAAAGAGCAGCTAGTTCATCTGTCAGACTGTTAACCATCTCACACAGCTCAATAATCCAGGAGTATTTTGCAGACCATACTGTGACTGTTCTCAAAGAAGATCCATTACTCTATTGGAAACAAAAGAGAACAATATGGACAGATCTAGCAAATCTTGCAATAACGTACCTCAGTTGTTCACCTTCAAGCGTATGTTCAGAACACATATTTAGTGCAGCTGGAGGAATAGTCACAGACCAAAGAACACTGCTAAGTCCTGCAAATGGGGAACGGCTTACATTTCTCAGAATGAATTCTGGCAATTTCTCTATTGTCCCAAATACTGAATTTTGTGATTCTGACCCTGAACATGCACAACAGCCTGCAAACAGTGATACTGAATATTATGAGTAGGTTGTGTACGAATAGAAAATCCTATGTGGAGTGGCCTACTGCCAAATTTGGTTACTTAACATTGCTAACACATCTCTCTCTCTCTCTCAGCAGTTGCAACTGTCCCACTGAAATAAATCCTGCCACGGTTACAAATAGTTCATAGACAAACAGGCATGTTTGTCATTATTCTAACAATGTTGGCACCATTATCTTGAACTCACTTACTTGTCTTAATTTTTACATTTTCTCATCAAATGCCTTCTTTGACATGTCACATATTGCTCCAGTCCTGCTCTGTATGAGCTCTACATAAATTCTGGAAGGACTGTTACCAATAAATTACAGGCTTTATATTTATTTTTAATTTTATTTTAGTCTTTGGTAACCGGGTAAGGCCCACTAGGCACAAGTGCCTGTTTTCAGGGGTGACCTGGGAGCACTGGGCAGTTAAGTGACTTGCTCAGAGTCACACAGTATGCAAGTGGAGGTTGTGAAAATCAAACTCAGGTCTGGTCTGCTGGATGTATCAAGCTTGTTCACACCTCATTCCTCTAACCTCTAGGCTATACTGCCAGCCCATATATCATAGCTGTTAACACAGTTTCTTCCATTGCAATCATTTTCCCTCAGTTTTACTATCATTGGCTGACACAGGAGGCTATGGAAGGGGTGAGAGCCAAGAGGCAGCGTTTGGAAAGTACAGGAAATCAGGGAGGGGTGAGGATAAGGATATGTACATGGGGAAGTCCAGGGAGGTTACCAGACTGGTCAGAGTGGCCAAGGAGTCCAGGGAGCTGAGGCTGGCACAGGGAATAAAAAGTGGAGAAAAATACTTCTTCCACTACATCGGAGAGAGAAGAAAGAGTAAGGATCAGCTGGTAAGGATTAAGAAGGATGGGGGAGGTGGGTGGAGAAAGGGGCAGAGGCACTGAATGAATACTTCTGCTCTGTATTCATGCAGGAGAAGGGGAGCAGATACCCCAGGCAAGGGGGGGAGGAGATGACAGATGTAGGGATTACAGAGAGCAGGGTACTAGATGGGTTGAGAGCATTAAGGGTGGACAAAGCACCTGGATCTGATGGCATTCACCCTAGAGTACTAAGGGAGTTGGCAGAGGTCCTGGCGGGGCCACTGACCAACCTGTTCAATACCTCCCTGGACACGGGAGATGCACCACAGGACTGAAGAATGGCCCATGTGGTGCCCATCCACTAAAGTGGCCCAGAGGATGAACCAGGAACGTATAGACCAGTGAGCCTCACGTCGATCATGGGAAAGCTCATGGAGACCATACTAAAAAATAGGCTAGTGAGCTTCTTAGAGGAAAACAGTCTCCAGGATGGTGAACAGCATGGGTTTGTGGTGGGCAGATCCTGCCAGACAAACCTTGTAGAGTACTATGACTGGATGCTGCAGGAACTGGACAAGGGCCATTCAGTGGATGTCCAGTATTTGGACTTAAGTGAGACCTTTCATTCAGTGCTACATGGGAGGTTGGGATCAAAAATGGTGAAATGGATCACAAACTGGCTAAGGGGAAGGCAGAAAAGGGTGGTGGTGGGGGGAACCTCTCATCACCGAGATCAGTGATGAGCAGGTTACCACAGGGATTGGTACTGGGACTGGTGCTGTTTGGGATCTTTATTGCAGATATCTCACACAGGATCTGTAGCAAGATCAGTCTGTTCACAGATGATACCAAGATGGGAGCTGTAGTTGATGACACAGAGGGGTGGAAGGGGTTACAGGAGGACCTGATTAAGCTACCGGAGTCAGCAGAAACATGGCAGTTGGGGTTCAACATCAAGAAGTGCAAGATTATGCACTTCAGAGCCAGGAACCAGGGGAAAGATTATCACTTGAGTGGAGCACAGTTGGGGAGCTCCACAGAGGAGAAGGGCCTAGGAGTGCTCATTACGGGGAGCATGAACAGCTCTGCTCAGTGCAGGAAGGCGGCAGCAAAAGCCAACAAAATGCTGGGGTGTATTGCAAGAGGGATCTCCTTCAGAAGGAGGGAGGTTATCCTGCCCCTGTATAGGTCATTGGTCAGGCCTCACCTGGAGTACTGCATGCAGTACTGGTGCCCATTCCTAAAGAAGAACATCAGATTGTTGGAGGGGGTGTAGCGAAGCGCCACAGAGATGATCCAGGGATTGAAGAGCAAGCCCTGTTAGGACAGGCTGGGAGAGCTGAATATGTATTCACTGGAGGAGAGGAGAGTTGGGGGGGATATGATCGAGACCTTTAAGCATCTGAAGGGGATGAACAAAATCAACACAGAAGGGATTTTTCATATGAGAAGGAGGAGGGACATGATGGGCATGGACTGAGATTGGAGTGGGGAAGATTCAAAAGGGAAATGAGGAGACATTTTTTCACAGAAAGAATGATGGATAAATGGAACACCTTAACAGACAAGATAGTGTTCTGTAACATGGTGGGCAGTTCCAAGATGGGTTGGGACAGGGTAAGGGGAAAGGATGCTGGGAAGGGGGGCAGGAGGGGCATCTGCATGTGGAGGGGCTAGCTGTACACTCGAGCAGACTCAATAGACAATGAGGCCTGTTTCTGCTGGCAATTTTGTATGTTTGTATGCTCATATTCTCCTTAGACAGGTACTACTGACAAAATATGCCATCACCACTGCCACCACACCAGCCACATGTGCCACACTGCTCTTAATCTTGTTAATCATCAGTTTATTAAGTTTTGATGCCTGCCATGGGTATAATTTTTAGAAACAGCAGCAGGCTCAATCAGAGCAGCTGTGCCTCTCATTCTTACCTCATCAATGCCTGCCATGGGTATAATTTTTGGAAACAGCAGCAGGCTCACTCATGCACCTCTTGCATCTGCCTTAGCAATGCCCAACATGGGTATCATTTTTGGAAACAGACACAGGCTCAATCAGAGCAGCTGCACTTCTTGTACTTGCCTCAGCAATGCATGCCATTGGTATAATTTTTGGAAACAGCAGCAGGCTCAATCAGAGCAGGTGTGCCTTTCGTACCTGCCTCAGCAATGCCCGCAATGGGTATAACTTTTTGGAAACAGCAACAGATTCAATCAGAGCAGCTACACCTCTTGTACATACCTCATCAATGCCCACCATTAGTATAATTTTTGGAAACAGCAGCAGGCTTACTCAGACTAGCTCCACTACTCGCCCCTGCCTAGAGGTATGTGAAGTTGGGAAAACTCACTCTGCGTAAACTTTCACAGATTTTGACTATTCCACAAAGTTTTCCACCCTGTGAAGCCCCACTTCAAAGCATTTTTTGCGGATTCACAAAATTTCAAAGTCAAAAACTTTGATTCTTGTTGCAGTCAATAGTAGAAGTGTCCCAGATCTGCAAAGTTGGAACTTCACTGTTGAAGTTCAGCACAAGACTCAAAGTTTGCAATGAATGTGTTGCTGAACAGAAAATTGGAAGCTAGTTTGGTTGTTCTGTGAATGTAGTGTGTTTGAGAGAGACTTAAAGAGCACAGCTTGTGTTGTAGCTTAAAGTCACAATCTAAAAACATTACATAAAAGAGCATTTTGTTGGTCAAATTGATTCAGAACTGTTACTGTGAGTGCCCTTTGCACACACAGTAATTTTTAGTGTTGATTTTCTCCGTACTGTATTGTTTATTTGAAGTATTTAGTTTTCCATTAGAAGTTGTGATTTGCATGGGGGAGGGTAGGAGCAGTTTAGAAGGCACAGTTGTCTTCTGAACAAAATCAGTGGGCAAGTGCCCTGTCTTTTCCTAAGAAAACAAAGCAATGTCCTCCTGACTGCGATTTAACTAGAGTGATTTTTGTGTCTCTGTGTGCATACCTGCATTTAGGGGGGAAAAATCACAGTCCTCTTGACTGTGATTGAACCAGAGTGATTGTTGTGTGACTGCGTGCACAGCTGTATTTAGGAAAAAAAAATCTCTGTCCTTTGAACTGCAATTTAACCAGAGTGATTGTTGTGTGACTGCATGCATAGCTGTATTTAGGAAAAAAAATCACTGTCCTCCTGACTGCAATTTAAGCAGTGATTGTTGTGTCCCTGCATGCACCTGTATTTAGAAAAAAATCACAGTCCTCCTGACTGTGATTTAACCACAGTGATTTTTGTGTGACTAAGTGCACAACTGTATTTAGGAAAAAAGTCACTGTCCTCCTGACTGTGATTTAACCAGAGTAATTTTTGTGTGACTGCATGCCCAACTGCATTCAGGAAACAAAACACTGTCCTCCTGACTGCAATATAACCAGAGTGATTGTTGTGTCCCTCCGTACACCTGTATCTAGGAACAAAATCACAGTCCTCCTGACTGCGACTTAACCAGAGTTATTGTTTTGTCCCTGCGTGCACACCTATATTTCTGAAAAAAATCACTGTCCTCCAGACAGCGATTTAACCGGAGTGATTGTTGTGTAACTGCATGCCCAAATGTATTTAGGAAAAAATCACTGTCCTTCTAACTGTGATTTAACCAGAGTGATTGTTGTGTCCCTGTGTGCACAACTGTATTTAGGAAAAATATCACTGTCCTCCTGACTGTGATTTAACCAGAGTGATTTTTGTGTGACTGCATGCACACCTGTATTTAGGAAAAAAATCACTGTCCTCTTGACTGCAATTTAACCAGAGTGATTTTTGTGTGACTGCATGCCCAGCTGTATTTAGGAAAAAAAAATCATTGTCCTCCTGACTGTGATATAACCAGAGTGATTGTTGTGTCCCTGCATGCACCTGTATTTAAGAAGACAATCGCTATCTTCCTGACTCCAATTTAACCAGAGTGATTTTCCTATGACTGTCTCTGCTAAAGAATGACTGGAAAAAAAAGGGCAACTAAAGGGAGACGATCTGGAGCAGCCACAAAGAACATTTCCCAGTTTGTGGTTTCTAATTCTAATAGTAGTGCAGGAACCAGAAACGTGTCTGTGAGAGCACAGGGACAGCATTCAGATGACTCTGTGGCAGGCAGTGGCAGTAGCAGTAGTAGCAATATATATTGCCCTGGTGTTGGCTTTCCTGATGTTAAGTTTTTCTCTGCCGAATTTGCGGCAGACATGTTGATGGATGTGTCAATGTCAAGTGACAGAGTGAGAGGAAGCAGCAGCAGCACCACCAAACAAACAACTGTGGGCTTGGAGGAGGTTGGGTCCGAAGTATAATTTGAAAGTGGTGCTGTTGGTGATGGTGGGTCGGAGGCAGAGCCTGATAATGTGTGTCCAGTGAGTGAGGTGGTACATGTGAAGCACATGAGGACAACAGTTATGAAGAGGAGGTGCATGTTACAGAAGCATGTGGCACTTGCTACTGAGGCAGACAGACCTGCTGAGGCTGATGAGACTGCCAGCTTTTTTCCAGATTATGATGTGGATGATGATGATGTGTCAGACGACACAGATCCCTTATGGGAGCCTGAAAAGAAAAGGGCAACACAGGGTGTTACAGATCAAGTTTTTCCTGTTGCCTTAACTGCTAAAACCACCATGAAGAAGGACATCCCAAGCGCTGTTTCTCCCATTTCTACATTGTTCCAGTCACACCACAAAATAAAGAGCAAATCTTCTTTGCTATCACAATCACAGTCATCTTGGCACCAAGTAAATACAAGGCCCCATAAATCCCTAGTGTGGGATTTTTATGTACTGGACCCATCTGACGAGAGGGTGGCAATTTTCCAACTGTGTCAAACCTGAGTAAGTCAGGATAAGAAGGGTAGTCACCTTGGCACAGGTGGGCAACACACACACCTTAAAAATAGGCACCAAATTCAGTGGCGTCAACACCAGAAGGCAGCCAGTGCAAGTGGTTCTGGTCCATCCCAATCAGAGGGCAATGTAAGCAAAATATAACCAGCACCACTAGAGGGACATGGTGGTGCAGGTGAGGAGGAGGATATCATTGTGGTACTGGATGAGGAAGATTCTGGAAGTGGGCAAAGTAGTGGTCCTAGCTACCGGAGTATCACCCCAAGTCAAAATTTGATTGCTACCTCAGTAATGAAAAACAAAAAAGCCACTGAGGTGTGTCATGCACCGCCCCAGGCTGTGAATACCATTGGCAATCCCATGCAAGGAGCACCCCCTTAATGGCACAACAACAAGGCAAGCTGTTTGGCACACCACCAGGTGTCTCATTCATGGCTGAAGTATCAAGAAAAGTTTAGCCAATGCTCCTTTCCATTTTGGATTGGCAAATAAGATTCACGCTTAATCATGGTACAGCACAGGAGTTGAATGCAGCATGTGCAGAAATGATTGCTCTGGATTTGTTGCCATACTCCTTTGTAGAGAATGTGGGATTTAGGTGGTTCATGGCCCATGCCTTACCTAAATGGCAGGTACCATCACGTACATACTTTTCAAAGCATGCCATCCCTGAACTGTGCAGTACTGTATGTGACATGGTATATCATGCCCTGCAGCATTCCTCAGCACAGTATGTCCATCTGAGCATGGACATGTGGACCAGTGGGAAAACATCAGGTAGCTCTTACCTGTGTATTACAGCACACTGGGCACAGGTACCTGGGGTTGCATCTGATTGGGGGAGTGGTAAGAATTGCAGTAGGACAAACTGTGGTGACAGCAACATGCCTAGTGTTAGGCAGCATGCAACACTGACCATGAAGAGTATCCCCAGGTCACACACTGGAGAAAAGATGCTGGAAGTTATACTGGCCGCGATTGATCAGTGGCTCTGCCCCCATGCACTGAAAGTTGGATTCATCACCAGTGATAATGTCTCAAATGTGCAGAAATGCATCACTGATGGGGGACTTGTTAGGGTGCCATGCCTGGCACATTGCTTTAACCTTCTTGTGCAGACTTTCATTAACCATCCGGATATAAAAGAAGTTTTGACTCTTGCCCGACGCATCTGTGCCCAATTTGCACATTCAACAAAAGCACATGACCATCAATGTGATCTGCAGCCAAAGAACAAGATGCCTCAGCACCATTTAAAGTTTGACATTGTCACCTGGTGGAATTCCACCTTGTACATGGTGGAGCATCTATACCAGCAGTACAAGGCTATATCTGAGTATGTGCTAATTCATGCGAGTCGTTGCAACAGTGGGGCATCCATGTGGCTCACAACAGAGAAGTGGTGCTTAATAGATGGACTCATCTCAGTTCTGAGACCCTTCAAGCATGCAACACAGGCAGTGAGTGGGGACACTGCCTGCATCAGCGAGCCCATCCTTCTGCTATGGGTGCTGAGGCAGACACTGCTGAACATGCAGCAACAGCTGGAGGCAGGTGGTGACAGAGCAATTTGCTCATTAATGGAACACATGCTGTCCATATTAGACTCCAACACCCACATAAAGTATATTCTGCAGTCTGAGGAGTTTGGAATTGCCACAGTGCTTGACCCACGTTATAAACCTGGGCTGGCAGCCATATTACAAGGTGGGCGGCATGAGTTGCAGAGACCGACAGAACTACTCAATCAGAGGGTAAGTGGTGCACAGTTGCTTCTATGGGCACAGGGGTCAAAGAACGATGATGGTACTGCACAGTGATCCGGTGTTATTGCCACACACTTCTCTTCATCCCAGCCAGGTTGTCAAACTGCAGAAAAGCAATGCAAGGTAAAGGAACCTATGCTGAATCCCATCTGAGCCACCCTCAGTCAGGTGGAAGTCACAGACATGGAGGAAACTGAGGAGGAGGAGGAGGAGGATGATTACTCTGCATGTCTTCAACTGGCAAAATGCATGGTAGATGCATATTTTCCAGATACAAAGAACCTTGCCATTGGAGATGAGCCACTACTACACTGGGGCACTAAGGTCAAAATGATTGGCCAGCACTGACAGTGGTTGCCCTTAAATATCTTAGCTGCCCATCCTCCAGTGTCAGCATTGAGCAGGTGTTCAGTTCAGCAGATGCCACTGTGCATGACAGATGCACAGATCTATCTCCAAAAAACATTGGCACGTAGATATTTATCAGAATGAATGAGGCTCACATACCATCAAAAAGAGCAATGTCCATGGTAACATCACTGATTGACAGTGATGATGATGATGATGAGGAGGAAAGTGCTTTAGTCAGACTGAGCTGTACCTCACCATTATCTCACAACACTGAAGTGGATGAAGTATTGCTGGAGAGGGAGTTCCCATATGATGACACTTCCAGTATTGAAGACTGTGAGGGATGCTTCATGGAGATTGTGGAAGAATAATGAACTCCACTGTTTATTTTCTCCTTCTCCTTCTCCTTCTCCCTCCACATCCCCACCAGTCCACAACCATGTAATCCTGGATGTCATATTAATAACAATAATAATGTATCACGTTCAGTATTGAGATACACATCCACAACTATTAATTAGTGTTGCTTTTTAACTATGTCAAATTGAACAGCAGTAAACAATGTACTATGCCACTTACGAATTAATGAACATCCACTCTAGCCAGCAAGACGCACCGCAGCTGTGCAACAGTGACCTCAACACCTCAATATTCTCCTCCTCCTATTATCTCTTGTGTGTAGATGTCTTGGATCCTCCTCCAACACGTGCAGAAACAGCATGGCACAGCACTTCCACCACCTCAGTGGTGTGTACTAGGCAGCGCATTGTGATAAAGAAAACCACCTACTCTGTACTCCCTGGGCTGCTTCAGCTATGTCCTCCTCCTCACAATCACATCAAGTAAGAAACAGCATTGGCTTGGCTACCACTTCCACCACTGTGGTGATGATTCATTGCCACCAGTGTGATAAACAGAAGCGCTTCCTGTACCTCCTCAAAACTCTCCTCTTGACAGATTCATCTTGGTCCTCCATCAAGCCACTGACTGAAGTCTGCAAGGCATCATCATGCAGAACCATACTGTATCAAGGACTTTCTTCATCTACTGTTGGTAAGACACTTGCACTGTTTTTCAGACACTGCAGCCCTTCTATAAGCCTACTAGAGGCAGAAAATCAGTCCATTATTGATGAGACTCATTGCAGCATTAAAATGTTTTAATGTAATGTCTTCTTCATGCAGGTTTTGCTGGTTCTACTACAGAACACAGACACCAAAACAGAATTGCACAGCCAGCAGTAGTACTCTGACGGTAAGTATCATTGTGATTTATGTTTTCCTTTCCTTTCCTTTCCTTTCCTTGACTTTTATTCACAAAAATCCTTTCTTGTTTTCCAAGTACTCTCTGTGGACTGACATCATTTGCTTGGTGAATGAAGCACATTGTTGAAACAAATTCAGGCACAAGGAATACCTGTAAGGATAAGGAAGAACAGCAGAGACAGTGATTAAGAAATAAAATTAATTTATCAATTATGGTACAAAAACAAGTCCCCCCCAAAAAAAAACCTTAGTGGTTGGCCAATAATGTGTATGAGTCAGACAACAGCATCTGTGTTGTAGCTGTCCAGCAGCATGATGTCATCTATCTGCATTCTGCACAAATAACTGAAAATCGATGAAAGAGAAGTATGAATATATTAGACTTCGAACAATAGCAATAACTCCACTCCCTTACAATGAAAAGAAAACAACGGTACTTACCTGTGCACTATGTCTATGTGCCATCATGAATCCCCAACAAGCAGGTCTCCCCCCAAACAAAATATACTTACCTTCATGGTTGGCCAATGTTGGGCATGAGTCAGAGAACAGCATCTATGTTGTAGCTGTCCAGCAGTATGTCATATGCACATATAACTGAAAATCAATGAAAGAGAAGTACGAATATATTAGACTTCGAACAACAGCAATAACCCCCCTCTCTTACAATGAAAAGAAAACAAAGGTACTTACCTGTGCAGTACATCTATGAGCCATCATGAATCCAGGACCACAATGAGTAAGAGGCCTTTTCTCTGACTTCAGAGCAACAGCAGCAGCAGCAGCAGCAAAGCACCCTCTCCATGTGGCAATAGTGTTTGGCTGAAAGAAGCGTTTTTTCTCTGGGGACACAACTTCACATTTCTGGCAAAGTGCTGGTGGTGGTGGTTGTGGGGTGGCAGGTTGAAAAATGCATAGTAGAGCTAAGTATGTTTAGGTTCTCTTGCAAGCTTCGTACGTGCTTTGCACCACCTTCTCAGGTGTGTGCGGCAACAGTATTTGACCTAAAGGAAGCGTTTTGTCTCTGGGGACACAACTTCACATTTCTGGCAAAGTACTTGTAGTGGGGGTGGTGGGGTGGCAGGCCCAAAAATACATAGTACAATAAATATGTTTAGGTTCTCTTGTGAGCTTCACATATGCTTTGCACTGCCTTCTCAGGTGTGTGCAGCAACAGTATTTCAGTGAAGGGAAAAAATGTATGTCTGGGGACACAACTTCACATTTCTGGCAAACACAGTAAACATGTTAAGTGCTGAAAAAAGATTTATGTTTAACTTCTCAGTAGAATAGCTCATGTTTGGTTTGCACTTCTTTGGGTGGCTGGTGGTTGCACACAACACAACTACCAGTTATGCACCGTCACATACCATGGGGACACAATTTATTTAATGTGGAAAATACTTGACATTTGTGGATAGATGGAGGGCGTACACATGATGAACCAGTAACAAAAATGAAAGGAAGGAAAGTGGTTCATCATGTGTAAAAAGGATTAAAGAAATAACAGAATTGGACAAGTGAGGGACATCCACACGAATGAAACAATACTAAAAAGAGGATAGAGAAAAATACCTCAAAACAACAGAGCTTTTTTTTTTTACTTTTTAAAACTTTTCATATTTTTTTTGGTGTTTTTTATTTTTAATTGGGGGACTAGAGAATGGACAAATTAAGAACAAAGATGACAGAATAACTGCATATAAAATAAAACGTTTCTTGAAACAGACCAACTCAGATCACCCCACCAGCATTGCCAGAAGACGAGCCATGCCCACCACCACCATGCAGCTCGGATATGAGAGTGAAGATCCTCTCATGGCTGGACATGACACTGTCCAGCCAATCCATCACTTCCTGCCAGAAAGTGTTAAATTCTTTCTGCAGATCATTCACCTCGGCCCACATAACTCCCACATAGCCACTTGTGGCAGGTGCCATAGGGTCATCATTACTGCCATAACAGATGAGCTCTCTGTGAGGTACAGGAGGAGTACTGCTGTGGTCCATCCCATGCCTGCCATGCTGACTCACTGCAGCAGCCCCCCGACTGACCTCATGTTGCTCAACATTTCCCCCAGGGCCATCACTACCACCACCATCATGTGATGCAGCCACATCACGCTCCTTGGCCCTCCACTCAGTGAGGTGGTGAATGTAGAGGTGTGTCCTCTGGCTGCCGGTCCCAAGACGGCTTCCTTTTTTACCCCATCTCACACACCGCCCACACACCTTGCAGATGGCCACTGTCTCATCTGAAGGGTGCATATAAAAAAAGTCCCACACCACAGAGCACTGTGGGAGTGGGGGAGCACCAGAAGAGGAAGCGGTAGGCTCCTGCTGAGGAGAGGAACTTGTGGCTGCTTCTGCTGCTGTTGTTCCTGCTGCTGCTGCTGCTGTTCAGGCTGTCGAGGTTTTTCTTGTTGCTGCTGCTCTGCAGCAGCAGAACTCTCTTCCTTAGCTGGGGGGGGGCAGCACTCTCTTTGGAAATAACACTCCACTAAGGTGTGGGCACCTTACTGATGCTCCAGCCCCACCTGGTCTGGACTCCACCAAGTCCTGACGCTACCCCTCCACTACAAAAAGAAATGTAAAGAAAATGAATGAAAAAGACAGTAAGAAGTCAGAAAAAAAGAAGTATACACTTACAAAATGTATAAAATCAGAAACTACAGTAAAGAAAGATAAGGATTACAACTCAGAAAGGTGTAAAATATTCAACTCTAAAGATATATTGCTGCTAAAATGCACTCTGAGTCTATGAGACTGTCTCCTTCAACTACAACTGCTAGAATGAAAGTGAAACATTCACTTCCTGCCTGACTGGAGTATCCCATGTGACCTGCAGTAAGTGAATCATGTGACAAACCATGTTTTTCATTAACTCCAAAGTTACTAACCAAGTCAAAGTTACCTTTGAAGTTAACCAGTGAAGTTTTGGCACCAGAATCCAATTACTTTCGAAGGTTACTAAAAAAAAGTCGAAGTTAACCAGCGAAGTTACCTGGCAAAGTTTTAGCACCAGAGAAGCCATTTATGTGAAGTTTTACATGGGGCGAATTTGGTGACTTTTGGGAACTTCGCCGGCAGATTTAAACTTTGCAGCATCTCTACACCAGCCTCAGCAATGCCCACCATGGGTATAATTTTTGGAAACAGTAGCAGGCTCAGTCATTGTAGCTGTGCCTCTCATACCTGCCTCAGCAATGCCCACCATGGGTATAATTTTTGGAAACAGCAGCAGGCTCAGTTAGATCAGCTGCACATGTTGTACCTCCTTGTCTTACACAGTGACCTAATTGATGAATGACTTATTCAACCATAAAAGGCTCTCTGTTTTGCTAACTACTGGAGACACACAGGCTGGCAATGTCAAGTAATAAAGAAAGAAAATCAGGGCATATCAGAGCAGCCCTATAGAAGAATGCCTGATACAGCCAGAAAGGCTGTATTTTTGGAACCAGTGGCAAACTTGCTCAGAGTACCTGTGTCAATCATACTTGCCTAAAACAGACCCTGATGTAGTTTCCTTTGTTTAGGGTAATCAAAAACAGACTTTCACATTTTGTTATGGTCAGGGTAGGGTAGTAGAATGATAGGAGTAGTAACTACTATACCCTAACCAACTACCCATTTTTCATTAGGGTGTTTTTAGGGTAATTTAGGGTAGTTTAGAGGTACACACAGGTAATATTTAGGATTGGGTATTTCACTACCTGCCCATACCTAGTGCTAGCACAATTCAGAGAACTTAAAATTCCAAAAGAGAAGGCTTGAACATTAAAATTGTAATTCAAAGTTGGAAAAGCATGAAGACCCAGCCAGCAATGCCTGCACTCATACGACACATGGATGCAGCAGTTCAGCACAGACAGGCAATAGCTCACAGCAGCAGGTTAGGTAACAGTCAGGAGTTTTGGACTCTCTCAAATGTTCTGCAGCAGTACAGCCCTTCTGTTTCACACATCTTCGGATACAGCACTTCTGGCTCAGCTCTTGGTCATAGGAGCACTGTGTAGCAGCTTCCTGGTTTCCAAGGAGCCCAGACCTCAGTAGTGACCCCCCTCAGTCCAACTTCTCTATTCGATCAAGAGTACACCCATACTAAGGCATGTGCCCTGTGGCTTCCTGTTTTCTGTTCTATTGCACTAGATAAGGGCTAGTGGGCCCCTTCCCTGGCTCTGAAGCAACCTGGGTAGGAAGCAGGTCTCTGTCTCCACTCAGTATAGCTCAGCAGCTTTGGAATGCAGCAATGGCCTATAGGCTCAAACTGTCAGCAATTTATTCTCACTGATGCTCATGTGGCACAGTCTCAGAGTTTACTAAATGAACCCTGATGAAAGTGCAAAGGATGGTTGCCCTGGCTAGGCCTCCCACGTGGTCCCACCAGCAGCAGATCTGAACACCTCTTGTCCCTCTCAGACTGCTCCCCAGCTCCCCAAGAGTCCAGAATCCTCTTTCTCCTCATTCCATGTTTCTTTAGACAGGCAGGGCTGTCCATCAGTCCTTCTACCCTGTCCTACCCTCTGAATGGCTCCTTAATCATGCCAGTCCAAGTTGGAGGGACCGATTGCATCATCCTCCCCACAACCCCCTACTTCTGTTTCTAGGCTTCCTAGCCCTCTGATTAGATGTCTGTCATTAAAGGTTATATTAGGTCAGGAGACTTGGCATTTATCCTACTCAGAGAGAGACAAGAAACAAAATAGCTTTACAAATACTGTTGCCTATATTGGACTATGGCAGTATAGCCCATGAACATGCAAATAAAACATCACTGTGCAAGTTTGATCAAACTTATTATAGAATGGCATGTTTTGTGCTCAAATGTTTGAACTGTTGGGATGGAACTCCTTGGAGCTGAGAAGGAAGAGAATGTTGGTAGTCGTGGCATTCAAAGAATTGAAAACGATTAAGAGTAAACATCTAAATCTCATTTAATTTCTGCATCTGAAATGTCATTGTCACAATTTTAGAGTAGTGAAAAACTGAGGAATAAGTATCCCAGTGGTGACAAATATTTATACCGAGATCCAATCTAGTTTGTAATTGCCTAAAAGCTGGAATGAGCTGGTCCTAAAAGTGAGAGACATAAACAAACGAGCAATATTTAAAAGAGCAATGATGAAATCATTTGATGAAACATGTTCCTTTGTCTAATGCCTGTATATGTTTATTTTCCAGCTATTGGGTCTAGCGGGCTTTATAATTTTATTTTATCTGTTTCCTTTTCTAAATTAATCAGTTGATTGTGTTTTACATCCAGGAAATCAAGTCAAGTATAATGCATTGTACGTTGGTTTTGTAATTATATTTTTAATTAGTAGGAATTTTTTGGCAACATTGTATCTATTGATTTGTGCTAAATTCTGTGCAAAGCTATTGCATTTAACTGTAACTGTAATCATGTAACAGGATGGCTTTGCTAAATAGGGCCTCATAGTCCTGAAGTTTTGTTCTGCGGAAGAATAAAGTTTTATCTTATCTTATTAACAGTTCAACAAGTATTTTATGCAGCAAAGAATCTTATGAATAAAAAAAAAGACAACAGATTCCAATTTCTTCCAATTTTCTTATCTACTCATCCATCTGAATCATATTCCATTGCTTCTCTCAGGCCTCACCAAAGGCTTTTATATTGAACTTCATTCCATTTGCTCCATCTCAGTTACCAATCTTCATTCACTACTGTAGATCCAGACATCTCAAGACAATCTGCTTCACATTTTAAACTGTTTTTTTCCCTTCGCATCCGAATTAACCTGCAGAAAATGAAAACTGTTATCCTTACTAGGATACCCGAGTTTGTGATGATAATTATTCTTCAAGGCAGAAGTTTCATAACCCTTTGTGACTTGGCACATTCAGTCACTGCTCTGGATAATCATCTTACCACCACTGTTTCCACTTGTTCAGACCTCCCTATGTGGTCACATGTTCTTCAGACTAGAATGGCATATACATGTTTTGTTCAGATCTAGTCTAGCATTGAACCTCGAGATTTTCACTGATGCCACACAATCATTTGGTTTTGTGACAATCTGTGGCCTGTATTGTTTTGCTATTCCATGGCCATATGAAATCCAAGATATTCCTCATTTTTAATTCACATCCTCCCTGTTTGAAATGTATTCTGTTGTAGCAGTCCTTTTTACCAGGGATCACCTTTGGAAAAATCAACTTATTGCATTCTTTTCTGATAACCAAGCTGCCATAGCCTTCATAACTAAAGGTTGACCCTCCTCCATAATGAAATACATGAGAAGATTAACATGTCCTTCTTAATTGTACAATTTCAGAATCACTTGTGTGTACATACGTGGTACTGTGAACTTTCTTGAGATTGTCTCTCCTGTGTCCAGTTCTTGCAACTCAGAACTTCCCATCATCAAGCCACTCAAGTTATGATGGCTCATCCATCAAAACAGGAGCCGCAAATAACTTAATTTTTACCTCAACCATGCTAACTTAATGATCTGGAATTCACTTGCTGTATCTGTGAAAGGACTGGGTAACACCCTGTCCCAATTATAATGCAGGGATAATTAAAAAGCAAGGATCTATTTTGTCATCTCCTATTCTTCCCACTTGTCTGTCTGGCAAAGTGCTGTGTGGCACCTAGGAATTGGCCATTCCGATACTCCTCCAATTTTCCCCAATTATCTCCCTTTCTTTCACTTGCTGTTTCTATTCTTCTTTCTTTCTCCTATTGTCATTAAAACATTATTTGTGAATCTTTATGTGAAACTAGGGTCCTTTAATTTGCAAATGTATATACATATATTATTGAAATAATTGCAGAAAGCTATTAGAAAAGATGTCAATTTGGAACACAAGGGGTAGCCTTAAGATTAATTTTGGCCTGCACAGACTTGTTTGGAGAATTGTCAGCAGGTTGCCAGTTCTGAGAAAGAATGTTCTATTTTGTAGCATCTGTTGAGACTACATGTACTCTTCAGGCTGGTCACAGTAAAGAAACTGACAATGTTCTGGTACATTTTGTGAGAAACAGAAGATGCAACTTACAACTGTCAGCATGCAGAGTTTAAACTGCCATGAAATAACATCTAATGAGGGAGAGCAATGTTTTGTTGAGAGATATCGAGAGATTGAGATTTGAACTGAGAGTGTGAGAGAGACTCTCAGATGTTGGAATTTGTTTGTACTGCCTGTATGAAGAGGTATCCTGGTTTTTTAATTATTTTATTGTTATTGATAATGATAAAATGATACTTGCAAATTGTATAACTTCTCTTGGTCTGCCTATGCTTCCTGATCTATGCCACTATGACAGCTGGTGTCAGACAAAGTGGGATTTAGGCTGTGCATACTCTGCACCAGGAGTTTTGTGCTTGGATACTAGACCTGGTACCAGAGAAGCATAGAAGAAGGGTAAAGACCCTGCAACAGCAAGTCCAGGAGTGATTTACCAGAAAAATGACAGCCAAACTAGAAGCAGAAACAAAAGTCAAAACCGAGACTGTACAGCTAGCACCAGTAATGACAGAAGAAGAACAAGCAGGGACAGAACTGGAAGCATGTCTGCCTTCTTCAAATGGTGGGCTATACAACAAAGAGAGACTGAGAAACACAGAAGAGATGCAGTGACAGGAGCAGGGATGACTGGATGCCTTGCATGCTATCTAAGCTAGACGGTATGTTGCAGGTCCGGAAGAGCAACAAAACACAAACAACTTAAAAAGACTTTAAACTGACAAAGCTGTGTCCCACAGATGATATCAAAGCATACTTGACAACATTTGAAAGAGTTGACAGTGCCTGCCAATGGCCAAAACAGCAATAGACAATCACAATCTGACAGTTAAAACCCAACTTGCTTACAACAATATGGACACTGCACAGTCAGAAACCTATGACCTTGTGAAAAGAGAAATCCTTAAAAGATATTACATCTCAGGAGAGACCTACAGGCAGGGATACCAGTCCCTTAAGTAACACTCATTTGACAATCCTCAAAAAGCTTTTACCCAACTTAGAGAACTCCTCATTAAATGGCTCCAACCAGAGGGCAACACAGTCCCACAGGTCATTGACATATATATTTACAATGGAGCAATTCATCAACATCTATCCTATAGACGTACAGCTTTGGATAAAAGATCACTGACCAGAAAGTGGAGAAAAGAATGTTTCTTTGGCTGAAGACTATCAGATGGACAGAAAGACATCCCAGCAGAGAAGTAATAGCCTAGGAATGGTAAGACACTTTTTTTTCCCCAGTTTAACCCCAGGCCAGACAGAAACTCTGATGGAGGTAAAAAATCTGCACTCAAAGACTTTATTTGCTATACCTGTAATAAGCCAGGCCATATTGCAAGAAGCAGCCATAAAAGTAAGGATGGTAACACTGGAGCAATTTTGGCCTTAGCATATTGGAACAAGTGTTTAAATAGATGTTAAGGTACAAGGTAAGACTGTGAAGGGACTTACAGATTCAGGAAGCAGATAAACCTTGGTGCATGAGAGGTGCATGGGAGGAAGTTGCCCGTCTTCAGGCCGCACTGCACAGTAGTAAGGAAACCTTCCCCCAGGCCACACTGGACAGTAGGAAGGGAACCTCCCCCATCCAGGGAGCACTAGCGCCACCACCACTACCTCAGAGGTTGTGAAGAAAGCACAGCAGTTGGACCACAGTGGGCTCAGGGAGGGTGAGGAGGGTGGAACAGAGGTACACCCAGTCAATTGTTCCACTCCACAATCCATACACCATTCTGGGGGAGCATAGCTCCCCTATGGATGCACCCGCAGAGAAGACTGATGACAACTGTCACAAGGGAGGCCCACAGGAAGGAGGCAGAGGACACCACAGGGAAAGGAAGCAGCTCCTGGTGGGGGACTCAATTATTAGGGGTATAGAACTGGGGGGAGCTAGGAAAACTGAAGTAAAATGCCTGTGTGGTGCCATGGCTTGGAGGGACAGGAAGGGCGTCCTCAGGATCACAAGAACAGCTGCAAGGGATTCTAAGATGGATGTAATTGTCCACCTAGGGACAAATGACTTGGCTCATCATGAGATTAGAGCAGTGCAGGAGGACATTGCAGAGTTGGGGAGGGACCTAAGACAAGTAGCACCACAGTTCCTTCTCAGAGGTGCTGCCTGTCAAAGGCATGGCGGAGGCGAGGGTAATTGGCACCATGCAGTTTAATGAATGGTTGAAAAAATGGTGCAGAGCACAGGGGTTTGGCTTCATTGAGGACTGGGGTTCCACCTGGAGGGACACCAGCCTATACTGGCAGGATGGTCTGCATCTGTCCAGGAAGGAACAAAGTCTTTTGAGCAATCGGTTTAAATGCTTCATTTGCAAGCTTTTAAACTAGTCAAAGGGAGGCACTGACAAGCAGCAGGAAAATCCTAGCCTCTCCCTACAAAACAGGGTACTAAATGAGAAAAAGACCGAGGTAGAACGGTCAGTGGGGGATGCTGCAACAGAAGGTAAAGCCATCAAAAAATGGACAGCAATGAGTACCAATGCCCGTAGTCTGGGTAACAAGCTTCCTGAATTAGTGGCCTTGATGGAGGAGGAACATCTGGATATCGTGGCAGTCACAGAAACATGGTACACACAAAACCATGACTGGGACATAAACATACCAGGATACACTGTCTACAGGAGGGACAGGGAGGGTAAAAGAGGAGGAGGTAGTTCTTTACATAAGGGAAGGAATAAAGCAACAGAACAAAAGGGTAAACAGGGAGGAGAAGAAGCACTGTGGATAAATTTAGAGACAGGCAATGGCAACCACAATACGCACAGGGGTTGGTATACAGACTTTCTCAGGGGGAGGAAATGGACAGGGAAATGATAGAAAGTATACTTAGAATGGCAGAAAAAGGGAGATATTGCTGATGGTGATCTGAATATGCCAGATGTTAACTGGAGTGCAGTTGCAGCTGCCATTTCAAGAGTGCAGTTATTCTAGATGCCCTACAGGGGCATGCCTTAGACAACTAGTACTGGAGCCACTCAAGAGGGAGCAATATTAGACTTGATTCTCTCAAATGGAGATGGAGAGAGGATCACAGATGTAGAAGTGGGTAGCCATCTGGGAACTAGCGACCATCGAACAGTATGGTTCACAATAAACACAGCAATAGAGTCAAGCCATACAAAGACAAAAGTACTGGACTTTAGGAGGCTGACTTTGCCAAAATGGGTGAGTGCCTAAGGAATGCACTAGCCAATGGGCAGGAAGGAGGGGTGGAAGAACAATGGGGAATAATAAAAACTGCCATCACAGAGGTAACAAGCCTTTGTGTGAAGCAAATAAACAAAACAAGAAGATGTAAGAACCCACTATGGTTCTCAAAGGAAGTGGCAGTGAAGGTTCAAGAGAAAAAGAAAGCATTCAGGAAGTACAAGGAATCGCAGAAGGAGCAGGACAGAGAACTGTATCAGTTAAAGCAAAAGGAGGCTGGGAAGGCAGTCAGAACAGCAAAGGCCCAAACTGAGGAAAAGATAGCCAACTCAGTTAAGAAGAGGGATAAAACATTTTATAGGTACATCAGGGAGCAAAGGAAGACCAAGTGAGGGATAGTGAGGCTTAATAAAGGGAGGGAGGGTGGGCAGAGGGAGACTGTGAAAGGCAGAGATACTAAACAAATATTTTTGCTCAGTATTTACAAATGAAGAGAGGTACTTAAAACAAACAGTAGTAACACTCTGGATACAGAAGTTGATACCAGCCCATTTACAGAAGAAAGGGTTCTGAAAGATCTCTTAAAACTGAAGGTGGACAAAAGCAATGGGGCCTGATGGGATTCATCCCAGAATTCTAAAAGAGCTAAGGTAGAACTAGTGACACCACTGACTACCCTTTTAACAAATCATGGGAGGATGGGGTGGTACCGAGGACTGGAGGAGGGCAGATGTGATTCCCTTCACAAAAGTGGGAGCAAGGCAGAAGCAGGAAACTACAGACCTGTTAGTTTAACCTCAGTGATAGGGAAAATGATGGAATCTTTTCTGAAGGAAAGAACTGTCGAGTATCTAGAGGCCAGAGGGGCACAGGACCCTAGGCAGCATGGATTCACAGTGGGAAGGTATGCCAGACAAATCTGATAGATTTCTTTGACTGGGTGACCAAAGTAGTAGATCAGGGAGGGGCTGTGGACATGGCCTACCTAGACTTTAGCAAGGCATTTGACACAGTCCCACACAAAAGATTAATATACAAGTTAGCCAGCCTGGGAGTGGGTCCCAAGATGACAGCCTGGGTAAAGAATTGGCTGGAGAATAGGACACAGAGAGTAATAGTAAATGGAGTCCACTCAGAAGAAAGGAGGGTTACTAGTGGGGTACTGCAGGGTTCAGTATTAGGACCGGTCCTCTTCAATGTCTTTATAAGCGACATTGCAGAAGGACTGGAAGGAAAAGTATGTCTCTTTGCAGAAGACACTAAGATCTGCAACAGAGCTGATGCACAGGGTGGGGTGGAAAGGATGAGAAGTGACTTGGCAAGGTTAGAGGAATGGTCAAATGTATGGCAGCTTAGATTCAATGCTAAGAAGTGCAAGGTAATGCACCTGGGAAACAAAAACCAAGGGGAAGAGTACACAATGGGGTGTGAGATAATAACAACAACAAAAATGGAAAGGGACCTGGGGGTAGTCATATCAGATGACCTAAAGGTGTGCAAGCAATGTGAGAGGGCAGCAAGGAGGGCTGGGGGGATACTGGGATGCATAGGGAGGCATCACCAGTAGAAAACAGGAAGTTATTATCCCTCTGTACAGACAGCTGGTGAGACCCCATCTGGAGTACTGTGTGCAGTTCTGGAGACCCAATCTCCGCAAAGACATAGACAGGATGGAAGCTGTCCAGAGGAGGGCAACTAAAATGGTGCAGGGTCTGCACCGGAAGACATCTGAAGAGAGACTTAAGGAGCTTAATATGTATAGCCTCGAGGAAAGGAGGGAGAGGGGGGGCATGATAGAAACTTTCAAGTACCTCAAGGGAATCAACAAAGTCCAAGAGGGTAGCATCTTTCAAAAAGAGGTGTGCAAGAACAAGAGGCACAATTTGAAGATAGAGGCGGCGCTCAGAGGTAATTTAAGAAGTATTTTTCACAGAGGGTTGTGGATGCATGGAGCGGCCTTCGGAGGAAGGTTGTGGAGTCAAAATCAGTGGTGGAATTCAAGCATGCATGGGACAGTCATAAGGCAATTCTGGGGGTTGGGGGTAAGAAGAAGTAGGCTGCTGGTTAACTAGGATCTGCAGCTTATCCAGTAGGTAGGGAAATGGGCAGACTGGGTGGGCCAAGCGGTCCTTATCTGCCATCAAATTCTATGTTTCTATGTTTCTATATGTTAAAGTTCTGGGAAAAAACTGCAAGAGGACTGGGTACTTGCGTCATCTGCATCCATGTGGACACTCAATATTATCCCACCACCCAAGTGACTCTGACCATTAATGAGATGTTACACCAAATGAAAGTGGGGGTAGTATCAAAAATACCTATACCTGTGATTATTGGAAATGGCATTCCAGGACTTGCTAAGTTAATAGGATTTCTTAAGTTAATCACAGAGAGAGTGAACCATGCGGTTTCAGCAGCTGTGACAATAAGAGCATGGACAGAGAAAATCTCAGATTTTGGGGACACCTCCCCTTTTGGTAAATTTGACTTGGACTTGTTTGAACCTAACTTCAAGGTCCTGAAGTCCAGAAAAGAAAGAAGACACCTAAAAAATCAGTAGCAACAAAAGACTGATGGACATAAGGGGTGGAAATACGAAAATGCTGAAACTAAACTGATAACTAATTGTGATTATGTTTCTGATCAAACTAACAATGCTTATCTCCAAGGTTATTTTAAGCAGCTGGAGGGGAAACAAAAACTGAATGAACCAATGCTAAAAAAATGTAATGCCAGCCAGCCCGGTGGTGCTGAGGGTTGAGGTGCTGGATGCCTTACCTCGTGTCGTGCCGGTGACCCATGTTCGGGAACGGACATGGGTGGCTGGGGGTTTGCAGGGAGGAGAAGGATTGAGCATCCCCAGGACTGCTCTCCTTCTCTGTGAAGTTGGATTAGTAGGGCCCGGTGATTGTCTGCCCCCTAGTGGAGGCTGGGAGGTGGCACGTTAGCTGTAAGAACATGGGAAGGGTCTAAGGCAGGTGCTTGGTGAGGGTGCGTACGGAAGCATGCGTGCTAACACCGCTGGCACCACTGCATGCCACAGCCTCTCAGGGGAAGAATGAAAAACAGTGACAAAGGGGAGTCCTCTGTGCGAATGGCGATTGTCCCCCTCCGCGTCGGCTTGGGAAGGCACCTCCCCAATACTAAATCTGGACCAGTGAGTTCTGTCACTACCCACCCCCTGCCATGAAGGGTAAGTCATGGGGTTAAGTGAAGGGGGTCTCATACCCGGTGCCGATGTGGGGGGGACATCAGAGGTATAGCAGAGGTCTCCGGGGGAGAAAAAAGAATAAAAAAAAAATGTAATGCCGACTGTACAGAACGTGGATTAATCCTCAGATACTACAACAGGTTGAACAATTGGTCATACCAAAGAAGTACTGAATTGAGTTGTTACGGATAGCATATGATAGTCCTAGGCTGGCCACTCGGGGAGGGACCACACCCTTGCCAGACTGCTGTACAGTGTTTACTAGCTTAGGATTCATGAGGATGTTGCTACCTGTTGCACATTTTGTATTAAATGTAAGAAAGTAGTCCCAGTGACTAAAAAAGACAAGGTGCCCCTGGTGTCCCTAACCTTGATATACATGCCTTGTGAGAAAATTCAAATAGATGTGGTTGGCCCCTTAGACAAAAGTAAAAATAATAGTCAGTTTATTTTGGTAGTATGTGACTATGCTGCTTGACACCTGGAGACATTTCCAATGTGTAATGCCACAGCCCAAAAAGTGGTAGCAGAGCTTGCCAAACTTTTCAGTAGGGTGGGTATACCTAAAGAGATTATTACTGATTAGGATAGTAATTTTGGTGCTGCATTGCTGAAGGAGCTGTACTGACTACTAGGTATCACTGCCATAAGAACCATCTGTATCACCCTCAGGCAGACAGTCATATTGAGCATTTTAATCAAACCCTAAAACACACGTTAAAAATGTTTGTGAAATATGAAGGGAAAGATTGGGACCAATACTGTGCTTACCTTACCTGCTGTTTGTTTAGAGAGAAATGCCACAAGCATCAACAGGTTTTCACCCTTTGAATGTTGTGTGGTAGACAACCTAGAATGCCACTAGATGTAAGAAAAGAAACATGGGACGATAACCCCACTCTGGAAGAATCTATTACATTTTATATATATGCGCTGAGAAAGAAATTGGCAAAATATTTTGAAATCGCCCACAGTAATTAGGAAGAAGCCTAAAAATAGCAGAAGGTGTATTATGACCATTGGGGAAAAAGAAAAAAATAATTCTGAGCCACTTGAAAAGGTCTTGTTACTATTACCCACTACAGAAAACAAACTGTTAAAGAAGTGACAAGGGTCTTATAAAGTGATTAGATGTACTAGCACTGTTAACAATGTGACTGAGACCTCTGCTAGGGAAAAAATCCTACCAAGATACACCATGCTAACCTCTTGAAGAAATGGGTTGAAAAAAACACCAAAGGTTGCTTTGTTAGTATTGCCAGAAACTGCTGAAGAAGATATTGATATAGCTTATGACAGACTGGAAAAAATGGTAACTTCTAATGCTGGAAAAGGTGAATGTTTCCTTATCCACAGAACAAACTGCAGAACTTTGTAACTTGGTATAGACATTTACAAGTACTTTTACCATAGTGCCAGATCAAGCAAAAGGGGCCACACACATAATAATAACAGAATGAATGCCCAATCAGACAAAAGTTACATAGATTACCAGAGCACTTTAGAGCAGACGTGGTTAAGGAAATACAAAAAATGACAGAGCTGAGTATCAGAAAAAAAGATGCTCAAGAGCAAGGGGTCAAGCTGTAAAGCTGGAGAGGGGTAGACTCATGGGAGATGTATGGAAGTACTTCTTCACAGAAAGAGTGGTGGATGCCTGGAACAGCCTCCCTGCTTAGGCGGTTTTGGCAAAAACTGTAGCAGGGTTCAGGAATTCATGGGATAGACATAAGGAACCTTAGTGATGGGTGGGGGGTAAAGCTGGAGAACAAACAGGGTCTGCAGTGTTACAGTAGGTAGGGAAAATTGACAGACTAGGTGCTCCAAGCAGTCCTTATCTGATATCAGATTCTATGTTTCTGTGTTTCTATTGAAGAATCAATAATTGGTTGTTCATCTCCAGCAGTGGTTGTAAATAAAAGAGAAGTGGGTATAAGAATCTGCCTTTATTTTAGGAAACAATGAAGTGTCCATATTTAACAGCTATCCTATACTTAGGATAGATCATCTGGTGGACAGATTGGGAAGTGCCAAGTACATTAGACCCCTTGATCTCATCAAGTGTTACTGGCAAATTCATTTAGCTAAAGAGCCCAGAGACAAATCTGCATTTCCACTCCAGCTTGATTCTATCAGTTCACCACAATACCGTTTGGTTTACATGGCACACTGGCTACATTGATGTAATTCTAGCCCCTCAAGCTGGCTATTGTGCTGCTTACCTGGATGATGTCTGCGGTACAGTTCAGACTGGAAAGCAACCTGTGAAATGGTCCACAGAGTGTGGTGAGGCATTTCGGGCCATAAAGGCTGCATTATGTTCAGACCATGTTTTAAGAAATCCTGACTTTGAGGAACAGTTTCTGTTACAGACAGATGCACTAGAGGTAAGCCTATGTGCAGTCCTGAGTCAGAATATAGATAGAAAGGAACATTCCATTCTGTATATGAGTAGGAAACTGCATGACAGAGAGAAAAAGTAGTCCAGTATTGAAAAAGAATCCTTGCTGCAAAATGGACAGTGGAGTCACTTATGTTTTATCTGCTAGGAGCTGAGTTTATACTTATAACAGATGACAGTCCTCTCTGTTGGCTTATCAAATGAAGGATAACAATCCCAGAATTACAAAGTGGCACCTGGCACTACAACTATTTAAATTCAAAGTAATGCACAAATCCGGAAAAGAGAATGTCAATGCTGATTTTCTGTTAAGATAAAGTTCAGGAACTGAGAATTCAGAAGGTTGAAAAAATGTGTGCTTAACTGAAATGTTTGCTGTGAAAGGTCTTATGAAAAAGGTATACTGCATCTGCAAAGAAGAACTGTAACTGTTATAAGGTAATGTTAAAAGACAAATAAAAGAAGGTTTTGGAAACCTGTTTAAACAAGCATTTGTCAATGCTGAACGTTCACTTGCAGGTATTTGCAGTGGTGTTTGGCACGTATGGTGCTTTACCCTAACGCCCTGTGCGATTGCTGGTATTTGCACAATAAATGTTCAGCATGACCTTTCTGTTGTCCCCATTGTGCGCTACATAGGCGGAAACACGTTTTGGGCAGGATGTGAAAAATGACAGCTGTACTGCTCATAAGGAGGTGTGGTAAAATGGCAATGTTGAAACTCTGGAGTGGAAATATTGAAAATTCGCAAACCTACGAGCGTGCGTGGGAACTGTGGAACGCATGCTCGTAAAACAGTCATTTTTAGGAATTTGTTCACCAAATTTTCAACATAGCCATTTTAAGATCTCTGCTCATGAACAGTGACACTGTGATTTTCTTAATGTGTCCCATACACTGAGTTCACACACCGACTGTGCCATTGTGCGCTACATGGGCGGAAACACGTTTTGGGCAAGATGTGAAAAATGACAGCTGCACTGCTCATAAGGAGGTGTGGTAAAATGGCAATGTTGAAAATGTGGAGTGAAAATATTGAAAATTCGCAAACTTACGAGCGTGCGTAGGAACTGCGCAATGAACACTCGTAAAACAGTCATTTTTAGGAATTTTTTCACCAAATTTTCAACACAGTCATTTTAAGACCTCTGCTCATGAACAGTGTCACTGTGATTTTCTTAATGTGTCCCATACATTGAGTTCGCACACCGACTGAACCATTGTGCGCTACATGGGCGGAAACATGTTTTGGACAGGATGTGAAAAATGACAGCTGTACTGCTCATGAGGAGGTGTGGTAAAATGCCAGTGTTGAAAATCTGGAGTGGAAATATTGAAAATCCCAAGAACTCACGAGAGCCTATGTGAGGAACCGCGTGAACGACGCTCATGCCAGTCATTTTAGGAATTTTTTTCACCAATTTCAACACTGCCATTTTAAAAACTCTGCTCATGAACAGTGTCACTGTGATTTTCTTAATGTGTCCCATACATTGATTTGAACACGACTGCGCATTGTGTATAGCTACATGGGCGGAAACACATTTTGGGTGAGATGTGAAAAATTACAGCTGTATTACTCATAAGAAGGTGTGGTAAAATGGCAATTTTGAAAATATGGAGTGGAAATATTGAAAATTCGCAAACCTACGAGCGTGCGTAAGAACTGCACAACGCACGCCAGAAACAGTCATTTTAGAATTTTTCACCAAATTTTCAACATAGCCATTTTAAGACCTCTGTTAATGAACGGTGTCATGGTGATTTTCTTAATGTGTCCCATACATTGATTTCGCACACCGACTGTGCCATTGTGTGCTACATGGGCGGAAACACGTTTTGGGCAGGATGTGAAAAATGACAGCTGTACTGCTCATAAGGAGGTGTGGTAAAATGGCAATGTTGAAAATCTGGAGTGAAAATATTGAAAATTTGCGAACTTATGAGCCTGCGTAGGAACTGCGTGACATGCGCTCATAAAACAGTCATTTTAGGAATTTTTGCCAAATTTTCAATATGGGTTTTGGGACCCTTCTCATGAGTGATGTCACTGTCATGGCATTATTCAGGCGAAGGTGATTTCACGCGGTGACTGCGCAGTGACTGCGAAATCACCTTTCAGGCCCGAATAACGCCAAGGACAGTGACATCATTCATGAGAAGGGTCCTAAAACCCCATGTTGAAAATTTGGTAAAAATTCCCAAAATGCCTGAGATATGCAATAAAGTTGAAAACCCTATCTAGCCCATTATACAGCTTACCGGCATTTCCTCAGTTCGTGGTTGGCTTTGAAGAGTGCAGATGTGTTCGGTCCCGATGATAGTCGGCGCCAGCTCCAGAGGTAAGTATATGGAGTGAGGGTGTGGGAGGTGGGTGCGCGGTGGGTGGGTGCGGGGAGGGCTGGGAGACTATGTGGGACCGTTTTGCTTTTCAGGTTGAAAAAAAAGGCGTGGGACGTTTGCCATGCTGGGGTGGGCTCCAGCATGGCACCGCTGGGGGGCGCTTTGGGGGATGTGGAGCCAATGGGGGATTGGGCACCTCCGTCAGCAGAGGATGCAGGACGTTTGCCATGCTGGGGTGGGCTCCCAGCGTGGCACCAAAGCTTTGGGGGGGGTGTGAGGCCTACCAGCGCTGTGCATGACAGCGGTGTTTTTCTTTGAAGCGAAGACCACCGCTGTCATACACAGCTCCCGCACCAATTGGTGTAGGACCGCCACGCCTGTTCAACAGAGCAGTGGATTGAACAGGAGAGGCACACCTCCAAAGTGTGGTACTCTCCCAAGACGTTCCTTGTGCATGCGCGCAAGCGAACATAAAAACAGGTTGGCTTTTAAAGGGTGTGTGTGTGTGACAGGGTTGGGTAAGACTCTCTCTAATTTGTTATGCAGAGAGAGTTAAAAAATTAAATATCTATTTTGTCCTCTCCTATTCTTCCTCTTGTGTGTTTCTTGCCTCTGATTGTACAATGAAATTATTCTTGTGGTACCTAGGAACCTATAACTCCAATAGTGTCCCAGTTTCCCCTAGTTATATCGCTTTCATTTGCTGTTTCTATTCTTTCTTTCTGCCCTTGCTTCTCTGTGGTTCAAAAACATATGTGAATCTTTATGTGAAACTGGGATCTCATGGTTTGCAAATGTATATTTTTATATTGCTGAAATGATTGCAAAAGGCTATTAGAAATTATGTTAGTCTGGAACCAAGGGTTTAACTTTGAGGTGTAGTTTGGCCTCCATAGGCTTGTTTGCAGAATTTTCAGCAAGATAGTACATGGGACAGAATAATCTATTTTGTTACACCTGTTGCAACTAGATGTGCTCTTCAGGCTAGTCACAGGAAATAAATTTACACTGTTCTGGTACATTTTATGAGAAACATGAGGTGCAACCTATAACAATCATGATGCAGAGTTTAAATTGACAGGAAAAAAAACATAAAGGAGAACAATGTTTTCATAAGAGATATAGACAGGTAAAGAGAGCAATCTCTTCTAACCGATATAGAGAGACTGGGATTTGAACTGAGAGAGAGACTCTCAGATGTAGGACTTTGTTTGTACTGCCTGTATGAAGAGTTATCGTACACACATTTTATTTACTTTTTATATTACTGTTATTGATAATAAAACACTACTTGTCGATTGTATAACTTCTAGGAAAGCTGGAAAAATGGCCCAAAGTGTGGCTACAAAAATGCAATGCAAGGAAGTGCAAAATAATGCATCTGGGGTGCAGAAACCATGCAGAGAGTTACAGAATGGGGGTTGCTGATGGTAACCAGGGAAGAAAGGGATGTAGGGATAATCACCTCAGATGGCCTAAAGGTGGCCAAATGATGTACAAAGGCTGTGGAGAGGCCCAGTGGCATGTTGGGGTGCATAGGAAGGGGTATCACTAGCAGAAAAGGGCAGGTAGTGATGCCACTACATATTTTCTTTCTTTCTTTCTTTCTTTCTTTCTTTCTTTCTTTCTTTCTTTCCTGGGTTAGTGCAGTGATCCAAAGGACCATTTTCAGTCACAACCTAGTCCACACAGTGGCAAACAACACAGATCACAGCAGTATAAACAGGGCATGGTAATACACACCTCAAGCATGAGGTGGTGTGGAAAATAAGATATGAGCATTAGATAGCTGTATTATATAATGGCAGCAGAGTTAGGCAATGGCCAAGTGTGGTGAGAACACATTGTGCAAAGAAAGGCATACCTAACAAATATGATAACATGATAACATGGCACCAACTCACATAGTTCAAAAAAAGAACATACATAACAGTATAATATAACGTGAATTTAATTTGTTACATGGCCAGCAATAAAGCTGTGCAGATACAGACAGTCATATATTTACATCAGTCTTAAGGGAATTAGAGGTTTGATGAGAAAAGAGGGTTTTAGAGAAAGACAGAGACCTCATCTGGAGTACGGTGTACAGTTCTGGAAGCTGCATCTTCATAAGGACATAGGGAGGAGGTGGTTCTGAGAAGGGTGACTAAGGTGGTGCAGGACTTGCACCAGAAGACATATGGGGACAGATTAAAATGCCTCAACATGTATACACTGGAGGAGAGGTGGGAATGGGGAGATATGATAGAAATCTTCAAGTATCTTAAGGGCATAAACAAAGTACAAGTGGGTGATATCTTATAGTATAGGAGATGAACAAGAACGAGGGGCATGATATGAGATTGGAGGGGGAGGATAAAGGAGAATGTGAGGATGTTTTTCTTTATAGAAAGGGTGGTGGACCCATGAAATAGTCTACCCTAGGAGTTGGAGGGAGCTAGCAGAGTGGGGGGATTCAAACATGCATGGGATAGGCATAAGGGAACCCTACAGGTGGGAAGGAGAGGCTAAAGCTGATGATCAAGTAGGGTTAGCGGCCACTAATGCAGGCAGAGAACATGGGCAGACTGGATGGGCCTAGTGGTCCTTATCTGTTGTCAATTTCTATGTTTCTCCTGGTCTGCAATGCTTCCTGACTAATGACTCTATGGCAGTAGCTACAAAAGCTGCTTATAGAGCTGCATGGCAGAAATATTCTACCTTTTATGACTTCTAACACATACTGCAAGTCCTCTAACACATTGAGTTCTGCACACCCTTGTCTTTATATCATACTTCTCATAAGCAATTTGCCTACCAGCCACATCATACTGCTCAGTTACAACTATTTGGCATGTTGACCAAATCATACTGCTCACAAGAAATCATGCTGTTGGCTACATCAGACTGCTCCCAAACATTCGGCCTGCTGGTCACATCATGCTGCTCGCAAGCATTTTGAATGTCAGTGACGTCTATCGAACAGTATATACTGGACATTCAGTTTACCATACTATCCATCTATTCTAGTTGCCAGTAGCTCAAATGTATCTAGTCCAGCATTTAAAGCATTCCTTCAAGGCCTAAGAAACCTACTCTGCAAGTACATCCCTCAAGGAAGCCTGTAGACCATGCTCTGTATTATAAGTTTATTGGTCATGTTGGAGGGCTTCTTATGGATAGAAGAGTGTCCTCTTGTG
Organism: Neoceratodus forsteri; assembly: GCA_016271365.2. NCBI lineage: Eukaryota > Metazoa > Chordata > Ceratodontiformes > Ceratodontidae > Neoceratodus > Neoceratodus forsteri. Next base: position 1,378,945,252 of record CM057455.1, read on the forward strand.
CATCTTAGGATAAGAGATCTGTGACAGGGCTGTGCATGGACCAAATAGTATTTCCTGAATACCATGAATAGCAAGGGGGTCATGTGATGGCAAGCTAAAGAGTGGTGGCTCTAGAGCTCGCTCCCTGAAACATCGTTTTTTTATCATTTTATTTCCAGTGCCCCTTGTTATTATCACTCCTTGTGAACTGTGTTGAAAAGCAGAGATTTTTACTTTTTGATTGATATCACTTTAACCTGCCATTGTTGTCGGATGACCATCAATGGATACATCTTTGACGCTGGAGGGTCTATCAGCTTGATCCCCACCCTCCAAATGTCCCAAGGAGGATGTCTTCCAACCCTAATCCCTGGACCCAGAGGCCAACCTGACTACTTCAGAATGCTTTTCAAGAGATCTTAGCACAATTGAAGAAGTCATGTTCAAACTGATGGTGGATTTCAAACTAGTAAAGCCGGCTCTGGAGTCCCTGAACCAGCAACTCTCAGACTCTGAAGCTTGAATCTATTTTTTGGAGGATAAAACTCACAAACTAGAGCCCAAACTGATTGACTTGTGTTACAAGCTACACAAACTGGAGGACAGACGTGATGAACAAAAGGGTCATAGCAGATGCAACAATTTGCTCATTGTTGGAGTCTCTGAATGATAGGAGGGTAAAGATGCTATTTTTATTTGTCTAGAAATTATTAGAGAAGATTGCAGGTCCTTCTCCTCATGGCCTTACCTATGTTATGGAACGGGCCCACTGATCACTCAAGCCGATGCCGAACCAAGGGAAAAATCCTGGCCGCGTTATATTCTACCTCCTAAATTAGGGACAAGACACATATTCAAGCCAAAGTTTGAGAAGTCAAAGAACTCTGGTGGGAAGGTTCAAAAATCTTCATCTATAGCTATGTTAGCCTCGAGGTCTGATCAAAGCAACAAGAATATAAAGACATTAAGTGGAAACTCAATGCTGCTGATATTAAGTTTCTGTTGAAATATTCAGCCACCTTACATGTTACAACTACCAATGGGGGAAAACTGTTTCTTTTGGCTGAAGAAGCACAACAGTAGCCGCCAAAATTCTTTTCCAATCCATTCCCAGTCCAATTTACTCCAGTGTGCTAACACAGCCACAACCCACTGTAAGTCAGCTAGATTGCCCTGGAATTAACAACCCTCTGCAATCTCTTCTAGTATGAGCATGTTATATGTAATGTGTCTTGCACTGGTCACTCTCCCTAGAATGAATATTGACATATGTACACCAGGAGCCATTCCACTAGATCTGGGATGGTTAGAGGAAGATGGCAGCTGCATGCTAACCCGCTGTGGAGGAGCGAGTGAAGCAGGAGTTGTACAATACAATATTTATTTCTAGAAAAGGTATGCCACCTGTGTTGTTTCCCATACCTGTCTAAGTGTGCAACTGTTTCCGGACCAATTTGTGCGGTCTTGTTTGGTGTGGCCCCTCTGCTGCCATCTTCTCTTCTGTTTTCAGGCTGGAGTGCTGGAGGGGAGCAGCCCGCCATGGGTAATGGAGTAAGAAACTGCTGCGGAGTGCATTCGACAGTGGAGGAGTTACATAGACTAGTGCCTGAGAAGAGAGACTCAGAAGGAAGAAGGATAAGGAATCAAACCAGGAGCAAGCCAGCGTATGGGGGCTGAAGGCTGAGGATCAAGGGCTGTGACATTTTCAGTGGTTTAAAGTATATTAAGCATATTAAGAGAGTACTCTGTATTAAGTATGGAATAAGATTTTGTTTAACGGGTTTTCTCATGGAGTCTCTCTTAAGATATTTTACTTAGGGATTCTATGATATTTTCATGATATTTATTTTTTATTAGGACTAACGGCTTTATAGATTTTTTGCACATTTTAGCTTATCTTAGCAGTTATTATTGCACACATCCTTTGCCTACTATAGATTTGTGATTGCTATTTTGCATTATACATGGTTACTTCTCTCTACTGAGTCAAAGTGCTTAGAACACTTAAAGTACATTTTTTTTTGTATAGAAGGACTTGGATTATTTCTGTTTAGAGAGCAAGTGGAGTCTAGCACTCTTATTTTTCTCCTTTGAGAGAGTGTTAAACATAAGTATTGTTTATATTAGGCTGCAAAGGCTCCAGAATAAGGAACTGTCTCCGTCAGAACAGGAACTTCCTTGTAAAAAACTGATGGCTTATTAAACATAGACGAAAATTACTGATCATTTACATAGGCTAAATGATAGCTCTAGTAGAACTTCAATGCCGTGATCCCAGAAACTTGAAAATGATCCTGTAGTTCTGACTGAATTAAGCAGAAAAGATAGTCAAAAGGAAAGTCAAATTGACATTAGTGCAGTATGATTGTTTCCTGCTCAAAGTTTGACAGATTCTGTAATTGTAAGATTGAAGTCAGGTAGTATAGAGGAAAATCTTATTTACTCTGTTAATGGCTTACATAAATCTGAGAGTTTGGAGCCTCCTGAAAATTTAAACAACAAACAGGCTCTAAACTCAATAATCCAGGATTTGCAGAGCACTATCAACGGGTTGAAAGAATGTGAAGAAAAGATTAATGGTGTTAGTTATCAGGAGAAGAGTTAGATGGGCCGGGACTGTTTTACTGATAATTACATTGACAGTTGTTCTGTAAGTAGGTAACGGGACTTAGTGTATGTCCCTGACCATCTTGATAAAGATCTAGTCTTGTTACTAAGGAACCCAGCTTATCATTGGTATCATTGGTAATACAGAGCTCTATAAAGACTAATGTCCATTTGGCTCACTTATCTTAAGGTTTAATATCCCACTATGTTTCTGCCCCTTAAATATATATCCAGAGACTGTTTGAAAGATATCATAGTCTGACTAGCTACCACCTCAATCGGTAAGTCGCTCCATACTCTTGCCACCCTATTTGAAAACCAAAACACACAGGATTGTGTCCTACATCTATCCACCTTCAGCTGTAAGGGATGGGCATGGGTGTTATGTGACTGTATCTTAAGGTGCAGGTCCATTTGCTTCCAAAGCTGGTTATCAGATAATGCCCGATAAATTAGGCACATATCCCCTTTCATCCTACGGTATTCAAGGGGATACAGATCCAGTTCCATCAACCTATCCTCATATGCCATATCCTTAACTTCATAGATTTTTCTAGTAGCCCTTCACTGTACCCTTTCCAGGGCTCTTATGTCCCCTTTGTAGCCTGGTGCCCAGAACTGCACACAATATTCTGTATGCGGCCTCACAAGAGAGGTATATAAAGGGAGTAACACCTCTCTTTTCCTACTTTTTATGTGTCTATGTATGCATCCCAGAATTCCATTTCCATTTCATTCCATTCCATATGCTAACTTGATTTTAATGGATCAACTGATAATCAACCGACAACTTATGGAGAATCTGAGAATAGATGTAGCTGCTAATAGGGCGAAGATTGACGAGATATCAAATAATGTGTTAAAAATTAGTCATTCATCTGATAGCTTAGAGGTTACTGATGGGGCTGTACAACTAATTGATTCCATTGTTAGTGTAACCAGACCAGATTTTAGTAGTAGAGTCCACTTATTAATAAGTCTCATAAGAAGGGAAAGAGAGGGGGGCCTAAGAAAAAGAGGGGAAGCAAGATTAAGGGGGTTCCTACTGAAAACATCAACAATAACCCTCAGTTAGTCCAGGTAGTACATGGCAGAGAAGCAGTAGTCAAAGAACAAGAAGTTATCCCCCCTAAAGGGGAGGATGAGCAAACTCAAAATAAAGATGAAATCAAAGATGGCATTTATGGTAATGTTTCGCCTGTAGGACAAATAGATAGTGAGAACGATGTCCAGAATGTTTCCACTTCAGGGGATGGGGAACTCATCTCCCATTTAAGGTTGTTGTAATCAGAACTTAATTTATTAAACCAACAATTAGGGAGACCACACATGTCAGAAAATAGTATAGAACAGCAGGGGACCACAGATGGTCTATACATGGCAGATAAAAGTAATAAAAACAGCTCCCTAGCTAAACAGAAAAATAAAGGGGAAGAGATGGATATCAGGAGGAATGACAAACATAGTAATGTAATAAAGGAGAATTATCCTTTATTAAGGCTGATTGGCCCTGCTGAGTGGAGGGGATTGTTGAATCCCCTCTCTAAAGTAACAGTTGTATAATTCCTTAATAAAGAACTAGGACTAATCTTGATATCTAATGATATATCTGACCTGAAAGAAATTCCAGTGAGTGAAGCTTACATCTTAGACATAGTTTGGCTCTCTCCACAGACTGCTAATTATGTTTGGACAAATAGTGACCCCTTAAAGGAAAGAGGAAATATTATAACATATCCTAATAGAGAAACTTTTAATTACAAACCAACAGTAAGAGTTGGAGGTAAAGTGACTGACTTGCTGAAACCTAGAATTCGTCTTTTTGGGATAAATATAATGGAAAAAGAAACTCGTACTAAATTGACTGGGACAATTAAGGATTTATTTATTAATTTTTTGAAAATACCTTTTGGAGATAGAGAACAGTTTATTGCTAAAAGGAGATATGGGAGTACTCAAATAGATTTATTTCTTAACTCTAAGGAACTTACAGGTAAAATTCTCTCAAAAAGTACTACACTGGATTTATTAGGGTTAAATATTTGTGACATTTATCTTTTAGCTGTAGAACCCATAGTGGCTAAACCATTAAGGGAAACTGTTCAGATGGAACTCCCATTGAATAACTGTTCTCTTGCTATTGCAGATTTTCAGGATAACTGACAATTCCATTAATAGCCCTGAATTTCAGCCTAATCCTGAGTATCTTAGGTATGTAACTTGGAATATTGCTGGTTGGACCACTAAGGTTGTGGATGAGGAGTGGAAGAATTATATTCAGAACTTTGATTTATTATGTTTTTAAAAAATCATGGCACACTTCTGCAGATAACATTAATATCAATGGTTATGATAGTTTTCAGTCAGAAGGTAGAAAACTTCACAGGAGTGGTAGAAGCTCAGGGGGCATTATTGTCTTCGTTAAGATTAATGTCTTTTCATTAATTCATTGCTGGAAGCTACAAGAAAATTTCATAGCACTAATATTAGGTATTAAAGAACAGAGAACAGTAGTGATCTTGGGGTTTATCCCCCCTGAAAATTCTAATTTTTTTCTCCTTGCTATTTGGGATCTCTTGTTTGATATTCTTACTGAAGCATTGTCTTTATTTCCCCAGGTAGACATCTTACTCCTGGGAAATTTTAATGCTTGCACAGAAACCCATGATGGCTTACCGGAAAATTCAGTTAGGATATACAGTACAATGAGTTATCAGAAAAAAGAGTACTCAAGGAAAGCAAAATATGTCATAATCAATATAGCAGGGAGAAAAATTATTGATTTAATGAGTAACTTTAATCTTTTCCCACTTAATGGGAGATATAGTGGGGATGAACACAGTGACCATACATACATATCCACTGGAGGTGCTTCTATTATAGACCTGGCATTATGGTCAGGAACAACTGATGCTTGGAAGGAAGTGTGGGTAGATCTCTGGGCAGAAAGTGAGCATTTTCTAGTGATACTAAATTCAATTTTCAGAAATATAAAATAGAGTCTTAGGACGTGGTATTGTTTTCTGAAATAAGAACAGATGCCAAAATAAGGTGGTATAGTAATGCAGAGGACATAGTCAGACCAATACTTAATAATTTTTTGTTGATGGCTCATGCCTCAATATTGGATGCTATGCCTATTTCTCAGATGGCTGAATTGATAAACAGTTTGTTTGACCAGATAAAGGGTAAACTTACCTCTCTACAGGTCAGACATAGGCCTTGTAAGCAGTTGGGTTGGTATGATCAAGAATGTAGAGAAAGTAATAGAGGGATAAGAAGGTTGAACAGAATATATAGAACAAATGCTTCGAGGGTTTTATTAAAACAACTTAACATTAACCAAAAACACTATAAAACTGTTATTAAGGGGACAAAAATACAATATTATAAAAAACAATGGGATCAGATGTTAGAGGTCATCAATACAAATGATGTAAAACAGTTTTGGATCTTGGTGTCTAAGGGGACAAATTCACATAAGACAAAAATTGATAGTTTTATCAGTGAAAGTATGTGGGTAGAATAATTTACTAATATCTTTTTTGAACCTGAAGAACAGGATAGTCTTTTTTTATATGGATAGAACTGTTGAAACTAGATGTTGTTTTTCCCATATGGAAGTACTTTTTGCTATATCAACTTTAAAGAGAAATAAAGCTGCAGGCCCGGATGGGATTCCTGAAAAAATATTTATAACTCATCCCCTTTTTTGGAGCAGAATGTTGGAAGTTTATTTTAATAAATGTATTGTTTCTAACTGCTTCCCGCCATCTTGGAAAGGTTCACATACTATTCCTATTCATAAAAAGGGCTCTCTAATCTCTCCTGCCATGTGTAGACCTATTTGTCTATTGGACGTTTCCCTAAAAATATTTTCTAAAATCATGCTGGAAAAGTTAAAAGACCAAGTGTAATTGATTGGTGGTTTGTCTAAATTCCAAGCAGGGTTCAGACAAAATTTCTCTACAATTGACAATATTTTTATAATGAGAAGTATGTATTGCTCCGTAAACAGAAGCTTTATACTGTGTTTATTGATTACTCAGTGGCTTTTGATTCCATTTCTAGGAGTATACTCTGGACTATCCTGTTCAATAGAGGTATTGATGTTAATTTGATATGTATAATAGCCAATCTTTAGCATGATACATGGGCAAGAGTCAGTCTGGGCAAAGATGATCAATTGTCAGCCCCCTTTGAGACTAATAAAGGGATACATCAAGGTTGTGTTATGGCTCCACTACTCTTTTCCTTGTATATTGATAAAATGCTGAATGATGCTGACTCTTTTAGCTCAGATTCCCCAAGAGTGCTGGACTCCTCTTGCCATCTTTTAGCTTATGCAGATGATATTGTGATGTTCTGTCTGACGAAAAAAGGGACTGCAGGCTAAACTGGATTATATTGTACAGCAATCACAGAGGCTAAAGCTAACAATAAATTTAACCAATACAAAAGTTGTCATATTTGGAGAAAAATAATTGAAAGAAACATGGGTTGTGAAGGAAAACAAAAGTGAGGTACTTTCCAGTTATGTGTACTTAGAAATGGAATTTCATTCAAGTGGAACATGGACTTCTTTACATATAGCTTTATTAATAAAGTACAAGTAAACTATTGGAGCCCTGGTAAGGTTTAATTATAAGTTTGGGGGTCATATAGTCGGACCTTTTCTTAAGGCTATTGAAGCAAAACTGGAAGCACAATTGCTTTATGCCAGTGAGATCTGGGATTATGATAGTAAAAAGCTTGACTGTTTGATGTCAACTTTATATAGAAATTTAAGGTGTTTACTTAGATTGGGGCACTCATACCCTGCTGCTTATTTGCACTCAGAATTGGGTCCTGTTAATATAAGGGCAAACATGGATAATAGAAAGTTGAATTACTGGATCAAGTTTACCAGAGCTCCTGAAGCTAATCTGTCAAAGATATGTTATAAAGAAAAGATGTACTGGTATAACCTAGGATACAGGAGTATATTCTGGTTTACCAAGATTATTACACTACTTGAAAGATACTTATTAACAAATTTGAAGAAGGTAGCTGATAGGGGTATTATTCTGAGCTTCAAGTATAGTAAATATATAATGAAAAGGTACAGAATTACTGGAATAATGAGGATTTAAAAGCCATTTCTATTTCTGTACACTCCAAATGGTTTAGAGAAAACAACTTTTGTTTTGGTTATAAGCCATATTTAGATATCTTGGATAATATCAAAATGAGAATAGCTTTTGCTAAATATAAATTTGAGCAATTTCCTAGCAATGTTTTGCTAAGTAGATATAGTAAAGATAAGTCTATATCTGAAATGTGTGATTGTACAGTTGGGGGCAGAGATGATTTGGTTAATTTTCTTTGGTTTTGTACCTATTATACAAAGGAGAGACTTTATTGGCTGAGAGACTTTAACCCTTGCAGGGCCATGGACTGATATATCAGTACAAAGTTCCTATACATTCTAATTCTGTCGGCAGCCTAAGGGTTAATTCAAGCTGGTATCAGCTTGATAAAACCATGTTAACTACAATTATGATACATACTGCAGATAGGTTGACTCTTGAAAAATTGGCAAATTATTTTATTGCAATTGGGAAAGTAAAACATTGAATGAAGGTACTGGAAGGAAAGGTGTGATTATGTTTGATGGGAATATTATATCTGAAAGAAGTGCAATAAGGAAGTAAATTTATGTGCCTAAGCAAAGAATATAAGTACACAATGTGTGAATTTTAAAGTGCAGGGTAATAGTGAGCTAAAATCTTAACTATGTATATGTTTGTTTTACTCTAAATTATATAGAGGATAATGGCTGGGGATCGGGTGATAACCACACTGTAATCACCTCGAGTGGTTGCTAGTGCAACATGGTAAACCTCAAGAGTGCAGCTCAAGAGGTTTACTGTAGCCATAGCAACCATAAGAGGTGATTTCAGTGTGGTTGTCACCCAATCCCCAGCCATCATCTTTTATAGTGTATGGTCAAAAAAACACTGTTTGCATTCTATGTGTGAGAATTATGGAACTCTGGTGCATTCTTTTTTGTTATGCCACTGTTTGGAAGTTCCAAAGTGTGGTTAACAACTTTTAAAATTCTAAACAGTGCATAATAAAGCTGTGTGATTGCTGATTATGGTAGTTAATAGGCACTTACCATACATTATATGTATGTATTTGCTTGATGTATTGTATTGATATGTATTGTAGTGTTTTTTTACAGTTAATCTTTTTATTGCAATTATTGTGATTATACATACAAATACATTACATTCTCCAATATACACTTACATAAATTCTTAAAATTGTAGTGTTTTGAGTTGTATTGTTTTTGGTATTTTGCAAGTATTTTTCTTTGTTGATGACTTTATAAGTCAAACAATAAACTTTTACTACTACACTAGATCTGGACATTAACCATAAGGCGCCTTGAATTTTGACTGTCTTGGCTCCTCTTTCTTATTTTGAGTTTGCTTAAACAACATGACAAGCCAGATTGCCAAGGTACCCCATCTTCCTGTGCGCTAACCAGATCACAACCCACTCTGAGTTAACTTGGTCCACTCTGGAATTAACAACCCTCTGCACTACCACAGCATTGACTATATTTGTGACCTGAGCCTTCCACTTGTCAAAACTTGCAAACTGGATGTGTTACGCACACACCAGGAACCCTTATGTGGGATATGGATTTTAGCTACAAAGTGCCTTGCAATTTGCTGTCCTGGCTGCTTTGCTTTACTTTGGGTTTATTCAAATATCATGGCATGGCAGACTGTCCATACATTACACACACTGCATTACTTGCTTCTTAGGAATCTTCAGAGGATCACAGAAGTGCTCTCTGTGAGAGGCAGGCTACACTTTCAGTTTTTTTCTATCACAATCTCCTGATGACAACAGTCCTTGGACCAAATAAATCTCTCCTAATTAGACTTGTCTACATATCAGAGATGATCCTCCACTGTTTACATAGTGATCTTTCTGTTTAAGTATCACCGATCACAATAAGGCAGGGTGGGAGGAGACACCACACCAGAGATGCACCTGCTTTTCCCACTATTTACCTCTGCACCCACCCCAGTGAGTCTCTTCATCCTGGGACATCTGTATCAGATTCCACCTGGTTCAACTTATACCCATCTTATTATCTGCTATCTTATTCCATATTGTATGTGTGCATGGGTACCTATTGTCCTTATTTCAGCCACTACATGATTTGCAGTTTAGAATAGTTATTCCCCAATATTACTATTCATAGGCTGCTCCCCTTTGTAGACTACCTGTAAGTGCTATGTCCCTCCTGTTAAATTTTGTTTTCTATGAGCACTTAGTTACACACTGCAGCAGATGGCTGATGGATTAACATCCCCCCCCATTTTTTTCCCTTCTAATATGTACTGTAGCTTTAACTGTTATTTATTCCCCTTCCTGCTGGCTGGATCCCATTAATTACATAGACTTGTGTTTCTTTTTCTGCGTGTGCTAGATACTCTGTTGTGAATGTTTGTCCTATTCTGTACATCATAGTACTCGCTAATGATGTATTCAGTAACACAGACAATGTTCAGTATTTGATAAGTTCCCTTTTATGGAGTGTTTGCATTTGTCATTTTTCCTTTGGTGCTGTAAGGCTAGACATGGCCACTATTAAGTATGTCAGAGGTGAGTGGAGAGTGCCTTTGCTGATCCTCAGTGGACCTAACTGTAGGAGTGCAGTCTTGGGACTGGAGATTGTCTTAGGTAACCAACAGTGTTACCTTTATATGAGTTATTGTGTTATTTTATTAATATAATTGTTGTTGGGGTTATAAATGAGTGTGTGTGTGTGTGTGTGTGTGTGTGTGTATCTGTGTGTGTGGGGGTTACAGTGAGTGCATTTGCATTTATATCTGGTACAGTTTTTTTTCCATTCCTTTAATGGGCATAGCATCCAATGTCTTGATACCTTCGATGCTGGGTAGAATCAGATACGTCTCTTGGAACGTTAATGGAGCAAGGGCTAAAACCAGACAATACCAAATTCTTAAACATCTTGCACAACTGGATGTTCAAATAGCATTCCTACAGGAAACCCACCTGTTGTCTATGGAATATCATCTTTTTAGGAGAGCTCGAATGGGCCACGTTTATGGGTCTGGTGATCGCACCAGACAAAAAGGAATACCCATCCTAATTGCCAGGTCTGTGACATCTGTTAGCTCACAAGTTGTAATTGCACCACAGGGCAGACATATTTTTGTACATGGAGTACTTGTCATGGCAAAGGTCCTATTAGGTAACATTTATGGTCCCAACATTGATTCCCCCAGTTTCTTCATGAAGTTATCCAAAGTACTAGCCCCCTTCTCTCATCTCCTACTCATCTTAGGGTTAGGCTGGAATATAACTTTAACATGTGATCTTGATAGAACTCATAAACCTAAAGCAGGGCTCCCCCCCACAGTGCTCCATACTAGATATGATAGACACCCTGAGTCTATGCGACCCATGGCGCATTTTCAATTCCACCTCAAAACATTACTCTTTTTTTCTTCCCAGCTCATAACACTTATTCTAGAATTGAATACATTCTCCTTAGCAAGTCTGCTTTGCCTTGTCTTCATGCCTGTGACATTGCCCCACAAGTGCTCTCTGATCACTCCCTGGTATGACTCCAGCACTCTCTGGGTAGCAACACTAATAGAGACATCACCTGGAAGCTGAATAATCAGCTCCTTAAAGACAAATACTTAGTTAACCACAACAGGGAAATTCTCTCCAATTTTATGGAAGATAACCGAGGTTCCATTGCGAGATGTGATATGGAATGGGCTGCATGTAAGAGCACCTTGCAGGAAGAATTCATCAGATTAGCCTCCAAATGCAAAAAAGAAAAACAAAGAAAGGCAGCTTCTCTTTTGCATAACATCAGGTCCTTGCGAATACTCTTAGTCAAGCTTCTTTGGATGCTTGCAGGGCTGAACTACATGGAAACAGAAGAATAGACGTTGATGGCAGATAAGGACCGCGAGGCCCATCCAGTCTGCCCATTTCTTTTTCTACCTTATAAAAGTGCCATCAGCCTTTGCTCTGTCAATGGCCTATCTATTTATACTCATCTGTATTGCTCCCTTATTGCCTATCCCATGCCTGTTTGAAGCCCTACGCTGTATTCATATCCACCACTTCCTGAGGTAGGCCGTTTCATGCATCCACCACCCTTTCTGTGAAAAAGAACTTCCTCACATTACCCCTTAATTGGCCTCCCTCTAATCTCATGCTGTGTTCTCTTGTCCTGCTATTTTTCTTATATTGAAACATGTTAGACTCTTTCACCTTGTTAATGCCCTTAAGATGTTTGAATGTTTTGATCATATCACCTCTCTCCCTCCTTTGCTCTAGGGTATACATATTGAGCTCTGTTAATCTGTCCTCATATGTTTCCTGATGCAGTCCCAGCACCATTTTGGTTGCCCTTCTCTGGACTGCCTCAATTTGGTTAATGTCCTTGTGATGGTGTAGCCTCCAGTACTGCACGTAGTACTCCAGATAGGGCCTAACCAGTGTCTTGTAAAGAGGGGTTATTACCTCCCTCTTCTGACTTGTGATACCCAAATACTAAGGGACCAATATACTGACCTTCTTAGAGAAAAGGTGGAATATGCCATTTATAAAACTAAATCAACATATATTGATCAAGGTGAAAAAGCTAGAAAAGTAATGGCACTTAGACTTTGGAAACAAGAAACCTCCCAACTTATTCTTCTCATAAGATCTGCAACTGACCAATCTCTTAAAACTACCCCCAGGGAAGTGGTTAACTAATTCAATGTTTACTATAACACTTTATATGGCCATCAACCAACCCCACCCTCCCCACAACCATTTTCCACTTACCTGGAATCGATCCCATTCCCCACTCTACCTGACATGCTCCAATTGGAACTTATCACTCCAATAACAATTGAAGAAGTTAACTGGCCTATCCAGTCATTAACATCAAATAAAGCACCAGGGCCAGATGGCTTCACCACTAATTTCTTTAAGACCTAAGCAGCAGAACCTGCTCCTGTTCTCACCACTGTTTTTACCGATATACTCAAGAATGGAATATCGGAGCCAACCTCGGCTAAAGTTCTGATAGTTTTATTACCTAAACCCAGCAAAGACCCTGAACAGGTAGCTAATTACTGCCCGATATCCCTATTGAACCAAGATCTTAAGATTCTGTGCAAAATCTTAGCTTCCAGAATAAAGTTTGGGGTCCTCTAATTAGCCCTGAACAAGTGGGCTTTATGCCCACTAGAGCCCCCGTAGACCATCTTCCTAAACTGGCTCACATCTTCTCAGCGTCTGGAGATCCAGACCATCCAGTGGCACTGGTATCCCTAGACACAAGAAAGTTTTCAACAGGGTCTCTTGGCCCTTTCTGTTCACTGTCCTAGAGCATCTCAGATTCTCTGCTCAATTTATAGATTGGTTTAAAGTACTATATGCTTCTCCCAGTTCTAAAATATATTGCTATGGGGTTTTCTACCTACTGTTTTTACTTCATAGCAGAACACATTAAGGTTGCTTCCTGTCCACAATCCTGTTTAATCTAGACCTGGAACCAATAATCCTTAAAATAAAAACTAACCCCCTCATCACTGAAATATCCATAGGATCTACCCAGTACCAAGTATCAGTCTATGCAGATGATATTTAACTGCATGTATCCCACCCTTTATTTTCAATCCCAGCCGCCCTAGACACTATTAAAACCTGTGGAGCCCTTTTGAAGTATGAATTGAATACTAGTAAAATGGTGGTGATGCCACTTAATAGTGGCCTCTGTAAAGCAGACCTATTACATTTGGGTTTTATATGAGCACCCCACAGACTATGTCATCTTGAAGTAGAGCTTACAATAGACTTGCCAAGCCACAAAAAAAAAAAAACTTAATTTAGATGATCGTGTAATTACCATAAAGTCAGACCTGTAGCAATGGAGTATACTGCCACCAGTACTGTGGGGCAGGATTAGAACTATTAAAATGAATGTACTCCTGAGAGTTTTCTATCCCTGCATATACTAAATATATTTATTCCTACAGCCTGGTTTGACAAACTGCATTCCTTGACATCCAACTTTACATGGGCTGGTAAAACCCCATGCAAAGCAAACTGAAAATTGAGCACTCTTAAAGGTCTTGGAGGTCTCCAACTACCAGATTTTTGAATCTATTACTGGGCTACTCATAGCAGCAAATTCCATTAATGGCACAACAATGCAGACCCAGATACTACAGTGCCTTACACCTCTTTTTGGATAATTCTAGAGAGAGAACAGATCCAGTCACATGGCCTCTCCCCAACTAGCTGTTATTTGGGAAACCTAAATTACTTCCCTCTCCCATAGGGGCATCAGTGATTGGAACCTCAGTCAGCATACATAGGCAAATTACTATGGCCCTGTCGCTAAATCCTATAAAGGATATAGAACAATCTGTAACCAGAAACCCCAATTTCAAAATAGGCAGTAAAGTCATAACTAAAGACTGGCTAATGAATACTTGTAACACCCCTTTTCTAGGTTGCTCCATGAAAGTCCACTTACATTATTCGACTAAGCCAAGTTCCAATTTATATTTTACGATCAACATTAATTTAAATACCTGCAACTTAAGAATATGGCACTGCAACATCTGGGGCCACCACCATGAACCACAACATTGAACTTTTTTTCTCCACTCTACATGACCTGGCATTACTACCTCACATCATCTCTTGGATTTATCATACCCTTTTAGTAGAGCTGAATCTTCTTTTAATTGGCCTAAACTATGGAAATACATCTTTACCTATATTACACAAGACAAATTTACATTTGACACAATTCTGTATTCTCCATAACCTTTATTATACTCCACAGAAATTGGTCAAAATGAGAAAACTGCAATCAGATGTTTGCTCCAGGTGTGGCTCTACAACCTCTCTGGACTGAAATAAGGAAGAAGACAGACCCTCTTCTGGGCCTTGATGACTATTTTTCACCGGGGATAGATATACTTGGAGATCTTCATACCATAGCTACTAAATAACAGAAATACTATGTGGTTATGATATCTATGTCTGTCAGGAGATTGATATTAAGACACTGGAGAGACCAAGAAAAACTGTCATACACGGAGTGGCATAATGAGTTATTGACAATCTGTGGCTAGAAAAAATGATAGCCAGCATTCATGACCATATCTCACTACATGACAAAAGAAGGAGCAAACTGCACACTCTTTTTAATCTTCCTACTTCCTGATTTGTTTCTTTACGCCCCTATGATGTCCTTTCATGCTTTTGACTGATATTTATGTTAAATAGTAATGTTATTTCACTGAGTGGTTTGTTAGTTTTGCCCATTTTCTATTTTTGATTTCATGTGCCTGTACAATGTCTTTAGCTAAGGTTGTGGGAGGTTACACTGTTTTGGTTCTGCATGTTCTTTGTATGTTTGGAAAATTAACAAAAAAAGCAATTTAAAAAATACCACAAATAGCAAGCTTCCTTAACATTCAGATGGACCTCCCGAACAGTCCACTATTTGACCACTATTCAGGAAGTACTATTCAGTGAGTAAGATTTTGATGTCTCACAGAGTTTTGCTGGCAAGTCAATGGCCGTTTCTGAAGCTTACAGCTGAGAACACAATGAGATCTCCTCACTCTGACTTGGTAGAGGAGAGGAGACAATTGTTCTGAGAGCTAGCTCTAATACCTTCAAATTATCCACAGGCTAGCTTTGACCACTCAACAAGAGAAAGCCAGGCTTGTTTTTTCTGCCTGCATTTGTTTGTCCCTTATAAATGTGCTGAGTTAAAGGGACCATCAGATTAGAGAGTTCCTGACCGTCAAGGTCTTTAAAGTTGCTCTAAAGACACATTTGTTTAGTTTGGCATTTCCTGACTTAAGTAATTGGTAGTTTTTATCATCAGCTTTTTTCTGATTATGTTTTAAAGTCTGATTGTTAAAACTTCTATTGATGTGTGTCAGGGAGGAAGGGGAGGAGGGCAGCATGGAGTCATTATGGGTGCAGCTCCAGGACTCCAAAAATAGAACCCTCAGGATGGGAGTGGTGTACAGGCCTCCTTCTCAGACTAAGGAGTCAGACAGGGAACTAGAGGGACAGAAGGATCTGTGGAAGGGGCAGCATGGTGATTGTGGGGAACTTCAACCTGCTAGGAGTGGATTGAGGTACCCAAGCCACCATGAACAGGAGGAAGCGGCTACTTCTGGTCACCTTCCAGGAAAGCTTCCTATTGCAGATGGTCAATGAACCAGCCGGGCTAGGGAACACTCTAGACCTCATGCTGGCGAATGGTGAGTTTATGAAGGAGCTGGGGTTGGGGGAACCACTGGTGGGGAGTGACCATCACTCGGTGTAGTTCATGATAGACATGGGGAAAGGGGGTGTAGGAGTTACAAGGGTGTTAGGCTTCAGGAGGATGAGGGAAATAGTACAGGGTTATCTGGCCAGGGTCCATCCAAACATGAACACTAACCAGATGTGGGAGGTCATTAAACTGGGAATTGAGGAGGCAACTGTAACATGTACAAAGGTCCAGAGTAAGAGGGCTAGGGCCAAGAAGCCAAGCTGGGTGAGCAAGGGGTCATGTAAAAAGAAAGGATGAAAAGAGCTGCCTTTGGAAGGTACAAAAAACTGGGAGAGGGGAAGACAGAGAGGAATGCCTGAAGGAGTGAAGGGAGGTGACAAGGGCAGTCAGGTCAGTCAAAACATCCAGGGAACTCAGGCTAGCACAGGGTATCAAAGAGGGGGAGAATGACTTCTTCAAGTACATCAGGGAGAAAAGGAGTTGTAAGGATTAAATAGTAAAGATAAAGAGGGATGGGGAGTGGGTGGAAACAGGGTCAGAACAGGCAGAAGCATTAAAACAAGTACTTCTGCTCAGTATTTACTAAGGGGGAGCTGTACCCAAGGGG
This sequence comes from Neoceratodus forsteri, assembly GCA_016271365.2. Classification (NCBI taxonomy): domain Eukaryota; kingdom Metazoa; phylum Chordata; order Ceratodontiformes; family Ceratodontidae; genus Neoceratodus; species Neoceratodus forsteri. The sequence continues at coordinate 1,378,961,799 of CM057455.1, forward strand.
GAAAGGGTGGGCACAGTGTGAGGGGAGGTGACAGATGGGGAAATCCTAGCGGGCAGAGTACTGGAGGGCTTGAGGGCACTGAGGGTGGACAAGACACCAGGGCCAGATGGCATACACCCCAGGGTGCTGAAGGAGCTGGCAGAAGTCATGGCAGAACCCTTGGCAGACCTATTCAATACCTCCCTGGACTCAGGGAGTATACCTCAGGACTGGAGGGTGGTGCACATGGTACGCCTCCACAAGAGTGGCCCCAAGGATGAGCCGTGGAACTACAGACCGGTGAGCCTCACATCCATCATGGGAAAGCTGATGGAGAAAATTCTGAAGGAGAGACTGGTTTCCCTCCTAGAGGCTAATGGGCTGCAGGGCAGCAGACTGCATGGGTTTGTTTCAGGCAGATCATGTCAGACCAACCTGGTGGAGTACTATGACTGAGTAACCAGGCAATTAGACAGAGGCCATGCAGTGGATGTCTATGCCTGGACTTCAGTAAGGCATTCAATATGGTGCCGCATGGGAGGCTAGGAAGTAAGTTGGAAGGCACAGGGGTAGGGGTGCAGATGGTGGGTTGGGTAGTGAACTGGCTGCAAGGGAGACAGCAGAGGGTGGTGGTGGGAGGGGAGCTGTCACATCCCAGGGCAGTGACAAGTGGGGTGCCACAGGGCTCTGGACTGGGACCTGTATTGTTTGGGATCTTCATAGCAGACATTTCAATAGTTATCAAGAACAAGATCAGTCTGTTTGCAGATGGTACCAAGATGGGAGCAGTAGTGGATGACTTAGAAGTGTGGCAGGGGCTCCAAGATGATCTGGCAAATTTGGATGCCTGGTTGGACACTTGGCAGCTGGGGTTCAATGCCAGGAAATGCAAGGTGATACATTTCGGCACCAAAAAAACAAGGAGGCACAACCAGCTAGGGGGGGATTCAACTAGCCAAGATGGAAGAGGAGAAGTGTCTGCGGGTGATCATAACGGGAGCAATGAACAACTCAGCACAGTGTAGAAAGGCAGCTGCAAAGGCCAACAAGATGCTGGGTTGTTTTGCTAGAGGCATATCTTCCAGGAGGGGGGAGGTGATCCTGCCCGCTATACAGGTTACTGGTTAGACCACAACTGGAATACTGCGTGCAGTTCTGGTGACTATACCTGAAGAAGGACATTAGCTTACTGGAGGGAGTGCAGTGCAGGGCAACAAAAATGATCCAGGATCTGCGGGACTTACCCTACAAGACCAGGCTGAGGGTGTTGAACATGTACTCCCTGAAGGAGAGGAGGGATGGGGGGACATGACTGAAACCTTCAAGTACATGAAGGGAATAAATAAGACAGGCTTGGAGGGGCTTTTCAAATTAAGAAAGGGTAGGGACATTTGAGGGCACGAACTGAGATTGGAAGGGGGAAGGTTCAGGAGGGAAAAGAAGAGGCACTTTTTTACGGAGAGGGTGGTGTCTGGGTGAAACACATTGCCAGAAGAAGTGGTATCCTACAGAACAGTGGTTTCCTTCAAAACCAGATGGAACAGGTTAAGGGGAAGGTCACTGGGGGGGGGAATGGAGGGGCAGTTGCAGTATAAGAGCTGCTAGCTGCATGATTGAGCAGACGATAGACCATAAGGCCTTTATCTGCTGGCAATTTCGTATGTTCATATGTTTTTATGGATTCTGGAAAAAACTTTGATCACTGTGGAACTGGGCTTAAAAATAAAGTTGACTTGACTTGACTGATGAGAGAGAGACACTGTGTGTGTGTGTGTGTGTGTGCTGACACCATCCCCCTGCTGCTTTCACTTTCACGTAGCTGTCTGCAGTGTGACACTGATTTTTTGCTGAAGCACATTTCCTTTTAGACAGTTTCTTTTTCTCAGGTATTGTTAGTCACTGGGCTCAGTATTAACAAACATAGGGGCCTTTTTTGCTGAATGCCTCATTCTCACTGCTTTGCTTGCACTCCCACACCGCTCTTGTGTGCTTTTTTTTGTGAAGCAGATTTTTATTTTTGTGTAGGTTTTTTTTTTGCTGTTGTCAGTTCACTGCACAACTAAGAAGGGTATCTCGCTGACCCCCCATTGCAGATCATCATGTGCATCCTGTAGGTGTGTGTTTTGTATTTTTTTTATTTATTTTTATTCATTTGAAAGAATGAACAAACCGATGACACTATAATCAATGGAACTAGGAGACAAGCGGCACTACATACAGCGACAGTAAACATTTGTTAGCATAAGAAAATAACAGCCCATTAATTAGTGACACAACATATGGGGTATTAGACTACAATGCCTTATGAATGTGCTACAAACTTGATAGCACACCCAGGCAGGATTTTCAGGAAAGCCAGCTATGCTAAAACCTGAGGGATAAGAGGTATTAACCATAAAAGGTAGAGGCACTGTAGTATATGGCTCATATAGCCACTGTGCCCACAATCCAAACCAAAGATTATAGGGAGAGTAGGGCTTCAGGCAGATGCATTGATAACTCCACAACAATGGGAGAAACAGCAGCAGAAAGGCACATAAAGCAGCTCAAACAGATAGCTGATTGAAAACCCATATCGGTAATGACTGCCAAAATTACAGCAGTATAAACAGTAGAAAAGTATCTAGGTAAATTGGCACCAGTAAGAATAAAATACAATAGCAGAGGGACAGAGACCCCCTATCCCCCAATCCTGGGCCAAACAGCCTGAATTAGAGCTGCGTAGTCAGGGCCACTTTGGATTTTAAAGGAAAAATCCAGCAGTGTCAGTAGTTTAAAAGTATCAAGAGGTAGGACTATTAGATAGTAAAAATATACACCAAATATACATTAATTAAAAAACATATATAAAAAAAGGTAGTCCTAATACAATGTCAAAACAGAAATGTCCCCATCTGAATACACACTGCTGAGATCACTGATAACAGGTTCAACAATTCAACAGTGTGGAGGGAACTCAGTCTCCTTCTTCTGAATGGGTCGGCAAACCTGTTCCACACTATACCACAATAGCATCCACTTTCTTCTGTGCCTCCTCCAGTCATTAAACTGGAAGGTATGTCTACCACATGTAGTGCAAAGATGGTCTGGGGCCAGCAGTGAGTGGGCCACCCCCAGATCTCATAGTTGCCTGCGAAGGGGGTCAAATAATTTACAGCGGCTGCGAGTAGCATATGACCAGTCTAGATAGTTTTTAACCCTGTGGCCTTCCATATGTAGAGGACAAGTGTATCTTGCCCATTGTAGGATTAAGTCCCAAATTTCAGGACCCGCCATAACCAGGAGTATTGTTCTGGAGACGTCACGATTGTCCTGAAGTTCTGAAGTTAGTACGATATGCTCACTTGAGGGAATCGAGATGAGGCTGAGCCTCAGGAGGGATGTTAGTGTGGAGCCACTGTCGCAGAAAAGTAAGTACCTGTAAGTGCTCTCCCTTGACTTTGTCAGGGACATTGACCAGGCACAGATTCATGGCCCTATTCTCATTCTCTAGGGTTTCAAGCCTTGCACGGAGATAAGCATTCTCTCCAGTCATTTTAGAAAAGGCAGCTTGAGTTTTCTGTGAGCAGTTGTAAGCATCTTTAGCAGTTTTTACCACCATGTCAGTCTTCACATCTTGAGTGCCCAGTATATTGAGGGCCTGTTCTACCTTATGGTGCATGTCCCGGGCTGCCTGTAAAACCATGTCCCAAGGCAGGGGAATCCCCCACTCCACTCAGTCCTGCTGCTTTATCTGAACTCCAAATGGGGCCTGTGGCATTGGCTGTGCAATTTTCTGGTCTGTACCTCCTGTGGCACCCATCTGTTGCCATATAACTTATTCGGTATCATTTGATGCCGGGTGAAGTAAGGAATTAGAATAAGTAAACAAAATCTAAAAAAGTTGCTTTTATATAAAGTTTTTCTTCAGTATTAAGAGAGCTCGATGCAGAGCTATTATGAAGCATGTTGAATCACCAGCATGGCACCCCCCCCCATATTTGTTTTTGTGTGTGAAACTACGTCTTTCCAGTACATAGATGTGTGCACACATTTTTTTTGCATTTTAAAAACTGTTGCAATTTCAATGGGTCAGGCTTGACTCACTGAATTGCTGCCGATTGTCATCTGGTTCCAGACGCGGTTCCTTGTATGACTTGAGGAGTGTGTTAGCTGAATCCTGCTTCTGCAGCTCACTGTGCACAAGCAGCATGTGCATGTACACTTTTTCTTTCTTGTATATCTGGCTCCCTGAGTGTGCAGAGCTGTGTACACAAATTTTCTTTCTAAGCTGCTGCAGTGTTTCTCAGTGTGTCAGGTTTGACTCACTGAGTTGTGTGTGCTGTGTTGTGTACCATTTCAAGTTTGGTTTTAGCATACAGACTGGATGGTGTCAGCTGACTCCAACTCCGTTATAAATCTGTAATTGTTACTTCAGTGGTGTGTTTATTATGCAAGCAATAATACCCGACAGGGTGGGCAGTATTGGGCAATACAGGACTACCCAGGGGCATGATGAGGACCGACGCTGCAGGCGGAGGGCCTTATAGCCCCTGGATGGTCTGGTATTGCCCATACCGCCCACCCTGGAGGGTATTATTGCACTTAGAAAATGGACCACTGTACCTTTCAAAATATATGCACTAAACATTTGTTAACACTTTGAAACAATTTGCATTTATTTAGAAAAAAATTACAAGAAGAGAAAAAATAGTCCCTTGTGGGATAAAAGAGAGAACATAGCTTACTTTGGCTTTTACTATATAATAGGTCAAAAAATACATACATACATTGTCAGTCCACTATTTGTTATAGGTGATAAAGTTTATGGGGCAATTGAAAGTGTAGGATGTTGGGTTAAAGAAAATCTGTGTTCCAGGGCCCCTCTGACCTGATAGGCTGTTAGTGGATTCAGTTTCCAGGTTTTGATTATTTGCAGTCTGATTTTCTGGTTGTCCTGCTGTCTTTGGTAGATTGTCTGTCTTCTTCTCTTGTTCTTCTGTCATCTTTTGCTGCTGCTTGGATGTGCTGCTACTTTCTTGGACAGCTAAGTAAGCAATAAGACACGATGGAGTATACATTAGATAGTTCTAATGCACAGCTATGGGGATGTAGTGAGGCACGAGGCCACAGGCCCAGTGCGTCCATTCCCCTAGCCGTGCATTAGAACTGTCTAATGCACATCCCCAGAGTGGCTTATTGCGCTTATAAAATGGGCCTGTGTATTCTAAATGGGGGTTCTAGTTTTAGCTGTGCATTAGGCACATCTAATGCACGGCTAACAACCAATCAGATTGCTTGAAATCCTTTACCCATTTTATAAACATAAACAAACAACAGAGAAATACATTTAGACCACTATTTACTGATGGTGCTACAATTAAAGATATATGAACTTACCTGTAGATGGCATGCTGTTACTACTTCTAGGATACAGCTCCACTGTTTACGATCAGTTGTAGAAGGTCTCCAATAAGTAGATACACTTGTCTCAGATCTGTGTCCAGTCACTGATGTGATTTCACGATTTGAAAGACCAGCACCAGAAAGGATCTGGACAGCTGTAGCTCTGATGCTATGGTTCGTGTATTTGTAAGACAGCTGGGCTTCATTGCTGATCATGCTCATTAGGGAACCAAGGTATTTTTTTCCCATGGGCTCACAAGTATACCAGTAAGCCTGGGTGTCTAAAAAGTCCTGTGGGCACTTACGGGGTGTACACAGAATGCTTTGGCATTCGGAGGAACTTTAGATACATATTTTAAGAAACATTTTACTGGGCAAAGTTGGTTTTCCGGTTCTTCAAAAATAAAACCTCTTGTGTTCTCTTTATTTATTTCAGGTGGGGTTTTTGTTGTTTTTTTGTGTCTGCATTGTGACTTAGGGTTATATACTTCATGCCACTGTCATCCATTTTAACTTCAAAGGAATCCAACTTTAGGTCCTGTAGTCCCTCATGCCCACGTCTTGCCATATGGAGTTGGACATCAAACCATACCCTTTTTACAAGTCCAGATGCAGTATTGGGAGATACTGCAGCACTTGCTCTCGGTTTCTGGAGGTCAGATGATGAGATGGCAGGGTAGTGGCTGGATGTGTCTTTCGATGCCTTTCTAAGCTTTTTAAGCACGGATTGTAGCACACTGTTTGATGATTTAAACTTGGGGTCACTTAACATGTTTATGTTTCTTGCTTCTTCAACACTGTTTAGGTGACGGTTCATGCCAGCCCATAATGCACAATATCCAGCCATAGAGTATTCCTGACCCTGGGTAGACCTGACTTCTGCATAAAACCTATGAAGATTGCTATTCAGTTGATCCAGTGGGTCATTATGCCAGTCTGTGTTTATGCTACTCTGTGTTGCCCATTCTTCATATACTGCCACTGCCCACTTGGTGTTCTACTTTGTATTTACTTCCACTCCCTCACTTTCTATTTTGTCTAGCTGGGTGTCACTTATAGAGACAAAATGATCACTCACATTTTTTTCTTGATGTTTCCATTTTTTAGGTGGCTCCACTGTACTGCTGGGAAACATTGTGTCAATTGTTGTCACTGCTGTCATATCAAACTGATTGGCAAATAATCTGAAATTTTTTTTCTTTATGTTTATGCCTTTTTGTGCCCTTGACAGTTTCACTTTGAAATTTGCACTGTTAATGTCTGCCAGCAGTGCTTCTGATTGGCTAATGATGGTTGCTGGTGGCAACGGAGAACGCTATCTTGGAAACCGCTTCTGTGTATGGCAGTGCTGGTATTTTCTTCATTTTCCGTACCGCAGGTGGACATCAATTTGCGGTATGGCAATCCAAGAAAATATTGGTGCTGTCATGAACATTCATGCCACTAGGGACAGTGGTCTCACAGACACTACTACTATAGCCGCTTTAAGGGTGGATGTGGATGTTTGTGCTTGTCTGTGTCTGTAGGTTAGTTTTTGTGGATTTACATGTTTTTCTGCTTGGAGTAACTTCGCCATTCTTACACTTAACGTCTGTGAATGTCTCCTGGACTGAATTTCTACAAAATATCTTCACCAGGTATCAGCATTTTCATTTTAAATCAACTTTTTGGAAGCCACCCCAAGGAAAAATAACTCTAGCAACTAAGTCTGACAAACTCGGTGATGCTGGGCCCTGCGATTGAATCAACATTTTCATCTGACCTGCTCCAAAAGGAATTTTACTTGGGCTATTCAGCAACCATTTTTAAGAACAAAGGAAACATACAGACAAAGGTTTCACATCCTGCATATGCCCAGGGTGCAGTTTATCACCTTTCAGGAATTTTCACACATTCTGTGACCCTGGGTTTCAGCAGTTCATCGTTTCCACTGGATGAAATTTACTACCAGGTAACAGCATTTTCATTTAAATCAACTTTAAATGTACTTGTCTCTAAAGGGCTGCTCTACAACAACTTTGAAAACAAAGGAAACAGACAGACAAAGGTTTCACATCCTGCATATGCCCAGGCCAAAGTTCATCACATTGAAGGAATTTAACACTTTCTGTGACTCTGGTTCTCTTCAGTTCATCATTTCCACTGGATCTATCTTTTATTTCATTTGCTGCTTTCACCTTGGAGGATCCCCTGAGCGGGCATTCCGTTGCCATACAAGCCCTCCAAGCTCCCTCCTAACTGTGCCTCTGCCAGCAGCCCGAGTGGCACCTCCAAAACCGGAGACCACAAAAGCCTGCAAGCAACCACAGCCCTCCAAGACCTTTTAGTGGGGCGACCGGCACCTTCAAAGCCACCACCCATGCCACCCTCTCCAGCCAGCAACAATGACAGGTACGGTAACTTTTTGACCAGCCGGAAAGCAGTGCTTTCTTACTTCTGCAACCTGATTGGTTGGTCTCCTGACTGTGTGCTCCTATTGGCCAGTTTCTTTTGAAATGCCATGGCTCTACAGTATGAACTTCTCTCATTCAAAATTCTACTGCTTAATTCTGGAAAATCTTAATATTAGCAAATAAGATTGTTCATAACTGTTTTAAAGTATTAGAGCATTAATTGCCATTTAGTTTTCAGTGTGTATATATAGCAGGACCCTCAGCACTCTCAAAATGTCATTACTACAGCTTTTGTTAAATAATTTATTCTGTTATTGACTGTTAAGCAGTAACCTGAAACTATTAAATTGCTACCGACCCCGCCATGCAGGCACAGGAGGGGCTGGCAGAACGTTGGAATTAAATATTCATCAGCATCGTAGTTTTAATATTACGTTTTGAAGTCGACAAATTACACAAATCATGCTGAAGTTTAACTTTTAGGTTAGGTCATTTACGTGATCAGGGTATTCAGATAGCAACATAGTTTCTTCTGTGAAACTGGCCACTTCAGATATGGTGCTGCACCCCAGTCTCCCCTAATGAACCCTCCTCTCACCTCTAAAACTTCACCACTTATACTCCTGTCTCTCCTGTTATGTCTAAACTGGCTAACGACTTGTACATCTCTGCTACTTATCCTGCGCTAACAATGATAGTGACTTCAGGTTTTCTAACATCCTGCTGTACTATTACTCGAATTCTACCCTGCTCACTCTATCCTCATCAAAGGGCTGTATCTATCTGTCTATCCACTCCTATCTCTTGAACTATCGTAGACCCAAGCGCCAGCTAGGCACTCTCTCTGCCAACCTACTTTCTCACCTTGCCGCGGCTCCTTATGCTTGCGGAGATATTGAACCCAATCCGGGCCCTATGGTTTGCGCTTCACCCTTGCAACGGCTGTAACAAAAAGGGTCTGGTTATAGCCCACATGAATATCCGAGTCTCATGAATCACCTGGCTGAGCTGAAGCCTGGGCTAAACTGATTAACCCTGACATTTTATGCCTATCAGAGACTTGGCTGAAGCCTTGGGTGCCTGATGCCACTTGTCTTGTGCCTGGTTATAGCATTCTAAGGAAAGACCGTATTGGGTCAAAGGGGGGGGGTTGCGATTATGTACAAAAATCATCTATCCCTGAACATCCTACCCTGCACTGATTCCCTAACACCTTGTGAAACTCTGCACGCTACCCTGGCACTGGGTTCAAAACTGCTGCACATCATTTGTGTCTACAATCCACCTACAAGCGGGATGAGTGGTCTCCAGAATTTGCTACAATATGTCTCCCAGAATGTAAAATCAAATGAGGCTCTACTCCTTGGGGACCTGAACCTTAACTGGCTGGGTCCACAGCACAGCATCCTTGAGTCTCTAATACAGAAGCACAATCTACACCAAACTATCACAGGCTTTACCAGAACTACTACTCAGCACTCAGGGTCCCTACTTGATTGGATCCTCACCACCAGATCTGATCATGTACTAGATGCCACAGTGCTTGCTGACTCAATCACTGATCATTTCCCCACACTTTGTCGATGGCGATCCTGTCCACCTCCTCCTCCTCCACCACGTCTGATTAGGTTTTCAAACTATGCTGCCCTGGACAAACAAGCCTTCCTATTTGACCTCTCTTGTGTTGACTGGTCTAACATTTATACCACAACCAATGTTGATACTGCCCTCAATTCATTTCTGACTGAATTTGGCAACATCCAAAAGAAGCACCTCCCTACAGTCAAAAGGAGGGTAAGGGGCCAGCATTCGAGGTGGCTGAAAAAAGACCTGCTTCAAAAGTTAAAAGTTAGAGACAATCAATGGAAAAAGTACAAACAAACTGGACTGCAGACAGATCTCATTCTGTATAAACAATACAGAAATGACTGTAAAAGATGCATCAGGCAGGCCAAAAGTAAATACTGCCAAAACCTGCTGATTAATTCTTCCAATGACCATCACAAGTTTTGGGGTCACATTAAGTCCTTCTTGGGTTCTGCTAAATATGTCACTCCCTCAGATATGGTCCTACATGGTGCACACTGTAATGATTCTACTACCATTGCAAATGCTTTTAACCAACAATTTTCTGACTTATCTGCCTACACAGCTTCCCTCCCATCACACTGTTCTAGTTAACCCACAGCATCTGAAGGACCCCCAAACTTAACCAACCCCTTCTATTTCAGGGAAGTGTCTAGGCATCAGGTCCTAAAGCTGCTCAGGTCACTCTCTGAAAACACCAGTACTGGCTCAGATGGCCTAGAACCAAGACTACTAAAAATGGCTTCTTACTACATCTCTGGCCACCTGGCACACATCTTCACCCTATCTCTCTCCAGTGGCATTGTCCCTGAAGTCTGGAAGGCAGCCAGAGTCACTCCTGTATTTAAGAAAGGCAGTAAAAATGACATATCAAATTACCGGCCTATTGCTATTTTGTCTGTTCTGAATAAAATCCTGGAAAAGTAGTATCCATGCAAATCACTGAATACCTTGAGAAATTCAATTTACTAAGCTCAGCACAACATGGTTTTAGAAGCATCACAGCACCATGACAGCACTTGCAAAATTCACTTCAGATATCGTTACCAATATGGATAGAGGAAAGTTAACAGGGGCAGTCTTCATTGACTTAACCAAAGCTTTTGATCTGGTTGACCATTCTCTGCTACTATCCGCCCTCAGTACCTTGGGCTTCTCTCCCCCAGTCACTACCTGGTTCAAAAGCTACCTCTCCAACAGAACACAAGCAGTTAAGTTTAATTCATCCATGTCAGACAGTGCTGTTATCAACATTGGGGTCCCTCAGGGGTCTATACTTGGCCCTCTTCTATTCTCATTATTCGTCAATAAACTTCCTGAGCTGGTCACCACGCATATTTGGACACCATAATCAGTGCTGAGTGTCCTTGCCTAAATAGTACCGTTTACCTACATGGACACTGTTTTACTGCTTTACATTTCTTAATTTGTTTCACTGAGTTACTGCATGCTTCTAAATTAAAACATGGGCCCCAAATGCGTACTTGTCATGCCAATCACTTTTTTATTTCACTTGGAGAGCATATGAAGAACCAAAGATGTTTACTGTGTGTGTGCAGTCAGGTCACACTGTATTTCATACGGAGGCAGCATCACAGTGTTTTTTGTTTGTATTTTTACTGGAGCAAACTGCTTTTTTTGAACCACTGTATGATGCCAGGGAACCGGGTACGAGAGGACATGCAAGCGGTGGAGCTCAATCAGTTAATTTCGCCAGCTGGTCGCTTTGGAGGAATACAGCACTGTGAGCAATAAATAAACTGAATTAGTGGAAATGCAAGCTGCCTTTTTATGCACTTAGTATGGGTTCAGTGGCACAGATTAAACAACCATTGCACAGTTTACAAGCCTGCGGAGACTGTTTATGCAAGCATTGGTTTAGTGAGCATGTCAGCTGCTGACATACTTTCCCATAGGACACCCCTGTATGCAGTGACTTTGTCCGCAATACAATCGCCGTCTAGCTCACCATTTGACATTGCCTTTGACTATGAGATTGTATGCCCATGCTGTCAATTTATTTGCTGCTTCACAATTTAAGGCTCTCATTTTTATTAGAAAACAATAGTTTCTCACTGAAAAAAGGCAAACTGAACTGCGAGGGACGCAGGTCATCTGTTATCAGCGTTACAGACTGTATAAATTAATTCCAATGCCTGTCTCAACCCAAGTAATAATACTATTGTTTTTTATTTATAAACTGTGAGCCGTCCAGCCACTCATTTCTCTGTTACACCATAGTATGGCAGGCTCTGTCTCTCACTAGCTGAGAAAAAAAAATGGCTGCTATTTCAAATTGAGAATTCTATCAGTACAATACTGTTCTAAGGTAATCAGGTGGCCACAGACTGGGACTAATTTTTTTCTGGTCTCTATTGACTGATACCCGACCAGCTAGAAAGTGGTGTCAGCCAATCAGAAAGTAGCCTTTCTCCTACCCATTTTCTAACATTATTGTGTTTTTTGCAAGCAGTGCCAACATAAACAGTAATAACAAATGCACACTAAGTTACAGACATACAGATACACACAGTAGTGACCAGCCATATCTCAGCAATCCTATAAACATGCCTGGACCAGCCCCAGCTGACAATCTGTGCCTGCAGCCCCAACTGGTGAGGGACAGGGTGACAGAAAATCTGGGCATATTCAGTGTTCTAAAATCATTTTCTTCCCTGCAAATCTTATGGCTTCTACTCACTGAGACTGATGGTAGTACTACCACTAGTACTGCTATAACCACAATGGCTAATACTAGTACCGCATTTACAGCTCCCATCATTCTATAAAAGTAGGAGAGTTTTACAACTGACACCACCTGTCACAGGAGAAGAAGCCACTCCTACCAGCAGTTGCAGTGCTATTCCTACAACTGCCACCATGGCTACTACATCGACCACCAGTGTGCTCCTTCTCACCATTACCAGTGCCATGATTTCAGACACCAGTGCCACAGCAGATCCTTTATGTACTAGCAACACCACCACTGCTACTACTTCGACTGTGACCACCACTACTGCTACCACAGTCTGCACTGTTTGTGCCACCCCCACAGCCACTGTAACAACAAGCAGTTCTATAACTGCTATATAGTGTATCGTGGAATGTTGTTCTGTATAGAATTCCATCCCTTTCAAAATGCTGTTCTTCCACAGTTCCAAGGTCATGGCATGCTGTTCTACCCTACTGGGGTAGAACAGCATTCTAGAACCTCTAGTGACTGCATGAGTCAGTTTCATTTTGAAAGCAAAAGAACTCACAAAACACATTTTTCACACAGTACTATACACTATAAAAAATAGAGAATGAGCAACTCTATGCACAACCAGTGCATTTTGCCACCTTGGGGTTCTGATTCCCATGGACCTCTCGAGCTTCACTCTCGAGGTCAGAAGGAATCAAAATCCCTCTGTGGCAGAACACACTGGTTCTGCATAGTTGCCCATCCAGTATTCTCTACTGCCTACTCTGTAAGTCTTGCTTGTAATGCTGTCACCAGTACTACTGCATCCACTGTTACCACCATACCAGCTGTGCCTGTGGGCATGGGCACAGTGCCTGGTACCCCTGTGACAATGATCATGACCACACCAACTGTGCTGCCAAAATGTACTGCTGCTCGTAAGTTTTCTCTTGATATATTTCCATTTTACAGATGTTGAGGAGTCAAGAGGAGCACTCTTTAGAGTCTGAATATCTACTAGCATCACAACAGTTGCAGCATAGTACATCATCTGACACCTTTGACAGTGACATCCACTTTAATGAATTTGATGATGAGTCAGAATATGCAGCATATCATCACGAGAAGTGGGAGTGTGGAGCTGCCAGATGTGCTGCTAATGGTATCCAGGGCAAGCAAGCTTATCACCTTCTCCTCTTTCCAAAAAAACAAGCCTTTCAAAGAGTTCTGTTGACTCCAGCAGAAAACAGGGCACAGCGCCACCTGCACCCAGGTCTGATAAGGGGAAAGGGGTAAAACATGGCCATGGTTGCCCTACTGGGGCATGCACTTCCACTGTCTGTGGGGAAAAAATATAAAATGGGCAAGGAAATCCCTGTGTCCTGATTGGCTGAGACTTGGTTCTAGCATTGGCAGTAAGAGAGCACCACCAATGGCTAAGAACAAGTCCCTGCCAACTGGAGCAACTCACAAGTCACATACAGAATTTATAAGCCACTTCCTAATTTTCATCACAAACATGGCTGCAACCTTTACTCATATATAAAGACCTTCAACTAGGTCCTGAAAATAAAAGTCCATTAAATTAAATAAAGTAAGTAAAATAATGTAATGTTATTTTTACTCAAGAGTCTCTCAGTACACACATATACAAATTTAAAAAACTCAAGTACTGTTCAGAGTTTCCATTGCTGGTGTTTCTTTGATGACCATGAAAACCCCCTTCCTATTCCTACCAGTTTGCTAGAAAACTTCCTGCTTCTTGCCTAACAACAGATAACATTGAGGTTCTGGCTTCCCCTGAGGCTTGTGTGTGTCTGTTAGTGGTGGGCAAAGTGGGCTCAATCCGCTCTGCGAAGCGTTTCGTGGAGCAGAGGCAGATTCATAGAGTGCTCCGCAATGCGCAGCGGAGTACTTTGCGTTATAATGAGGAACGCAAAGTGCATTGAAAACAGCGACTTCGTGTCACTCCGCCTCCACTGGTCACTACTCTTTCAATTTTAAGGCGAAGCACATTGGTGGAAGTTCACTTCACCTCACTTTGCCTTGTTTTTGAGCTCTGCAGGCAGATTTTGCAGTGATTCATGGGAGTTCAGGTCACATGGGCTCTATATTGATCTGCACAGTTTAGGGTAGTATGAGTAAGAAGGAGTAGGAGACAGTGTGCTCTTTTTTTTTTTAAACCCATCTTTATTCAGATTTCCAATGAAAGACAGACATACAGATACCTGGCCTAGCCAGGGTATGCAGTCCCAAACTGACTGCGTAAACTATATACAGCCCACATATGTACATACACAGCAGGTGAAACCATGCCGAACTAGAATCAAACTTCAAAATCAACGATACACTAATATAGTGGATTTGTAAATATATTTTCTCTACCCCTGGATAGCTCAGATCCCCTTACACCTGCGACCTTGTGGACAACATCAGATCACCAGCTCCTGTAAGGAGTCTTTCTCCCACAAGGTGGCCTCCTGCTGTGTCCCCTGGAAAGAGAGAGAGAGTCCCCCGCCCCCCTACAAACCAAGCAGATCAATACCATCATGTTGTTGCCCTAGCATATGAGCTATGTACATCGCAGCAACCACTGCCCAGATAATCATTTAGACCAGAATAAAGCCATAGACAAAGGATTCACACTCCAGCATAATTTCCTTTTGTTAATCACAATCTGACAGACAGGCCTGTGTTTAAGCATTTGTGCCCTGCTGCGAATAGATCGCATCTAACGCCACCCATCTTTTAGCATATAGCTCCTTTCTCCCCTCAGAATATAGATGCCTCTTTATCCTATCCAAAGCCCCCATTAAATCTCTCACCCACTGATCATAGGCATAAACATAATCATCCTTCCAATGTTTTGCTAAAAAGGCTTTAACTACCGCCGCCATCAAAGAGAGGTGGTATTTAGGTATAACACCTGAGATTTGGGAAAAGTCACCCAAGACACATATCTCTGGTGTTATAAATTCTGAATAGTCCAGCACTGGGTCCATATGCCATTTAATGTTACCCCATAGAGGCAATATTTTACTACATCCCTACATCTCGTGCAGGAGATCGCCTATTCCCCTCTCACATCTAAAACACAGGTCTGTCTGTCTCAGGCTTCTATCACATAGTTTCACAGGGGTAAAATAAATATTAGAGACAATAAAAAAATGCATACTCTTATACTTGGATATCACAATATACTTGCTGTTTTTCCAGATATTATCCCAAGCAAAGCTCCTAGGGGCCATCGCTTTGTCCCAATATGAGATTCTTATTGGAGAGCTCGGGCTAAGGAAATCCAGGAGGACCTTATATATTTGTGAAAGGGAGTTAGATCTTGGATCAACTTCCTTTAGTTTCTCCCAAGAGAAGGAGTTGTCCGTAACCCCCCCCGACCCCTTCATCACCCCTTCCAACATTTGTGTAAATTGTAACCTTTGAAAAAAAGATATTCCATCCCATCATGATGGAAGGACCACACTGTTACCCTGAATAACATCCCTAAGCTTCAAACCCAATATCTGGTTAGCCCACCGCGAACTAATTACCCAATCCCCAATTACCAAGTTAGGGTTACCCAGTACAGGCTGGTCTCTAGCCTTCATTTGATTCTGTCTGTATACTGGAGTAAGAAATGACCACCAGGCTTCTGCCGTTTTCACAATTGGGTTCCCATACCCTGTTTTAAAAAAACTTTTTCCCACTCTGGCATACAACAATGATTCCGGAGTAAGGCCAGAATCTTTTAACATTTGCTTCTCTATTTGTAGCCAGATTGGAGTATAACTCTCCCTGTCAATATTTTCAACCCATCGAGCCATAAGGCCCAGCTGACCTGCCACATAATATATATGAAGATCAGGCAACTTGATCCCTCCCTCTGTATGTGGTAGACGCAAAACATTATGTTTTATCCTAGGAGGTTTAGCATTCCATAAAAATTCTGAAATTAGCTTCCTATTTATACTAAACCATTTATTAGGAATACTATATGGGGCTAGATATACCGGGCATAACAGTCTAGGTAATATATTCATCTTGATAAGGCCCAATCGTGCCATAAAATTCAAAGGTAGCTTATTCCATCTTAACATATCCCCTTTAACCGCTGATATAATCCCCCCCATATTTGTTTCCGCCCCCACCTCCAGATTCGCTGTAATCCAAATACCTAAATACTTAATTTTATCTGTCATCCATTGTAATTGGAGTGGTGCAAAATCTGCCCTGTAAACGTATAGTGTCAGAGGGAGGATTTGTGTCTTCATCAAATTAAGCTTATGATTAGAAACCTTAGAGAATCGCTCTATTAATTCTCTTATTGTCTCAAAACTAGATGCTGGGTCTTGTAGGTGGAGAAGTATGTCGTCTGCAAAGACTGATAATTTTAACTCCACCCCCAATATCTTAATCCCCTTGATATGTATATCCCTATTGATAGCTCTCAGGATGGGTTCTAAGTAAATGTTAAATAATATCGGTGAGAGAGGGCATCCTTGACTAGTCCCATTCTCCAGCTGAAATTCATGTGAGACATAGCCATTACATAATACCCTAGCCATTGGTGCAGCATATAGATTCTTAATACCTCTGAGAAGACCCTCCGGGAATCCCATCTTCTCCATTGTAGCAAAGAGAAAAGGATGGGAGACCCAATCAAAGGCCTTTTCCGCATCTAAAGATATCAAAGCTAGAGGTAATTGAGAATCGGGCACATAATTTAGTATATGGTGTAATTTCCAAAGAGCATCATGTGCCCCCCTCCCCGGCATAAATCCCACTTGTTCCTGACTAACTAAACTGGAAGAAATGTGCAAAATTCTATTTGCCAGGATTCTTGTAAGTATCTTAATGTCTTGGTTCATTAAGACTATAGGCCTGTAATTGCCTGGTACACCCCTGGGCTTGTCTGGTTTAGGAATTAGTGTAATATATGCCTGATACAAAGGAGGATGTGGAACCCCTTCTTGCATTATAGTACTAAAACATTCCTGGAGCATAGGAAGTATAGTCTGGATATGTGCCTGATAGAATTTGGCAGTGAGGCCATCCGGCCCTGGTGATTTACCTGCGGGAAGAGATTGCACCACTCCAATAATCTCAGATGCCCTTATTGGAGCTTCTAACTCCCTAGCCTGCATTGGGTCCAGGACTGGTAAGGGAATTCCCTTTAAGAAATTCTTGATTTCCTTTTCCTCAGCCAGATCTCTAGCCTGGTATATTTCTTTGAAATATGAAGCAAAAGCGTCCGCCATCTCCTGGGGATCCATTAAAAGCTTCCCTTCATGCTGAATAGATGTAACCGTTCTATTTGCTTCCCATTCCTTGACTCTTGCCGCCAGGAGACGCCCCGGGACATCTCCCTGCAGCAAGAATTTAGCTTCAATCTTTTCCAACCAGAATTCTACTTTTCCATAAACAATATCCACCAATTCCCCTCTCAGACTTTTAAGTTCAGCATCAATTTCCCCAGAAGACCCTTCCAGTGGCATCAGCGAGTTGATTGCCCCCAAAATGAATTCCTCTTTAGCCCTTCTCCACCTATTTTTTTGTGCTGCAATGCCCTGTGCTACCCCCGCATATAGCACCTTACAAGTTGGCCAGACCAGCTTTTTATTTTGCAACATGGGTATTTGTAGCCTTATAATCTCAAGTAGTGCCTCCTCCAACCTATCCCACACTGTGAGTTCTATCAACAAGGAGTCATTCAACCTCCAACGGTACGGTCGAGGAGGTGTAGGTCTTGGTTCTCATGACAACTGAATAGGGGAATGATCCGAGAAGTTCTACCCTCTATTGTCACATCCCTAACCTCCCTGAGTGCCTCCCTGTTTACCAGGAAAAAATCAATTCAAGATTGGCTCTTATGGGCTGCCAAGTAGAATGTCATATTACTACCCTCTTTTGAGTGGGTCCTAATTGGGTCGACCAATGCTGCAACCTCCAGTAATCTGCTCAGGGCAATCTGAGCCTTGGTCAGAGGCCCCTTGGATGGTGGTATCCTGTCCTCCTGGTTGTTAAGGTAGGTATTCCAGTCTCCTGCCAGAATAAGAGAGTGTGACGAGAGAACAGCTATATCCCTTTCTACTGAGGCAAAGAAGTCAGGATCAGAGGGAGTTGGACCATATATAGAAGCAACCGAAATTGCTTTACCAGACAGTGTACCTGATAGATAGATCCCTCTGCTATCCTCCCTTGCAAACACTTGCACTACCTCATATGGGCAGGATTTCTTTATTAGAATCACCACACCCCATGAAGCTCTGTCCCTACCTACCCCAAAGACTTGTCCCACCCATAGTCTCCTGAGACCACTCAGTTCCTCTGTCAGTAATTGCGTCTCCTGTAAGGCAGCAATGTGGGCCCCCATTTGCTCAATATGTCGCAAAATTACCATTCTTTTACGTCTACCCCTGAGTCCCTTAACATTCCAGGAAATTATTTTAACACATGACATAAATAAACATCAGAATTAATTTAAATAGGCCCAAACACCATACCCTTTCAAGGTCTGCTTCCTTGCTACTCTGTAAATTGGTCTCTCTCTCATTCCAGCTCCCAATAGCCCTCCCCCACCCCCTGCCCCCGATCCTTAGATCGTCCACCTTCCAAATATTGAGTCATGGATGAACCCGTTCCTGTACTACCCCCCCAGCCCCAACCCCTAGCAAAGCGACTCCAGGACCTAGCCCATAACTCCAAAAGAAACTGATGCATAAGGACCTTTCTTCCCCCTATATCATTCTACCTTCCTTTCCCAGGGCTCACCTCCCCTACATTACAGCTTTCCCACATGGGTCAGGAACTGCCCTTAGTTTCTATGTAAGTAACGTTAGTTAACATCCTCCAAATTCCCACTTGTTAAGAGAGTATCAGACCTGAGCAACCCTCTCATCACTATCTCCTACACCCCAGAGATATCCCTCGTACTTTCCGGGAGCTACCAGCAGACTTTGGGCCTTAGTCCCTCTAAATACATACCCCTCATAGCTCTGCCCCAATAATTTGCAGGGAGATATCGTATACCTCACCTCACCTAAATTCGCAGTACTAATCAACATGAATTGGAAATAGTGCCCTCTGGCGGCACTAATGTTAACTGCCTGCCCCATATAAATTTATATACCTTCCACCGACCCCATATTACACCTCCCTCAGGGCATCCCAATGTCAGGGAGACTGCGTCTACACCCGGACATCACAGATAAAAGGGTTCTTATGCTCTTTACCCTCTGGGGGCCCCCAGCTGCAAAAACGGCTGCCGCCTATGTCCATGCTCACGTAGCGAGTCCTGTTCCAACCCGCCTCTTCCCAATACCGATAAGTTTACCAACCCCTATAGCCCGCCACCTCATGGGAATTTGCACATCTGTCCTCCCACTAGAGCATTGCCCCCCCTGAATACCTGTGATGTCAACCTTCACTCCCTTTCCACTTACATTCCTATCTTGACTTCCACGGGGAGGGTCCCCTTTAAGGGCAAAGCTATGTTTGTCCCCTCAGATCACTTCCACCTCCAGTGCCCTATTACCTTACCCCATCTCCCTGGATAATTATTTGGCATCTGCCCTATTCATCCCTGATAGCAATGAGTTGGAGTCCCGGTTTCCCCATCCCAGCAATGACCTTCTATACCCCATAACCTTGAAATGCCCCTTAGATTCAACATGTGTAACAGTGAACAATTAAACCAGATAACAGTATGAACTTTTAAAATCTTTTGATTCTCCTAAGTCCCAGTCTTTCAGGTTGACACAACCCTCTTCTTCTCAGGACCAGTTCAGGTTGGTGACTTGAATAACTCGGAGCTAGGACCGCAACCCGTCTAAGGCATCTTTTGCTGTTAGAAACCTCTTCTCCCCAGCTTGAAGTTGTACCACCAGTGTTGCAGGGTACTGCAGGTGGAACTTGATTCCTGCAAGATATAGCTTCTTCTTGATTTCGTGTATTCCTTCTGCTTCTCTCTAACTGCGGTGTTTGATCCTGAAACAACCAGAGAGAAGCACCTTTCCATTGCAATGACTTCTTCAGTCTAGTGGTTAATAGCACATGGGACTTTTCTTTATAGTTGAGAAATTGCATAATTATCACCCGAGGTTTTGCCCCTGGCGTTGGCATCTGCCTTAGTGCCCTATGGGCTCTCTCCAAGTTATACGCTTTCCCAAACGGAGTAGGGCCCAGCAGTTTAAGCAACAAGTCTTGCATAAAGGAAACACAGTCTGGCCCTTCAGCCCTCTCTAGTAGCCCTACTATTATCAAGTTGTTTCTCCGACTTCTCGATTCTTGATCCTCCATCCTCTCTTCTAGTTTCTTGACCTGTTTTCTGACCATCACCAGCTCCTGCTCCATCACGGATACCTTCCTGTCCTGCGAGGAAATCTGGGCCTCTGCATCCCCCATTCTCTGTGCAAGTGAGTGTAATGCCGGTTTTACTGCTGCAAAATCAATTACAAGCCCCTGCAGCATTGCTTTAATTTCCTGTATATTGTCAGTAGTCAAACTTGAACCCCCTTCCTTTTCTAGCTCATCTTCCTTTTCATTTGGAGTGGAAGAATGGGGCTTCAGTCTCTTAGTAGCTGGGGTTCTCCCCGCTAGGGGCTCCGTGGCTTCAGCTTCCATCTCAGTGCTGTGGCGCAGCCTGGTGTTAAAGCCAAACACTCGCTGTTCGTGCAGACGCCTCGCTTCCTTTTCTCTCAAACTTTCAGCGATATCCTCGAAAAACACACCCACAGAACTTCTCAAACCTTTTCAAAGTGTTCTTAGTCAAATTAGGCCAGTCTCAGAGGTTTAATTTTCTATTATTTGTTGTGGGACCTCGGAGCAGCACAGGAGACGTCTATACAGATTCAGCTCATCATGTGATCTCCAAGAGACAGTGTGCTCTGATAGCTGTCTGTAGGAATCTTGTAAAAGCTGCTCAAAAAGCATTTTTGTTTTTTGGGGGGGATCCAACTGTAGTTCATCGATTGTAGGAAACCCTCCTGTGCTCACATCATCGAGCGTTTTTGTTTGTGTGTGGATTTTTAAACGTAAATTTACAACATTGAGTGTGTGTAGTGAAAGACAGTAAAGTGTGCTGTGTGGGCAAGGGGCGTATCTGTGTGTAGGTAGATTTAAGTTGGAGAACTAGTGATTCCTTTGTGTTTTGGTTATATTTTTGTTATATAACTGACTGTGTTACTGTACACATAGTAAAATTGTCAGTGATAGTACAAATTTTCTTGCTGTTTGTTGTGTGAATGTGGTACAGCATTTCATAAGGTCAGGTTGTTTAAATTACAAATTTACATTACGTGGCAATACACTGAAATTTTGCATTTGCATTGCATTCCTTGTTCAGCATTGTACACAAACTGTTCTGTGTTGTGTGTGCAGTGTTGCGTGCATCAAATATAATACACCTTTTAAAATTTGTGACACAGATTAGTGTAAGTGCAACTAAGTGCAGCAGTGTGAACTTGCTATCCACTGCAGCTGCCTGATTTTGTACTGCAATCGTGTTCTCTGTTCTTAGTGTTGCTCCTTGTAGTGCAGTAAAAATCAGCACTGTCTGTATTCAGTGCCACCCCCACCCTCACATTGAAAAGGTGTTTTTTACCAGACTGGATTGTTTTTATGACCCCATCAGCACCACTGGTTACTGAAGTTGTTTTAATTCCATGACAGTGTCACAACACAGTAGTCTCTTATCTGTAGCTGAAGCCACAGTTGTTTATTTTGCTTCACATCCAGCCAGCGTCCCTCCAGTCAGAAAGCGAATGCATCAAAATCTGAATTTGGTAATAAAATTTGTGGTTGATCCCCCAAAATGCCTGCAAAGAGATGTGCAAGTAAAGCTGTTTCTGGCCATGGCAATGTTGGCAGTAAGAGGGTCTGTGGACATGGTAATAGTACACGGACGGAGAAGTGCATTGCTGACGTGAGGAAAGGTATTTCTCCTGCAATGTTTTTTATAGCCCA
Organism: Neoceratodus forsteri; assembly: GCA_016271365.2. Classification (NCBI taxonomy): domain Eukaryota; kingdom Metazoa; phylum Chordata; order Ceratodontiformes; family Ceratodontidae; genus Neoceratodus; species Neoceratodus forsteri. The sequence goes on from CM057455.1 coordinate 1,378,983,786, forward strand.
ATCAGTAGCTTCACTGATAGTTGGAGATGATGTTTTCCCAGCCGGTGGTGTTAGTGTTACTGGTGTTAGTGGTGGTGGAGGTAGTATTAGCATTATTGAGTCAAGTCCTAATTCCGACCAGTGTACCGTATCCAAACATATTGAGTGTGAAGCAGTGCAAGTGAGTGACAGCGTAGATGATGTCATACTTCCCAGTAACATCCCATTAACTGAACCTGTTTCTGATGATCATGTCAACAATATCATACAATGTGATATTCCATCCACCGTGGCACTTAATTTCATGCATTTTCCATGCAGTGATTCACAGTGTGGTGAAAAAATATCAGGTGATGGTGGTGTAGATGCTGATGATGAAAGTGATGATGCTGTGATGATGATGTTGCTGTTGGTTAAACATGTGGTCCACATCTTAGCATCCAAGCAGAAGATGTGGATGTGTGTGACAGTGACGTTGATGAATATGATGATGATGTAATTGACCGCAGTCGGGAACTTGAGAAAAAGAAATTAAAAGTGACTGTGTCTGAATCTGTTTGCAGAAATCTCCCCCTGTAAAAACTTGTGATTTGCTGGTTTTAGTGGATGTTGATGATGATGATGATGACGACCCAGTAATCAATATGATAGGTAGTCGTGGTGTTCAGTTGCAGTCCAGGTGTGCAGTGCCAGAAACATCACGTGCCCCCCCACTTTAGTGCTTAAAATAACAGACTTAAATAAGCCACATCATCATGGACATGTTAAAAGCAGAGCATCACAGTCCCTTGTTTGGGATTTTTTTGTTCAAGATGCAAATGATGATTCAGTTGCAATCTGTCAGGTCTGCCATGTTCGTGTGAGTCGAGGCAAAAAGAGGAGCCACCTTGGGACAGGAGGGCAGCTTACGCATCTTAAGAATAGGCACTTGGCTCTGTGGACCCAGCTCAAGCTGGCAGCTAATACCAGACTGGGGCGTTCACCTGTATCACCGGAAACCATAGCCAGCATGTTATCCCCTTCCATGACTGTTAAGCCCAGTAGGAAATTAAACGTGTGCAGTAGTGCAGTAATAAGAGCAGAGGATAACTACAGGCATGATGAGGTGGAGGACCATAATGACTTTTAAATGTTGCCCAGTGCTGGTGAGAGTAGCAGTTTTTGTGGTGGTGGTGGTGGTGGTGAATGCAGTATGTCTAGTGCAAGTGGTACATCAAACCCGGTTGGCAAATCTGGAAAAATAACATCATTTCTGGGGTTTGCCATCATCACCTGTGCAACCGTCTTCATCAAATGTCCACACTCCACCCCCTGCCAATGCCATTCATCACAGAACACAACCATTTGTGACCAACAACACACCCTGTATAAAACATTTAGGTCAGCCTATGTTACAGAGTGTTTTTGCGCATAAGCTGAAGTACCCCCCCAATCATACAGTGTCACGTGAACTTAATGCTCCTGTAGTGGAAATGCTGGCAATCAATCTTTTGCCCTTCTCATTTGTGGAGAATTCTGGGTTCTGGCTGTTTGCTGCCCGTGCCTGTCCAAAATGGAAAGCCCCATCCAGGACATACTTTTCTACCCATGCTGTTCCCAGTTGTTTCGCACGGTCTCAGACTCAGTAAGACATGCCCTTCAACATTCCTCCTCTCCATTCATCCATTTAAGTATGGATATGTGGACAAGTGGCAAAACAGTGGGGAGTTCATATCTGTGTATAACTGCACACTGGGTGCAGGTGCCGGGGGTTGTTTGTGATACTGGTAGTGTGAATAATCAGTGCAGGAAGGTGGATTGTCATGGTAGCAATCTTCCTGGAATTCGCCAGCATACAACAATTGCTATGCACAGTGTGACCTGTTCACACACTGGTGAGAACATGTTGGACATGGTACTGACTGAAATTGACAGATGGCTAAACCCTCTGTCCCTGAGAGCTGAGTTCATAGCAAGTGACAATGGGTCAAATGTGGTGAAATGCATCACGAATGGTGTTTTTTTCATGTTCCATGCATGGCCCACTGTTTAAATCTTGTGGTTCAGGAGTTTCTGCAGCACCCTGACATAAAGGAAATGCTGACTACTGCACAATGTATCTGCTCTCACATTTCAAGATCTAGGAAGGCCTGTGACCAACTGCGGTAGTTGCAGATACAAAACAGCCTGCCTCATCACCGCTTGAAGCGGGAAGTTGTCACCCGATGGAACTCCATGTTATACATGGCAGAGAGGTTGTATGAACAATACAAAGCCATCACAGAATATCTTGTTATGCACACTAGCCGTGACAGTGCTGGGGCCTCCATGTCTATGACGACTGAAAAGTGGCGCCTCATGGACTCTGTAATAACAATTTTGTGGCCTTTTGAACATGCCACACAGGCAGTGAGTGGCGAGTCTGCCTCCATTAGCCAATCAATTCCACTGCTGCAGGTGCTGAGGCAGACATTGGTGAATGTACAGCATAGCCTTGATGTTGCCAGATACGGTGGTAGCAGTATGTTGCTGCAACACATGCTGACAGTATTCAACCAGAATCGTCACATTGTGAGCATTAAACATAGAAACATAGAAACATAGAAGTTGACGGCAGATAAGGACCGCAAGGCCCATCCAGTCTGCATTCAGCATAGTGACAACTTTGCCATGGCAACAATGCTGGACCCACGATACAAACATGGAATTGCATCAGTACTGGAGGGAGGGCCTGAACAGGTAAAAAATATCAGTGGTCAACTGGTTCACTTTGTTCCTGGAGCACAGAAGTCACGTGCCAAGGTTTGCAAACCTCAGCAGCATAATCCAGCTGAAGGTGTAGCTGTAGGATCAGCAAGCATATCATGCAAGAGTAAGGGGACTGTAGTTGCTGTTGGTCTGTCATCCAAAGTGGTTGGTGCCAACCCGCTTTGGGAGGCTTTGTCCCAAGTGGGTATTTGTGACATCAATGATTCCGGGGCACAGGCTGATGCATCAACAATCAGACTTAGTGTGGCACAGAGAATGGTTGAGTCATATTTGTCTGAAAACAGGCATCTGACAATAAGTGAAGATCCTCTTTCGTACTGGAGTGGAAAGGTCAGTGAATGGCCAGAGCTGACTGCAGTGGCACTGAAGTACCTCACATGCCCACCCTCCAGTGTAAGTGTTGAGAGGATATTCAGCTCAGCAGGTGCAATAGTCAGGGATCGTTGGACAAACCTGTCTCCTGCAAATGTTAGTTTGCTAACATTCATTAAAATGAATGAGAGGCACATACCAGCACAAACTGCAACCTCGGTATTCAATCCCCGGGCCTAGTCATGGTGGTCTTGCTGATGTGGAAATGGAGCATCCTGGTGGCACTGGCAGTGGCTGCCTGAAACGGCCCACCACTGACGTAGATGATAACACAATGGAGAAAGAATTTCCTAGTGGTCAGACTTCAGACATCGATGACTGTGAGGGCAGTTTTCTTTATGAGGATGATGATGTGGTTAATGTTGGCAGGTTTTAACTGCAGTATTTAAAAGGTGGTGTGCCCCCCCCCCAGGACCACCACCACCAGGGCTGATGTTATCCAAGTCTGCTGCCACCATGAGGCTGTCTGCCCCCCATGGACTACCACCACCACCACCGGGACTGATGTTATCCAACTCTGCTGCCACCATAAGTCTGTCTGCCCACCCCGGACCACCACCACCGGGACTGATGTTATCCAAGTCTGCTGCCACCTTGAGTCTGTCTGCCCACTCTGGACCACCACCACCAGCGGGACTGATGTTATCCAAGTCTGCTGCCACCATGAGTCTGTCTGCCCACCCCGGACCACCACCACCGGGACTGATGTTATCCAAGTCTGCTGCCACCATGAGGTTGTCTGCCCACCATGGACCACCAGTCTACCAGTGCACCACCACCACCAGCTTCTTAATATTTAAACATAAAGTGAGTATGTGCACTCATGTTTGTTATGCTGCCTCACTTCCTTAAGTTGTATGTTTTGTTTTCTGCAGCTTTTTAGAGCCACCGTGGCAAAACACACACAGTACACTTATTTTGTTCTTTTACAGGAGAACAAAAACAGGCTCCATTGCTAATATTACTCGTTGGGAAAGATGCTGTAGCTATACCGCACAGAGAGGAAGCGATGTAAAGTCCATGTGAAATCCATTCTGGTAAGTATGAAGATTTTATTTCATCCATTTCATTGCTTTGTAAAGACTGCTGCAAATATTGCAAGCAACAGGTTGTCGTAGTACTTCATTTCTTTTTTTAGGAAAATTTATGATACTTTGGTGTTCTGTCAAAGTGGCCTTATCCTAAAAAGTTTGTCAGCATGATCAGGCACACCCCTCCTGACCCGAGCTTGGGCACACATGCATCACACAGAAGTTGTTTCATTCAATGACCATGACCATCACTAAGAACCGGACTCCAGAAGGATGCTGATGAAATCTGTGAAGAAATAAAAAAATAAGAAACCATTACAGACAAAACTGAAAATATGATTCCCCCCTCCAAAAAAAAAGAAATACTTACCTTCATGTGCTTGAGAGTTATCCATTTCTATTTAAGTGCAAAAAATTCTCATTGAGCACTGGACAGTGCACAGCAACAGTTTGGAGACGGCGTCACCTGTATGTGATGCAGAACAATAGCATGAATACATGTTCATGTCAAGTTCAACCCCCCCTCATCATCACCTACAAAATACACAACCATATATCTAGTATCTATATATGTATATATATATATATATATACTCAACAAGGCTACTATTACTGTACAGTACATCCAAAGGGCACCTTTCAATCCAGTTGAGATGATCACTTTTCACTTTTCTGCACCCAAGGAGGATGCATTGTGGGCCTGTAGAAAAAACCTGGGGACTCTGTGCCACTTTTGTGCGCAAGACTGAGTGCGCCATAAATTTTGGGGGACTTTGTATGTGCTGAAACCATCTCATTTCACTGTGTTACCACTTGTCAATTTTCTGCACATAAGTAGGATGCATTCTGGGCCTGCAGAAAAAATCTGGGACTCTGTGCCACTTTTATGCGCATGACTGAGTGCGCCATTAATTCTGGGGGACTTTGTATGTACTGAAACAGTCTCATTTCACTGTGTTACCACTTGTCAACCTACTGCGCACAAGGAGGATGCATTCTGGGCCTGCAGAAGAAATCTGGGGACTCTGTGCCACCACTGCGTGCATGACTGAGTGTGCCGTTAATTCTGGTGGACTTTATATGTACTGAAACAGTCTCATTTCACTGTGTTACCACTTGTCAATTTTCTGGACATGTGGAGGATGCATTCTGGGCCTGCAGAAAAAATCTGGGGACTCTGTGCCACTTTTGTGTGCATGACTGAGTGCGCCATAAATTCTGGAGGACTTTGTATGTACTGAAACAGTCTCATTTCACTGTGTTACCACTTGTCAAATTTCTGCATGCAAGATGGATGCATTTTGGGCATGCAAAAAAAATATGGGGACTCTGTACCACCACTGCGTGCAGGAGTGACTGTGCAATAAATTCTGGGGGACTTTGCATGTGGTGTGACGATACCATTTCACTTCCTTAGCACCTGTCAATTTTCTGGACAGAAGACAGATGCATTTTTTGTGTTGTGATTGTGAGCATATAATGTCATACTTAAATTATAAATTAAAGCAGCATTTCAACAATATGCTGACAATTTTGACCTATAGTTTTTTATGCTATTTTACATCGCCGCTGGCGCCTCTGCCGCCGGCGCAGGCCACTAGTTACCTGATGACTTGTATGATACCCTTCTTTTCACAATTTGTGTCTGCTTTACTACTTTTTCTCATGTCTGAGAATAAAAAAAGGAGCATGCCATTTAATATTGTTCTGACCAGGTTCTTAGCACTATTTGCAGCTGTTTTTGAACAACTGTTGTTCTGTGATGTCATAAAACACTGTCTGCTGCATAATTGTTAATTTGACAACAGAAATAACAACAGAAATAATATATAACAACTGATGGAGAAAAACAGCGCAAAATACTGACAAAGACCTTGTCTGCACCATATTAAAAGGAGTGCTCCTTTTATTATCTCACACATGAAAAAAAGTACTAAAGCAGACTCAAATACTGGAAAGAATAGTATCATACAAGTCAGGATGTAAGTAAAGTGGCAATGTAAAATAGCATAAAAAAGTATAGGTCAAAATTTTCAACAGATTGCTGCACTGCTGCTTTAAAGAGATTCACCAAGTTTCATAGTTATACATGGTATTACACCCAATATATTGGTGCCTAACCTCCAGGGGAATCTTTCTTGCTCCACATGTCCCTAAACAGTGCAATACTTTTCTGGCAAAAACGTTTGTAATTTCGGTAAAACGGGTCCTGGAGGACTTCCCATTCTGAAGAGCTGCCCAAGTTCTGCCACCCGCGTTCAGCAATGTTGTGGTGAAACGTGAGCACGTTTCAACTAACAAGAGCCTTGTTAGTGGAAATGTACGTTCACCTAACAATTTCAATATAACATAAAGAAACTTTGGAAAGCTGCCAGCCATTCACTATAATAAAGCATCCCCCCATGCTCTCCCTGGCATCACGTCATAACATTGCTGAACAAGTTGGTGGAACTTGGGTGGATCTTCAGAACGGGAACTTGGGAAGTCTTCTGGGCCCCGGTTTACCGAAATTACGAGCGTTTTGGCCAGAAAAGTATTGCACTATGGAATGTAAGGACATATGGAGAAAGAGAGATTGCCCTGAAGGTAAGTAACCCATACAAGGGACATGTATGACTGTATGTGCATGTACATATTTAAAGGGAAGCAGTCAGCAACAGGAGCTCCTGCGTTCTGCACAGTGCAAGGCTTACCTCTGGTTAAGCCTTTTAAGTATGTTGCAGCATTTTTCTCGTGCTGCTACTTACTTTATTTTAAGAAAGAAAGGTCAGTGACCCAGAAGGATGCCGGACGCTATGGGGGCCACATTATGTGTAAAGGAAAGGTACAGTGGAGATGCACCATGCACTTCAAATAGTTTTGTATTGAAGTGCACGGTGCGTCAACGTTGCACCTATATGCATAATGGAGCCCCCATAGCATCTGCCATACTACTGGGTTGCTGACGTTTATTTAGTATAATAAAGTATGGTGCAGTGTGAGAAAAATGCCGCATCATACTTAAAAGGCTTAACCGGACGATAAGCCTTGCAGGGGGTAGGATGCAGGCACTCCTGTTGTTGATGGCTTCCCTTTAAACTAATACTGTGGGCTTCCCTCTATCTGGTATGAAACAAACAAAACACAAAACAGTACAGCACTGGGGGGCAGAAAACAAAACCTAATGCTCGATCCCATGATGTTCCAGCAGCAGATGAAGCATCAACACTATTTGTAGCTGCTCTTGCTTGATCCGCTCCATATGCTGCTGGACAGCACCCATTCTCTGATTATTTTCCTCCATCGCAACTCACAGCAGTGCTACTTCTGACTGCATTGCAGGCGTGGCGGACTTCCCTGCTGCGGGAGGAAAGGCAGGTGGTGGTGGTGGTGAGGGTGGTGCTGGTGGCAGTGGTGGGGGTAGTGGTGGAGCAGCAGCTGCTGCTGTGGCCCTCCTCCTGCTCTGGCAATGCACAGCAGCAGCACCCACTGCTACTGCCACAGAAGGGCTAGCAGGTGGAAGCCTGACCCATTCTGTGGCAGCCTGCCACTCCACCTTGTGGTGGTTCAGCATGTGTGTCCTCTGGCCCCCAATCCCGAGATGTCTCCCCCGGGGGACACGGTGCACCTGCACACCACAAAGCAGGCACACCACAATGCTCCTGTACCCCCTAACACAGTTGAAAAACTGCCAGACTGTTGAGCTGCGGAGGGGACTAGGCACAACAAGGGAAGATGTATTGCCGGCAGCAGTGTCATGCCTCTGGGGGGGGGCTCCACCTGCTGCTGTGGAGTGGGAGGTGCTGCTGCTGGAGCTCCTGCAGCTGTTATAGATGGTGGTGGTGGTAGTGGCAGCGACGGACTTGCTGGATGTGGCGGTGGCACTGGTGGTGCTGCTACTTTCAAGGGGGGGAATTAAATATTCTGGAGCGGTCCAGGAGACACCCGCCCACGCTGACCCCCATGTGTCCACACTCCCCTCTGTCCAACATGGGCCACAGACTGTCCCTGGTCCATAACTCTCCTTCCCTCTCCACTCTGACGCATCACACGATGAAGACCAACTCACACACACACACACACACAGTCACACACAGACACTTACACAAAACAAAACTTATAAAACAAATAAATCAGTCACAAAAAAAGAACTCAAAACAGTACAACAAAAACTAAAGAATTAGCTTTTAAAAAAGCTGTTGGGTTTTATGATGTTGAAGCAAGTTAAACAACAAATACACACTCCTCTCCTACACTATCCTTCCTTCTCCTATCTCTGCAAAGGAGAAAGTGAAAGTATCTGCTGGTATGACTCACTTCCTGCCTGGCTGACGAAAGCAGCATGTGACTTACAGTACTGTAAGCCATGTGATGCGTGTTGGGGGAGCTGCTTAAAGTGCCTATTGCTGTCATTCCGCCTTACTTCACGTTAAGGCAGAATAACAATGCGAAGTCAACTCATTATGAAAAGGCAAAGTGAGTGCTCCTCAATGTCCACTTCGTGTAGCCTGAAACTAACGCGAAGTGGGCACTTCGTGCTCACTTTGCCTGTGAATTTTAAATTCACTGCATCATTATCTGTGACATTGTCCCCCAACTATCATTTTGTTAATTTTGTTATTGAACCTGAATCCTGATTATTCCGGTATTCTGATAATACATGTTAGCTTTTGTGGTGAGAGATCAATTCTTTGGTCCTCTGTAAATTAAATACCAGGAATACCTTTTTCATCTTGACTCACTCTGATATGATATGATACTGTACTCTCTTGCACAAGTTGCATTGCCTGAACATTGGTGTTATGTGTGACATGAGTGTAAATGATGCATTTTTTTTTTTACTGGTAAATAAATCACTGATCAGAAATATCCCCAGAACTCCTGTGTCTGTCTCTTTTTTTGTATAATCAATGTATACAGTAATTTTGTTTTCTATGTTGCTTGTATTTATCACTGAAAGCACCATTGGCTTCATAGTTTTTCCTCAGTATCTGCAGACTGCAGTCAGCAACACCTGGCATGTTTGGATTTGAAATGCAGCTATCACACTTCCAATCAAGTTGAGCATGAAGATAGCAGTGCCCGTTGATTTTAAACTGTTTCCGAGATAGCAATCATAGTACTACAGTGCATAAAACATGCTCGCTGGACTACCAGATCAGAGACAGGAACTACTGTGCAGTGCAGTATAGAAATGCTAAATATGCCTCCATGAAGTCTATCTGTAATCAGAAATAGCTGACTCAAAAAGCATAATCTTGCACATTGAGCCTGAGATATAGGAATGTAGTGTGCACGCTTTATATACTGTACTACTACTACTACTATGTCTGGTATCTGAAACAGTTCGAGGAGGTTAGCGGGCAGTCGGACACTGGAAATGTTAGATTGTTCCTGAACTGGGAGTCTGTGATGTCAGCATTTCAAAACATGGCATGCACTGACTCCTGAATGCGGTAGTGGAAAAAAATGTAGTTAATAATTCCCTATCAACTGTAAACAACAATAACAATGGAATTAAATGCAAACAGTCAGAACCAAAACATCAGAACCAGCTAGAACATTACCAAACAAAATTCAAAGAAGTAACATACTTGAGTACACACTGTGTAGATAGTTGAACTTGTCAGTAGTGGTGTACATATCTCATCATGCAAACGTAAGCAGATGCGTCAGTGCTGCTGGTAGTCAATACATGAATGTTATTGTTCGTTGTACTGTTGTTAAATAATGAAAAGTCTGATACTGAGTAATTAGTGCATCACTGTGATGGGGTGGCCATTAATTATTCTCCATTCTACTGCATACAATGCTTGTGTGCAGTGGACTGCAGAATAATAGTCATCACAGGGATGCACTAATTACTGAGTATCAGACTTTTCATTATTTAACAAACAATAACATTTCATGTATTGACTTTTGACTACTGGTACTGTAGCATCCACTTGAATTTGCAATGGTGAGAAATGCACACAGTGGTGTGTGCTGCCTTGCTGCACATTGCCATGAACCAAGTAGCAAACACTTAGAAGTGGTTGGGGCAGATAACCTGTGAATGGAGGTAAGCATGTGTTGGTCTGGCCTGGTGTGATCTGACAATCATCATTCAGTGATATTCCACCCACCCCTACGCTGTGTGATGATGATGACGAATCTAATAATGTGTGCCTAAGGGAGGCACATCACACAGGGGCAAGGAGCAATTGCAAACAACGCAGAATAAGGATGGTCAGACCACATCAGACCAGCACATGCTCACCTTCACTGGCAGATTATGTGCTGTATTACTTCAAAGGGACAGATTTTCAAACAGGGACACTGGGCTTGCATCCAGCCCTGTGCCACAGGACTTAGAATTCTGCAGTGCGCCAACCCCCTTTGCCGCAACTGCACCCGATTTTCAAATCCTGGGTGCAGTTGCGACAGTTTCCATGATTTACGTCAGCTTGCACCAAATGTCTGGCGCAAGCCCTGTAACTCAGACTCCCAGGGGTGGTGCAGGCCAGACCATACAAATGTAATCTAAGGTCCTGCGTCCGGTGCAAGCATTGTAAAATTAGGAGCCACAGCTGGAGAATGACGTAAGACCCGTGTGACATATGTTTGGCATACAGGTGGCTTGTGTCAGTTGTAGGGGTCTGAAAATCTGGCCCAAAGTGTTTTGGTACTTGACTGGAGGAGGAGAAGGTTGAATTGAACACTCCCTCCATCCTGTCCTACTATGTATGTCACAACATTGAAAGAAGAAGTCACAGTACCCAACAATTAAAAGTAACAAAAGTGTACCTTGCTAGGCTCTATGACAGCTCCTCTCCTGACCGGAATGAATCACAGATGCCGATGCTGTTGATCTTGATCATGTTCACACAGTTGATCACTGCATGCAATGAACAAGGGCCCAAATCCAAGTTCAGACAAATACTGTAATGGAAAAATGTACTGTAATGAAGTTGTACCAAAAATCCATTGCTGATCTGAGACAGTGTTTCACTCACTACCCCCTGCCCGGCCCCCACTTCCTGCACAGCAAACAAACATCCTATGCAGTTAAGGGACTAACATGTTTTATGTTAATTCCACACCAAAAATAAGCAAACAACAATAAAAATAGTATGCAAATGACAGTAATTCAGAATTGTGACCCGGCTAGATACAGTACTATAATAGCAACAATGAACGAGGCCGAGGGGGTTACATTACTGTTCTAGTTAATTCCCCCCCTGGCTGGGGCTGGGAGCAATATGACACTTGGCTGTGCCTTGTGCCACATTGTACCCTTGGAGTTGATTAAGTAGAACATAACATAAGCCCCCCCATCCAGTACTGCTTAAATAGCTAGCCTAGTAGCCCCCTGCCCCGGGCCTCCACAACCACCTCCACATCATAAATTCTCTTCCCTACCTAGCAGTCTGTAGCCCTAGCCCCACCACAGAATACACCATCATATATGTAATAATAAATAATAATAATACATTTATTTATAAGGCACCTTATCTATTGCCAAGGCACCTAACAATATAAAAACTGATCAAAATCATACAAACATCGACATCAATTCAGTTAAAATCACATAACAATAAATCAGAAAAAAATAAAAAATAAAAAAATAAAATTGGCTGAGAGGGCTTGGTGCCACAAAAAGGTTTTCTAAGCCCAGCTTAAATCCCTCCACAGTTGCACACTCCTGTAACCGATGGGGTAGAGAATTCCAAAGGGTGGGGGCTACATACACAACGGTCTTGCACCGAATGATTTCAAATTCACCCTTGGGATCTCTAACAACCCCTAGTCAGTCAAGCGGAGTGATTGACCAGGGCAGTAGGAGACCAGGAGCTCTTTCAGATAGTCTGGGCCCTGTCCATGTAGGGCTTTGAAAGTCAGTAAACTGACTTTAAAGAGGTTCTGTGTGACATTGGACAACTGCAGGCTGGTGACCCACAGAAGGGCGACAATTCCCCATGGCAACCACACATTTGAAAGTGTTTTAATGCGGGGGGCATTGCCCCCTGCACCCCCTCATGGGGGGGACTTTGCCCCCCACACACACCTTCTTTAGGATTTCTACTCCAGGGGGGCACAACTCAGAGAAAGAGGGGAAATCCCAGGTCACTCAAATTGTCAGCGCCGTTGTCCTGTCGCCCTTCCAACTAGTCACCCACATTCAGTCACCCACATCACTGGCTACCCTTTTAAGGTGATCCACCACTGTACTGGCAGCCAGTGCAGTTCACGCAGCACTGGAGTAATATGACAGGATCAAGCAGATCCTGTCAAAAGCCGGGCCACCGCGTTCTGCACCAGCTGCAAGCATCAGGTTTCTATCCCAGAAAGCCCTAGGTAGAGGGTGTTGCAATAATCCAATCATGAGGACACAAAGGCATGGACCAGGGTAGGAAGGTAGTCAGACGGAACTAGATGCTTAATCCTGGCAATATTCCTAAGATGATAAAAGGATGTTTTGACGACAGCCGACACCTAAGAATGCAGGGTCAGTCCATCATCAAAAACTACCCCCAGGTTATGCACTCGTTCAGAGGTCGGGAGTGAGACGCCACCAGGAAAAATTCCAGAGGGTGTACCAACACCCGACCCCCCTATCTGACTACCTGGGTACACAACCAATACCTCAGTTTTTTCCAAGTTCAACTTCAGCCAGCTGGAATCCATCCACTCCTGGATTTCTTTCAGACAGTTATTAAAGACCGAGAGAGCTCCATCCTGGTCAGGTGCAAAAGAAAGGTAGAGCTGGGTATCTGCATAGCAGTGAAACCTCAGCCCATACCTTCTTACAATGTCTCTGAGGGGTAGCATATACACCACAAACAACATGGGTGACAGCAGTGAACCCTGAGGCACCCCCACTTGACAGAGAACTTGGCCCTGAAAAATAAACCCCAGACACAACTCTCTGTGTTCTACCCATGAGAAAAGATGTAAACCATCTGAGGACTGTTCTCGACAGTCCACAGATATGCCTCAGGCACCCTATCAACACCACATGGTCCACGGTGTCAAAAGCTGAAGAGAGATCCAGAAGGTCCAAGATGGTATGGTTCTTCTGATATCTTGCCATCAGGAGATCATTGAGCACCCGAACCAGTGCTATCTCGGTACTATGTCTCTTACGAAAACTGGACTGGAGTGGTTCACAGATGTCATGGATGGTCAAATAGTTCTCCAGTTGAGCTGCCACTACTTTCTCAATTACCTTCCCTACAAAGGGAAGGTTAGAGATAGGTCTGTAGTTTGCCTGGCAGTCGGGGTCCAAGGTAACTTTCTTCAAGGGTTGTGTCACCACTGCCTCTTTCAGGGAGCTCGGAAACTCTCCAGATTCCAGGGAGCACCAGATTATCCACACAAGGACCGGACCAATGACATCAATACAACCCAAAATTAGGGAAGTTGATCCAGGGTCCAAACTACAGCACGTAGGGCGCACACTCTGGATAATCTGCATGACATCCATGAACTCCAGTCGACTGAAGGTACTCCAGGAAAGCTGAGGTACAGTTACCCCATACTGATCAAAAGCAACACCCATAGAGTGTGCTGGCTGAAGTACCACCTTGACGTCAGCCACCATATTTGCAAAGAATTGAGCAAGCTCGTCGCACTCTAATTGCGAAAAGGCTTTCCGAACATGTAGACAAGCTGGGTTGCACAATCTGTCCACAGTTCAAAGAAGCTGAACTGGTCAATTCTGAGCAGCTGCAATCTCCCCAGACAGGAATTCTGCCTTCTTACAGGTGATTGCAGATTGATAGATTTGATAATGGTCCATCAATCTAAGGTGGTCGGTGTCAAGGGCGGACTTGCACCAGCAACGCTCTAATCTTCGTCCTAGTCTCTGTATCTCTGTCAAAGTCCCATCAAACCAAGGGGACCTGGGGTGAAGGAAGATAGGTTGAACATGGACTACAGCAATGGAATCCAGAGCTACCGAGACGGCTGAATTATAAGCCATCATGAGGGTCTCTGGATCATTGCTTGCCAATGAGAGGGATGAGAGATCAAGTCCTTTAAAGGCAGTACCTAACCATCTCCACAGTGTTAGGCCTATGAGGGGGGTGCTAAAACTAAATTCCATGGTGTAATGATCAGACCACCCAACTGGTTCCACCCCCAAGTCAGATGTTTCGATCCCTAGGAGAAAGATTAAGTCAAGAGAGTGTCCATGTTTATGAGTAGCAGTGGAAACCACCTCTGTAAGGCCCAGAGATGTCATTAACTGGAGGAAGTGTTGACAAATTGCGAGAGTTCGTCGTCAACCCAGGCATTGAAGTCACCCAGAACCATCAGTCTGGGCAACTCAAACGCCATGTCGACGATGAAGTCTGCCACTTCCTGAAGGAATCGCTTCTCATCACTGGATGGACGGTAGATGAGGGCGATTCGATAGCCTACACCTGCTACAACAGCACACTCAAAAGACTCAACCTCCTCGACTAATACTCTCATGAGGTTAAGTTCAGTCTTGAAACAGACCACAACCCCCCCACCCCCATGATCCAATCTCTGGCGGTGTATCACAGAGTACCTAGCTGGAGTCACAGCCTCCAAAATGGGGCCAGAATATTCATCCAGCCAGATCTCAGTGATGCATGCCAGGTCCACTGTTTCAACAAGGTCTGCAATAATTGCAGCCTTGTTCTTAAAAGACCTGGCATTGCACAACACCGCCCAAGTTGGACGAACCTCCCGGGTTGCCCGAGCCATCTGCCTACCACAATCAGTAGTGCCCTTGGGTATGGGCACCAGACATGGTGAACCACGATCTGTATTCCATTTTGCCCCAGGGCATCTTCTGGATCCTACCACCCCAATACGGTGACCCCCCTCATTCATCCTCCACGGTTCGTAACCCCCAACCCCCCTCCTTCTCCTACACATAATACCTAGCACTGTACAGCACTGGTAAGTCACAAACTGGAGAGGAGGAGGAGTAGAGAAAATGCGGAGGGCAAGGAGAGCAGAGGATGAATAGCACATAACTGTGGGGTCTGGCATCCAACACATTCTATACCACTAATAAATAAACAAAACTAATTAAAAACTAATAAATTCCCTTCCAATCCAACCCCTACCAAAACAATTATCCCAAAACTTAAACTATAAATCACAATATTAAAATAATAAATAAACTCAAACAAATCCCAAAGTTACTCAAATAACCCACCCTAATACAGTAAAAAATCCCACATAAACAAAATTACAATAACTACAAAAATTAAAATATAAAATCTCAGGTTCAGTCTAAGTCCCAGTTCAGAGACAAATCTCTCAATCCTTAATAACTCTGTCACTACAAAAGGAGACTGGCAACAAGATTTCAAAGTCTCAATGTTCCAAAATAAACTAATCATGAAACTAATAAATTAATTAGGATAAGGACTACGACTGTATGATTCTATAATACTTTCAAAACCCACCCACATACATTCTAAAATAAAAACAATTTCATTAAAATACAAGATACAACATAAAATAAAATGATCTAGAAATATCTAGAAGTTTAGGGAAAACATAGGAGGACCAGCTAGAAAGTGCATAATAAATTCAGAATAATTGAAACAGTTGTTAAAAGTCCAGAGAATAAGTCAGTCAACAATATGCAATCTTCTGACCCCCAAGGCCCTCTCACAGCCCGAGGGGACAAATAAAATAAGGGACTCTCACTCCCACTGACAAAATATGTCCCAAGTGTTTCTTTTCCAGCCACTGTACACTCTCACTGCCAAGAAGGCCAGGCAAATAACAAAGGACTCTCACTGCCTTTCCAAGTTATGATGGTAACAATTAAATGAATTTCTTCAGGCCCAGACACTCTCACTACCAGGGAAGCTGAACAGATGGCAGGGCACTCTCACTGCCTTCTCACAAAGCAGAAAAAGTAAAATGAAATGGTCTGACCGTGAAAATGGACAACAGAAAAGTTGAAATTGAAAATCCTCTTCTCAGTGCTTTCAGTCGTACAGAGCAAGATCCCACAAATCCCAAACATGGACCAAACCCACCGATGCCCATGGCCACGGATCTCCACCAGGGCACACCCACTGGTATACCCCCTGGAGAACCCAAAGGACTACTGACCCGGTCCACTGGCTACCTGGCCAGACCAGAGCCCAGCCCTCCATGTAGACATGATCCCCAGCAGATAAATGCCCAGCAGTGTCGGGACCACTTTCTGCACCACACCGCACCAGTCCTTCCACACCTTCATCTTCCACCAGCTAACTTTAAAATCCAACTGTCTTCATGGCATCGAACGCATCCCAAGAAGTACACTTTCTCTCTGAAGAGACTCCAAAGTCACAGACTAGCAGCCTCCACAGACACAATATGAGATCCAGTCATGCCAGAATGAAATGCCAAAACAAAAGGCTCAACACTGAGTGCACATTTTGAGCAGTAGTGGCAGAAGCAAAATGACTCCAGTTCTCACAACGAAATTGTTCTGTTTGTCCCGATATCACTTTGAATGCACTTTCACTCTCCAAAATACGGTCTCACTGGCAAACTTTAACTCAACAGTGCCAGCACAAACACGTTTTAAAATTTAACCAGAACAGGTAAAATGACAGAAAAAATGACCAGGAGAGCGAAATATAAAAGGAAAGCACAAACTAACTGCTTAAGCAGCCAACTGTAAGTAAGTTGGCTCAGTGTGTTTTCCACTAGACCCATGCCTGCACCCCCAGCACCATGTAAGTAAGTGGGCTCAGTGTGTTTTCCACTAGACCCATGCCCCCACCCCAGCACCATCATACGGCAGCAGCCACCACCACCTCACACCTCCTAGCTGTATGCATCACACCACTGTCTGCCACAACATGCTAGAGAGGGAAACATCACTGAGCAGCCCTCCACTCACAACCAAAGCATGCTGCAGTGAGTTGTTGTCAGCAGAGTGGAACAGTAGTTGGCTGGTTGCATACAAGTAACACAACTCAGTTGACAGCTCAGACAGTGGCTGGCTGTGGGGGGGGGGAGGAGGCTATGCTAGTTGCTGTGTTCAACAATGTGGGGACATATAGGACTGGGAGATACAGGGTGATGGGAAGCACTGGACACCAGGTATTCTACACTACATTATTCAAAAGGACTAGGAGTGAGCAGATAACCCATTAGATAAAAACATGTATTCTCACTGCAGTGTGATAACTCTAGATATTATACTGTAGTACCGTTTGGTGACATCATCAAACAAAGAAAACAAACAAACAAAAAAAAGGCAGTCCTATTGTATAAAAAAGAATATATGATGGCTAGGTGTGTGATGTAGAATATATCTGAACTTGTGGCAAGTGAGCTAAGGGAACAATCACTTGTGGCTCCGTCACGCTCCGCCGCTTGTGTTATTCCCAGATCTCACACATGCCACTAATTCAGATATATTCTGTATTACACACAACACCTAGCCATCACATATCCCCTTAACTCATACTGACTGTGACTATGGAGGGGTATTCGGGGTGGGGGGGCATTGACACTGACATGATGGAATATTACAGCAGTAATTTCCATTGAGACTGGAGGTATCTCAAGTATGAATTTGGATTCAGGATTTTTAGACAGCCTCTGAAAATCCTAAATCTGAACTTTTGATCAGAAGCTGATGCATCCATCTTTAATTTGCATCCAAAACCCAAGCATCCCTAACATAAGGCAGAGTCAGATTACACAACCTGCTTCAACTCAAGTCAAGATCAGTGGTGGTTATGACCAAGTAAGTTACCTTGTGTATATGCTGGTGTCAGTACAGCTATAATTTTGACTATCCTCAAGATCTCCCAGGATTCAGAAAAATACATCAAATTGACCTAAAGATAAATAGTAAGGAAGCATTAAAGTACTGGATGGGCACTGGAAAGGAAAGGTTGGTAACACAGGTAAAACAACCAAAATCAGCTTCCACAATGACACTCCACATGTTGATTTGAGATACCTCAGTCTCTCTTCATAGGACTTTTGATACAGCTATTGTACCATTTTAGCTGCCCTCCTCTGGACTGCCTCCACCCTGTCTATGTCCTTTCTGATAAACAGCGCAGCATCCGTTCCTCCCAATCACTCTGCCAGTCATACCATGTACAGATGTTAGTCGCCCCATGGGATGTGGGTGGCTGTCTCCCTCCCAAAAGGTGCCACGGGCGCACCATTTATTGAAATGTCCCCCCAGCACAGCTGGTTCCTGATCCCTGGGCTTATTCTCAAATCCAGATCACCAGCATCATGAGAAGTACCCCTATCATTGCTGCACAAATGCCAGATGGGCCATCTTACTCTATATATATTAATTGCTTGGTACACTGTGGCACCTCCACCCTCACCCGTCTCCTTGAAAACTACTAAATAAACAAAAAGAGAATATGGTGTGTCTTGACTCCTTGGTGTTTAGTCAGTGGCACCCCTGCTCTCCCCCATACCTGGTAAGCCTCCATCTGCATCCAAATATCAATTAATGCACACCGTGTCCAGTCGTCTCACATCATGGTGGCAAGCAATCGGTGCCGAGTTGACGTGCACCCATTGCCCAGTCCCCCCTTCCCCCAGCAACCTGCATAGCCATCCACTGATCTCATTGTGCATACCCCTTTTAACACATATTACAAATGACAAATAACGAGATTACCACTGGTGCCACAGTGGCAGTGCTTTTTGTTTGTTCAGTAACATAATCACAGAGTTAAATGAATGAATGAGCAGCACTGCGGCACAAATAATCATATTGTTTGCAATACGGGTTAGACTAAGATTAAGACTGGCAGCAAAGGATAACTGGGGGGGCTGTGCTACTGCTAGCCACCACTGATGGGGGATGAGACAGCACAGGGGGTGCACTTTAAGGTATTTTGATGCATGGACACTTGCCCGGGATAAGGGAGTGGAAGGGGTGCCACTGAAAACAGGATTCTTTGTGTATTGTATTTATAGTACTGTTCATGGAAATGGGTGAGGGTGGAGGTGCCACAGGGTATGAAATAAGGATATTTATTTTTAGAAAAATACAACTGTACTCTAAGATGGCCAGTTGGTACAGCAATAGGGGTACTACTTCCCAGAATGCAGGTGATCTGACTTCAGGAATGAGCCCGGCACAGATAGTCGTGTGCCAGATTCTTTCACAATGTACAGCTCCTTTTACATCTTGTTCAGTCACAGGCCTCTACCAGAAAAGTGGTACGTTTCTTTGCTGGAACATGAGACGGTGTTATGGAAACTATCAGGCAGCCCCCCTTGAGTGTTGTAAGCCATCACCAGCAGGCCTCCACTGACCACAGTCCCAGTTCCTGTATGGGATAAGAGCCTCTGGAACTGGCACTAGAGGGAGCCAATGCCTTTCAGAAGCAGGTAGGTCCCTGCCAACATTCCTGAACCTGCCATGCAAGCCAAGCCTCCTCAGACCCATCTCTGGCCAAAGAAAATGCTTTAGTCTGTCACTCCAGTAACATGGAAAAGCTTCACATGACATTGTCCCAATTCTCCCATGCCAGTTCTAGCTGCTGCAGATTCAGGCTGTCAGTATGCACGTTTGCCACCAAGACTTAAGAGAGAACCACCAGCCTGCCCCAAAAGGGAGGCAATGCCAGTAACATGTGGGGAACATCTGGAAGTGGAAGCCATAACCAAAGTTTCACATAACATTGTCCCACTTCTCCCATGCCAGTTCTAGCTGCTACAGATTCTGCCTGTCAGTGCCCACACATGCCATCAAGACCTAAGAGGGAGGCAATGCCAAGCATGTGTTGAACCCCTGTGAGTGGAACCCAGAACAGGAAGGAAGGATGTACTTCTATGGAGCACTGCACACTGATTCAGGGGGCGGGGGGGGGACACATCTGGGTACACTTTACAGTAGTCAGTTTTACAAATGAACATTATTTTCATCTTAGTGACACAGCTTAGAAACAGAGATAGTACAGTAGTGAGACAGAGACAGTCAGAATACACCCACACTCCACAGTCCAGACTGGGACCGGGGCTGGGGGTGGGGGGGGGCTGGCTAACTCAGCTCACCTCACTCCTCCTGGTCCTGTAGACCTGTACATACTTTTAAGTAGGAGTAGGAGTAGGACTCAGGAGGAAGTCAACTCAGGGACATCTTTTTTTTATTTTAAATACAAACTGGACCTGACCAGAAAGGACCACTGACCACCCAGGGGCACTGGGCCAACAGTAACCAACCATGATTCCAGACTGCCATGGAAGGGGGTGTTTCTCTGCTTTGAACGGCTTGGAATACAGTGAGAAGAATCATGGAAATTCCACTGGGTAACCATCTAACCCCTTTCTTGGTTTTGAATCTCAAATCACCATCTGGAGTTCCCCAGACATTATAGGGGCCACCAGCTTTTTGGCCAACTGTTCATCCAGCCTTGGAATAACAAGGGCATTCAGATAGTTTTGTTATTTCCTTTGGGGATGCTTTTGAATTGGCCAAATATCAGACTTTTATAGAAGTGGGCCAGTATAGTTCAGATGGCTGATGGAGGTGTAGCAAGTGCCCCAGTCTCTCTATCAAACATTTGTGCAAGCAGTGCTAGCCAGACAGTGTAGTACTAAATGAAAATATTCTCCCCCTGTTCTGTTCACCTTGCCAAGTCAACGCTACAGGTCACCCGCTCCAAGTTAAGCACGCAGTGCCAGAGTCCCATTCGAAGACTTGAGAGACCCTCTGCTCCCTCAGTCACCCCGGCCCTTGAAGCAACTACAACTCAGCGGCACACAGACCCAGTCCTCTATCTCTCAATGACTGTGAGTGAGTCTGACTGTAAACTAAGTCTGTAATTAATTTTAAATTCTTCGCCGCTGGCAGCCCTGGTCCTCAAAGTCACCCTGTGGTGGATGGTCACGATCGGAGTACACTAAATAAAATATTTTACACTCCGGGCGGTGTCACCTGCGGTGGCGATCTCTCTTCACTGACTGGGTCTGCTGCACTCCACAGGATCAGGATTACTATTTTATTTATTTTTTATTTAGTTTTTGTTTACCAGGTAGGTGCGCTAGCCATAGCAATGACTATTTTCAGGCGCGACCCGGGAGAATACAAAACAAACTTCTGGAAAACTACAGTAACAGTACATTCTAGAAATAGTCAAAGTGATGGGTACATACAAGCAGGTAGCATACATAGGTAATACAGTATCACAGGTAAGTGTAAGCAGTACAGACAATTTCACGAAAAATTAGGGCTTATACTAACATTAAGAGGAGAATAAATTACAAAAAGAAAAATGCAGTGTCACTTTAGGAGACAGTGATTAGGTAGATTAGAGAGGAAGGAACTAAGAAAGTGATCTTTCGATGCCCAGAGCAGGTCTGACAGAAAGAAGAAAGTAAGGGAAGTAAGAAGCAGCAGGTTGGAGTGGAAGGGCAAAAATGGGGGGTGAAGGGAATGAGATTAGAAGTGCTAATACAGCCAGGTGAGGGAGTAACCCTGTCGGATTGAGAGAAAGTGCTGAGGGAGAAATGTGGTCAGGATTAAACAGGAGGCGAGGAGAGTCAGAAAGAACCTTATGTCTATGGAGGTTTGAAACAGGAGCAGATAAAGGAAGATATGAGCTGGTGGCACAGTGCTTTCTTAAAGCAGGAGTGTGAAGAGGCTTGACGAAAGGTTAGAGAGAGGGAGTTCCAGTACTGGGGGGCCTGACAGGCAAATGCACTAGAGCCCATTGTGGTAGCATGTTTAGGGATACAGACAGGGGCATTGTCAGCAGAGTGAAGGTCATAGCAGGAGGCCTGACTTTGGAAGAGTACTGCTAGGGGTTTAGGTATCTGGGTCCTAATTATATTGTCAATGAGGGAGCCGAAAGAATAAAGCCTTGACACCTGAGGAGGAAGCCAACCAAGGTCAGAGTAGAGGAGGCAGTGGTGTTTCAGCCGATGACAGGAGGATGCATAGCAACATATATTATTATAGGTAACATCCCATTTGTGAAGACTTGATTTGTTTGCAGAAATATAGGTAGCTGCCCCATAGTTAAGTGATGGCAGTAGTATCCCACAGGCTACAGCAAGCCTTACAGATGGGGTGAGGGCATAGCTGGTTCGATAGGCAACTCCAAGTTTACAGTTTACAGATTTGCAGGTCCTCTGAATATGAAGATCATAGTTTAGTGATGGATCCAGTGTGACCCCCAGGTACTTAAAAGAGTTAACTTCCACTGAGGTGCCACTGATTGTGGAGACTTTAAACTTTCGCTGGGAGTGTTTAAGTTTAAAATTGGATCCGAAGAGCATAACTTGGGTCTTTGTTTCATTTAGGACAAGTTTGTGTCTAACCAGCCACTGCTGGAGTAGTTGGAAATCGTGGGAGAGCTTCAGGTTTATATCCTTGATGCATTTGGCACTAGAGTATAGCACTATGTCATCTGCATACAACAGGGAGCTGGAGTTCACAAGGTTTGAGGTGATGTTGTTTATAAAGATAGAAAAAAGCAGAGGGCCAAGTATGGACCCTGGGGTACTCCAATGTTAGTCGTGGCCTTGTCAGAGAGGGTGGAGTTGTACTTCACAAATTGTGTTCGGTCAGTCAGGCAGCTTTTGAACCAGCTCATAACGTTGGGTGAGAAACCTAATAATTGAAGTGTGTCAATGAGGATAGAGTGGTCAACTAGGTCAAAGGCCTTAGTCGTATCAACGAAGTTAGCCCCTGTGAGAGAAGCAGAGTCCATGGCCATCAGGGCATCGGATGTGAATTTTAGTATAGCAGTGGTGGTACTATGGCCCTTATGGAATCCATGCTGGGTAGAGTTTAATAGGTCATTTTTCTGGAGGAACTCAACAGTTTGGTTAGCTACAAGCTTTTCAAGGATTTTCCCGAGAACAGACAAGATAGCAATTGGCCTGTAGTTTGAGGGGTCCTTTGGGTCACGTTTTTTAAGAACAGGGGTAATCCTTGCCATCTTCTAGATATCTGGGACATGTTCCTGGCATAAGGAGAGGGTAAAGATTTTGGCTAAGGGAGTAGCTATGAACGGTGCAGCTAGTTTAAAGAGTTTGGGTTCAAGATTGTCAGAACCGGCAGCTGTATGCTCAGAGATATTATTCAGCAATTTCAGTACATCCAGTCTAGAGACAGATTTAAAGAAAAAGTTTGGGCCAGAGGCATTTGCTGGATAAGCTAAGGTCAGGTTGGAGGGGAAGGTGGAGGTATAGTTAGTTAGATCAGAGAAATAGTCATTGAAAAAGTTGGCAATAGTGTGTAAATTGTTGTAATTGACTCCATTTAGCACCAATTCATTCGGGGTGGAGGATAAGTTTGAGCTTGATGTGGGACCAGAATTTCCTGGAGTTACCATAGGAGTTCACTTAGAGGTCTTTACAGTAAGAGCTTTTGGCCTGTTTGATCTCCGTTTTGCAGGCGTTACGCATAGTCCTGTAGGTGGTAAGGTCAGTGGCTAGGTCAGTGCATCTGAAATGGAGCCAGCTTTTATCTCTTAGGCGAAGTTTACTGAGTAGATCAGATTTTAGCCATTGGTTTTGTCTGTTTTTCACCCGATGTATTACTATGTGACAGTGCTTGTCCTGCAGCGCTAGGAAGTGGGTCAGAAAGAGACCAAGAGCAGATTGGGTATCACTTGACTCATAGAGAGAGGACCAATCAATGGTCAAAGTAATCAATTAAGCTGCAACTGAGCCTACATGACTGATCATGCACTCCTTGACTCATCCATGCTGAAAATGGCGAATAGTGCCAATAAGGGCTCGTGCAATACAGACATGAGCAGGCAGGCAGCTGAATGACTCTGCCTCCATGGCACCTCATCTAATTAGAGTGTGCGTGTACACAGACAGACAGCTATGCTCAGCCAACCAGTGACTGAGAATCACCCCTTCAGCAGGCTTGAATCATGTGGCCATAGCAATCAGCACAGTGGAAAAAATTTTTAAAGTATTTTAAAATTTCGAAGCCTTTTTTTTCACTTTTGAAGCATGGGAAAGGCCAGAAGAAGAAGAAAGACAGAAAAGTAATATGTTTCAATGTGTTACAGTAACACATTACTTATACGAAAAAGTAATTAGTGATTTTGGACAATTACATTTTTGTATAAGTAATCTGTAACTAGTACACATTACCACCACATGTAATTTAAATACTGTAACGCATTACTTGTAACACATTCCTACCCAACACTGATTCAATGGTGCCAAAATCTTAAACAACAACGTCACTGGTTTGAATGGAATGCTCACTTTTTCAGAGCTGAAAATGGAGCTCGGTCTGAAACAGGCACTACAACGGCCACATTGGGAAATCCACATTAATGTAAAAAGTAAAATAAAATAAAAACACTAAAATATGTCTATATTAATTACAAGTCACCAAGTGTAGTAGAATGAAACAAAAAATACAATGCTTTTCACATACAAATGTTTTTTATTTCCTGTCATCTTTAAATTGTGGAATGAGGGATATCATACAAGGCATGAGATAAGAAGCAATCGAAAACAGAATAAAAAAGTATATGTCAAAATTTTCACCGCTATCATGCACTGTTGCTATAGGTATATGGACAACAAAATAGGGAATCTCAGGACCGAAATGTCGCAAGCCTCCCAGATGGCTGATAGGGCCTTAACAGTCTCCATGGGGCTAACAAAAGAGAACAATCTTTTGTGGAAGTGACTTGAGAACTTGGAAAATTCAATGAGAAAGACACACATGTTTAATTATTTTGGTTAATGGAAGGTACAGAAGGAGATAACTCAAAATAATTTATTACATTTTTATTTTTTATTTATTTTTATTTATTCAATCTTTTCAATCTTGGATTACAATATCTGTGAGCGGGAGACCACTCTTTTACAAAGGTTCCATGTCGTAAAGGGTGGGTATACATACTTTGTGGGTTTAGGAGTATCTAGCTAGGTGAGTAAACATAGACAAAATTACACTGTAAATAGGAAACAGAGATGGTTTTAACACTAGGATAATTCAGGTAACAGTAGCAGCCTAGGTGGCATTGTCAGGTAAAGACAGTAAGCAGCTATCCAGAAAGGAAAGTAGGGGGCACTGAGTGGGGGGCGCATGATGACTATTTAGGGGAGGTGGGAGAGGAGAGGAGAGGAGAGTGCAGGGTATTGCAGGGCAAAAATGGAGACAATTCAGGGTAGAAGGACTAAGTAGGAGTAGCGAGGAGATGGTAATAACCTGAAATGTGAATAAGACCTGGGTCAGAAATGGGTGTGTGTGGAGTAATTAGAAAGTACAGTCACAGGAGGTTTTCTTCAGTAGGTGTTGTCTTAGCTGGGGCTTGAAAAGCCCCAATCTCTGCGTGGCATTATGTTCAGTGCCGAGGTCACTGAGCCAAAGTGGTGCCCGGTAGGCATATAACCTCTGCTCTTGTGAGGTTCTGCAGCAAGGTATGGTGAGAACCTGATGGTCAGAGTTCCTGGTGTGATGTGGGCCTGTGAATAAGCTTAATAGGTTTGTGACTCCAGGAGGTTGAAGTCCGAGTAGTGATTTTTTAGCTAAGAGGCAGGTTTGGTATTGTATCCTGTTTTCAAGTTGTAGCCACCTGACTTGCTCATAAAGGTCACATGTGCGTTAGTCAGGGGGAATTGGTGAGCAGTCTGCAGGCTTTGTTTATGACTACCATTATCCTATGTAGTGAGGTGGGAGTGGCTGAGCTATATATGACCAATCCATAGTTGATGACGGAGACAACTGTGCTATGGAGTGCGGTTTGGAGTGCTTCAGGTGTTAGGCATGTCTTGTGCCTGTGCAGGAGCCCAGTTCTTATGTAGACTGTTTTGGCCACATTCTCAATGTGTTCTGCATAGGAGAGGGAACAGTCGAGCGTAACCCCCAGGTATTTGAATTGCTCCACTTGTTCAAGTGATACCCCTGGCAAGTTAGTGATGTTAAGGGATTCTGCTTTGTGTTTGCTTCTAGCACTGCTAAAAAGCATTACTTTTGTCTTTTTATAGTCAGAACCATATTGTGGGCTCTGAACCAATCTTCAGTTTGTTTAAAAACATATTGTAGCTGATAGTTTAGGGTGTGAGGGTCATGTTGAGAAGTAAAAATAACAGCATCATCTGCATAGAGAAGTATCCGTTGGTCACACGATCGAGGTAGGCTAATTAGAAAGATGCTGAAGAGGAGTGGGTCCTAGGATTGACCCTTGGGGGACCCCACAATGAACTGGCAGGGGCCCAGATGTGATGTTTCCAATCTTTACCTGTTGGTAATGATCAGCTAGATAGCTTTTGAACCAGTTAGTAGCGGAGTTAGAGGGACCTATCGAGGTGAGTTGTTGAAGTTGTAGGGAGTTACTGACTGTGTCAAAGGCCTTTTTTAGATCAATAAAGGCCGCGCCAACAAGGTTACCCTGGTCCAGTGAACTGCGTATGCAGCTAGTGAACTCCGGAAGAGCTGTGGAGGTACTTTGCCCTTTCCAAAATCCAAGTTGTTCCAGACACTGAATGTTGTATTTATTAAGGTATTCAACCAGCTGGTCTGAGACTATGCACTCCAGCACTTTTGACAGTGGTGGAAGGATAGAAATAGGTCTGTAATTGGCATGCAGTGCCCGGTCACCACTCTTGTGCACCGGAGTTACCAGGGCTGACTTCCAAGCTTGGGGGAATTGAGCCAGCTGCAGGGATAAGTTCAGCAGTTTAGTAATGGGAGCTAAGATTTCATCAAGTGCAAGGGAAATAAATTTGAGGCCGAGTGCGTTGCCGCTTTTCCTGAATTTTCCAAGTACCTTACGAATGTACTTTCTTGCTTGGCAGTTGACAGATTTGAAATAGAAGGAAGGGGGGATGTTTGAGTGGGCCCTAGGCTTTGGCTTGAGCATGGGTTGGTTTCTTCAAAAAAAGTTGTCGGAAGTATACTGTTAAGGTCAGTAAATGCTTTGTTAAATGTGTTGGCAATAGTCAGGGGGTCAAGGGTAGGAGCACCATCGATGTTGAGCATTTGTGGAGCCTCTTTCTTGACTTTCCCTGTTATGTCTTTTAGGTTATTCCAAAAAGACTTGCTGTTTCCCCATGATGTTTGTAATACTTCCCTAAAATGTTTACTTTTGGCAGAGCAGATGATCTAGGTGCAGTCATTCCATAGTCTTCTGTATTCCTGGAAGTCTGATTGCTTGCCAGAGTTCTGTGCTCTATGCCACCAGTTGTCCCTATTTTTTATGTGGCCTATTAAGTCTGGTGTGATCCAGGGGCTGTATCTTCCATGGATCTTTGTCCTCTGCACTGAGGCACGGCAGTCACAAGCAGCACTGAATTGTTTGATGAAGTACTCGAGTGCAGTGTCCATATCCTCCGCTGTGTCAAGGGGGCTCCAGTCAGTGTTGTGTAGCTGCTGCTTAAGGTACTCCTGGTGACCCCTTTTTAGTTTACAATTAGAAATCATGGCTTTGTGATCATTACCAACTCACCTCTACCCCAATATCCTTAAGGCCTACTGCATCACCCCTATAGGATCTAGCCATCCCATCATCTGGGGCAGTACCACCTCACACTGTGCTGCTCATATTGGGACTGGTGCTTGAACAATATGAACTTTAACTCAGACCAAAATAGAAAGGCCTTTCAGAGTGGCAGGACATCAAAATCCACCTCTTTCATGACCTTAGTTATGCTACTAGACAAAGATGTAAGAGCATCGATGGAGTTTGAACCCAGTTATGGCAACTGGGAGTTCATCATATTTTACTTATGCCAGCGAGTTTAAAGGTGGCATATCGATTGAAGGCTTATCAATTTGCAGAACCCAAGGATGCAGCCAAATCCCTAGATAAGATTGAGAGGGAATTCCGGACCCAAGATCAAGCCATGGAAGAGGAGGAAGAGAAGAATTGAACCTGGACTCCCTATTATCAGGTACTTGGACTTGTCAGAAGGTAGGATTTAATTTGACTGAGTGAAATTTACTGTTTACTTTTGGGCAGAATGATCTTTTAAGGGACAGTCCTGAGGCATACAGACTGTCTGGTATTTGAGGGTTTGTTTTTATGTTGTATTTAATGCTCCGGGCACTATCTACATGAGAGACAAAATGGCAAAGCTGTGTGGCTTCGAGAGGTGCCTCTAAAGCAACTGTTTCCTTTTCTCCCTAGAGGATCTGATTTAGCACCATCCACTGGCTGCTTCATACTGCACAGCTGCAAAACAGGCAGAGAGATTTTCACCATAATTATTGGCCAGGTGTTTTAAAAAGGGAAGATGAAAATAACCCTCAGAGTCTGCAAGGTCCTCAGAATGTTTTAGTTTGCTTGAATACCTCTGCTAGTGCTGTGTATATGTAATTCTACTTTACAGCATAGAGATTTGTAATACCCATTTACAGTTACTGCAGTTTGCTGTATACAGTTACAGAGCCATAAGAACTATGAGTTGTTTAGCCATTGTTTGTTTAAAGTGTAGCTGAGTACATTAATACACAACCTACTCTTCAGATATTATTTTAGTGTTACTGCAACCTTCTTTAAGCTACAAAGTTACCCTCGGTTATGGACACACTATGGAGTTAAAGGGGGACTAAGCTCTGTGGTTCTGTTACAAGGTGCATGCTGTTTTCATATTCTTATAGAAGACCCCTGCTCATGGTGGTTATGGGCTATCTGGCAACTTATTTTTCTGTAGCCCATTGAGGCATCTTAAGAAGGAAGCCTCCCAGTGATGTATCAGGGTTTGGAGCATTGCGTCTCCTAACTGTAAAACTGTAGTACACTTTGTTGTACTGTTGGGAGCCTAGCGTATGTAGCTATGCCTGCCAATGGTTCTGTTTGCTGTATTGTATATCAGTAAAAATATAAAAAATAAAGTATAAAAAACCCTGAAATTGTAGTATAACGCTTGTCAAATCCACCTGTTGATCGTGTCTGTGAGGGTGAGTTTATTAGATCCTTTCCCCTCTCGTGTGATCCAGGATGACTAACTGATTGTCTGGAGGCTCTGCCTATCACATTGGTGGCTGCACTGTGGGAGACAGTCTTAGCTGTTTTAAAATCCACAGCTGCAGCTGACACGGTGGCGACAGAGAAGTGCAGGGAAAGTTCAGAAGTCTACAGAGGAGACCAGGACAGGGGCCAGTCATTCTGCTTGTTTTATTTTAAGGTTTTATTCTCTGTACTAACTTTTGTTGACTCTGCGTCTTCATTTTCTTTGAACTGTCAGTCCTTGAAACAGGATCGCATCACACTTTTTTATGTGCACAATTTCTTATCTTCTGTTTGTTTCTGCAGAATTTTAGTCATTACATATTTATTATACTAATGCGCTTACTTCAATTTTATTGACCAACATTCCTATATGTAGTGCTGCCTGCCATTTTATTTAATTAGAAATATTCATATGGTATGGTTATTTTTTTTCTCTGCTTTTATGTTGCATTGTGTGTTTTCTTATCATTTGTTATACTTAGGTTTTATCATTATTTTTCAATTTATTTACATTATGCATTATTATTCATTGCATTTATGTTATGGGTTTTATTTTCCTCAAGGGTGGGTTTGCAATGTAGCAGCAGACCAGTGGCTTGAGAGGTGTTTAGTTAGTTAAAATGAAGGCTTGCTTTAGTGATGTGATGCCTTGCTAAAGATAGTTGAAAGTTGTTACCATGTAGAGAGACAGCACTCAGCCCCACCCACAGCACAGTACTAGTTCAATTGTGGTTATAATGATGCCTCTTTATAGAAGGATGAAAAAGCTAGTGCAAATCTAACATTCAAAACACATTACCAGTGCCCATTGGACAAAGGTGCTGGTATCAGATGCTTACAAACTGTGCAAACGTTTTGCACCTCTCACGTGGTGCTTTGGCACTGTGCCATGGGCGAGAGTGAGTGCTGTCTCTGCATGCTAAAAAGAGTTTAGTTACAGTAGTGTTCATACAGGTTTCTTACTACTAGCCTCATTATTAGTATGTAAATTTACTTGGAATAAAGGACATGATTTACTTACACAGGTATCTCGCTTTGATATAGTACTGGAAGGGGTTGGCCATCTATTATTTTTAAATCACGTTAAATATCCTAAAATTAACTCTCTCCTTTCTAGGAAAGCTAAATTATTTTTTAGATTCAATAAATGGCATTATATATTTTTTTTCTTCTGTTATTATCAGGAAATATTTATCTTAACCCTAGTCCTAGCTAACAGACTGCTCTGGTTCCTGATTCTATAAAATGCAAAGGGTCTTTAAGTATTGTCCATGTCCATGTGTGTTGTCTTCTATCTAAATTAGATCTTTTCTAAGCTTGGTTGCTTTAACATCAATTTGATATTATTTTTACAACTGAGACATGGTTATCTCCTAAGACTGAGGATTCCTCAATTCACCATGATCATTATTTTCTATTTAGAAATTATAGAGTTGATCAAAGGTGAGGGGGTGTCTTGTTTGTATTCATGATCATCTGCCCACCAATAAACTTGAGTTTGCCCCCCTTTTTTTGCTTTATTTCTTTATGGTCCCCTTTCCCTTTGGCCAGCCACTCCTTTGGGCAGCCTAGGACTTTGTCAACCCGCCAACTGTCCCCATCACCATTCTTACCATCCCTCATACTGTGGCCCTGGGTGACCTGACATATCCCATTGTGGGAGACTCCCCCCAAGGCAGGGTGGGGAGATTTTGCTGGGAGGTGTTCCTTTGACACTGGGCACACACACAGTGAGGGATCGGCTTGAACACTTATGGGCTGCATGGTGAATGGGGGACTGGCCACCATCATCTGGTCAGACGAGCAGGCATTTTCCATTTTCTTCCCCAACCCACCCACCTCCCACACAGTGGTCCAGCCATGGCAGCGTCCTGGGGGCAAGGGCATTCAGTGGTATGTCGTGATTGCAGACCACTAGGAATGCTGACTGCAAACCACCACCAGGAGCTACCAAACAGTGACCTGCAACCAACCTTCTCCCCTAGGGAGGGAAGCATCCATAGGATGCCCCAAACTCCCTCCCTGCCAGTCTCTGCTCCTGAAAACTGGCTCAGGGCATGAACCTGGGTTGCCAGAATGCTGAGAAAACACCCATCGTTCAGTGCCACAGAGCTGGCTGCCCCCCCCCCCTTTTTAATTGTGAATTTTTGGCAGTCAGCTTACTCTTGGGAGGTTGTAAGTTTTTTTTGACTATTGACATCCTCTATGCTCCACCTGGTTATGGAGAGGATGGCTTAAGTATTGCTGCTGATTTTTATATGCATTTTGTTAAAAGTGACTTGGTGGTACTTGAATACTTCAACCTTAATTGACTGGATCCCAAGAACACCATGATAAGATCACTCAGTTGGGTCTTTCCCAGTTCAGTACTGGAGCTTGTCATTGTCCTGATTGTATTAAGTCCTCAGGTTCAAATATTCAAAAAACTAGCTGAAGCACAAGTTTGTTCTATGCTTGCACATGAAACTGACCTAGAAGTTGCTATATTCAGTCGGATAGCTGACCGGCACAATCCGATTGAATATCTGCCTGTGTTAGTCAAACTTTCCCTTTCTTCACTGTTCTTACTCCTCCCCTCACTCTCCTACTCTTAACACTGCCCACAGATCCTCTGCCATCCCCTTTCCCGCATCTGCCCACTGTCCTCCCTCTTACCCATCAGTCTCCCCTCTCATCTCCAACTATACTCCCTCTCACCCCTCAGTTTTCGCTCTCATCTTCCACTATAGTCCCTGACAATGTGAAATTTCTTGACAGCATAACTCCCTGCTCTTTCCCCCTAGGGCACCTCCCTAATCCCCAAAACCTACTGCATTTCTTACTGTAACCTAAATGTTAACACTTTTCACCTGATTGTAACTTTTATTTCAGATTGTAACCCCAACTCTGTGTATCATGTATTCCATTTGCTATGTTTTTAGTTTAGTGTTGTGTTTGTCTTCATTCTGATGTGGAACATCTGTAAAAGAGTCATTGACTCAAAGGTACTGTAATCTGAGATATGAATAAATAAATAAGTAAAAAAAATTGCACTGCCCTGACATGGACCTGGGCTGTATCCAGCTCACAGGTAATAGTGCCCCGGGACTGGATAGTTCCAGGAGCTACAGTATGTTGGTATATTCAGTCACACCCTGCAACTGAGCCCATTGGGCATGCAAGGCACTAAAGGGCCATCTACATGCCCATTATAGGCTCATTTGCATGGTGAGTGGCATCCCTTTTTGTGCTCATCCCATGGGTGCCTGACACATCATCCCTGGTGTCTAGCTGCCCCCCCAAACACCAGTCCCGATTTCCCTAGTCAGTTCCCTGGTGTCTAGTAGCACTCCCCACCCCTGAACACCCATCCCAAATTCCTTAGACAGTTCCACGGTGTGTAGTGGCACCCTTGACCCCACCAGACCCCTGTTGCATGCTTGTCAGCCATCTTCCTAGTGGCTAGTGATAATCCCACTGCCCAATCTCTGGTCCATATTAAAACATATATCCCTGTTGACTGGTGGCACCTCAACCCCCGTGATCACCAATCCAGTACGAGAACACATATCCCGGGTGTCTAGTTCACCCCCTCATTACCTGTTCTGTATAATAAACACCTCTTCCTGGTGTGCAGTGGCACCTCCACCAGTGACCTCCCATTCCTTATATTGGTCATCATTCCCTGCTGTTTAGCGGCACCCCCACCCCGATCTCCCATTTCATTTATTGGTTAGCATTCCCTGGTGTCTAGTGCCACCCTCACCCCCCAATCTCCCATTCTGTATCATGTTCAGCACTCCTTAGTGTCTAGTGGCACTCACTACCCCTGATTTCCTGGCCCATGTACCTTTCAATATCCCTTGCATCCAGTGGTACACCTGCCCCCACCCCTGAATGCCAGTTGACAAATGGACCAGCAAACAGTTGCAGTCTAGTGGTGGTCCAGAAACCCCTCACCTGCCTCACCTGCACACAGAACACCACCCATTCAACCCCCCCCCTTAGCGGTGTGTCTGAGGATGTGCAGTGAATCTCGATATAGTGCATGGTGGAACGCTGTTGAGCATGGAAATCCATGCTCCCAACAGCGTTGTTGTGCTCGCCTCAGTGCGTCATGATCTTGTTGTGCTGCACTGGGTATGTCACCGGTGCAGCACAACAAGATTGAACACATTCGCGCATGTGCAATTTAAAAGCCGCGTCAGCGAGGGAGCTAGTAGTGCTGGAGCGAGTTTGAACACGGAAGCCAAGTAAGGCATTATTTTAAAAAATGCTGCTTCCATTCACTGTTTTGAAATGAATAGACTCCCCATACACTATAAAAGATTGTCTATGGGGAGTCATTCTCAAACAAGGATCTTCTCGGATCTCAAGGTATCCTTAGCAACAGAAAACCTCTCGAGCTTCGCTCTGGAGGTCGAACGTTGCCAAGGATACCTCTCGATTGAGAATATCCTTGTTGTGAATGACTCCCCATAGACAATTTTCTATATGGCAACCAGCCACAGCTGTGCTCTCACCTCTTCATCTGGTTGCTATATGAGCTGACAGGGAGCATTCTTGCTGTCAGCTTATAGCTCCAGCAAGACATCAACAACATCAGGTGAGTCACCCTACAGCTAAGCAGTGTCCCCAGAGACAAGAGACTTTTCTAGAGAGAGAACGGAAGGGTTTGAACTGTAACAGAACCAGCAAGTCCTGGGAGCAACTATGTTAGCAGCCACTGTCCACAGCCAGGTGAGAACTCACAATTGGAGTTACCTTGCATAGTGCAGAAGGGGAGCTTGCCAGTATAGTGTATGTCTGATCCACCCAAGAGCATGAGAAACAAATGGAGAGAGCCTAGCTAACTTTCAAGGTACCAGAGGGAAACCAGCAAAGGAACGTTAATTGAGCTGTCAGATGGGGTGATCAAGTTTGCAAACTAGAGATGGTGAATTCAGTAGGACTGCAGAGAGTGGTGGAGGCTGCTGCCACTGAGGGTAAACTGTGAGTAACCCTTCAGGCTTTCAATTTTGCATCACCATTTGTAGAACAGTTTAGATAGGGCCACAGAGTTGGACTAAAATTTATGGGCTAGATCATCTGACCAAGGTTACAGTATGGGATTTGCTTCCAATAACATGTTTGCTTAATTGCTCCAGCAGTAGCCAACCATATGCAAATATTGTCAGAAATGCAATGTTCCTACACCTGGGTACCCACGTTTGACAAGGAGTTCTCTAGGGCTATGGGTAACATCACTGGTACTAGTTGGATGTGGGTTATACCCAATAGTAAGGTCAGGCAAAGGCACCATGGAGGTGGAAGTAGGCTGCAGTAATGCTGAGACAGACACAGTCTAGACATTATAGTCAGTATACTACTTGCTCTAATCATTTATTTCCCCAGAACCTTCATCCTCCTTACCACTAGTAAACATTCTGTTGTTTGCATATCTTTGTCCTGAGCTTATTATTTGAGGTGTAAGCATATTGTTTGTAATTAGACAAAATATTATATTTGGGGTAAACTGTTACTTCACAGTGTGGGAATTGGGTGGGGTGTGTCAGTGGGGACCACAGTGGGTCACTACTGTTTCCAAGGGGCTGAACTAGCATATAACCTAGCCCACTTATTATTTGAGGTGTAAGCATATTATTTGTAATAGACAAAGTATTATATTTTGGGTAAACTGTTACTTCACAATGTGGAAATTGGGTGGGGTGTGTCAGTGGGGGGACCACAGTGGGTCACTACTGTTTCCAAGGGGCCGAACTAGCATATAACCTAGCCCACTTAATCTTTCCCTGGGCAGAGGCACCATGCAACTTATTATCATGTATAACATCTTTGAGTAATGAATCCCCACAGGAGGTGACGGCCCAGGACCCTGTGCTGTATTCGAGCCCCTAAGGCAGGGGTAGCACTCTGAACATCTGCAGTGACCCAGTGTGCAATTGTGCACACTTGCTAATCTGTATTATGCTAACTGAAGCTGTGCCCTTAAAATTTAAGATTGTAAAATGTTTGTTTGAGTAATGTGCTGCCCTGATAATTCCTATAAGAAGAAGGCAAAGGTCTGTGACTTTCCATCATTTTATAATCAGCCAGCACCTGAATTTTCCACAATTGAAAGTACTTTGGGAAGTGAGATCTTGATTTACAGAATGTATCTCTCTGCTAATTAAGATGAGATCATGGATCATTTCAAGACAGTTGGCAGACCCACCAAGGGTGAAATAATTTTTAGTTGATTATGAAGCACTAGGCATTATTTTGAATTAAATAAATGCTTAAATTGGCTGGGGGCATTTAATGGTAAAGCACAAGAGGAGAGGTGAACGACACTGTTAGAGAAATCTGTTCTTTTTTTTGCATTAGAGAGCAGCTTCCTACCTTCTGTTATACCACTGCAACCATATCAATGTAGTGCACTGC
This sequence comes from Neoceratodus forsteri, assembly GCA_016271365.2. Lineage (NCBI taxonomy): Eukaryota > Metazoa > Chordata > Ceratodontiformes > Ceratodontidae > Neoceratodus > Neoceratodus forsteri. Next base: position 1,379,019,199 of record CM057455.1, read on the forward strand.
GGAATGTTGTATGCTACTCTGCTGTTGATTTCTTTTAGTACTGTCTCCTAAAAGAGAATTTAAACATGTAATTTTGATGTTTATATTTTCTTCTTTGAAATCCTGCATCCTTGCCAAAGCAATGCTAGTCTCATGCAAGTGGCTGCAAAACTTCATTAAATGAACATGATTAGTGGCCATGTAATGCAAAATGCAGCTATCTGCAATGCCCAGTGTTAGGAAAAGTATTGTGCATGTGTTATGTGTTGTCTCCCCAGTTACCTTCCCTCAGTTGCAGCTGCTAACTTACATTCTGGATGGAGAACAAAGTAAAGACTACCTTCAGTTTCATTTAATATATTTATTTATTATTTTAAAAGTTTCACCAGGAAAGGCGTACTGAGCTAAAAACTCATTTCCAGGTGCATCTTGGGGGACGGGGAGTTGGATAGAACAAAATAGGAAATTACAATATACACACAAAGAATGAGTGGTACAATTTCAGGAAAGTTAAAATATCAGGAAGTTACAGAACAGTACAATTTCAGGAAGTTACACGCAAGTGCAGGGTATATAGCAAAATTGTATTGTAGGAATTTTGTGAGCAATTACAACCAGAAATACATTTTGGAATTACACTGAAGAGTTCTGAGCTTGGGTGAGGTCAGTGCATGTGTGATCTAAGGACATAATGGACTAATAGGCACATGGGAGTTTGTGAAGCAGTGGGAAGAGGATGCAGGTATGAGGGAGGGTAGAATATGGAGGAGTGGAAGATAATTAGGAACAGTTACCAGAGCATATTACATCCAAAATACATTTGAATTTACACTGTAGAGTTCAGAGTTTGGGTGGGGTCAATGCATGGAGGAGCTAAGTGTGTAACGTACTGATAGGTTCATGGGAGTTTGTGAAGCAGAAGGAGAGAGATGGAGGTGGGAGGGAGGATACAGTGTAGGAGGGAGTGGAAGATAATTAGGAACAGTTACAGGAGGAGTGGTTGAGGCTACATATGAGATAAGACAGAGCTTGAGCTGCTGGGGTATTTCAGGCAGAGTGAGGGAGGAAGTTCCAGAGCTTAGGGAAACTATGGCTGAAGACTTCTTGTCCAGTAGTTATGGACACAGGGGGAACAGCCAAGAAGTGGGTGTTCGAGAGCATGAGATGGGTGGTGGCAGGGAGAGTAAAGTGGAGAGGTAGATGGGGAGGGAACCAAACCAGAATTTACTAACAGCATTAATACAATGGATGCGGCTCCTGTCTTAAAGTGATAAAGAAGAGAGAGCTTGATACAGGGAACAGTGATAAGTTTGTGTGTGTGTGTGGGGGTAGTCCATTGCAAAGAGACAAAAAGAATGATAGAGAGTGTCCAGTCTGGCAAGGATTGTAGAAGAGGTGGCACTGGGGACCATATCCCTGTAATCAATGATTGGGAGGATCATTCTTTGTACAATAGCTCTGCAGGCTGAAAAAAGGGACACAGTCTCAGATCCTGAAAAAGCACCAAGTTTTGGGTGCAATTTTATGACACTGGCATTCACATGGCCTGAGAAATTAAGATGAGGGTCAAGCCAAACCCTTAAGTATCTGAAGAAGTATCTGCGAGATGGGATCCATCAAGGCTGTGGAAAGAGGGAAGGGAGGGAACCCTGGTGAGTCTTTGCAACCTGCCAAAGGACATAGAGACAGTCTTTTTGGAATTTAAATAGATCTGGTCTGAGTATAGCCAGAAATGGACTTGGTTTAAGTTGAGCAGGAAGTGATATGCCACTTCAGAAGTGGAATGCCTGGAGGTATACAGAACCGTGTCATCTGTACACATGTGAATGGAAACCGATGAGCATCCTGCAGGAAAGTCATTTAGGAAAATGGAGCATGTGGTCCGAGAACAGAGCCTTGTGGTACACATGTGGTAATGGGTAGTGATGGGGAGAGGGAGTCACTAATTTTGATGGATTGGGTCCTGCCCTCTAGGTAGGAGCTAAACCAGCTGATGACTGAAAGGCCAGCAGACAAGTGCTTTGGAGGAAGATGAGAGGATGGGAGACAGTGTTGAATGCCTTAGCTAGGTTGACAAAGATGGCAGAAGTAATGTGGCTTCTTTTCATACCTGAGTGGATGACATCAGTGTGCCTGAGGAGGGAGGTGGTTGTGCAGTGGGTTTTCATGGAGCCAGAATGTTAAGGAATGAAAAAGGAAGAGGAGTTCAGGAAAGTGGAGAGCTGAGATAGAACAAAGCATTCCTGAAGTTTGGAGAGGATGGGGAGGAGAGAGATGGGGTGGTAGTTTCCTGTATCAGAGGATCTGCCACCTTTAGAGAGTGGAATAACAGTGGTATTTTTCCAAGCAGATGGAATGGAGGCACTGGAGAAGGATACATTTAGAAGGTCAGCCAGAGGAGAGGAGAGGAGAGCGCTGTGGTGGTTAGACAGAGGAGGTTGCTGTCCAGCCAATCTGGTCTATTACCCTTGGAAGGGTTGAGGGCTATAAGAGCATTGTGAGTAGCAGATGGGGTCACAAGAGAGAAAGAGGGATTAGGATAGGATGGCCAGGGTGTGGGCCAGAGGGGAGATGTGAGAGGAGCAAGGGAGGATTTAGGGAGGAGGGGAGGGAGGAAGGAAGCACAGCAGAAGAAGTAGGTGTTAAATTTGGTAGCTACTGAAAGGGTGTCAGATAAGAAGGAGCTGTCCACTTTGAGGACAGTAAAGAAGACTGAGAAGGTGGGGAAAAAAGAGCATGGACTACCATCCAGAACTTTGAAGGGTGATTTATGTTAGTATTGAAAGTATTTGTGAAATATTCTGCCTTAATGAGCCTGAAGGCCTTAGTGCAGAAATTTCAGAGGTAGCGGTATCTCTGGTGAACAGTGGTGAATGGGTTATGTTTGTAATTAAGCCAGGCTAGGTCGCAGGTGCGCAAGCATGCAAGGAGTTCAGCAGTAATCCAGAGGAGGTGTGAACCCTTTAATCTTGAGCAGCGGAGAAGGGCGTGGAGGTTCCACATTTCAAGGGATTTTGATTGAAAGTAGTATATATACATGTTGAAATAGAAAAACTGCTTAGTTAAAGAGACCCATGCTTAACAAGTTAGTTATAGGTTCTCCTCTTGTGCTTTCTCTCTGCTGGCTTAGCATATTCCAAAAAAGCAACCTTTAATACAGATAGTCCCCAGTTTCCACATTTTGCAAATGCACATTTAGTTTTTGTCAAAAATATCCCTCCATAACTCATCTGTGCCAAAATACACCACACTTTGTACACTAAAAGCAAGTCAGCCTCACTGCTCCTCTGTACACCTGAAACATCTAAACCATACCTCTTCAAAGTGCTGATTCATACCATCATTCTAGGTACTATAAAACTGATATCGCCGTTTGGTTACATTACATTTCAGATCATGTATGCTGCTACATTTCTAAACAGTATGTATGGTTAGATGATGCCAACCATGAGAACCTGCCTCTTTCCAATATTTTGCTCGTTGTATATATAATGTTAATTTGACCTGTATGCCCACTAGTTTTACAGTCTTATGTTATAATGGAGTGGTAAAGTTTTGCGATTCACATGCCACACTTTGACTAGGGGTGTACAGAGGAATAATGAGGCTGACTTGCTGTTAGTGTGCAAAATGCAGTGTATTTTGGCACAGATGAGTTATGGAGGGATACTGTTGTCAAAAACTAAATCCACATTTGTGAAATTTGGAAACTGGGGACTATCTATATTAAATATTGCTCTTCTGTAATACGCTGAGCCAGAAGAGATGGAGAGAGGGAATGCATGAGAGGGGTACCTATCACTAACTTGTTATGTAAGGGGTCTCTTTAACTAAGCAGTTCATCCCTTTCAACATGTACAGCATATATTAAATGAAATTGAAGGTGCTCTACTTTGTTCTCCATCCAGAAAGTAAGTCCTGAAATGTAAAGTCTGATGGTCCTGAAAAGTCTATTTACGGCCCTACAGTGTATGGCACATAGCATTTTTCCATGACTGTGGGCTGAGGAAGACAGACTCAACAGATCTGTAATTTAGGGATATCGTTTTCAGTTGAAATACATTTAATCCACTGCATTGGTTTTATGAAAGAAAGGAGACAGCAATTGGCCAATCAAACTCTGCCACACTGGTAGCCCAGAACACATGGTTGGTACTGACTTCCACTGTGTTTATTATACATTTACTGATGTCACAGTTTCCAGCGCTGACCCAGGTCCCACTCAGCCATCATAAGTTTTTCCTTGGCATGAGACAATTAAACATAAAACTAAAAAATGTATTTATTGATTATTGATTTACAAACATGCAATCATCCTCCAAGCCAGCACCACTATCGCCAGGTATAAGGTAAACCCTCACTATGAAGCTTCTCTTTAAATATTGCTAATGCACACATTTCTTTTTTTGTCAAGAACCTCTTTAAATTGCTGGAGATAAAAACAAAACTTTCTGTTAAAGGGATAGAAGGGTAATGATTGTGGGTTTGAAAAGTATTTATTTAAAGTTTTTATCAGCCAATGCACACAGAGTTGAGACTAGCTTGTTTTCACATGCATCATGAAGTAAGGAGAAAGGAAAAACAAAAATAAGAGACATGGAAATAGAGCAAAACAAGGCAGAGGTATGAACAGTAAATATCTGCAAAGCATTGCAAAGACAATACCGTAAATATATGATTGTGCTTTTCTTTGTAGAGTATGAGGGGTTGCATTGCAAATTCTAAAACTATACTTTCCTTAGATTCCGAGTGTTCATCCAGAAGGTGGCAGTAATAAACCTTTTTTTTGCTTTGAGTGTGAGGCCTACAGTACTATAACAGCAAATGTACTGGGCAAGACAGCTTGCACATTCAGTACTGTAATGTAATACTTCAGCTACATCCTGCTTTTGGAAAGCACATAATGTGTTTATACAGCAGACTATGAACAATGATTACACTAAAAAGTTACCAAAGGTAATGTTGCAGGCTATTGGGATATTGCTCTGTAAAATGCTATTTGATTCTAGTACATTCAGACTAAAGCTGCCTGCTGGAGTTCTAAATTCAGTGAGCTCTGCAAGGTAGTCGCTGAGTAGGAGATGAGGATTTGTTTTTCTTGAACTACTATTGATTTTTGTATTTGTAAATAGTTACACCACTAATCTGGTGGCATGGTTATGGAAAGGCAGTAAGGATGGGAAGAAAACATTCAGACAGTATTGTACGGGAGAAGAAAGAGGTAAAAATGATAGCCCAATTTGAGTGGGACTTATTGCAGTAAGTACCTTAAATATCTGTAGACTATGTTGTGATAATTCTAATTCAGTATTTTTTTTTATTTATGTATAAAATAAATCATTGTAAACACAGCTGGTTTTCAGATATGTCCTTGGGGAAGTCATACACAGGGAAAAACAACAGAATTATTTATTTATCATGACAGTTACAGTATGTGCAGCTCAATCCCCAGTTTGGGGCTTATAGTGAGGCTTTTAGTAGACAAGCTCAGGAAGCTCCAACAAGAGAAATGGTGAGAGTGGAGTGGTTTACTTCATGCCAGACCATATACAGAGGGGCCACAGGTCACGGAAGTAAATTCTTAGTTCTAAAGTTTGAAGGCTCGTTAAGGAGCCTTGCCCATAGATGGTTTGGCCAGGTGTCCTTCAGCTGCAACTAAGTGCAGCGGGGTGGGGTGGGGGCAGGATGGCCTCTTTTATCATGTGCGAGTCTCCAAGGAAACTCTGGCCTAGAACAAGTGACTACTAGAGTGGGTGAGTGCCCCAGTGTTTCACTGGTACCATTGGTCAGAGGGTGTTGAGTCTCAAGGCTACCCAGGGCACAAGTTTTGTTCATGAGTTTCTGAAGGGACATGCTGGAACTGCAGTTGAGAAAAGCTGCCTAACAAATGAGAAGTATGAACTAAAACTCCCCCGGAGCTTCAGATGGAACTCCGAATGAGTCTGGAAATCAACTGATGCCAAAGGACACCACTGCTGGGAATTCAGCAGGGACCCCTAAGTACAGCTGGTGTCCCATGACACTGGAAGGGGGTTGCTAGGGATCACTACCACTAAGATTACATAAACATTGGTTCCAGCCAGGTATACTGATTGCCATATAGAAATGTTCTTGCTAGCTGGTATCATGGGCACTTTTAGCTTGGGGGAGAATGAAGTATTGGGTAGGGTGGGGTGAAATTAGCAACATTGGAATTCACAGAATTTTCACAAAATTTCATGAATTTTACAAAATTGTGTGAAATTTTACATTTGCATAGTTTTTCAAAAATCTTTTATTGCTCATAATTTGAACAGACTTACAGCTAGAGATCTGCATTTTGATTTGCATATTACTTGGAGAAGACCCTAAAAGGATGCCGAGTTTCCGGACATTTGGGTAAGGGGCAGGGAAGTTATAGGGGTGCATAATCTGGTAATTTATTATTCCTCTGAAAATTTCTGAATATATTTCTATGCTTACAATTTAGTTACCTTTGGAGCTAAATAATTGTAAATTCATATGCATACTTTCTTGGAAGAATATTAGAAGCTGCAAAATATTGAGGTAGTGGGTTATGTAAATTGTAAATTATAGCACTTTAAAATTGCACAATTTAATTATTTGTTAAATTGTGTGAACATTTTAAAAATATTTGGATGTTTATAGCTTCACTGTAGTTGCATGTATACACCGAAGATTTGGCATGCATACCAAAGTAAATATATCCTGGAATCTAATTAATCTGGATAAATATGGTTTAGTAGGTTAACATTTATTGTGGATATTTTAGAATTACTAATTGGCAAAATTTGCTCAAACATTCATGGACACATAATAAGTAATGCCACTAGAATTCCACCTGTTGAATTTAACGTTCACAAAATACTTGTCATCACTTAATCACCTTACCCACATTAGTATCATGGCCCTGCAATACCCATTTAACACTCCTGTGACAGTCATACCCAGCATCATGCTGCATCATGACTAAAGATATCCAGATACTTATGTCACAATAGCCCCAGGTACTTCTGTCACAATAGCCTAAGTCACAACAAGTTGTGAGGCTTGGCATCACTTGATGACACTGTTTTCAAATTGTAAAATTATACATTGTTATCTACAAGGAGGCAATATAGTGCAGCGGTTTAAGGCTCTGAGCTGCAAACCTGGAGACTTTGGTTTGAGTCCCACAGCCTCCACTTGCATACTGTTTGACCATGAGCAAGTCATGTGACTTCCTTGTGCTCCCAGGTCACACCTGGAAACAAGCTTCAGCTTAGTGTGCCTCTCCTGGTTAAACAATTTCACCTCCCCCCAAGTCATTAAAGTGTCAGCATGTGCTTCTACAAGTTAAACACCAGCCATTATCCCTTCCTAACCATTCCCTAATATCCCTTGAGTAATCCTATTTCATTAGTGCAATTTTGCATTGCTTACCCTTCGGTTCTCTGTATGCAAGTTAATCAGCTCTGATATGGTTCTCTTTCCCAGTGCCTGCCGCCATGTTCCTCAGATGCTCTTTGTGCACTGGATGTTCTTTCTCTGTGGGAGCATGCACCAGAGGTATCGTGCACATCCCTAAGGCCTTCACACGTGCGCACATACCCTGCAGAGCACTGAACTACTTTAAGTTCAGATACAATAACCTGCTCCTAGTTATCGCCAATGTTGAATTAAAATTTAATTTTTGGTGTGTCTTTGTCCCTGGCTGCCTGACATGCTAACCTTCCTTCTTCCATGCAGCACTGTCACAAAAGTGTGATCTTAGTCTACTACAGACTACTCTGTTTGTGGTACACCTATCTATGACACCTTAATGTCATTCCCTTTGTCTCTAGTAAGTCATGTGCCTACCACTTACTTGCTCCCTCCAACCCCGCTCCACCTGCATTATCCCGATTGCTGACCTCATTCTCCATATTGTGCTAGCAGGGCTGTTCCCCGCCCCCTACCTCCACAATTGTCGGTAGGTCCACCTGTCAAATTTTGCTTCCACTGTGCCTGGTGGTTTTGTGGTCCATGTCTCCAAACAACACCAGCAATTTTGATCTGTGGTTTTTATGTCCCTTCCATAACCAGAGAGCCACCTTGATTCCCATTACAAAATGGCTGCTGTGTCCTAGCTGTCTCACACCCCAGCACTCCTATGTTTTCCATTTAATGTTGTGGTCCCTTCCCCTGCCACCAACACACACACCCCTCCCCAGTACCATTGCCTGTTTGGTCAGTACCAGTGGTTGGACGGAGAGCATGCTTCTCTGCCACACAGTCCACCTTGCCCCCCAACCACAGTACCCCACCCCCGCAGTCTGACTGATGCTCTTGGTGCACTGCTTAAACTGAACAACTTCTCCTGGACAGCTCCATTTCTCAGTGACTTGAAACAGTACAGAAATAACCACATACTTACAGATTTCTTGATAAACCCCTCAGCACATACCTCACTACTTTACTGGGAACTCTGCACCACAAGAATTCCACTTAAGATGAGGTACCTTCCTACTGGGTTTCAAACTGTGGTCTATGGAGGTGCAAAAAAAAAAACTGACACTTCTGCAGTGCTGTCTTTTGGGATTTTTTTTCCTTAGGTAAATTACTCTTATGAAGCCGGACCACAGGCAGAGCTCCAACATCTATAACTCTATGTTTAGGAGCGGGGGTAGTCTGTTACTCTGTACACCATGATGGACCCCAGATGTGTGACCAGAAAAATAGAAAACCTGGTCCTTACACATGTGTAAGTTTCAGTTGATCCAAAATGAGAGATCAAAACACACCCTACAAGATGCCTACAAGGTCGGCCTGCCCTCGCCGACCTCGGCTCCTAATGTTATTGAGCCTACTCGCCTTGACCGTCCCTCCTTCCATCTAAGACTGGTGAAGACAAAAGGGGTCCAATCCCTCCTAAGAGCTCTAAAAGACAAAGGCTCAGGAGGTCCTGATGGGATAAACCCGTGGCTACTTAAGGCTGGCGCCCCATCCCTCACCAGACCCCTGACCTGGCTCATTAACAGATCCCTACTTGAAAGGACTGTTCCAGACCAGTGGAAACAGGCCAACATGGTCCTCATTCACAAGGGTGGCTCCAGGGAAAATATGAGCAATTACAGGCCTATTTCCCTGCTCAGTACACTTGCGAAGCTACAGGAAAGGTTAGACTATGGCCAACTCCGTGACCACCTGGAGGCCCATCAGCTAATTGCATGTTCACAGCATGGTTTTAGAACTAACCATGGGACTGACACAGCACTCATTCATCTCCTGAATGACTTGCTCAGAGCAATGGATAATGGGACATCCACTGGCGCCGTCTTTATAGACCTGTCCAAGGCTTTCAACCTTGTGGATCACAAACTCCTGCTACTAAAACTGGATAAAATTGGCCTAGACCCCCTCGCCCTCAAATTATTTGGGAGTTACCTATTGGGTCGATCCCAGAGGGTCATCTGGAAGGGTGCCACCTCGGGTCCTCTACCCCTTACAGAGGGAGTACCACAGGGCTTGATCCTTGGCGCACTCCTTTTCTCTGTATTTACTAATGACCTAAGCCTCCACTGTGGGGGGGGGGGAGCTCGGTCGTTCAGTACGCGGATGACACCGTCATCTACCGATCCCTGGATAACATTGCAGCTCTAGGTCCCCTTCTCCAAGCTGACCTAGCATCTCTCAAGGCCTGGCTGAGAGCAAATAGAATGGTCCCAAATGCAGGCAAAACTAAGGCGATGCTATTCGGACGCAATGCCCTTGGACACGACAGGTCTAAATCTCTGTAACTCACTGCTCTGTCGGGAAACAACATCGAAGTTGTGCCCTCCTTAAAATACTTAGGTCTAACATTGGACTATTGCCTTACCTTCAAGTACCACGTGGATCAGGTCACAAAGACCATACACCACAAACTTGGTACTCTGTACCGGCTAAAAGACCAGCTCATCCCTGAGGCCAGGACCTCAATCATCACAAGTGTCCTCCTCCCCACCCTGACTTATGCTGTCCCGATCTTACAGGGCATGGCCAAGCAGGAGGTCACCAAGATGCAAATCTTGTATAACAAGGTAGCCTGGTTTGCTACCCAGGACCACTCGCGATGGCACCATTGTGACACACTTGCCCTGCTATGCTGGCCCTCGCTGACCTCTCATCTCCACTACCCCCTGCTCTGCTTGACCTTCAAGCTACTCAGCCCTTCAGCTCCACCTAGCATCGCTGGAACTATCGCACTCAAACATAACCCCAGGAGCCTATGGACACTGCTTGAGGTTCCCAGAGTCAGGACTAATGCTGGCGGCAGGTCATTCTCCTACTCTGCCCCCTACCTGTAGAACAAACTCCCACCCCTAGTGCAGGAAGCCTCCTCACTGATGAACTTCTGCACCAGACTCAAAGCCTATATGTCTGATACTAGCACTTGTCATTGCCACGGTTCTTGACCCCCACCACACTAGCTTCTATCCTCCTAATATCCAGATCCTCCAAGCACCTTATCAGGTTCCACGGTGCTTCCCTCTAGGTATAGTACCACAGCTAACTTTCCACTGAACCATGCCAGTAGTAAACAATGAGCTTTCCATGTAAAATTACATTTCTTCTGCACCTTTTGTTAATTTTAGTGTCAACATATTTGTAAGGACTGATGCATGATGATAACCATGGCTGTAACCTGCTCACACACCTGAAACTACTCTGTAACCCAAGTCTGAAAATATATATTGTTATCCCGGGTTGCCCCGGAAAAAGGGACCTTCGGGACTCAGTTGGCCTACCCGGTCACCAAATTTTAAATAAATAAATAAATAAAACAATCTCTTAACCACCCCCAATACACAATCCTACTAACCCTCCAGAAACCCCAGAACAAGCAGCTCACTAGGAAACACAAATGTTTTCCTCACCCCACTCTCCCTTTCTAAGGGGGTATATAAAAAAATAAGCAGCCTTCGGGCATTTATTTGCTCCATTTTCCCATGTGACACTATATAAGCAGTGGAAACCACTCTTCATTTTTGTCATTTTATGAATTCGAGAGGGACAAAAAACATCTCAGTCTTCAGTACATTTGGACTGGATCAGCTGCCCTCCACGTTCCCAATCTAAGAAAAAAAATAACTACATAAAAACCACCTCACATTAACATGGTTTTCCATGAACTGCCTTTGTTATAACCATTTAAGAAACAAAAAAGGCAGCTCAGCATTATATTCCATGTATTTTAAATGAATATGTACAAGGTGTCTGCCAAATCCGTCTGCCAGTGGCCAACCCCTCCACTCCCGAAACCAAATTTACCCAGGCACCATTCAGTTCATGTAAATGTGCCCTACACCCCAGCACTCCAATGTTTTCCATTTTTCAGTGTCATTGCCTGCCCCCTGGCTCCAATAAAAACACTCCTCCCCCCAGTACAATGGCCTGTTCAGTGAGTACAGCAGTCGAGTGGCGAGCATGCTTCCCCTCTGCCCAGTCCATCTTTTCACCTCCCAGTTCAAATGATGCACTAGGTGAACTGCTTATTTATCAGTCATCACTCTCCTTATCATTTGGACCAGTGCTAAGTGCAGCTATGTCAGTGTCGCTCAATCTCTGATGGCGGCAATGAACGTAATTTTAGCAAATGTGTATGGTGGGCATGATGCACAATATGCCTGTGGACGCAGAGTGGTTGTGGGTTGGGAAGCCCCACTGACTGTCCCTGGGTCTAGTTTTTTTTCACTAGATGGGGGGTGCTAATTGACACCATGGCCGGTGACTGGGTCAGTAATGTTTTCTGTGGTACCAACATGTGACTGCTGTAGTTGAGACCACTGGACACCACAGTCACCGCAAAACTCTATGGGTCATTTGCAAAAGTATGGCATGAGCCATAGTCAATACTCCAGTAGAGGGGGTTGGGTCGATATATGATTATATAAACCTGAAAGTTATCTTAATATCATGTTCTGTAATTCATTTCCTTCATTTTTGTATGGGAAGTTAATTTTATCTTTTATGTTTATTATAGCACACGTGACAATGTTGACCATTAATTTAATTTATAATTAAAATGGACTGCCCACTGTTAATGTTTCAATATGGAAGTTGCTGACAGGTGACAGCACAAGCCGCTGTTATCATTCCGTCTGAAAGTTTGATAAAACTGGCAATCTCAAGTCATCCTTCTCCTCCATCATCTGTTATCCCGTATTTTCTCATCCTGTTTCTCGTTGAGTCCATTCTTCTCTTCAAATTATATTACAGTGTCTCCACATGTATATTTTCTGTATCTCACACACATGCCTTCTATTTGGAACCAGCTTTGACACCATTATAGATGTAGTCCACTAAGTCCTGGGGAACATATGTATGCAGGGTGCCACAAAGTCTGAAAGACCCTGAAAGGAGATTATAACTATGCAGGGTCCCAGGCCCTGAAAGGGGAACATAGATATGCAGGCTCCCTCAAAGTCTGAAGGGCCATGAAAGAGGAATCTAGGTATGCAGGGTGCTTCAAAGTCTGAAGTGCACTGAAACCCCATTTAAATGAGGTATTGCACTAACCTGTAGATGTCACCAGTCCAGAGAAATCCATGTCTAAGTCTGACCTATATTACTTTAAGGCTGCAGCCATTTAATGGAGCTTTCAGAGAGGAAATTATGTCACTCATGACTGCGGAAGCTGTGTTTAACAACACATAGTTTCCCCCTCTCAACCATGACATTTCTGTCTGTCATGGAGCGCCAGGAAAAAGCATCTTCCTTGATTTAACACAGGCCCTACACAGACGAAGATATCTCTGCACAGCTGACACCTACAGATGCGTCCTATTCTGGGCCACCCTGTTAACAGGGTAGTGTTGACCTAATGGCATATATTCAAACTTTCCTCACTAAAATAGAAAATTCTACTTATGCTGTATACCTCATTTAGAAGAGCTCTTCATGGGCGTTTAGACTACATGAAACCCTTCACACCCCCATTGCTCTCAAACAATTCTTTGCAGGATGAGAAATCAGTTTTCTGTAGCAAGTGCTAGTAACTTTTTTTTATTCCTTGGTAACTAGGTAAGGTACACTAGGCACAAGCACCAGTTTTTAGGGGCAGCCCACGAGCATTGGGGAGGTTAAATGACTTGACCAGAGTCCTACAGTATGCCAGTGGAGGTTGTGGGAATCAAGCCCAGGCTTGCTGGATGTGCCAAGCTCATTCACAGCTTGTCACTGTAACTTTAAGGCTAAATATTGTCAGCTGGTTATTTGCATTAAATGTGTTCCTTTATAAAATGTTCAGTACAGGAAGATTTAATGTTAGTGATGCTTCATATAATCTGTGGGATCTTCACAGTTGCCTAGTTAATGGCACTTATACAGGACGGTACAGTGAGGAAGAATAAAGTGTTGAGGCTATTGTGCCTGTCTTGTACAAGTATTTGTAATCTGGACCTATCAACCAGGTATGGATACTTGAGTTATCTGAGCACTTACTGCACTGTATGCACATCACTATTTGTTAGCCACTATAGTTTTTTTTTAAAATTAAGGAAACTAATCAGTTATAAACATAGGAGGAAAAAGGCCCTAAATAAAGGCCCCACCTCCATGAAAGCAATTTAGAGTGCAAAAGCCGTATTTGTGGTTAAATTTCATTATAGATCAAATAACTTGAAGAAAAACACTTAAAGACAATAAGGGCAGAATATGCTGCTGGTGGTACCATATCATATTTAAAGATCCTGACGCATCACATGCTAATTTGTGCAATCAGATTGAACACAACAAAAAACTGCTGACCTACGAGGCAGGAAATGGATCACTGCCAACACAGAATTTGCTACATTCTGATATAACTGGCAAGTCACATGACAAACAGAAACACACAAGACGTTCCTATAAAACTATGGCAATGTATTTAAGGTGCTCAAATTCAATGTTAAAGCTGCAGTTTATGCTGGGGTGAAAATGTTGTACCGATACATTTCTGTTCAGTTTCCACGTACTCTTTTTTGAAAGGATATTGTCTGGCTGTGGGGTGGGCCCCAAGGTTGCAAACTTGGATAAAAACTGACTGTGGTATAGGAGGCCAAGTGCGGTGTTACATGGGATCCAATCGGGGGGGAGAGTTGAATGACCACAGTGGGAAGTCCTGTGTCAGATCCTTGTTTAATGTATCCATTAGTGGCACAGCATAAGGTCAGGAAACACAGAAACATAGAATTTCATGAGCAAAGGACTGCATGGACCACCCAGTCAGCACATCTCCCTACCTACGTAAGCTCTAGATCATAAATGATCTGCAGATTACCTTCTCTTGCATACTACTATGGCAGCCTTCTTTGTATCACACGCAGTATTGAATTCACCTTGTGTTTTCGTCCCTAAGACCACTGTAGGGAGACTGTTCCATGCATCCCCCACCCTTCCTGTTAACAAATACATCATTTTTTCCCTGAGTGCCACCCTCTCCCAGCCTCATGCTATAACCCCTTGTTGTTGCATTTCTCCATTTTGGAGATGACAGAAAGATTTTTTGCATGGCAGACACTTCCTATGGTGTGTACCAGATGAGGCTACAGCCACGCCACAAGGCATGGAGTCATTCACATATGTGGAACTGTCTAGTACAGTATGCCCTGCAAGCCTATTGGTCCACACTGGGGACCAATGGGCTTACAGCCCATTCTGTACATGTCATTTGGCAGGTGATTGGGCAGTGTGTGGGTGGGAAGCAGCTGCCCGACAATGACTGGTGGGAGGGAACGGGGTGAGCAAGGGGTTCTGTGTGGGTAGGTGGGGTGGGGGGTGCCACTGGATCACCAGGGCAGTTCAGTAAAGGACTTTACCATGATCATGGCTACAGGTGGGGGGGTTCCACTAGACTGCCAAAGCCACCTTATTGTCAATTATTGGGGAATCGGTGACTCGGGTGAGAGGGGGGACCACTAGACCACCAGGGATGGTCATGTTTCTTACACATCGGGGAATCGGAGACTGGGGGGGGACCACTAGACTACCAGGGATTACTTCATGAACATATACCGTTCAATCCTGGCTACAGGCCGGGGGATGCCCTGGGATACCCACAGCACATATCATGCTGTGCAGGGTGCCAGGTGCAAGTCGCTGGCCTGCCCTGCGCAAGGCATGCAAATGGGGCCATAATGACATGCAAATGTCCCCATTTGCGCCTTGCATAAATTATGGCCTCATTTGTACGCCCCCTGCTGAATATCGTGGGTGCTGTACCTAGCACAACTGAACTTGCACTGGTGTATCCCCGTGCTCCCTATCTGTGGCTTATGCTGGCGCAGTGTTATTGCGCCATGCGCAGCTTGTGTGCTGCCTGTGCCATATTCAACGGTGCTGCACCATGGTGCAGCACCATTGAATATCACCTGGACCTGGCCCCTTAGCATCACAGTTGCACTGCGCTCAGGCTTGCACCACTGCTTGGCACAGTCTGAATATCCTGGCCATTGTGTGCAATACTAAAACATCTTAGGACGCTCAAACTTTGTAATGAAACTACTGGTTGAATTATGTAACACTTTTAAAAATAACAATAAAAAGCTCATTCTTTCTTAAAGGGAAGGGCAATACCCCATAATTCATCTTAAGTCACTGACAAAGGGTCTCTGATAAAAACAGCACTTTGTCAGGGAGCACAGTGTTTTATAAAATGTTGTAATCAGCACCATAGCTTCATGGTTCCAAACCCTCTGGAGTCCTTTTACTTTTAGTTTTCAACCTCATTTCCTCTTCAAAATCACATCAGAAGGATTCACCAAATTCCAACCATTTGCAAAAGAATTTTAGTATATCAGAGCAGTACCTTTTCCAAATGATATTCTATCAGTACGGTAATTTACTGACTCAATTAGCTTAGTCTCAACAATCTATGGAGTCCATTGCTGGCTATTCATTGCTGGCAAAACCTTCAGGTAAGTTTAATGAGTCATCACTCTTCTTTTGTTTAATTATATCAGCAGATGACTGCAACTTCTTCACCTGGCCAGCATTACTTGAAGAGGAGAGAAAAACATAGGAACGCTCCTCTGAGCGTAGTAACTTTGGCTGGAAATGGACAAATAAAATTCATAATAGCCCCCCTAGGCAATGATATCATACCTCTTTCATATTTCAAGACAGCATTTCAGCACTTATCAGTACTTCAAGGACAGACACAATAGACATCTCCAGCAATTCCTCACTCTTAGTCCCAGGTCTTCTGTTCATTCCTACAACTTTGGTATCCCAATTCTTATGTTGCCCAAACTCTCCAGACTTTAAATAAACTTAAAAAACTTCTCTAATATTCTATTCAAGGCACTTCACTAAAGTAGTGTGCCTATATATTACCATATCAGCATTCTAACTACCCAGCGGGACACCCCAAAAAGAAACTACTGGCCAACCACTTAATTTAGAGAAGGGCTTCTTTTATCTTTCTTGCTCATTCTCTTTTAAGTTTGGTGATTACTCCAAAAACACCATAGTGAACGAGCAGCCAAGTCAATCACTTTACTGCACAGTGATTTTATTAGTAAAGGCACTAAAACGCCGGCCTTAATCTATAATACTTGCGGAATGCCAAATACCAATGTCCGACTGCAGATTACAAAGCATATATGCCTTACTTATGGCCTCAAGAATAAAATTTACTTATTTTCAGTAGCTTCTCAGAAAAGCAACTAAGGTCTCATTCATGAGACCAAATAAAATGAACCTTAAATCCAACATCCGAGAAGCAAAAAGGCATACTGTATGGAGAACGTGTTGCAGGGAGCAAAGCAGCATTGTGGCCATCTTGTCGCTCCACCCCTTATTCACAGTCCTTGATCCCTGTGCCAGAGAAGGATATGGTCATTGAGAAAGAGGAATCTGATGATGGAGGTCCCGAGGGGTCAAAGGCTGACCTACCTGGAGTTTAAGTGAATATAATGGAGGGGGAGTGATCTTGATGGGCTGGTGCAGTTTATGTAGAGGAGGCTTTTGGGACCCAGAGGCTCAGGACACTGAGCCTAAGAAGTATTGTATAAGGAGAAGTGAGATTTCTGGGATGTAAAGTAGATCCTGATAAACAGAGTTAGGCACCATTAGGCCAACCCTACAGGACCAATATCTGCAAGATCAGCAAAAAGGAGGGGAATATCACAAAGATGGTTGCCAAAGAGTGGTGAACAAGTCATTTACATGTTGCTATGAAAGCAAGTCAGAGTCATCCTCATCTTTAAATTTGGTGATCCACTACTAGTTGACAACTACCACCCTATCTCCATCCTCTCCCACCTGAGTAAAATTGTGGAAAACGTCATGCACCAGCATATCTCCAACCACGTGGCTAAGTACAACCTCCTCTGTCCCCAACAACATGACTTTAGGAAGGGCCACAGCACCACCTCAATATCTCAACCCTGGCTTTCTTCAAAGACGGTGTCTTCCAAAACATGGATGAAGGCAAACTCACAATGGTTTTTGACCTGGCAGACCACAACATCCTCCTAAGTAAGCTGAGTGGAACTGCTTGTTCCACCACATCTCCCGCATGGTTTCGAGACTACATCTTTAGTCAAACACAGGCAGTCTACACAGGGGGTGCAACCTCCACCACCCAGGAGGTAAACACTGGGGCTCCCCAAAGATCTATTCTTGGACTCTTCCTGTTTTCCCTGTTTGTAAGTTCACTTCCCAAGGACAACATCATGTGAAACTCCCTACTGCACGCTGATGACTTTATCTTACACTAAAATGCTAAGACCTCAGCAGCACTCTCAACCACCCTTACAAGCAATGTTGGTGTCCCCCAGCAATAGTTTCTAACAGACTCCTAGTTAATGCCAAGAAAACTAAGGCCATGCTCTTCAATCTAAATCCAGACTAGCTAGCTATCTGGGGACACTACTCCTCTTAGTATTCATCTCCTGATTGCTCACCTCTTGAATCAGTGACTTCCTTCAAATATCTTGGAGTCACCCTCGACACCACACTGACTTTTCCTGATCACATCAGACAGACCATCCGGTAGTGAACCAGAAACTAGGAGTCAGGTGCAGGCTTAAGGATTACTTGACTCCAGATGTCAGACTCACCATTGTTCAGGGCACCTTACTCCCCCTGTTGGACTACTGCTCTTCCATTTACACTCAAACCTCGTCCTTCAGACTTTCTCGACTAAATACAACCTCTGACTATATCTATAGGTTTGCCCTGATGGTACCTTACTCTGCACATCACTGATTCCTCTACCAGGCATTAGGACGGCTCCTCCTCAGGCCCACCAAGACTACCCCCTAAGCTGCCTTGTCGATAAATCTATTAGAGAAAAATAGGTGTCTTCCCCTCTGCCCCCTACTCAACTCTAAACCCTGCTACCTTGGCCTCCGGAACTCCTCTAGCCTTACGTTAGAGTGTCCACAGGTCACCACATGCATGGGCCAGAAGGCATCTCTTTTGCTGTGCCAGAACCGTGGAACAGCCTATCTGCATCCCTGTGGACTCTGGACTTATACTACGTATTCAAGGCCTAATTCAAGACTTCCCTTGCAGCAGCACTCACCTGTTTCTGGCCCCCCTGGTTGACTGTCAGACCCTGCCTAAGGGAAGCCAGGCTGTCCAAACTGACTCTGGAAATTTTTGCTTTTGGTTTTGTAATTCTGCTGTTACTTGATTGTTTTATGTGGGCACTGTGCTGCCACTGTACCTCTGTGCACTTGACTTGTTTGTACTGAGTTCTCTTTGTGAACAATTTTGCACAAAACTCCATTGTTCCATTGCCATTGTATTATTTAATGTGTTCACCTGTGTACTGTAACTACTTGCAATCACTTTGCTTTGTTGAACCAGTATTCTTTGTATTGTGTTATTGTGCCATCTTTGTGGCCTAAATTATGCCTGAAAATGGTCCCTTGGATCAGTGCACCCAGCCAGTTAACAAATAAATAAATAAAATAAAGTCCCAGAATAGATTATGGGTGCTGTTGAGCAGAATCAGAAGGGATGGGTCCAGGACAGGGCAGCTGAGGCAATGTCCCAGAGCTTCTCTCCATCTGGCATGAAGACTGCGGCCTACAGAGACAACTTATTTATTTATTTATGTATTTATTTATTTATCTGTATTCTGTGACAAGGTGCCTTGGTAGCCCAGAAATGGAGGATCAGTCCGAATATGTGGAAGTCCACCATTGTGAATCCTGAGCTTGACAGAACTTGCAAGGTGTGCAGTGCCATGGTACAGCTGCAAGATGGAAGAAAGGTGAGAAAACCTGATTCATCCTATTGTTATTACGCTGTATAACAAATGTTTTTTTCAACTGTATGACTAAGGGACTGGCCCACTTAGATTTCAAAAAGCCCCAGATAAAGACAGAAAAGTGGACTTGGTTTACATTAGCAGATTTCTAATTTTTTTCAAAGATTTTTTCTTTTGTACCCTAGCTAAGTTACAGGAACACCTTTTACTATCGCAACTTTCAGCCTTCCTTGACTCCTTCTCCTTGATCACCCCCTTTCAGTCTAGTTTCAGAAAATCCCATTCCCACCTCCACTTCTGTCCTACGGCACACTGACTCCATCCTCACTGGTGTGGATCAGGATCTGATCATGTCTGCCATCTTTGTTGATCTTGCTAAAGCTTTTGACTCAGTGGCACATCCCTTCCTTCTGGACAGGCTAAAAAGCAGTAGGTCTTTCTGATTCCGCATTCAGCTGGTTTTGCTCTCACCTGGGAAGTAGGTCTCAAGCTTTCAGATAGGTATCTCCACTTCACCACCACTTCCAATCTACTCAGGTGTCTTTCAAGGGTCTGTCCTGGGTCCTAGTCTCTTTTCTATATTCTTGAATGACCTTGCTGGTGCTGTGTCTGGGGCTGCTGTGGTGTTTGAAGTGCCTGGCACAGCATCGCCCACAGCCCTAACTGTAGCCAGGTGTGATGGCCCGGCAATATCGCCTGCAAGGCAATCCTGCAGTGTGCCAGCCACGGCAGCACCCATGAGGCGTGATAGAGCTGTAACAGAAAGAAGGGGTACATGGTTACAGACATGTGTGACAGTTGTGTTCAGACAGGCAGGTACAGGTAGTCATGCATGTGTACCAGTGGTGCGCCTGACATGCCATGCGGGTGACAATCAACAATGGTTCCACTGATGCAGCCAGGCACTGGATACAGCAGGACTTCATCGGTGCCTGTACATGCCCCCTTGGACATGTGTGTGACCGGCACAACACCCTGGCTGCCACCCACAGGGATGACATCACAGGTGTGCAGTGGTCCCACACACCACAGTTGTTCCCTCCGACTGCACATGGCCAGCCTGTCATGCAAATGCACAACACAGTACACGGATGGGGCGTACAGAAACATGGTTGGTGCACACAGGCACATGGTCAAATACTGACCCACATTAGGGCTGAGAGGGCACCCATGGCACACACACAGGGACAGGTACATTTCCTAGGCATGTATACTCACAGTACTGTGATGGAGTACCACCTGTCTGGAAGCCCCCTCCTGGAACACCCTGCATGGCCACCTGGCCCATGCTGGCCACCAGCAGCTCCTCCATGGGTGTGAGGCACATACCTGTCAGCATCCCACCCCCTGTCCCACTCAGGGAGGCCTCAATGTGCACCACCTTCTCCTTGGCTCACGTCTTTTCATCATTCAGGTGCTTTCTGCACTCCTGGGGTGTCCTGTTGAACTTCCCAATGGCATTGATATGCCTAGCCACAGCCTCCCAGCCCTGATCCCACAGCTAGTGGCTGTCACCCCTGCAAGCCAGGATGCCCGTGTGGATAAGGTAGGCCACAGTCAATGCCCTGTCCTCGTTAGTGGTGAAGTTGGGATGTCTGCTTCCCACAGCTGTATCCTTTCCAGACATAGTGGTTAGAATACACAGGCATTAGCACATGATAGGCAACTATGTATGTGTGCAGGTAAGGTGTCTGGCTGCTGTGGGGTCACAGCACCCTGTCTGCATACCTCACACCCGCCTGCTGTGCATATCTTGAACAAGACATAGGATGGTCAGGGACAGCTAGCCAATGTCAGGTACAGATATGTAGCATTGGTACATGTAGTTAACATGTCCTGCACACCTGTCTGGCATTGTGTGCCGTGTACCACCTGATGGTGGTCTGGCCGGCAACACACATGTCTGTAATCTGTTGTACCATGCTACTTGACACACCAGCAACAGTCCCCCTCCATGCCAAGCCTAGCTGGAACAGTGGGATACTGTGGAGCACTCTCAGGGACGTGTCTGTTGACCAGGAACAGTTGAGGGTTATGGCTGTATGCCCTATCCACACTGTAATTCTGTGCTGCCACACTGACTTTGTGAGAATGTAAACAGACTTACCTTCAAGGATGCAATTCCTCTCAGTCTCCAGAACTCTGTGGAGGTGCATTCAAAAGCATTTATGGCTCAGGGCATGCAAATGAGATTGGGACCATCTGCAATGAGATGCTAAACAGGTGAGATGCCCTTGAATCTGACAATGAGCTGATTTGGGAACAATGTCTATGAATTGCATAATTTCCCCCAGCTCATCTCAATCAGCAAATCTTAACTGCTGCATTGAGTGCATCTTCCTATGGTGCATTTCCCGTGCATGCCCATCAAACATGGGGCATTTCCTGAATGCAGCGCAAATGCCACAGTGCATTTCCACACATGTGTGATGATGGGTTAGTGGCATGACAGGTGTAGTGCAACCAGTTTGGTGTTCCTGACCATGCAATCACCTGAGGGTGCACATCCACGTCTACTTCCGTGATGACTGCTGGGCCGCCTGTCTCATACTGCGTGTGTATTGTGCTGTGACATGAGATTGCATCAGTGCGCACCTGTAGATCTTGGTGCAACACCAACAGTGTGTGTGTCGACACTGCACTGTGCATTGCGTTGGTTTCCACTCACAATATGGCGGATACACATGGAACGCACATGTATGACTTAGTCGTGACCCATGACCCTGTGTTCCCACCCATGCATGGTGCTGTGTGCATGCATGGTGACTTGCTATTGGTGGCAAGTGCGCATTGACATGCTCCAGTACTGTGTTGCATGGTGTGGTGCATGATTGCCAATCACGCATGTGGTGTAAATATTCCATTGCACACCAGCAGCCTGATCTGTGCACACCTAACCAGGGGACACTGAGAGGGAACATGACAAGTGTGAGGAAAACAGGGCCAAGGGCCATGAACTGGGGAGGCCACCAAGAGCCTGTCTTCTATGGCTTGTAAATGACCAACTATACCCCTCACCCAAAGGTATGAGGCCACTGGGAGCTCATGCCAAGTTGCACCTCCACCCCTGAAAATTAATGCAAACACTGGGAGCCCATCTTCAGTGGTGAGCTGCTGACCACAACACCTCTCTCCAATGATTACAACACTTGGGACCCAACCAGGTGTTAGTCAAACATAACAAAAAAAATGTTCTCCCCTGCCCACAGCTCAGCCCATCACTCACTGGAAATTTAAACTGTTGAGTTATGGAGATCCCATCTGCGATGCCTCTGAAGGCCCAAGAAGACCATCTTCTCCTTCCCAGATGGTGGGCAGCAAAACCCTTTCTCTTTCCTTCCCAGGCAGAAGATGCTGCCTGAAATCCATTATTAGAAACAACAGTAATTAAATAAATGTACATCTGTTTCATTATTGCATTTACTGAAAAAGAATTTAAGATTGTAGCCAGCCATAGAGGTAAAGGGAAGAGTTTTGCCATCTGCTGTAGAGTGGGTTGCTATACACCAATGACTCAACTAAGGGAAGGGTGTGGGTGTGGTTACCTCTGGAAGCCAAGGATTTTGCTTGGATTAAGGGAGGGAGTGCCAGTGGATGCCAGGGCTGCTTTACTTGGAGCAGTGTAATGGAGGGGTGTTAGACAGCACAGAGGAAATCAGTGCACACTAAAAAACAAAATGAATGCAAGGTGCAAATTTTAACTCAGAGCCAACTGGACCACTAGCTCCAAAGAAACATAGATACAGATGGCAGATACAGGCCACTTGGCCCATCCAGTCTACCAATTTTTATTGTGATCGCTTGTGCTGCAGACCCTGCTTGATCTATGGCACCATCTCTTCTACCCCCTTCCTACCACTATAATCATAAGGGGAAGCTCTTGGTGCTTTGTACAGCTCTAGAACTTCCTCAGGAGGGTGAGCTGCACAGACAAGTGCCCTATTTATATAAAGCTCTGAAATTACAGAAATCCGTTTACATTACACAAAATACAGTTTACAGAATTCATAAATTGTCTTGAATCTATATTTTGCATTATAACAGAACAGTTGATAACCATGGTTAGAATAGAAAGATAAAAAATGTGAAGTAAAAAAGTGCAATTAAGGGCACACACCGCACAATCCTGTCATTTCCTTGGACTTCCAGATGGCTGACTTTTGTAGGATGGGAGAAGTTCTGAAAGGACACCTTGCTGGGATCAGAGTGGGGATGGATGTGGAACAGAAATGGGCTATAATAAAGAAGGGAGTGATGGAGGCCACTAGTGAGTATGTCAGAATCAAAGGAAAGAAAGCTAAGGCCAAGAAGCCCAGTTGGTTCAGCAAGGAGGTGACAAAAGCAATAGGGGACAAGAGGGCAGCTTCATAAAATTCAAACATTCTCAGAAGGAGGAGGATAGTGTGGACTATGCCACTAAATCAAGGGAGGTGAGCAAGTTGGTAAAAGAGGCAAAGGCTACAGGAGAAGTACAGCTAGCATAGGGGGCAAAAACTTGTGAAAAGGCCTTTTTCCAATATATAAGGGAGAAAAAAAACAAAGGACGAGATCGTCACACTAAAAATGTTTAGCAGAGGATAGTGAAGAAAGAGTGGAGATGCCTAATAAGTATTTCTGTTTAATCTTCAGTATGTAGAAGGATGGACCAGTACCACAGGGGAGAATGGGGATGAGGACTATGACAGGGGAAATCACAAGACGTTTCAATTCAAATTGACAGTGTACTCAAGGGTGTAAGGGCCCCAAAGGTGGACAAATCACCAGGGCTAGCATGCACCGAATGGTCTTCTGAGGACTGGCAGAGGTCCTGATGGGTCTCCTGGCAGACCAGTTTAACACCTCTCTGGAGTCTGATAAGATGCCACAGGACTGGAGAACAGCACATGTGGTGCCGCTCCATAAAAGTGGGCCAAGAAATGAACCTGGGAACTACAGACCTTTTATTTTGACCTCAGTGGGTAAACTGACGAAGAACATCCCAAAAGAGAGATTGATTGACTTTCTAGAGGAACATGGGCTTCAAGACATGAGGCAGCATGGGTTTGTGTCAGTGAGGTCCTGCCAAATTGACCTAATTGATTTCTTCGATTGGGTCATTAAGACAGTGGACAAGGGTCAGGTGGTTCATATTCTGTATCTAGACTTCAACAAAGCCTTCAACTTGATGCCTCATAGGAGACTGGTCAGGAAACCAGAGGACTTGGGGGTATGGTCTAAGCTCATCATGGGACAGGTCATAAGCTGCAGGCAGGATAGAAACCAAAAGGTGAGTTGGAAGAGGATTCTCAGAAGTGAGTCCTGTGACCAGTGGTGTCCCACAGGGCTCAGTGTTTCATCTGGTGTTGTTTAACATCTTCGTAGGTGACATTGTGGATGAGTTCAAGGGTAAAATTTGTCTGTTCACAGATGATACCAAGCTCTCTGTGGGAGGGTGGATACAGATTAGGGAAGACAGGAATTGAGGGAGGACCTGGCTAGGCTTGAAAAGTAGTCTGACATTTGGTAGCTGGATTCAATGCTAAAAAGTGTTAAGTTATGCATTTTGGGGTGAATACTCCAGAGATCAAATAGTGGTTGGGTGGCATGCTGGTAACCAGATCAGAAGAAGAAAAGGACTTGGGGGTAATAGTCACAAGTGACCTGAAAACCTCTGCACACTGCGGGAGAGCAGCAGCCAAAGCAAGTTGGATGCTGGACTGTATAGCCAGGGGAATTAACAACAGGAAGGTGGAGGTCATTCTGCCCTCGTACAGGTCACTAGTAAGACCACATTTGGAATACAGCATGCAGTCTTGGTATCCATATCTTAAGAAGGGTCTCAAGTTGCTGGAAACAGTCCAGAGAAGGACAACCAAGATGATCTAAGGCCAGCAGGGCAACACCTATGAGGAGAGGCTCAGGTGGCTCAACATCTACTCTTTTGAGGAAAGAAGGGGAAGGGGAGACATGACTGAGTCCTTCAAGTACCTTAAGGATATTAACAGGGTGAGCACTGAGGGCCTTTTCAGCCTTAGTGGGAACAAGACCACAAGGGGGCACAGCCTAAAGCTGGTGGGAGTAAGGTTCAGGAGGGAGATGAGAAGGCACTTTTTCACCGAGAAGGTGGTGACCAAGTGGAATGAGTTGCTTGAGGAGGTGGTATCCCTAAAAACATTGGACAGCTTCAATAGGGGGTGGGACAGGGTGAGGGGAAAAGTTGTAGGTAGGAGGGGCAAGTGGGAGGTAAGGGGGAAGTCGAGGGAGGTCAGATGTGAAACGGGGAGGGGCAGTTCCCTCTGTGAATACAGTGGAAACAGCCCACTCAAGCAGACTAGATAGACTATAAGGCTTTAATCTGCTGGCATGTTTGTATGTTCATTTACAAAAAAAGAGTCTATACTGCAAAATTCTAGAATATGATATTAAAAAGGATTACCAGGATTAAAAAGTGCAGAAGAGAGTGAGCCAAGACAAAAAATTCAAATATATTTAGGCTTATTTAAGATTTATTCAGCTGACCATCAAGTTGCTGCAGCCCTAAGTACTTTATGGGGCTCAGAAGAACAGTAACAAAGATATTTATCACTTTAGTACCATATAAAAAAGCTAAGAATAGAGGAGTACCACAGGGAACCATAGTGTGGCAGTGCATTTCACCAGATGACCAAAAGTATAACTGCCGGCAGCCCTGAATACAAGGTTCAACAAACACTATAGACTAACATCCTGGGCTATTAATCTTCCACCTTGAACAACAACAATAACAGTTGCTGCAAGTTTTCCCACAGAATTACAGCAAGGGTTAATGCAGAGTTTTAGTGATTGCAGTGCTGTCTGTCTTGTTTACTGCAGGCATTGGGCTTAGTGGGCTGCACATGGATCCATAGGAAAAGGATATTTATTCACAAGGCAGAAGGGAGAAGGCAAGTTTACAAAAGCAGCATTGATCCAATCAGAAGTGTTTATGCAGAGCAGCAGTGTGAGACTGGCAATCTATTGGCTGCACTGTACAACTGCTGGAGATAAGAAACCTTTTTAAGACTGCAAAGTGCCTGCCTGACATTTGCAGTTGAGAAGAGTTGCCCCTTAGGGTAGTACTTGCATTCAGGTGGGATTGGAGGTTAGGGGCAAGCCACAGGACAATCTGAGGTGCAAATAAATAGAGGATTTGTTATGGCAGGTGGTGGAATAAACTATTTACAGTATGTGAATAAGTGGAGAGTGACATTGGGTATCCTCACGAGTGGTGGAGCGTAGCAGAGCCACGAATGATGAAAGCCGAGGTCACTCTCCACTCATTCACATAAATTGTGTATTCTACCCTGACAATAATGTATCCGATTTATACAATGGGACTGTTTTGTGCTGTTTTTTGGTTTGATGATGTCACCACAGTGGTAGAAATGGGTTCCATGTGATAACGGCGATCATGGAATAACAATCACTGTTTGGCTGTTTGGGTGAGTGTACATTGCCAAAAATTAATTTTGGCAATGTACACTCGTGGCGAACTGCAAGAGGGTGCCTGATATCTATGTTATACAGGGGGGCTATGCCCCCAACACCCCAACTAAAGGCTTCTCAACTCAGGGGTGCATGTCAGGGATGTGCAAACAAAAAAAATGACCTGGTGCAAAACCACGATCCTGCTCAGAACCAAACCCGGCACCATCCCAACCCCAGCCTGCCTGCCACCACACCAAATGGGCAGCTCAGCATCCTGCTACACTACACCCCACAAACCCTCCCTCCCTTCCGTCCATTGCAGCGTGATCCCTCCCTAACGCTTGCATGCATACGACATCCGTTGCTATATTCACCAACCCCTCCATCTGGTTGCTACCCTGTCAGGTAGCCCTATGCACAGGCGTCATGATTGAGTTGCCCTTTTTGAAAGTGCTCAATCATGATCACCTTGAACGTGGGATACTTATAAATGGATTTATTTCACTGCAGTGAGAATACATGCTTTTATGCAATAAGTTATTTTCTCACTCCTTTTGTATGAAAAAGTTTAGAGACTGAACTTTGTTAAAGAACAGCTTGAATTACAGTCAGGGGACTGAGGGGAGAGCAAAGTAACAAAGGTGATGAGGGAAGAAAAGGAATCTGTGAGACTTGTAAGGCTGTTGCTTATTATCTCGGGGGGGGGGAAGGTCGATAATGTCAATGAGATTTAATGCTTGTGGGGTCCTGAGGGAGAAATAAATGAAAGAAAAACAGAATACAGACAGTGCAGATAAAGCATTCCAACCGGCACCTTAAACAACAAAGAATGACAAATATACTGCTTGTCTTTTATTTGCTCAGTGTCTGCAGTGACAAGCATGCAGAAAGAGAAGAAAATAGATGGTGAGTCACCATCACCTCAATACTCAGTCTTTTTAATTTGCAGCAGTTTTACTGACAAAATCAAATAAAAAAAATGTTCTTGTTCAGATTACTAAAATAAGAAGGGCTGTGACTTTGAGTGAGCAAAGGGGGAAGGGAAGTAAAGGAAACATCCATGGGCAAGCTGCCTTATCTTACCATTTTCCTAAACTCTGGTCCTCCCTCCTTCCCCCTGTCTATCTGCTTAGCTCAGTCCTTCTCTTCCCTCCAATTATTTCCCTCCAATTCCTTCTACCTGAGCTTGTCACCCCCTCCCACAACTGTTACTGATCCCTCAATGTTGTAGTCCCTCCTC
The DNA here is from genome assembly GCA_016271365.2 of Neoceratodus forsteri. Taxonomy (NCBI): domain Eukaryota; kingdom Metazoa; phylum Chordata; order Ceratodontiformes; family Ceratodontidae; genus Neoceratodus; species Neoceratodus forsteri. Next base: position 1,379,047,047 of record CM057455.1, read on the forward strand.
GCTTGTTAACAGCCCCCCCCCCACTGTGAGCAACTTCTACCCCACCACCTAAGGTTAACTGTGCCTTAAATCAATTAATCCATCTGGTAATATTGTGTCCCTCCTGCACTGACTTTATAAGCTTGCAGGTCTGGTGTGGAGCTAACCCTACTTCTGTTTTGGTATTGGTCCCTTTACAATATAACACTTGCATGTAAATTTTCATTCTATCTCATCTTTATTTTTGTAGCCCTGAATATTCTGTCTGCAAATTATGACTGTACACTGCCATTTACTGTTACTCTATTTTATTGCATGCATTTTACTATACTTATTTTTATAACTACTGCACCTTACATTATGTATTTTCATTTTCACATCATTTCCTGTATACCCCCCTTCATCAATCCCCCCAAGGGCTCATCTGGAAGTGAGCTGTTACAAGCTCAGTATGCCTTTCCTGGTGAAACTTTTGAAATTAAATAAAGAGAAAAGAAAGTGGGTAGGGATAGGCTACACGTCACGTAGCTGGAGTGGGTAGGTTGGCTATCAGTGTTTTTTGGTCGGGTAGGGTAGTTTGGGTAATTTACTACTCTACCTGACCTAACAGTGCACTTTGCAGGTCGGGCGACTGTGAACTCAGGTAACAGGGTGAGTAACCGGTAATTAAAAAAAAGGCATTTTTCAGACAGCCTGTGGGGTCCTGGGGCTCTTTCTGATCTCTAATCGGGCATTGCATGTGGCCTGCAAGGTCCTCACAGCAGACAGGAGCACATGACACCAGTCTAATAAAATGATTGGTCAGTGCTGGTGTCTGAGCTCCCTGTCTGCTGTGTGAGCATGCAGACTAGCTCTGGAGCTTGGTGAGAGAGGGAGGAAGATTCGATGCTCACTGCAACCATGGCAAAAAGCTGCAAAAATGACAACCAAAAAAAAAAACTTAAAGCACAACTTTTGTCCAGGAAGGAAGTGGGAGCACGGGTTGGGAACTGAAGAAAGGGGGAATAATCAGAGTGGGGGTCATCAACCCTGTCATCACTCAGGGAGAGAAGAAGAAAGGGGGGTTGTTCTTACTACTGCAGCAAGCTATGAAAGCCATTTAGGCCCTATACAGTACATGCTGTCTGTTGTTAGGTGCCCTGAGTCCTGTCTGGGACATATACTCTGTGCCTCTCTGCAGTATAGTGAAGCCATTTAGACAGTATTACACACTGTCTTTTGTTGGTTCTCTGGGCCCTGTTAGTGACATAGCTACTCTGTGTGTCTCTGCAGTATAGTGAAAGCCATTTAAGATGTATTAAACACTGCCTGTTAGGTGCTGACAGTCCTGTCTGTGACATAGAAAGTCTGTGTCTCTGCAGTATAATGAAAGCCATTTAGGCTGTATTACACACTCTGTTAGATACCCTTAGTCCTGTCTTTGACATAGCTACTCTGTGTATCTCTCCAGTATAGTGAAAGCCATTTAGTCTGTATTACACACTGTCTGATAGGTGCTCTGAGCTCTGACTGTGACGTAGCTACTGTGTATCTCTCTGCAGCATATCAAAAGCCATTTATGCTGTATTACACACTGTCAGGTGCTGTGAGCCCTGTCTGTGACATAGCTACTGTGTATCTCTCTGCAGCATATCAAAAGCCATTTACTCTGTATTACACACTGTCTGTTAGGTGCCCTGAGCCCTGTCTGTGACATAGCTACTCGTTTTCTCTGCAGTATAGTGAAAGCCATTTCAGCTGTTTCACACACTGTCTGTTAGGTGCCCCAATCCCTTTCTGTGGCATAACTACTCTGTGCCTCTCTGCAGCATAGTGAAAGCTATTTAGGTTGTATTATACATGTTTGTTAGGTGCCCTCAGCCCTGTCTGTGACATAGCTACTCTGTGTTTCTCTGCAGTGTAGTGAAACCATTTTGGCTTTTTCACACACTGTCTATTAGGTGCCCCAAGCCCTGTTGTGACATCACTACTTTGTGTCTTTCTGCAGCATAGTGAAAGCCATTTAGGCTGTATCACACAATGTTTGTTAGGTGCCCCAAACCCTGTATGTGACATACTGTATCTACCCTGTGTCTCTTTGCAGTATAGTGAAAACCATTTAAAGTGTATTACAGATTGTCTGTTAGGTGCCCCAAGCCCTGTCTGTGATATAGCTACCCTGTGTCTCTCTGCAGTATAGTGAAAGCCAATTAGGCTGTATCACACACTGGCAGGTGCCCCAAGCCCTGTCTGTGACATAGCTACTCTGTGTCTTTCTGCAGCATAGCGAAAGCCCTTTAGGCTGTATTACACACTCTCTGTTAGGAGACCCAAGCCCTGTCTGTGACTTAGCTACTCTGTGTCTCTGTGCAGCACATCAAAAGCCATTTATGCTGTATTACACATTGTCTGTTAGGTCTGCTAGCCCTGCCTGTGTCATAGCTACTCTGTGTCTCTCTGCAGTATATCAAAATCAATTTAGGCTATATTACACTGTATGTTAGCTTGTTAGGTGCCCTGAGTTTGTCATAGCTACACTATCTGTAACGTCTCTCTGTGGCATAGCAAAAGCCATGGCTGTGTCTACTATGTTTCATATATCCCAGACTAAGTCTACTAAAAGAAAGCACAGTGCTTATACATGTGTAACTGAAGATGATATGGACAATATGAGTCCTAGCACTAATAAAGAAACATAGCGAAAGCAATAACAATGACATTACCAAGACTGGCACTAAATGTCCTCCTGACCTCAAAAAGCATCTTATCAATGAAATGATCATAGAGTTTTGGAAAGTGTCTTGCCTAATCGAAGAGTCACAAAGGAATAATCACACTTGGCATTCACACATCAGCACAATTTATTGCAAGCAAAAGATAATTACACTTCATTTAGCAGCAATATCACTATCAGCATTAATGATTACACTTTAGCATTCATTCATTAGCAATATTACTATCAGCATTAATATATACTTCAATTAAGCAAAACATGACACATCACCGATTCAATAAAGCATCATCCAAGCCTTTTCCCAGTAGCTGGGGAAGCCCCTAAATCATCTCACAGCCTGGCCAGGAGTTTTGAACCGGGAGAAAGTTCCACAGTGATGCGTCCACCCTGCAGATGAGGCTTCCAACCAGGCATTGAGAAAGCTACATTTATATCTTATTCTATGCTAAAAATAACCGTGCAGCCTTTATAGTGTTGTTTTCCCACATTCTAGAAGCTGGCCGGGCTCCCAGAATGCTGCAAATTCACACGATAAGGACTGCTCAGAATTCCCTACACCTGCTAGGTCACTGTGCTCCAAACACTGGCCGGGTGCCTAGAACACTATGAGCTAAGCAGAAATTTAAACAAAACTACAAAAACAGGTTGCCTGATAATATGCGACCTTCAAGTCAGCAAAATACACTGTCTAAGCAAAACATATAATGAGGCTATCTAAAGAGCAAAACACCAATTAAATGAAGCAGCATGTAAATGGAGTCACAATACAAAATGGAGTATAAAATGACATACATTACATGAAATAGCATACAAAATGGAGTGACAATAATCAACATATTATACTATCACTACATTCGGTCCTTTGATTATTGTAAATACGATTTGTATGATATTGGTACCATAGCAAAATTACTACGAATATAACATGATAAGTAAAGTCCAAATAAGCAAGATAATTGTCACTACAGCAATGATTATGATAGGATGTATCAGAATATTTAACACTTTTGTAGCTGATGGAGACCATCCTGTAAAATATCCACCAATAATGAGTAGTCTCTTGTTGAATCTTGGAACTTAAATCAATCATTTTATTTTTAACTATCGTAGTTTGCACCTGACTTTGCACTAATGATTTAATTCTTATTGCCAAATGAGCCTGCATTACATCTGTTTCCTGAATTATCTGTTTAATTTTATTTAATGAGATACTCAATCTTGATTGATCTAAAATATTAGCCTGCCAATACAAAATAAGCTTCTGCTCATTATCAGGGATTCTGCATTTTACTGTGGTGGATGACATTACAATTCAATGATGACTAGGAATCCATGTTTGAACATGGTCCTCACACATATTCATTATTACTCATTAAATCACTCTGGGCCTTATTTCTTTGCATTATAGAATACATATATCGCATTGTGCATTCTGTCCAATCAATAAATCATGAAATATTTTCTGCTATTCCCATTCCCATACCTGTAAGTATTAAATAACTGCAAGAACTCAAAATCATAATTCAAAGTTAATCTTTGGGGTAAGAAAACAGTTGGCATCCATTGAGCTTGTAAGTTAATTAAGCTAAATACATCAATTCCTACTGCCTGAAGCCTGTTAGTCAGTGTTTCTATATCAACACTATTTAAAATTCCCATGCCTGCCCTGCTCCACCTAATAGCGTGATCATACCAAGCTCTTTTATATTTGCATTTTCTACTAAACATAAACGTTATGTTAAAATGGATTACATTTTCTGATACCGCTACGCTACTGATGTACATGTGGATGGAACCTTAACTATACTATCATTGCTAATTACAGGATGATTTTTCAACACTGTAATGTGATCTGCCCAAGTAGTTCTATTAGTTATTGCAGTAGCATTCATGCAGAATAACGTGTCTATGTCAATCAAAGTAATACTTGCATTGAAAATGTCTGTTTGATTCATGCAGCAATCAAGTCTATGTTGTACAGTCACCATGCAACTATTCAGTAAGTTGCAACATCTAATAGCAGTCTGGTTCTGTAATTTAATCCAATTTGTGTCCTGCATAGGTTGGACATATAATCGTCCTGCCATTGTCTCAACTGGTTTCCAAATGTTCACATCTGGTGAAAAAGTAATGTTCACTATAGGACATCCTTGGTTTTCAGGGCAAGTAAAATTGTCTTGCACCCGTAAACTGGTGGAAGATTTCCAACCCCATTGTACAAGTGGGTCGCCAAGCTTCAATATTCTTCCACCTGGGGTAATAGGCTTTACCGAATGGACCGTGAGAGAGAGTGTTATTCCTTTTAGAATCCATTGAAGAACCTAGAAAATACACAGACTGATTATTCTCGAAGATAACATGTGTTTGCAGGTACATAGTCCCATCTCTCTTTCCCTGACCTGATAATTAACACTGTGTTGTCTCGTCCGGTGGCTATCACCTCAGCTGGTTCAGGAGGGCCATTTGGGTTTGTAACCCATATTTTGCTTACCATTGTAAAACCTCCTGTAGATCTAAAACCTTTATCCCCCTTGCTGTTAAAGTGTGGGGCTTGTCGCTTATAGGGTCACTTTGTTAACTGGAATAATTAACAATTGAGCCACTCTGTCATACTGTTGAATTAACAGATTTTGTTCTCTACTATTCAACAAAATTACTTTCACTTCTCCTTGGTAATACAATCAATCACCCTCCCAAAATTTGTATTCCCTTGAGGGCTAGTTCTGATTTAGGTGCTATCCAACCAAAATGTCTCAGTGGAATTTGTATTCCAATACCAGTTTCTATCACTTGAATGTTTCTGCTGTTTATTCTGTATTCTTGAAGGGCATGTAAATCAAGTCCAGCAGCTTCTGGGGTTGCCCTGCAAGGAGACAGAGCTCCTGGTGTAATTTCCCAATATAACACTGTTTCTGTAGTTGAGTAAGCCTGCACTTGCAAATTAGGAGTTATCATTCGCATTAAGGGGGTCTCAGATTCTCCAATTGGTCTATTATTTAAAATCTGTAATGCTTCATGCAAATTCTCTTTCCATTTTCGTAGGCTCTCCCCCCCCCCAATTTCCTAAACTGTTCTTTCAGCAATCCATTCATTCTCTCAATTAACCCTGCTGCCTGCGGGTAATAAGGGATGTGAAATACCCACTGTATGTTATGGGCTTGAGCATAAGCTTGTACCATTTTCCCCCTAAAATGGGAACCATTGTCACTTTGTATCTGCAAGGGTATTCCATAGTACAACATAATTAAGTCAATTGCCTTAATGGTGTTTTTCTGTGTAGCTTGTTTACAAGGGTATGCCAATAAATACCTGAATATGTATCTACAACTGTGCAAGCATATCGACATCCTCCACTAAAGGGTAGAGGTCCAATGTAATCAATCTGCCAAATTTGTCCCGTAATTTTCCTCCCAATTGTCCTTTCACAATATGAGGATTGGTCTTTGTTGCCCATGTTGGCATATAGGACACTGAGCAATAACAGTTTTAACCAAATCCAATGTTAGGGGTACATACTATATGCCCACCTGTAAGTGGCTTTCTCTCCCAAATGTCCACATTTTTGATGTGCCCATTTGCCAGCCCTGATAACTGCTGACTTTGAGTTTCTTCAATATCCACTGGAAGAATCTTAGCTCTTTCATCTGCAACAGAATTATACCATTGTTCTAGTGTATCTGAAGCACAATGAGCATCAACATGAAATACAGTGGTCTGAGTATTTTGCATCATAGTCCATATTTACTGCCACAGTTCTTTTCCCCATATTTCTTTCGAATAAATTTTCCACTCATCCTTAGCCCAAGTGGGCAGCCAGGTTGTTAAACCATTGGCTACAGACCATGAATCAGTATAATCGGAACAATCATTACACAATATTTTCTCCGGGGCAGCTGACCTATTTTCAGTTCCAAAATGGTCTGTACTGCCTCAATTTGTTTACCTCCTAATCCTGTAATTACCACTCGCTGACCTTTGTGTTTTGCTGGGTTCCCATAAATTAATGAGGCCTCCCCCAGTGTCAATTAAAGCTCGTACTTTTGGGGTGAGCCACTTTTCCAATTAATTTCCAATTCTACATGAGGTCTAAAATCCTCCTAGCCCACCCTTCTACTGGGGCTTGGCCTTCATTTCAGTCATATTTTAGGTTTTCAGTTGCTGCAACTCCTAACGGTACAAATCACTAGGATACAGATCTGCATATTCCTGCTCCGGTCGGGGTGACTCAATGGATCCCTAGTGGGAGCCCCCCACCCGGGACATACTTTCATCATCAAACTCTGCAGCGGGAGCAGTTGGACTACAGACTCCCTGAAGAGACATGTACATCTGTCTTTAACTTTGAATTGATCTGCTTATTTACTCGCTTCTTAGTGTTCAATCCCTCTTTTGTACATTTCCTACATATCAGGGGTACTGATCCCATCAATGTTTTCCTTGCCACCCCATCCTTTAAGAGAACCAGGAACATATCTCTCTAGAAACTTGACCCTCAGGATTGGATCGCTGTTTATCCTGTCCTGAAGAATCATATAAACTAGACCCCTTTGGGCCCCAATCTCCCAGTTCCCTAACTGCCGTGTGCTCTAGCACTACACCTACTGTTTTCCCGTCTGATTAATCAACAAAGTCATCATTACTGCCTTATATGCAGGTGGTGCAGTTTTGATAATCTTATTACGTACAGACACTGGCACAACAACACTCATTAAATCAGCATGGTCTTCTGTGGAGACCGCAACTTTCATCATTTCCATTTTAATGTTTTGTATACAGTCCTTAAGGTAAACCATGGTTTACTATCCTCCCGACCAGTCACTCACTGTCGGATACTTGTGTTTACAAGCCATAGCCACCACGTCCAGCATCGTGGCATAGCCCTGCCCTGTATTCGGAGGTCCAGCGCCTCCTTCACCACAGGGTCATAGCTTAGTGACAGAAACCTAGGGGCATCAGTTTCATCAAAGCTACTCCATCCACCCCTGTGTCATACAACCTCACCAGCCATCTCAACAAACTCTCCCCTGGTGGTACTGCCCAGGAGGTCTGATACCTCCTGTTGAGAAAAATCCTCCACTACATCTCGATTCCTAGATTTCCTGATCCAACACTTCAGTACGCCTTCTAGACACTGGCTGTGCATGCAATATTGGAACCTTACGTCCCTCAGCCTTTTCTTCTTTATCTGAGGCTGACCTTTCCTCATCTGTAGAAAACCAAATATCTCCATCCCATGTTTCAGGATCCCAGTGGGCTCCTGCCCTAGCTATTGCTAGGCTTACCTTTTTCCTACTAACTCTGCCCCTCCTCTTTTTATACTTGTGCTGTGCCACTCGGACAGCTGCATTTTCTGCAACTGTCCGATAGGTATCCAATTTATCACTCAGCAAATGATTTTGACATTGTAACATCACAGCTTTACTTTCCAAATCACAAACCTTTCGTTCCAACTCTGCCTTTTCACTAAGAAGTCCCACTACCTTTTCATGCATCTTCCTATAGGCAGACAATAAAATCCACCCCCTGAAACCCAAAGGCAGCACATTCTTCCCTTTGCCACAGGCACTCTTTTCATACATGTAACAACATCTTCAGGCTCAGAATCCTTTAAACAGGATTCCCAGTGTTCACTCAACCCTGCACAACATGACCACTCAGTGGCTAAATCAGCATAAGGTTGGTTTTCCCAACCAGGAATTTCCACTTGTGCACATGCAACATTAGACTCTTTTCTTTTAAACATTTTTACTTCACCTTAGTGTGTACCTTCCTTTATGAATCCTGCTGACTACACCAAAATTGTCTTGCCTAATCGAAGAGTCACAAAGGAATAATCACACTTGGCATTCACACATCAGCACAATTTATTGCAAGCAAAAGATAATTACACTTCATTTAGCAGCAATATCACTATCAGCATTAATGATTACACTTTAGCATTCATTCATTAGCAATATTACTATCAGCATTAATATATACTTCAATTAAGCAAAACATGATACATCACCGATTCAATAAAGCATCATCCAAGCCTTTTCCCAGTAGCTGGGAAGCCCTAAATCATCTCACAGCCTGGCCAGGAGTTTGAACGGGAGAAAGTTCCACAGCGGTCGTCCACCCTGCAGATGAGGCTTCAACCAGGCATTGAGAAAGCTACATTTATATCTTATTCTATGCTAAAATAACTACGTGCAGCCTTTATAGTGTTGTTTTCCCACATTCTAGAAGCTGGCTGGGCTCTCAGAATGCTGCAATTCACAGATAAGGACTGCTCAAATCCCTACCTGCTAGGTCACTGTGCTCCAAACACTGGCCGGGTGCCTAGAACACTATGAGCTAAGCAGAGTTTAAACAAAACTACAAAACAGGTTGCCTGATAATATGCGACCTTCAAGTCAGCAAAATACACTGTCTGAAGCAAAACATAATAATGAGGCTATCTAAAGAGCAAAACACCAATTAAATGAAGCAGCATGTAAAATGGAGTCACACAATACAAAATGGAGTATAAAATGACATACATTACATGAAATAGCATACAAAATGGAGTGACAATCATCAATATATTATACTATCACTACAGAAAGCTACTGACAGGAGTTACTCACAGAGGCACTGAACATTTTGCTACGTGTGCCAGGAGACTTCCAGCCACTGAAGCAGCATGCAAGGGGGGGAGGCATCCTCCTTAAATGTAATCTCAGATGCTGAGGAAGTGAATGCTGATAAACAAGGTGGTGATAGTGGGGACTGTGAATGGGATAGCCCAAGCTATGTCCCACATGATGATAACAGCACTTCTAGTTCTTCTGAATCTTGTGGCAATGAGGTCAGTACTAATTTCGATGAGGGGGTAGGAGAGGATGATGCTGTAGGGCATGAGAGGAAAGTGCAGAAAAAAAAACATATGCTAAACATAGGAATAAGAAGATGATCATGAATAGGAAAAATTCATGTGAACAAGGAAATGACAGTATAGGGTTTCCTCCAGGTCCCTTGACTATACAAGAAATACTGCTAGGCAAAGTACTACAAAGCACAAAGGGTAAATCTTTAGTGTGGAATTTATTTTATATTGACCCTGCAGACAACTCTCAAGCTGTATGCACTGTGCAAAAAGAGTGTTAGTCGTGGTGGCAAAGCAGGACCTTTGGAACATCAGTAATGATATGACATGCAAAGGCAAAACACCCAATTGAGTGGGGCAGAGCAAGGGACAGTGTGGTTGGTATGGGCGGTAGTGGAGGTGGTGGTAATGGTGACCATAGTGACAATGAACTGGAAGCAGGATCTGACACTGAATCACTTGATGTGTCCTTACAGTCTTCCCAGGCACACATAGTTTTCTTCTGACACCATCAAGCGCTACAAAATCCCACAGTAGTACTCCATGTGAAAAAGGTGTGAAAGGTATAATCCCCCAAAGTTAAAAATATCTCATCACTGTCATCAACTAACATTAAAAGAAGGTTTTGTGAGGACATCAAAATTTACCCACAAGCATCCAGCATACCAAATAATAAACAGAGCCATTGCAGAACTGCTGGCTGATTGTCACTTCCCGCTTGCTTTTGTTGCCTAGAAAGGTTTCCTCAAAGTCATGAACCAGATTGAACCATGGTACACTGTTCCCTGTTGAACATAATTCTCAGTAAAGGCTGTTACACAGTTGTATGACTTGGTGTTTAGTGTGGTCACTAAACAGTTGAAACTCTCTGTGGTGAAGCAGGTTCACATAGTATACACCCCCACAGCGACAAGTCTACAGCGACTGACACTACAGCAACAACAGCGCCAGGTCACTGTAGTGTCAGCACTGGACCCTGGCTCTGTTTTCTGGGGATCTTGCACCCCTTCCCCTAATCAGCTCCGAAAACATGGGAGACAGTGACTACCTTTATGCTGACCGCAAATGCAGTTGACATAAAGATTTTGCTGTAACTACAGTTGACAAAATATTTGTTGCACTACTGTCATAGATCTGGTTAATATAACCACGGATATATGGACCAGCAACCCAACAATTTACTACATGACTGTTACAGCTCATTGGGCAAGTTTTCAGTTAGAAAGTAGTAAGTCCCTTTCTACAATGAGTAGTAGAAAGCAGGCTGCATTATGTGTCACCACTTTTGAAGAAAACCACACTGCTGTGAATACTATATTTTTGCAGGAGCTGCAAAATCAATTCCTGAAATGGCTTACTCTGTGTTCCTTATCTCCAGGGTTCATAGTATCAGATAATGGAGTCAACCTAGTCAAGGCTGTTAGAGCTGGCAACTACCAACACATACCTTGGTTTGCACATAGTTTAAATCTTCTCATCCATAGTTTCTTAAATGGAAACAGAAATGTTGAAAACCTGTTAGGTATTGCTAGGAAAATATGTGGGTATTTCAGTGACTCTGTGAAAATTCAAAATATCCAGAAAGTGCTGCAGAGGTCTAACAATTTACCCATGCATACATTAAAGCAGGAAGTTTCAATCCATTGGAATTCAACATTGTACAAGTTGGAAAGGCTCCTTGAAAAGAAAAAAGATGTACATGACAACGCCATGCAGAATCAAATAGGTAAAACAGACATCATGTTCAGTTCCAGAAGCTGGACTCTACTGTAATCTTTGGTCAACTTATTTTAGCCATTTGAGGCTACCACACGTGATGTCAGTGAAGACAGTGCAACTCTGAGTCAAATTCTTCCTCAAATCAGATTTCTTCACATTTTCCTTAATGGCATAAAGAAAGACTTTCAGTCAAAAGATGACACCACTGCTGTTACATTGGCAAATGACTTGAGTCTCAGACTTTTGGCTTGATCAGAGAATAACGCCATGTTTAAGAATGACACCTATATGTTGGCTACATTGCTAGATCCCCGCTTCAAGTGGAATATTGAAGACATCTTTCCTGCAGGGGAAGACACTGAGTATTGGAGAGATCTTCTGCTAACCAAATGTGACAATGCCCTACAGATACCATTAACTGATGTACAGCAGTCAAACCCTGCCGAACCATCACAGTGCACCTCTGGTGCAGACAGTAGCACATCTATGAATTCTTCACAGTTGGAAGTGTCATCAGTGAGGGAAAGGACATGTACAGCTACTTCTTGGGCGTCCTATGTTCAGGGTCAGAAAGACAAATCACTACGGAGTCACCTGCAACAACATGGACTGGTATCCTGTAAAGAAAATGCAGCAGGTTCATCTGCCAGACTGGTAACCATCTCATGCAGCACAATGATCCTGGAGTACTTTGCAGACCATACGGTGATTGGTCTTGAGGAAGATCCATTACTCTACTGGAAACAAAAGAGAACAATATGGACAGATCTAGCAAATCTTGCAATAATGCACCTCAATTGTCCACTTTCAAGTGTATATTCAGAACGCATGTTTAGTGTAGCTGGAGGAATAGTCACTAACAACAGAAAACTGCTAAGTCTTACAAATGTGGAACGGCTTACATTTCTCAAAATGAATGCTGACAATACTTCCCAAAATTCACAAACACTGATTTGTGTGAGTCTGACCCTGAAAATGAACAACAGCCTGCAAACAGTGATACTGAATATGATGACTAGGTTGTGTACGAAACAAATGGAACCATCACCACTGCCATCATGCCAGCCACATGTGCCACATTAGTACTACTCTCAGTTTTCTTTTGCCAGTCATGAGTTTATATTATGTAAGTTTGATCGATGCCCACCATGGATATAATTTTTTAAAACAGCAGCAAGCTCAATCACAGCAGTTGCACCTCTCATGCCTACCTCAGAAATGCCTGCCATAGGTATAATTTTTGGACACAACAGCAGGCTCACTAAGAGAGACTGCACTACTTGTACCTGCCTCAGGAATGCCTGCCATGGGTATAATTTTTAGAAACAGCAGCAGGCTCACTCAGAGCAGCTGTGCCTCTCGTACCTGCCTCAGGAATGCCCACCATGGGTATAATTTTTAGAAACAGCAGCAGGCTTTCTAAGAGTAGCTGCACCTTCAGAACCTTCCTCTGCAATGCCCACCATGGGTATAATTTTTAGAAACAGTAGCAGGCTCACTCACAGCAGCTGCCCCTCTCTCATACCTGCCTCAGCAATGCCTGCCATGGGAATAGTTTTTGGAAACAGCAGCAGGCTCTCTAAGAGCAGCTGTACATCTCGTTCCTGCATCTGTAATGCCCGCCATTGGTATTTTATTTATTTATTAAGCGTTCTACCAGGAAAAACATACTGAGCTCAAATTGCTTGTTTCCAGATGTGTTCTGGGGGAAGGGGAGTGGGATAATCGTAATATACAGTATACAATAGTTCAAATGTAAAACTGCAGAGAGGACAGATTGGATACAATATACAGATTGCAGTGGACATTGAAGGTATATACAATATGCGCAATACACAGTGGTAGCAGTTAGGTTTCAGTGAGCATAAATGTACAGGTAGCTATATACAATAAGTGTGATATACAAATGCAGCAGTTAGGTATATAAAACAAGTGCAGTATACAGTGGAAGCAGTTAGGTACCTGGGGAAAAGGGAGAGGGAGAATATACCCTAATAATGAATCATCTAGATAAGGGATGGTGGAGTGATTATAAGCCAGTACAGAATGGTATAAGGGAGTAGGCGCAGGGATAAAAAGAAAATCTTGTAGGTGCTCAGAAGAAGTAGCAGGAAGACAGGAGAAGTGTCAGGTGTATAGCAGAAAAGGGGGGATGGGGAGGAAAGGCAAGGCCAGGCATATTTAAGGACAGTGGCAGGAGGGAGCAGTGTGGGAGAGGAGAAGAGAGATAAGGGAGGGTTTAGAGTAAGTAGAGTGAATGTTTAAGGGAAGAGAGTTCTGGAGTTTAGGAAATTGGAAAAAGAAGGTCGATTAACCAGCAAGAGTTTTATAGGGAGGGAGCCTGACAGAGCAAAACCCAGAGTTTTGGAGGGAGTAGGAGGAGGAAGGGGTGGAGGGGTGAATAGAGAGTTGAGATGGGGGGGTAGAGAGGTAAAGAGGATAGCCAGAGTTTTGAAGTGAAGGAAGCACAGTGAGACAGGTGGAGATCCTCCAGGGAAGGGAGGGAAAGAGCAGAGTAGAGAGTACAGTGGTGGGTGCGGGTAGGGCAGTTGAGAGCAAAGCGGCAGAAGGAGTGGAAGAGGGGGTCCAGTCTAGGTAAAGTGGACTTAGGGGCAGCATCATATATTAAATTGCTGTAGTAAAAGATGGGGAGAATCATTTTGGTAAGGATGTTTTGGTGGGTGGATTGGGGGGATGCAGCTTTTATGCCTAAAGAGGGCACCAAGTTTACGGTGAAGCTTTTCGTGAATGGCATGTGCTGGGAGAAATGGAGGTGACAGTCAAGCTAGATGCCTATGTAGGCACATTGTCAATAGGGACTCCATCTAGAGTGTGGAAGGAGGGGAGGGAAGGGAATTTAGAAAGCCATGGTCTTGTGCCAATGCACATAGAGACCGTCTTTTTGGTGTTAAGTGATAACTGATTTGACTGAAATGATTGATGGACTGAGTAAAATTCAGGTTGGAGCCTGGACATCTGCTCAGCTGGCAATGAACCCGAGGCAAATAGGGTTGTGTTGTCTGCGTACATGTGTATGGACCCAGATCAGATGAGCAGGCAGATGGAAGGTCTTTTAGAAATATGGAGAATAAGAGTGGTCCAAGTATGGAGCCTTGGGGGACACTGGTGGTAATGGGGATTGGAGGGGATATGGCTCCTCCAAACCTCACAGACTGAGATCTACCTGTGAGGTAGGAGCTAAACTAATGAGTGGTGGAGGTTGAAAGACCAGCTGATCTTAGTTTGTGAAGTAGGAGTGAATGAGAGATGATGCTGAATGCTTTTGCTAAATTGACAGAAATGGTGGCATTGAGAAGACCCTGGTCCATAACTGTGTGGATGGACTCTGCTAGGCAGAAGAGGGAGGCGGTGGTGGAGTGGAGTTTAAAAAAGCCAGACTGGAAAGTGGTGAAAAAAGGACGAGGAGCCAAGGAAAGGTGAGAGTTGGGACAGAAAAATTTGTTCTTGGATTTTTGGAGAGGGTAGGGAGGAGGGGTATAGGTCAGAAGTTTCCAGGAGAGGAGTAGTCACCACCTTTGTGGAGGGGGATTACAACAGTGTACTTCCAAGATGCTGGAATGGAGGAATTGAGAGAAGGAGAGGCTTAGTAAGGAAATGATAGGAGAGGCAATGGCAGGGGAAGAGAGGTGCAGGAGCTTAGGGTCAAGGCTGTTAGGGCTGCTGTTTTATAAGGGGTTGAGGGCTAGAAGGGCTTTCAGATAGTAGGATGGGGAAACAGGAGAAAAGAAGAAAGGAGGGGAGGAGAAGGTGGGGGAGGGGGATGGGGAAGTTGAAGGAGGAAGGGAGGATAGGAGGGTACAGTAGATGCACAAGTGGTGAAATAAGTGTTGAAAGCAGCAGCCACAGATGGAGGGTCAGAGGCCATGAAGGCCCCTAAAAATAATATGGGGGCGAGGACAGGGTTGGGGGGAGAACAGGGCTTGATAATTTTATATTATTATAATTATTTATATTATTATAATTTTTAGAAACAGCAGCAGGCTCACTCACAGCAGCTGCACCTCTCGTACCTGCTTCAGCAATGACCACCATGGGTATAATTTGAGGAAACAGCAGCAGGCTCACTAAGAGAGCAGGTGCCTCTCGTACCTGCCTGAGAAATGCCCTCATGGGTATAACAGATTGGGGCACCTAACAGACAGTGTAATAGTCCCCAAAAAACAGTCTGTACATGATTTTTGTTATGCTCAGTGCTGGGTAATCAGGCAGTAGAATGGGTCAGGTAGTGACTACCTGACCCAACCTGACTACTACTTGGTTTTCATCTGTTTTTTCTTCTGGGTACTCGTGGAGTTCCTGCGGGTTGTCTTGGTGGTCATGTATTTTAGTACCCACCCAGCCCTAAAAGTGAGTGGCTCAGCTGCCACCACTCATGGTGCAAAATATGCCGTCAGCCGTTAATTACTGCAAATGATCCAAATTACTGCAGACAAATATAAAATATTACAAAATTATAGAAACAAACTTGAAGTATTATTTTAATAGTTACCCCCTAAAATATGACTGTTTTTTCTTTCACTACCAACTTGAGCACAGGGACTACTATGTTTGGTACAATCACTTATCTCTGGTAAAGGGGTCATGCGTGGAAGCTGGAGGGGAGTAGAATGAGGGGAAACGTAAGGAAACACTTCTTCACAAAAAAGGTGGTGGATGTCTGGAACTGCATCCCTGAGGAGGTGTTGGGAGTGAAAACTGTAATGGGATTTAAGAAGGCATGGGATAGGTAAAAGGGAACCTTAGAAACAAGGAAAGGGGGGGGGGTTAAGCCAAAGATCAAGTAGGGTCTACGGTGAGAGAGTAGGTAGGGAACATGGGCAGACTAGTTGTGCCAAGTGGTCCTTGTCTGCCATCAAATTCTATGTTTCAATGTTTCTATGTTTCTGTAATGCAACTTACTTGTTAAACCTTGCCTGGACCACTTAATGTGTTGAGCAACTTTTGCAGTGGCATTACATTGAGACCACTGGTGCACTACACCTCTTTGCTTTGCTTTAAAAAATATATATGTAAATGCAGCTGGTCAGTAGAATTGTCCATTATAGTCACGTACTGTAAGAACAAATGATACACCACATGGAGTTGTCTGTTATAGTTGACAGTTTAATAGCAGGATGCTTTTCTTGTGCTGTGTCTCTAAATTAACATAGTTTTACTTTTTCGCCCCCCTTCTAACTCATGTGATTTATCTGTTATTAGTGCTGTTACAATAGCACAGGACCTAGAAAGGAAAATAAATTAAATTAGAATGTGTACAAATGGAAAAGCAATTTTCCAGTCCTCCAGTAAGAGGCATTATATCTGTTTGTCTGGGGCTTATTTTCATTTCTAAGTGCCTGAATGTTAATTTGTATTGCAATTATTAACAAAAATCTAATAATAACTTTACATGCACAATAATATCAGCATACCAATTAATCTGTAAATATGACTTGGCTATATATTACTGAACTGTGGTTGCTTAACTTCCAGCTGTGTCAAGTTGCACTCTAGTACAATGATCTTTCTGTTGACAGGTTCTAATTGTTCGCACATTAACTTGTTGGGGGTATTTATGGGATGCATGTTATCAGTCAGACACACTCCCTCTGAAAGAAATCATTTCAATGGTGATATGTAGAGATACTGAGCAGCACTTTCTCTTGTACTGCAAATAAATGTGATAGCCTTTCAGCAGAAGTTGGTGTGTGCACTGTTTTTAACTTTCTACACATCCCCATGTACCAGTCATACCAAGTGAGTGTGGATGAAACACACAAAACAATTTCACAGGTCTGACAAGACATTTCAACTGTATCCCCTGTGGCAGAACCCCTGCCTACTGATAGAAGACAAACCCCTTCTCTGGGCAACTTGGCAACAGAAAAGCATCTGCACCGTGTGGGACATATACCATGATGACAGAGTCCTCATGTCATTTGAAACACTTCACAGTACTTATGGGATCCCCCCATACACAGTTTTGGATATACCTTCAACTGAGAGACCTAATTAAAACTAAAGTCACCCCTACCCATATCCTACAGGAAGCAAGCCCCCAAAACACTGGATCATGCAACCCAAAGATGTACAACATCTTGCGGGTTAAATTCGTACAACTGTGAAATCAGGAAAGTATTCACAAAAGAGGAAGGGGGGAGGTGCCTAATCCAATTAACAGAAGTACTCTGGATAGGGGGATCGATCCCAGTCCTTTCACAGAAGAAAGGGTTTTGAAAGAACTCCTAAAACTGAAAGTGGACAAAGCAATGGGGACTGACGGAATTCACCCCAGAATTCTAAAAGAATTAAGGGGAGAACTAGTGACACCACTTACTACCCTTTTTTAACAAATCATGGGAGGACGGTGTGGTACCTGAGGACTGGAGGAAGGCAGATGTTATTCCCCTTCACAAAAGTGGGAGCAAGACAGAAGCAGGAAACTACAGACCTGTTAGTTTGACCTCTGTGGTAGGGAAAGTGATGGAATCACTTCTGAAGGAAAGAATTGTTGAATACCTAGAGGCCAATGGGGCACGGGACCCAAGGCAGCATGGGTTCACAGTGGGAAGGTCATGTCAGACAAATCTAATTGATTTCTTTGACTGGGTGACCAAAGTAGTAGACCAGGGAGGGGCTGTGGACATGGTCTACCTAGACTTTAGCAAGGCATTAGACAGTCCCACACAAAAGATTAATAATCAAATTAACCAGCCTGGGAGTGAGTCCCAGGGGGTGGTAGCCTGGGTAAAACATTGGCTGGACAACAGGACACAGAAGAAAATTGTAAATGGAGTCCACTCTGAAGACAGAAGGGTTGCTAGTGGGGTACCGCAGGGTCCAGTACTGGGTCCAGTTCTTTTTAATGTCTTTATAAGTGACATTGCAGAGCTACTGGAAGGAAAAGTATGCCTCTTTGCTGATGACACAAAGATCTGCAACAGGGTTGATACACAAGGAGGCTTGGAAAGGGTGAGAAGGGACTTGGCAAGGTTGGAGGAATGGTCAGAAGTATGGCAGCTTGGATTCAATGCAAAGAAGTGCAAAATGATGCACCTGGGAAACAAAAACCCAGAGGAAGATTACACATTTCGGGGGAGGTAGTAACAACAACAAAAATGGAAAGGGACCTGGGGGTAATCATATCAGATGATCTTAAGGTTAGCAAGCAATGTGAGAAGGCAGTAGGGAGGGCTGGGAGAATACTGGGATATAGAGGAGAAGCATCACCAGCAGAAAACAGGAAGTTGTTATCCCTCTGTACAGACAGTTGGTGAGACCCCATCTGGAGTACTGCATCCAGTTCTGGAGACCTCATCTCCTCAAGGACATAGGATGGAGGCAGTTCAGAGGAGGGCAACTAAAATGGTGCAGGGTCTGCAAGAGAAGCCATATGAGGAGAGACTAAAGGAGATTAATATGTATATCCTTGAGGAAAGGAGGAAGAGGGGGGCATGATAGAAACTTTTAAGTACCTCAGTGGAATCAACAAAGTCCAAGAGGGTAGCATCTTTCAGAAAAAGACATGTACAAGAACAATAGGATGGCTCAAGGGCAATGTGAGGAAGTATTTTTCCACAGAGAGGGTGGTGGATGCATGGAACAGCCTTTCTTAGGAGGTTGTGGGGTCTAAATCTGTGGGAGAATTCAAGAATACATGGGATAAACATAAGGCAATTCTTGTGGGGGGTAGGAAGAAATAGGCTGTTGAGTAACTAGGATCTGCAGCTTATCCTGTAGGTAGGAAAATAGGCAGACTAGGTGGGCCAGGTGGTCCTTATCTGCTGTCAAAGTCTATGTTTCTATGTTTCTAGATCCCCACCCCCAGGCATTGGCACCTAGAGACAAATGGGAATTGGAGCTTGATAGCACAAACTCTCAGGAGCACTGGGACAGTGTTTGGCCTATAAACTGCATATACTGCCAACAGATAACTCAGGCACAGACCTTTCAATAGAAGGGACTGCACACAGCATACAGAACCCCACAGTGGCTGTACAAAGCAAGACCTCTAGCTGACAGTGTGCTGGTGATACAAATCACCACAAGCCATACTGACACACATATTCTGGTCATGTCCAGAAATAAACCAGTACTGGGATGTAGTAAGAACAAAATGCAGCATAGTAAAACTACTACTCCAATGAAGGATCCCAGAATAGCACTGTTGGGTATACCACCATCCCAGTACAACCCTACTCCAACAAAACTGCGGGGGGGGGGGGATACCACAGTCCAGTAATTGACTTACTTGTTCATAGAAACTCAGCAAATTAGTCCAACATGATCTTTATATTCTAAATTTATGCTAATTTATATATTTGAGTCTATTTGAGTTAGATGATTTTCTATGTTATGTCTGATAAGGGATTCCATAATCTTGCCCATCGCGGAGGTCAGTCTTATTGGTTGGTAATTTGGCGGTCCTGGTTTTGCATCCTTCTTATGGACAGGTACTGTACCATTATTGCATTCCCCAGTCCTTTGGAACTTCACCCCAAACTGGGGACATGTCAAAAATAGATGTAAGAAGTTTCTCTTATTCCACTGCTAACTCCTTCAGTACCTAGTCTAGAATGCACTATCTAGACACCCTAGTTGTTGTCTTATTTAGGTGCTGGTCTGATTGTGATGTGCTGTTAAATCCAAACTGCCATGCAACAACATTTGTTCACTAGAAGTTATTCATTCCTTATTGTTGAATACTGAACAATAGGATCTATTGACTGTATCCACCTTCTCATGTTTGTTATTATTATTAGTATTATATATTACAAGGGGGTCTATTGTCTTTGTTGTATTACTTAAAGCGTTGATATGTTTCTCTTTGCATTGTCCATCGGCCCTTGTTTCCACTTTCCTCTTTGATGCTTGGCTGATTGTGTCTATGCCAAATTTTTCTTTTATGATAATAATTCTCAGTAGCCAATAATTTGACCTTCTTCAGCATCATCAAGGAGTTTTCACTGTAAATATTAAACTATATATTCAATAATGGAATTGTACATATTTTATTTATTTATACATCATTTACCTGTGACTTATTTAATTAACCCCACTATATCAGAAATCACCGATACCTTACTTAAAAACATGCAATCTACTTGAAGCAGTCTGCCCCTCATCATATGTCTTAGACACAAATAAACATAAATCAATTTTAAATTCTATATCATATTGGCATGTATCATATTTTCATATTTATACATATGTCTTCAAATGTTATTTGTACACTATGGGTACATAGCATGTGCTAAACTGCAAAATAAAACATGGAAAGCAAAAATATAGTCACTATACTACAAAATATTTACATAAATGTGTACATAAAATGTATCCCATAGTACTGTATCCTAGAAATATGAAGCACCAGCAACCCCCCAGGAGGCTACTGAACACTGTGCACTCTGGTACCAATGAAAAAGAATATATATACCAGCAAAACTACTTTTCTTGAAGGATTTACATATTTTATTTAAGTCCTGTTTGCCCAAAGCAGTGAAATGATCTATACAAACAGTTTATGACTGATACACATGTGGAGAATAGCTCAACATGATCACTCGCAGTCCGTGAATAAGAACAACATGCCAACAATTTGATGAACTGCAAATGATGTTTCTCCTTGGCCATGCTAGGATTCTGCATGGACTAGGCGAAATATCAGTTCTGGTTTGCCGAATTGTTGACATGTGGCTCTTAATTATAAACTTTGTGTGATCACCTTAAGCTTTTCTCCACATGTGTGTATTAGCTGTACCTGCCATAAACGGTATGCATAAATCTTTTTACTGCTTTTTGCAAATGGGAATGAAATAAATTATATAAATACTTCTAAGAAACTGGTTTTGCTGGTAAACAAATTTACCTAGGTACCACATTACATAGTGCTCAGTAGCCTCGTGGGGTAGCTGGTGCTTCATTGTTTTGGATGCAAAATTAAAACATGGTAATCAGAACATTCACTGTAGGGCTATGGCCCCAAAGTGGCTTCTTACTTGCAACTGACACAGCACACCTGTCTCTAGCCAGGACTCAAATCCTGTTAAGATTCTGTATATTTGACTTATACTCCTATGATCTATATATAAACTGATAAGTACACATGTATTATGATAACATGTTAAGGGTATTAGTCTCATGCTCTGATTATGAATTATTACAAACCTTGATTGGTAGCTCCAGGCTTTAAGTAAGCATTAACACATGACAGTCAGTGCCGATAATGTGGATTAATGCACACCCAGGGTACATATTAGGTATTGAATTAGAAACACAAACATAGAATTTGTTGGCACAAAAGGACCTTTTGGCCCACCCAGTCTGCTTAGATGGTCCCTGCCTAGTCTGACTCCACAGACCCTAACCGTTTTCCAGCGATGCTCTTTCCTTCCGGCCTGCTTACTAATATTCCTTTATGACTATCCCACACATGCTTAAATCACTCCACTGTTTTCACCTCCACCACTTCCACTGGAATTTTATTCTAGGCATCTATCACTCTTTCTTCGAAGTAGTGCTTCCTCACATCCCCCTCTAACTTCCCCCTCCTCCAACTTCATAACATGTCATCTGGTTATAGTGCCCTTCTTCATTTGAAAGAGACTCCCATCCTGCACCCTGTTCACTCCATTGAGGAACTTTTATGTCTCTATCATGTCCCTTCTTGGTCTCCTCCCTTCTGTGATGTACACTTTGAGATCCCTTAGTATCTCCTTGTAGGGCTTTTGGTGCAACCCCTGCAACATTTTAGTTGCCCTCCTTTGGCCTGCCTGCACCCTATATATGTCTTTTCTGAGGTGTGGCCTCCAGAACTGGACACAATACCCCAGGTGGAGTATTGCCAGTGAGTGATACAGTGGCAACACCACCTCCTTTCTAATGTTGGAGATACCTCTCCCTCTGCATCCCAGCATTGCACTGGCCTTGCTCACTGCTTTGCCAGACTTTCCTTCCACTTTCAGGCCATCAGATTTGATAACCTTAAGATCCCGCTCAGTGGCTGACAGTACCTCCACCCATCCTTTTCTCAGTTCCTGGGTTCCAAGCCCTAGGTGCATAATTTTGCATTTTTTGACATTGAACTCTAACTGCCATATTATTGACCACTCTTCAAGTTTTTCTGATTGTCCACCCTTTTACAGATTTTTATATCATCTGCAATCCAATACTGGCTGGCTGAACACAAGCTCACCACCAACCTTAAGGAAATCCAGGCCATGCTTTTTGGCTCCCTGAGCAGAACAAAATCCTGCCCCACCCGCCTTCTAATCCTTGGGGCCGATGGCATGCCCCTGCAGATGGTTCCCATAGTCAAGTATCTCGGCGTCACTCTGGACCCCCAGTCGGACCTCTCCCTACACATCCGAAACATCTGCAAGGCCACAAATGCTAAACTCAGTCTCGCCCACAGAGCCAAAACCTGCCTCACCCCTGCTGCCCGGGTGGCTCTAGCTAGGGGTGTTCTCCTCCCCTCCCTCTGCTACAGACTGGTGACCTGTGCCCCATACCAACATCCATCCTCTTGAAATGGGATATGGCCTACAACAGCATTTGCCGGTTCACGCTTTCTGCCCCTCCCCTTACACACCGCTGCGACCTCTACACTCGCCTCGAGTGGCTCCCTCCAGAGAAGCACCACACCTTCGTGGTAGGTAACTTCATAGACAACATCGTCAGATCAGCCACCCCTGCTGCCCTTGCCCTTCCCCTCAACCCTGACCCCTCTACCTACCATCTTAGATCTAGGGCAGCACTCAACCGCCCAGTCCCTAGGACACGCACCCTTGTGGGGGATCGGGCCTTCACACACTATGCCCGAAATTGTGGAACTCATTCCCAGCCCTAGCACAGTCTACCCCCTCCCATACTGGATTTAAAACTTCCCTTTGGAACTTCCTGAAGGGCCCTTCCACTTGCCCCTACGCCTCGTAGCCTTGCCCCACTCTATGCTGACATGGGGGGCCTCTGTGCCTTCCGGGCCCACTGCACTTACTCTCCTGATAACCTGGTCAAGCTGCGACAAACTGGATCACTCTTACTGGTATCGGCTGCTCTCCCTTTGCAGGCAAACTTGATGTATGCCCTAACTCTTATCTCTCCCGGGTCATCTGTAACCACCCCCGGGCCCATGTGTTTTTTACTGAATGTCACAATGCTATGTATTCTGCTATTTCACTGTATGCAAAAGTTGTATTAGTCACTTCACTGTATGTAAAAATTGTATTGTCACTGTACCTGTGAAACTCAAGTCTGTAACTCTCCCGGGTCGCACCTGAAAATAGGCACTTGGATGTCTAGTGTGACTTACCTGGTAAACAAAAGCAAATAAATAAATAAATAAATAAAAAATCATACCTTCACTTCCAGTTCATCTGCAGTGTCAGGCCGTGTCCACACTACACCAAAAAAATCCCTCTGTAGTGTTACAGAAGGTCCAAACCGTTACCGTAATGGTTTGCGTTTACACTGGCAATGTCATAGAAAAGTGTTTTAAAAACCATTGTTGAAAACTGATATTTTGGGCCTGTCTACACTACATAAGTAAAATCCTATAATGTTATCAGTGGTAGGGTGGCTGTACTGTAACGTTTTGGCCCTGTCTACACTGCACTGAAAATCTGTAACATTTTGAAACCGGTACAGACTGAAAATGTTACAGTGCATCCACACTACCACTGAAAAATTTTGAAAACATTACAGGATTTAACTCGTGTAGTGTGGACAAGGTTAAACAGAGCTTTGAAACCATTATAGACACCGTTGCTGAAACCACCTCACAACAGGTTTCTGTAACGGTTACAAAAACACTTTGTGTAACGTTACCAGTGTAAATGCAAACCATTATGGTAACTATTTGGACCCTCTGTAACGTTACAGAGGGGATTTCCAAGGGTAGTGTAGACAGGGCCTTTCAGTCTGTAATGGTTTCAAAACATTACAGAGTTTCAGTGCAGTGTGGACAGGGCCTTACTTATGAAGACATTAAAGAGGACCGGTCCCAAGAACTGAGCTCTGTGGCAGGCCGCTAGTCATGCTTCCATCCTTAGAGTGAGTGCCATTAATCACCACCCTCTGTCGCCTACCTATTAACCAGTTTCTAACCCAATTCACCATTTTGGCTCCCACCCCCCCAGGCTGCTCAATTTCTTAATCAGTCATCTGTGTGGCACAGTGTCAAAGGCCTTGCTAAAGTCCAAATAGGCCACATCCACTGCCCTCCCCTGATCTAGTTCCCTGGTCACCCACCCAAAGAAATCAATCAGGTTCATCTGGCATGACCCTCCTCATGAAATCATTCTTCCTATGGTCTTGTAGCCCATTTGATTCAAGATACTCTACTAGTTATTCTTTCAAAAGTGTTTCTGTTAATTTCCCAATAACTTAGATGAGGCTCACTGGCCTATAGTTGCTAGCCTCTTTCCTGCTTCTCTGACCACATCTGCTTTCCTCCAGTCCTCTGGAACCATGCCAAGTTTCAGTGAGCTGCTCAATAAGGCCATCAGTGAGGTAGCCAGGTATACAGTTGTAACAGCGATGCTGTTATAGTGACGCTGTTACAGCAACAGCAACCCGGCAACACCTGTAGTGTTGACCGGGTTGCCGGAGCGATGACCAAGTCATCGACTGTGGAATTTGGTCACTCTCTCCTGAGATCCACCCCCCCTGGGGTTGGAATCCCCCCCCCACATGAACACTGATTGGGTGTCGGTGCATTTTCCGGTCAGGGAGCGGAGTCTGTGGCATCAGGGATGTTGGTGACCATGTGTCGCTGTAGGGGAGGTCACCGACATTCCTGTCACCACGGCATGGTGGAACCAGTAGCCAGCACCTCCCTGAGTTTTTTAGTACCCTTGGATGTATCCCATCTGGTCCCATAGCCTTGCTCACTTTCAGAGCTTAAATTCGCTTCAGGACTTCTTCCTCTGAAAATGGACTTGAACCCTCACCTCTCCCCTTTGTTCCTGCTACTCCCTGGTGGTCCTTCCACCCTACCTCCACTGCGAAGATGGAGTAGAAGTACCTCTTCAGAAGATCTGATTTTCCTTGATAGCTTTCTGCGCAGTCTTCCCCTGCCACTCTCCTTATTCTCACTATCCCTCCCCCTGCTTTCCTCTTCTCACTTACGCACCTGAAGGTAGTCTTATCCTCATTCACTACCCCTTACCTGTGATTCATGCAGCTCACGCAGTCTACTGTGGCCACAAGAAGCATGCTAGAGGCATGATCATATAGTTCTATTAAAGAACTAGAGCACAAACATTCTCTGCTGTTAGTCGTCTTAAAGTGAAACCACCTACAGGCCACCACTTTGCTGGCCTTTTCAACAAAGAAATGGCAGAATAACATTTTCAAATGCTCTTTCTATCTTCCTCAACGTCACCTGTTACCAATAAGATAATTAAGTTAATTATCTCAGTGAAAACATTTCCAAAAAAGAAAAATGGTTGAATCGAATGCTCCTTGAACCAGCAGCACAACATCCACGAGATGGCTTCACTTTTTTCCCTCCAAGTCAGTACTCTAGGGGCCAAATATTCAAAGCTTTGCCCTGGGGCTAAAGTAACACTGCCCAGTGGGCAAACTTAGTCCGAAGCACAAAGCAAGCTATATTCAAAAGGAATAGCCCAGGGCAAACAGCTTCTGAATATAGCATGGGAATGAGGCCGGGCAAAGTGGGCTGGGAGTGCAGGGCAAACTTAACCCTGGAATAAGACAGCTCTGAATATAGCAACCAGGAAGTGCAAACCACAACAGCAACACAGTGCACAGCGATGTGAAGGTAGGTAGAGGTGAACTATGTGGTCAATGTGTGTGCCAGCAAATGTGTGGACCCAGTACAGCTGCAGGCAGCAGTGCATGTGAAAGTACAGTGTTCAAAACTGTATAATATTCCCTGATCTGTTTGCGCAGTGCTAACACGTTTGTGTGGGTTTAGCGCAGGGCTAAACCATTAGCCCGGTGCAAACACGTTTGCCCGGCAGTAAACTTTGCCGTTTTGAAAAGTGACATGCAAATGAGCCTACTTATGTAGTCTCTGGGCAAACATCCAGATTAGCATCTCATTATGCCCTGATTTGCATGCAGTTTGCCCAGAGTTACTGCAGGGTCCCACAGCTCCATCTGTAGGTCAGCCTGGAAGTACAGGGGCTTGCCAGGTCTGACCGCAGCTCCACCTGTAGGTCAGTCTGGCAGTGCATCATGATAGCTGTAGGCTACATGTAAACAGTACAGCATAGCATAGAATATTGTACCCCAGGGGACAACACAGCCTAGGCACAGATGGCGGTGGTGCTGCATGCAACTGTCACACTGTGGGTCATGCTACAGTACACAGCAGACACAACAGTAGCAAGGGGGCCAGTAGTGTGTGGACGCAGCACTACCTATGGTGTGTAGGGCAATGCTGATGACTGCACTATACACAGTGATAGGCCCAACATGCAGGTGTTTACTGACAGTGGACATTACTGTTACGCTGTTGTGTGACCCACAGATGCTGCACCTCTGGCATGGGATGCTCACAGTGACATATACATGTCCAGTTATGTGTGCTGTGGCAGTTGTACAGTTGTGCGGTATATGGCCGGGGGGGGGCATATATTATCAGAAAGGCACACTGGTGTTGGGGTATTCCCAATACTGGCCCATGTGCACTGCGTAATGTGTCCCAGCCTTATGGCCACTCGTACACTCTCCCCTCAACATCCTCCATGCCCACAGTGCTGCATGTGTGTGTTGGCATCTGTTGGTGTCCACAGAAGAGTGTTCCACAGGTGTATGCTTTATGGCCACACTGCCATGCTGTCCACTGGTTTCAGGGTCACCACTTACTGCCTGGCATGGCTGGGACTGGTGGCAGATGATGGCATCATTGTGATGCCATCAGTGAGCAGCATGTTTCCTCTATGTCTGGCTTTGTCTTTGTGTCATATTTATTTGTTAGGGTCACACAAAGCCATGCAAAAGCCACGCAAACACAGCGCAAAGCTAAAACATCGAGCAAAGCTGATTGCCTAGGGTTAAGACTACCTTTTCCTGGGCGTTAATGTGCATCGCACTAAGTGTCGCGCTAAGTCATGCAAAACCACTTTGCACGGTGCTATTCACTGAATATAGCATTGCACCTGTATTCATGTACATACACACTCAGTTTGCCGTTTGCATACATTATGATTTTGCCTGGCGCTAATGCAGTTTGCGCAGGCTATTTGGCCTTTTGAGTATAGCAAACCCATGTTAATCCCACGCTAAACCTGTATAAACGTTTTTTGCTTAGCATAAAATTTTGAATATATGGCCCTAGGTCTTTAATAAAACTCTGTGGGGTTGTTTAACTTTTTTTACCCATGGCAGAACCCCTTGGGGAGCTTGGGTTCATGAGTGATGTCACCAGGTACAGACTCACCTGTTGTATGACTAGAGTGAGTCCTATGTTGCTGGTCTAGGGTGCAAATCATCTTGTCCAGCAGGTTTTGTACTACCTAGGCAGCCCAGATTTGTTTTATCATTTCAGTGCTGGTCTGATTATGATATCCTGCTGAATCTAAACTATCATACAAACATATTTGTTCACCAGCAGTTCTTCGATATTACTGAATACTGAACAAAAGTAGCTATTAAATATATCTACCATCTCGGGGGGAGGGCGCTGTGGGGCAGGCAACAGTGCAGATGTCTTTCCTGTAGCTCCATATTATGCTTAACAAAATATGATTGAATTTGACTGTTAAATCGTTCCTTTGTATAATTCTGGCACAGTACTGGGGTGTGTATTATCTAGTTCTCACACTGGAAGTGAAAAAACTTCAACATGCAGCGCTGGGGCTGGAAACCTACTTTGTCTCTCCTGGGTCTAGAGTGTCAGCGAAGTCTGGTGGGCCGACTCCAGCCACCAGTCCAGATGTCTCGCAAATCCTGCCTCTCCTTACTAAATTGCAGGTGACTGTGGATGAAATAAATAAAAGACTTGCCTCCCTGGAGCATAAACTCGCGGATCTCGATGGTAAGCTTACCGCGAATGCAGGACAGCACTAGTATGGTTAGATGTAGCAGTGATGGGGTTACCGCTGTCTCTACCTAGACCTATTCACAGATGGATAGCACCCTACACTATCCAACACTAAATGGCATTTTTACCACCTGGGCAATCACAAAGGGCAATGCAAACTTTTGCGCTGCACTTTGTGAGTTTTTGTGAATCTAGTCCTTGGTATTTTAATGTAGCATTTTTATGTGCTATAACACATGCATGGGTTTAAAGCCAGGAGGGCAGGTGTGGTAGGAGGTTATTTCCACATGGTTAATGCCTTGCATTTCTGCTGGAGCATGTCCAGTTGTAGACTGTTGAACAACATATTGCAGTTACCAGTCTATGCAAAAATAATCTTCCTGCCATTGATGAAGTGGGGACTTCCTTATAGACAGGCCCTAACATTAACAAAAAAGGGCATTTACAGCTACATCATACATAGCACTTTTCTGGGCAAACTTAGTTTCCTACAATGCCTAGTAGGAAGTACATCTTAAGCATTATCACAACTGAATAATCTCAGAATACCACCATTCGCATGGGATGTTTTGTGGCTAAGCAGCAACGGTAGACTGTAGCCCGGATATTTGAAGGGGTTGTGCCTGGTACAATGGAGTTGTGCCAGTGCAACCCTGCATTGCGCCCTGGTGGGATATTGAGAAGGCTGCCTGGTGCGGTGCAAATCCTGATGCCCCAGGGAGCAATGATAAGGTATGCAGCAAAGATGCAGGGGGCATGCCCATACATATGTGGCACATCCTGATATTCAGCCCGGGATGTGCAGCGCATATACCGGTGCACTCCTGCACTGTGTCACATGGGGGGGCTCAAAGTTGAGCCTGTGCAGAGTAAGAACAAATCCTGGCCACCCACAGGCGGGCCGCTGTATTGCAGGGTACAACACAGCAGCCCAGCCATGGGTGGCCACTCGCCTGCCCAGAACACCGTCCACAAGCAGTCACAACTCTGGTGGTCTACTGGGAACCCCCCCACCCATAGCCGTGATTGCATGGAACATGGATAATGAGAAATCCCTGGTAGTCTAGTGGCCCCCACCAGCCCCCAATTCCCCGATCGGTATGATACATGACCATCCATGGTGGTCTAGTGGCCCCCCTCTCACAAGAGTCCCCGATTCCCCAATGACTGACAATATGACCATCCCTGGTGGTCTAGAGGAAACCCCCCTGCCCATTGCCGTGATCGCAGTGAAATCCAGTAATGAAATGCCCTGGTGATCCAGTGGCACCCCACCCTTCCACCACACACAGAACCCTTTGCCCACCCCTCCCTCCATCATTGGCGGGCGGCTGCATCCTGCCGCATATCGCCTGACGCCTGATGAATGACAGGTACAGTATGGGCTGTAAGCCATTGGTCCCCAGTGTGCACCAATGGGCTTGCAGGGCATACTGCTGGACTAATCTCCAAATATGTGAATGGAGTCATTCATATTTGGGACTGTCTAATAGCATGCCCCAAGTTTGCTACTGTACCTGTCATTCAGTGGGTGGCCAGGTGGTATGTGGCAGATGCACTGCCGCCAATGATGGGGGTGCGGGTGCGCAAGGGTTCTATGTGGGTGGAGGGGTGGGGTGCCACTGGATCACCAGGGCATTTCATTACTGGATTTCACCACAATTGCGGCAATGGGCGGGGGCTCCACTAGACTACCAGGGATGGTCATATATGTTCAAGTTCAAGTTTATTGCATGAAAGCTCCATTGCACAAGCTCATTCACAAGGAGGTCCTGGGTGCATGGTTACAACAAATACACAATGCAGACAATAACATAACAATACATAAATGGCGGACCAGGTCCTACAAGGTACATGGGTAAACAGTCCTGGGTGAAAAACAAAAACCAAAAAAATATTTAGTACAAGTTGTTTAAGGAAGGTGTGTAGTGAGAACAAACTAAAGAAGTAAGGAGAAAGCTAGGGGAGGAGTTTAGAAACAGTTACAGGTGTCCTTTATTTTTGAAGCCACCAATTTTTTGAAGAAATTTACTGAGACTACACTGGATAGTTTCAGAGTGGATTGCAGCTGGTTCCAAATAGTTGGTAGGGCACTTGAGAAGGCTCATCTGCCAAAGGAGGTACGAGTCCTAGGTGCGTCGAGTAAGATAAAATCTGATTTCCTAAGGAAATAAGAGCTGTGTGCAGTACAGATAAATGCTACTAAATAGCTTGGTAATTTATTCATAAGAAGTTTTAGGGTCCAAATGCCAGCATGGAGAGTGCGTCTAATGGTAAGTGAAGTCCAACCAACAGCTGCGTATAGTTCGCAATGGTGGGTTCGGTATGGGTAGTTTGTAATGAAGCACAGGGCGTGGTGATAGAGAATCTTCAATTTGTTTAGGTTAGTAATTGCTGTAGAAGTGTATAATATGTCCTCATAGTCAAGTAAAGGGAGGAAGGTGGTCTGAACAAGCCTGAGTCTGGTTTCCAGGGGAAAGAGGGACCTATTTCGGAAGAAGAAGCCTAGTCTAGCTTTTAGTCTTCTGGACAGGTCATCAGCGTGTTCGTTGAAGGAGAGCTTGTTGTCTAACCAAAAGCCGAGGTATTTAAATTTAGAGACAACATCCAGTGGTTCAACTAGGGATGTAATGATGAGGTCTTTTTGTGGGACAGTGAGGGTGATGGAGGAAGTATTAGGGGGTAAAATCATGACCTTAGTTTTTTTAGCGTTTAGGAGGAATTTGAATTGATGAGATTTGTTTCTAGCTGTGCAAAATCAACTTGAAGTATATCCTTGACTTCTGATATTGTATGGCCGGATGTATACAAAACTGTATCGTCTGCAAAGAAATGCAAGGTTGACCTGGTTATTTGAGAGTCGAGGTTGTTGATATATAGGGAGAAGAGTATAGGACCTAAGATGGAACCTTGCGGGACTTCCCTAGTAACTGGTAAGGAGGCAGAGAACTGCCCACCAGCTTTGACTTTCTGCATCCTACCTGATAGGTAACTGGAGAACCATTTGGTAGTAACTAGGTTAGCGCCAATATTTGTGAGGCTGTTCACAATTAGAGTATGGGCAACAATGTTAAATGCTGTACTCAAATCTAAGAATACTGCACCCGTAATTTTTTTAGTATCCTTGGCAGAGATCCAGTCATCAGTGACTTTAGCTAGTGCAGTAATGGTGCTATGATTAGAGCAAAAGCCTGATTGGGCTGGATTGAGGAGAGAGTAGGTTTCCAGATGATTCTTCAATTGTATATAAATCAATTTTTCGAGGACTTTTGAAAGGATAGGCAAGATTGAGATTGGTCTGTAATTGTTTAAGTTGCATAGGTCTCAGAATTTAAATAAGGGTATGATATGAGAGGATTTCCAGCATAATGGAACTATGGCAGAAGAGATAGAGAGGTTGAATATATGGAGAATGGGAGCAGTAAGATAGTGGTAGCTGACTTTTAAGAAAAATGGTTCTAAGCCATAGTCTCCAGCACTTTTTGTGGTATCTAAATTGATGAGTGAATCCTCGACGTCTTTGAAGCTGAGGGGGAGCAGCTGGAAAGGATGGGCTGTAGCTTCCGGAACAATGATAGAGCTAGCATGGATACTAGTATGAGATGCGTACGGTGATGCATTGAAAGCTAGACCAGCTGTGGCGAAGTGAGAATTCAGTTCTCCAAGGATTTGGTAATTGTTCTCAATAACTGTGCCATTTATGTTGATCTTAGATGGGATGGAGGGAGCAGCTGGTCGACCTTCAATAGACTTGATGGTCCTCCAAATTTTCTATGAGTTTCCTTTGGCTTTTTCCAGCGTGGAAACGTAGTAATTCGCTTTGGTAGAGCGAATATGTTTTATGCAGGCATTCCTAGCTGCTCTAAATGTCTGCCAATCTGTTAGATTCTTAGTTCTTCTTGCTAGAGCCCAGAGTTTATCTCAGTTTATAAGTGTGGTTTTGAGCTCCGATGTAAACCAGGGGTGGGAGACCTTGCATGTATGCACCTTAATAAATAAGGCATGATTGTTAGCCAGGGTGGTGAGATTTTCATTTAGGTTAGAGACAGCCTCATTGACTGTTTTAGAGAGGTACATATCTTGCCATTTGACCTTGCTAATGTTGGTCAGATAGTTCAGAGTGTTGAATTTACGAAAGGAACACCTGATTATGAACTTAGGCTGATTGCAGGCTTTGGTTTAATGACTTTGTACAGACCACAACTCTATGATCTCTCATATCGTTGGAAAAAACAGCTGATTGCAGTATTTTGTGGGGATGGGTGGTAAGTATGACATCGATGAGAGAACTATTGGCAATGTTGGTGGTGTTAATCCTAGTGGGCTCACTAATTATCTGGGCAAGACCTAGTTCATCACAAAGGGATTTCATGCTATGCGATTTGTGTGTGAGCCAATCCATGTTGAGGTCCCCGAATATCAGTGTTTCTGTGTTGGTTGTTGTAACTAAGGATTTTAGGATGTTGATGATTTCAGTTCCACCAGTTGGAGGTCTGCAGCCACCGATTACTGTAATAATTTCATTGGATGGAAGGTGGAGTTTCAGAGATACGATTTCATATTCCTTAGATTTAGAATTGCAGAAGATGTCACTAATACAGTAGTGAATTTGGATTTGGCATAAATAACTACTCCACCACCCCCGGTATTCCTATCAGCCCTATAGAGATTATAGTTGAGGAGAGTTATTTGCCAGTCCGTAATAGTATTTTTGAGCTAGGATTTGGTGATAATGATGAGGTTGGGCTCAGTGTGTGCAGTCCAGGCTTGTAAAAGGTAAATTTTTGGAGGCAAACTTAAAATGCTGACCAACATGAATTTAAGGCCAGGAGTGGCAGCAAACTCAGTAGGCGAGGAGAACGTTGACAGAGGACCTGGGTTTAGTTCTACATTACCTGAGCAGAGAAGGAGCAGGAGCAGGAGTTTTTTTATAGCTGTTGTGATGGATCTGGATGCTTTTATAAGTTGTGACTGGCTAATAGTACTGGTAGGGGACACCATTTTAGTGCTATTGTGGTACAGTCTGATGTGGCACTTAATAGATAGTAGGGATAATGCTCTGAGTGATATATGAGAAGGGGGTAATAAAAGCAGGTGAGTGGGGAGTGGGTTGTAATTAAAGTGAGGGGTGGGCTTTGGATGAGCGTTAGTGCAGTGAAAGGGGACGACGTAAATAGCAGTGAGATGTTCCAGGGTAGGTTTTGAACATGGGAGTTCATCGTGATAGCATATAGTTAGGATGTTAGTGAGCAAAAATAAAATGACAATGGGGAGGTGAGTCATGGTTCAGCAGAGCAGGCTACTGCAGGGGAAAGAGGGGTGCCTAGAGAGAGGGTGACTTGCAGCACGGTCTATGCCCTTAATGTGAGCGAATACAGTGAAACAGCTCTATAGGGGGCAGAGCTAATTGAGTATTTAATGGAGGCCTGGAAGTGGGTGGGGGGGTTGGAAGAAAAAGCTCGGCAGGGACTGAACCCAGAGCACAGATATGCAGCACCTTTCGTCTGAGCCAATTGGGGCTTGCTTCGAAAAAGAGCCTGCATTGCGATTGGTTGATAACAAGGGTAGCTCACTGGCTGCTGGTTGCAGGATTCCCCTGACGGAACCGTGGCAGTAACAAATTGTTTTAGTAAGAAAGAGAAGGCAGGAGATTCGTCAGGGATGTGAGTGTACTAACGGGTCTATATAATAACACACAGGAGGGGGGATGGGCAGGTGGGTGAAAAATTGTGGCTTTGCCGTACCTCTCAAGCGGTGGAGTCCGATGAGGAGGTCTTGGGCGGTGGCTTCGGAAAGGCCGACCGCCCGGTGTCCGCGGTCCACGTGAAGGGCGTCTGAACTGGGATCCCTAGCTGGTTCTCGGCTAGAGAAAGGAGAGAGGAGCTCAAATTAATAGTGGGGCAACACAAAGGCTAGCAGTCTGAGTGAAAACAGCTCAATTAGCAACTGAAAAGCCAGTGATTTCCTTGACGCCTTGCAGTCTGGAGAGAGCTATAAAGTCACGAAGGGGCTGTAACATTTGGTTGATGGGAACATTTTTAGACAATAAACACAGTTTTTTGGCAAATCAGTCACAGTTCAGTAATTTGTAGTACAATTTTCAAGTAAAACAGTGCCTTAGCAAGACAGGATATGCTAGTCAGCAAGACAGGATATGCTAGTCAGCAATAAGCAAATCTAAAGTACCAAAATGGTATGCCTCAGCAAGACAGAATGAGATAAAGCTTCTAGGAGGCTTAGTTGCAAAAAGGGGATGGGAAGAATTGCAGTTGTTGACAGTAAGTAACCAATAAGTTGAAACATCAGATAGGAGTGGGCGGGGACTGTGTGCATTTAAAGGAGGCCTGAGAGGGGGACGGGGGGTGGGACGAAAATCAACGGGAAGTTTGCAGAGCTAGTACTGAATCAGTGCACATACAGTTGGAGAGAAAATGCAGCAGGGGGGAATGGTAAGTACTTTACACACTCCAAGGAGAACAGGCTAAATTAAAATATATAAATTAGAAGCCGAGTACAAGGATGCAGGATTACATTAAGCCACACGTCTCGGGTGCTCCTGTCTCAGGTGAGTGAGACCAGCCAATCAGGGAGCTCTACACAGGTGTAGAGCCAATAGCACTACCCTGAGAAGGTGCTGAAATTGAAAACAGCAAATTGCAAGAGATGATCAGGTTCAGCGTTTACACAGCCCAGAGAAATCGTGGCAATTTTTCAAGCGTCGTCCCTTATCTATCTCTTTAGGGGTAGGTGGATCAGGTTACTTGCACCGTAGAAGTGCTATGGCTGGATCGTGACCACTGCCCGTGGGGGCATACATATTGGGGAATCAGGGTCTGGAGGGGCTACTAGACTACCAGAGATTTCTTTATAAACATATACTATGCAATTATGGGGCTGGGGATGCCCCAGGATCCCCACAGCACACATCATGCTGTGCAGGATGCCAGGCGCAAGTCACCGGGCTGCCCTGTGCAAGACATGAAAATGGGCCATAATGACATGCAAATGGCTCATTTGTGCCTTGCAAATATTATGGCCTCATTTGCATGCCCCCTGCTGAATATCGTGGGTGATGCACCTAGCACAACTGCACTTGCACTGGCGCATCCTCATGCTCCCTATCTGTGGTTTGTACCAGCGCAGCGCCACTGTGCCATGCACAATTTGTGCACTGACCATGCCATATTCAATGGTGCTGCGCCATGGTGCATCCCCATTGAATATCACCTGGACCTGGCCCAAGCGCATCACAGTTACACTGTGCCCAGGCTTGCGCCACTGCCTGCCACAGTCTAAATATCCCGGCCTGAGTGTTAAAAAGACCCATATACATAAAAAGTTGGAGGACAGAGCATGCACTAAACCCACATGTTCTGATGTCCTGGAGACCCAGAAACATCTGTTTTTTTGACTGTCCTTATATCGCTTGCTTTTGGGCCTTGACGGATAGTGAATGGCGGGAGCCAGCATATGCTAGTCTTATGTATCCAGTCTTAATTTTGGGGTTGTTTATGAACCCATGGTTAAAATATGATGTAGGGACCCTGTAAGTGATATTTACTGTCCTCAAATATTATATCTGGCAAGCCAGATGTACATGGGTAGTAAGGCAGAAGACAGCTTCACTCTTTAGCTGACCTTTTGATGCAGCGGTACTGCTATCACTTATGGCGCAGGTGACCTGGGTTTGGAAATAAGCCCAGGTCATTGGCGGCTGGCCGGGGGGGGGCTGAGTGTCACAGAGGAAGCTGTCCTCATCCAGGGAGGGAGGGAGGACTGAGTGTCACAGAGGAAGCTGTCCTCATCCAGAGAGGGAGGGATGAGTGTCACAGAGGAAGCTGTCCTCATCCAGAGAGGGAGGAGGACTGAGTGTCACATAGGAAGCTGTCCTCATCCAGGGAGGGAGGACTGAGTGTCACAGAGGTAGCTGTCCTCATCCAGGGACGGAGGACTGAGTGTCACAGAGGAAGCTGTCCTCATCCAGGGAGGGAGGACTGAGTGTCACAGAGGAAGCTGTCCTCATCCAGAGAGGGAGGGCTGAGTGTCACAGAGGAAGCTGTCCTCATTCAGGGAGGGAGGACTGCTTACTGCACTATGACATATCCAGCTGGGTTACCACAGGTGGCAGTGCAGCAGAGCCACGATGGGGGTGCCTCCCAGACACAATGTCTGCACATAAGCATACAGATGTCCACTTGGCCCTATCCCATGAAATGCTCAGGGAAGGGGACCAACAGGGGAAGAAAACACATCCTTGCCTGCAGCAGCATGGTGCTGTCTCTCCTTTGCAGGCCCCACACCACTCAGTGGGATCCCCATCACAGCTCAGCTCTAACACCTCTCAGGCTTGGAGTACCTGGTAGGCTCCACAATGGGAGACAAAATGGGGGTGGGGGCCCTTTAAATAATACGAAAATGACTTCCAGTCACTTTCAGATATCTTGTTTATTCCTTCCCCTACGTTTCACCCATAAAATGGGCTTGTTCACAGGGTATATATTTCTTATTTTCTTAATTCTTTTATATTTTCTTTGTTGCTGTTCATATAAAATACAAGCTTTTAGTTTGTTATACTAACTGAATTGTAATTTAATTCATTATTAGTACTGCTTATCATACCTTGTACAACTGTGCTGGCTATATTAATAGCCCAGAAAAGGATTAGCCTTTGTAAGTAACAATTATGCTTTCCTTTCATCTCACTGTCTTTAGAAATCTGCAAAAACATAGGCATATCAGAAAATCTGTAGCAATCCATCATTTATCCACAGTATGAAACTTGTGCCACTTTTTAACTGGAGGTTTCCCTACCTTACTCGATCAGACTGATGGATGAATCCTGAAAGCTGTGAATACATAGCACATAAGTTTGTTTTAGGAAAGCTTCAATGTGCTTGAATTTGTGTTTCAAAACAAGCTAAAACAAGCTTTAGTTTGCTTTGTGCTTTATAATACTTACTAGGTCTAAAACAGTCTAATTGGTAGCAAAATGTCTCTGCATGTGCCATACAAAATGGCTGAATGATCCTATTTCTAAGAAGGGTATGCTCCCCTGTTTCT
Source organism: Neoceratodus forsteri (assembly GCA_016271365.2). NCBI lineage: Eukaryota > Metazoa > Chordata > Ceratodontiformes > Ceratodontidae > Neoceratodus > Neoceratodus forsteri. The sequence goes on from CM057455.1 coordinate 1,379,084,376, forward strand.
CATGTGCCTGTTTTGCAGTATTCCCGTGATAGGACGTCACAACATGAGGACGTCACAGTCACGCTACCGCACATGTGCGGTTAGACTGCTGAAGCAGTCTTTTGCTGATTCCACGTGTAGGAATAAGGGAACAGTTATAAAACAGGCACTACTGGATTGCCACAGTGTTCTCTTGCCATATTTACAAGAAACCAGTGTGTTCTGATAGAAAAAACTAATAAAGCGAACAATGAATGAATAGTTACACAGAGAGTAAAAGAATATGCTTCACACACTCTAACCAAACACGGGAGTATTGAGAAAACAGAGGAAAAGGAACAAGATGGTAGTTCATATCTTAGTGTACAAAAATACATGGTGCCATTGGGGTATGAGTTTACAAGATCTATCATGCTAAATACATATACTATTCAATCATTTAGCGAGTGCTTCTAAGGTTTTGTACTGCTATTCCATTTCATTGTCCCATGGTGGAATCTTGTAAACTCATTTACAAATAGTAATGTGCATAATACATCATTTTTAGGTCACAAAGATACTATAAATATGTATGCTGAGCATTTCTATTCATCTTCTTTTTTGTATAAAAGGTATGAAATTATCACTATAGAAAGTGATCTTGGTATGTGGCTGTTATGGATCCATATGTTACACCTATACTGTGTCTTAAGATCAAACTTCCCTCACCATGAATGTGGGAGGTCAAAAAGGTCATGTTAAACAAACATTTTCTGGGAGATTTATGTTATGATGTAATTTTGATCATATGTCATGTATTTCTTTAAATCCATATATAGGAGGTCAAAGGGTCAAATTAAATGTCATTCTTTTTTGTGTATTGAAAAACCTTTTGTTTTTTTAGGAATACAATGTTTATAATCATCTTAAAGTATAAGATATAAGTCCTGTGGAGAACTTATATAGTGATGTAGTTCTTAGTTTAATATGGTATTTTTTCTTGATTCCATGCTAGGGAGGTCAAAAGGTCAATGAATTAAATTTCTTTATATTTCAGTCATTTTGAGGGGGCAATAGTTTTCTATCATCATAAGAAATAAATCCTATTAACAACTTAAATTGTGGTAGGTGAGGTCAAAAGGTCAGCTAATTAAATTTCATTGTTTGTGAATTGTGTTATGTTTAAGAAAATATATAAATTCTAAGTTTATGGTATTTTAAGGCATTTAGTATAGGTTTCATGGAACAGCATATCATGTTCATGCTATCTTGTTAACATATGGCTACAGGATAACTTTAAAAAAAAGGAGAGAACATATGTTCATACTCTAGAGACCAGTCTGTCACCTGGTGACCTGATAACATGTGTTAACTTAACTCCATACACAGGAGGTCAAAAGGTCAGCTAATTAAATTTCATTGTTTGTGAATTGTGTTATGTTTAAAAACATATATAAATTCTAAGTTCTTAATAGGACTTATTTTTTAAGATGATAGAAAACTATTGCCCCCTTAAAACGATTAAAAGATAAAGAAATTTAATTTGTTGACGTTTTGACCTCCCTAGTATGGAATCAAGAAAAAATATCATATTAAACTAAGAACTACATCACTATATAAGTTCTTCACAGGACTTATATCATAGAAAAGTCCATCAAACTCAAAATAATTTTTTCTCAGAATGATATCTGCCATTTCTTGTAAAATTACAGTCTTAGGTTTGCAATTACTACCTCCTGTGATATGCTATATATAGAGCAGACCAGTAGGGAATTAAGACCTAGAATCCAAGAACATAAAGGGGATATTGGAAACCATAATAAAAATTCCCTAGTAGCTAAATATTTCAATGAGGCACCCACAATGGAGCCTCTCTCAGATTTTGGGGCTTAGAAAAAGTTACTGTTCCATCAAAAGGAGGGAATCTTAAAGAGGCTTTACTGACAGTGGAGATGAGATGGATTTTTTATATACATACACTGGAAAGAAACATAGGGATGGACAAAGAAACCAATTGGCAAGCTTGTACCTAAAAACAAGTTGCAGATTGTAGGTGTAATATAGGAAAGTCACCAGGTGACAGACTGGTCTCCAGAGTATGGACATATGTTCTCTCCTTTTTTTAAAGTTATCCTGTAGCCATATGTTAACAAGATAGTATGAACATGATATGCTGTTCCATGAAACCTATACTAAATGCCTTAAAATACCATAAACTTAGAATTTATATATTTTCTTAAACATAACACAATTCACAAACAATGAAATTTAATTAGCTGACCTTTTGACATCACCTACCACAATTTAAGTTGTTAATAGGATTTATTTCTTATGATGATAGAAAACTATTGCCCCCTCAAAACGATTGAAATATAAAGAAATTTAATTCATTGACCTTTTGACCTCCCTAGCATGAAATCAAGAAAAAAAATATCATATTAAACTAAGAATTGCATCACTATATAAGTTCTCCACAGGACTTATATCTTATACTTTAAGATGATTATAAACACTGTATTCCTAAAAAAACAAAAAGGTTTTTCAATAACAAAAAAGAATGCCATTTAATTTGACCTTTTGACCTCCTATATATGGATTTAAGGAAATACATGACATATGATCAAAATTATATCATAGCATAAATCTCCCAGAATGTTTTTGTTTAACAAGACCTTTTGACCTCACACATTCATGGTAAGGGAAGTTTGATCTTAAGACACAGTATAGGTGTAACATATGGATCCATAACAGCCACATACCAAGATCGCTTTATATAGTGATAATTTCATACCTTTTATACAAAAAAGAAGGTGAACAGAAATGTTCAGCATACATATTTATATTATCTTTGTAACCTAAAAATGATGTATTACACACATTACTATTTGTAAATGAGTTTACAAGATTCCACCATGGGACAATGAAATGGAATAGCAGTACAAAACCTTAGAAGCACTTGCTAAATGATTGAATAGTATATGTATTTAGCATGATAGATCTTGTAAACTCATACCCAATGGCACCATGTATTTTTTGTACACTAAGATATGAACTACCATCTTATTCCTTTCCCTCTGTTTTCTCAATACTCCCTTGTTTGGTCAGAGTGTGTGAAGCATATTCTTTTACTCTCTGTGTAACTATTCATTCATTGTTCGCTTTATTAGTTTTTTCTATCAGAACACATCGGTTTCTTGTAAATATGGCAAGAGAACACTGTGGCAATCCAATAGTGCCTGTTTTTGTAACTGTTCCCTAATTCCTACACGTGGAATCAGCAAAAGACTGCTTCAGCAGTCTAACAGCACATGTCGGGTAGCGTGACTGTGACATCATCACGTTGTGACATCCTATCATGGGAATACTGCAAAACAGGCACAAGAGAAGCAGGGAGCATACCCTTCTAAGAAGCAGGATCATTCAGCCATTTTGTATGGTGCATGCAGAGACATTTTGCTACTAATTAGACTGTTTGGGACCTAGTAAGTATTATAAGGCACAAAGCAAACTAGAGCTTGTTTTAGCTTATTTTGAAACACAAATTCAAGCACATTGAAGCATTCCCAAAACAAACTTATGTGCTATGTATTCACAGCTTTCAGGATTCATGCATCAGTCTGATCGAGTAAGGTAGGGAAAACCTCCAGTTAAAAAGTGGCACAAGTTTCTTACTGTGGATAAATGATGGATTACTACAGATTATTCTGATATGCCTATGTTTTTGCAGATTTCTAAAGACAGTAAGAAGAAAGGAAAGCATAATTTTTACTTACAAAGGCTAATCCTTTTCTGGGCTATTAATATAGCCAGCACAGTTGTATAAGGTAGGATAAGCAGTACTAATAATGAATGAAATTACAATTCATTTAGTATCACAAACTAAAAACTTGTATTTTATATTAACAGCAACAAAGAAGATATAAAAAAATCAAGAAAATTAAAAATATATACCCCGTGAACAAGCCCATTTTATGGGTGGCATGTAGGGGAAGGAATAAACAAGATATTTGAAAGTGACTGGAAGTCGTTTTGGTAATATTTAAAGGGACCCCCAACCCCCATTTTGTCAGCATATGTCTACTGAGCCTCGGGGGGGGGGGAAGATGTTCTAGAAAGAACACTGCTCCATTGCCCACCATATCCTAGTTGTTGTTTTTTCCCACCATGGGAGACAATCTGTTAGGCACTGACTGGTCAGAAGGTATGTCCCTGGGACAGCGAGTGATGTGGCTGGGAGGAGAGGATACCAAAGGCAGTCAGGAAAGGTGGAACAAAGTATAATATATTCAGAGAAGGAGACATCCTCACACTTTGTCATATTGAACAGTATGAGTTTTTCACTGCAGAAAGTCTGCGAACAAGATGGGAGCAAATTTGCAGGGCACACAGTTAAGGACTTATGGAGGTACAATAATATCTAACCTTGTGGTTGCAGAGCATAGCATGATAAGAAGAATCCTTTCTTCTTCTTTCTTTTTACCTATAGTTTTTCATTTACCATGCATGCATTTTGTTTATTTTGGGGGGATTTGATGTTCTATATTTTGTATACAGTATATGGGGGTTTGATGGTGCGATTTTTATTTGCCAAGATGCATTTGCATTTTTTCTTTGACTCTCTATGTTTTTTCTTTCTCTGTTTATACTGTGCTCTATACTTGACGAGTTTTACTTAATTTGTGTTATATTTTATTGTGTTTTATTTTGTTTTATTTTATTGTAAATAAACTTCCTAACTCTTTCTGAGAAGTGCCCTGGGATCTTTTATGTCCAGTTGAACAACTACTGGAACAGACAGAGAAGACCTCTGTTTAAGGCACCTCATGAGTGCAGAACCCCCCTCATCCTGCAGTATAGTGTCAGTACTAGGATTAACCCAAGTTTCTGATGTGGTACTACAACACAAAACTTTCTAATCTGCCAGCCTCAGAGGTGAAAGTGCAATCTGCTGAGCCATGTGCACTGATAAGGTCAGGTCACTAGTAGATTTAAATTTAAGTTTAAGAAGTAATGAAGCTAACTGTCCCAGGCTTGTAGAGTGAGTCATTCATCCTAGTAGATAAGGGGTCAGGAGCCCTGGGAGGTAGAGGGGGCAAAGTTTGTTCAGGGCTATGAAGATCAACCCAAAAAATCCTGTAGTCAGTCTGCTGCATCACAGGCAGCCAAAGCAGCAGCCATAGAGAGGGAATCACATGCTCTGTCTTCTGAATGGAAGTCTGAAGCCTTGTGCTGCATTCAGCATGAACTGCAGATGGTAGATCTGACCACATGGCAAGCCCTTACAGAGTAGGTTATAATAGTCCAAATGAGGGAAGGGGAGATAATCACCTGTACAAGGGTCTTTATATTGGAAGAGTCTAGTAAAGGACAGATTTCAGTGATGTTCTTAAAGTAGTACTTAAGGTGGTAAAAAGAACTCTTGATGACAACAGACACTTGATACTCAAATTTCACCCTTTATCAATGACTCCTGTCAGACTAGGAACTACCTTCTGTACTTCAAGATGCACACCAATAAGAGAACTGGTAGCCTGACATTACACCCAAGTGCAGAAACCTGATGATCTGTGCCATTAAGTAGCAGCTCCATCTTTCCAGGATTGAACTGCAGCCTGTTGGAGGACATTCAGTTACTGATCTCAGACAGGTAATGTGCAGACATTGGCACTGAGAAACCCTCATCAAGTGCAAAGGAAACATATAACTGGGCATCATCTTCATGAAAATAAAACCAGGGAAAACAAACAAGCCTGCTCCTAGGGCTGCACTGTGCAAACTCTGAGTATATAGTACTAGCAACAAAACTGGAGTGAGGCCCATTTCACATTAAGCACACAGAAACAGCAAAAATAGTATAACACTCTTCACTTTATTAAAGGTGCAGTGAAGAAATAACACTAGCATGCAATACAGTATAAATAAGCACATTTTTCTGCTTTTGTTTGCACAAATCACTGCACTTTTAACAAAGTGAAGTGCTTATATGAGCCTCACTCCAATGCTGCTGCTATAGTAATGAAACCTTACATGGTTAAGTACTTCCTACTGACTTCCCCCAGAGGCAGCATAAGCACTAAAACAACAACAGGGAGAGAATCAACCCCTGGGTTCTTTTTTTCAAAAGGATTGGTCCCATTCCATGCCTGTAGCAAACATCGTTTGAAACTAGGGCCCCTGGGGGACACCACCATCCAGGCTTATTGACGAAGATTGGTAGAGGCTTATCGTTACCTACTGCTCTTGGTCCAAAAGGAATGACCTGAACCAAGTTAGCACCACACCAGTCACACCCACAAATCCCCTTAGTCTGTCCATCATTGTCATCAAGTACTCTACCATTTGAAGTGCTGATTCCCACATGAGGAGGATCAAAACAGAATCTTCACCATGATCTGTTACTAAAAGGAGATCATGACAAACCTCGATGTGGCAGAGTGAAACCCCTCTGGATTGCTGTTACCACAAGGACATTTCCTCTTCATTATTCCCCCCTTCTTTAAAGAGCCCCTGACAGCATTGTGACTACTTTGAGAAAATGTAATGTTTAGCACAAGTTAGCTTATATTTTAATATTATTTATGTATTTCTCATTCTTCTTTATTACTAAGGATATTTGCATGTAAACAAGATCACTGCCCTGTCTGTTCTGGCTGCTTGCCTACATATGACATCACAGTTCTGTTTATGACATCACAGTCTGTTGCTGTGGGAATAATTATGATGCCATAAATGGGGGATTATTTATTTTACTTATTTATTTATTTAAAAGTTGATAACCTGGAAAAGCACCATGACCAGAAGCTCATTTCCAGCTGCAAGCCATATTATGATGTCATATGTAGGATAGCAGAACGAGCAGATAAGGTCTAAGGGACAGTAAGTCTCTTTCATACAGCTGTCCTTAGTAATAAAGAAAAAAGGTAAATAATTATAGAAAACACATGAAATATAAACTGAACTGTCTAAATCTCTCATTTTTTCCAAGTTTTTCTAACTGTGTCAGGGGCTCTTTAAGCCTACTGCAATAGCATATTCTATTTTTGTAGTCTATCTTGATTATTTCACTTTTCTACTATGATGGGGTGGCCTCCCACTGTAGTATCTCCTACTATTCTTCCCTGCTGATTTATTCAATTTTTCATCCCTGGTGGTATTTCTGTAGAGGCAGTGTTTTGCCTCCTACGTGTTCACGAGCCGTTGTATAGGGGACAGTACATTCTGTAAGTGAACAATAAATACACAGGATTATTATTACATAGGGTTGTTTGCCCAAAAATAAAAGTGGTAGGGTTGTTTGTCCCAAAAATAAAAGTGAACTGTTGTACAGAAACCTATAGAGGAGCTAGCCAGCTCCGTTGATATGGCACTGGGCCTTGAGCCTACAGGGATGCCTGTGGCATCTGGTTTGGTCTGAGTGTCCATAAAATGAGTGGCATCTGCATTTACAAGAGAAGAATGATGATAGTGATGTTTAAAATAGGGTGTAATTACACCCATAAATAAACATATTTTGGTGCCCCATTTGCTCCAGGTGGAGCACAAGTTATTTATATATATCACTTTCTGCGGCTGTTTTAGCTCCCCAAAGGTGAGGCTATAATATGATAAAAGGTGCTGGAGGCAGACTAGAATAAAATCTGCATTGGTGTAATTGTTCTGAGGTGGACCAGAAGGAAAAAAACACTAACAGTGGCTATTAGGAGAAAGCACTCCTTCCCTGCAGAAAACTCCATACTTCTCCCATTGTAATGCAGGTGCTAGCACTTGATGAAGGAGAGTGATGAGAACTGAAAGCACTGCAAGCTGCATCTCCCAAGGCATAGTGGAGCAATGAAAGAACTCCGGTTGTGGCTCTATTGAGAAAGGTGCGGCGCTCGCTTCCAGAAGGCAAACTGGGACTAGCGCTGCACACTGCTATTAATATTAAACACCAAAAGGAGAGGGCTCATTAAGAGAGAGCACTAAAGCAAAACTAGCTTTTGGCAAATGAGGAAAAAGAGCCATATGGGATCCCCAGAGTGGGGACAAAAACAAAACAAGGCCCAAATGAAACAGTGAGCCGTCGGCTGACGATTTCAGCTGGCAGAACATTGGCATACAATACGAAATGGACTCCTGCCCTACTACAAAACAGCAGAGTAAGGGAGAACATACACAAACTGTTTTAAATACCAAAAGAAAACAGTATTTTAAAAGAATAACGGATCTAATAAGGGGAGGCTAACCCCAGGTCCTTCCCTGCTTCTGCTGTCCAGTGATATGCCCCTAGGAGGCAGCAGGCTCAATTAGAAGCTTATTTATAAGGACATTGACAGTCCATAATACTGTCCTGGGGAGGAGTTAAATGCCTCATCAGACCCTTAAGAATATATCAGTCCAAATAAATGGCTTCAATGGGACCAAGAGATTAAAAATGACAACATAGTTTGCTTGTGAATTTTATTATAGTTTGGTCCAGCTGATCCCCCATTTTGATTTATTAGAATATTTTTTTTTGTAAAATATAATAGGGGTGGATCAGCTGACCCTGTGATGTCAGAGGTTGGTCCTATATAAACACCCCTGGTGCTCAATCAGTCAGATGAGCCTAGGTAAGCAGTAGGGATGTAAGTATTGCAGAACCATATAGCACAGAAGATAGTGGAGAGACTATTTGGAGTTTGATTATCCACTCTGTGGCAGTGCTGCTAGAATCATAGACTTTGACTGCAGATAAGGACCGCTTGGCCCACCTAGTCGACCCATTTCCCTACCTAGAGGATAAGATGCAGATCCTATTTAACTAGCAGCCTATTTCTTCCTACCCCCCACAAAAATTGTCTTATGTCTGTCCCATGCATTCTTGAATTCTCCCACAGTTTTAGACCCCACAACCTCCTCAGGGAGGCTGTTCCATGCATCCACCACTCTCTCAGTGAAAAAATACTTCCTCACATTGGCCCTGAGCCATCCCCTCTCTACCTTCAAATTGTGTCTCCTTGTTCTTGCACACCTCTTTTTCTGAAAGATGCTACCCTCTTGGACTTTGTTGATTCAACTCAGGTACTTAAACGTTTCTATCATGTCCTCCCTCCTTTCTTCAAGGGTATACATATTAAGCTCCTTTAGTCTCTCCTCATATGGCTTCTCTTGTTGACCCTGCACCATTTTAGTTGCCCTCCTCTGAACTGCCTCCATCCTGTCTATGTCCTTGCAGAGATGAGGTCTCCAGAACTGGACACAGTACTCCCGATGGGGTCTCACCAACTGTCTGTACAGAGGGATAACAACTTCCTGTTTTCTGCTGGTGATACCTCTCCCTATACATCCCTGCATCCCCCCAGCCCTTCCTAACATCTTCTCAAATTGCTTGCTAACCTTAAGGTCATCTGGTATGATTACCCACAGGTCCCTTTCATTTTTGTTGTTGTTACTACCTCCCCCCCATTGTGCAGTCTTCCCGAGTTATTATTTCCCAGGTGCATTACTTTGCACTTCTTTGCACTGAATCCAAGCTGCCATACTTCAGACCATTCCTCCAACCTTGTCAAGTCCCTTCTCATCCTTTCCACACCTCCTTGTGTATCAACCCTGTTGTAGATCTTTGTGTCATCTGCAAAGAGGCATACTTTTCCTTCCAGTCCCTCTGCAATGTCACTTATAATGACATTAAAAGGGACTGGACCCAGTACTGAACCCTATGGTACCCCACTAGTAACCCCTCTTTCTTCAGAGTGGACTCCATTTAGAATTACCTCTGTGTCCTGTTGTTCAGCCAATGTTTTACCCAGGCTACCACCCTGGGACTCACTCCCAGGCTGGTTAATTTGACTACTAATCTTTTGTGTGGGACTGTGTCAAATGCTTTGCTAAAGTCTAGGTAGGCCATGTCCACAGCCCCTCCCTGGTCTACTTCTTTGTTCACCCAGTCAAAGAAATCAATTAGATGTATCTGACATGACCTTCCTGCTGTGAACCCATGCGGCCTTGGGTCCTGTGCCCCACTGGCCTCTAGGTACTCAACAGTTCTTTCCTTCAGAAGTGATTCCATCACTTTCCCTACCACAGAGGTCAAACTGACAGGTCTGTAGTTTCCTGCCTCTGTCTTGGTCCCACTTGTGTGAAGGGGAATCACATCAGCCTTCTTCCAGTCCTCAGGTACCACACCATCCTCTCATGATTTGTTAAAAAGAGTAGTCAGTGGTGTCACTAGTTCTCTGCTTAATTCTTTTAGAATTCTGGGATGAATTTCATCTGGTCCCAATTGCTTTGTCCACCTTCAGTTTAAGGAGTTCTTTCAGAACCCTTTCTTCTGTGAAAGGACTGGGATCGACCTCCCCCCCCCCCAGAGTGCTTCTGTTAATTGGATTAGACACCTCCCCCACTTCCTCTTTTGTGAATACTGAACAGAAGTATTCACTCGGTATCCCTGCTTTTTCACTGTCGCTGTCTGCCCACCCACCCACCATCCATTCTATTCAGCCTCACTATCCCTCCCTTTGTCTTTCCACGTTCCCTGATATACCTATAGAAGGTTTTATCCCCCTTCTTAACTGAGTTAGCTATCTTTTCCTCAGTTTGTGCCTTTGCTATTCTGACTACCCTCCCTGTTTCCTTCTGCCTTAACTGGTACAGTTCTCTGTCCTGCTCCTTCTGTGTTTCCTTATACTTCCTAAATGCTATCGTTTTCTCCCTAACCTTCACCGCCACCTCTTTTGAGAACCATAGTGTCTTTTTCTTTCATTTTGATTTGTTATTTGCTTAACACAAAGGCTTGTTGCCTCTGTGATGGCAGTTTTGATATTTCCCCATTGTTGCTCCACCCCTTCTTCAAGCCTGTTTGCTAGTGCTTTTCTAAGGCACTCTCCAATCTTGCCAAAGTCAGCCCTCCTGAAGTCCAGAACCCTCACTTTTGTATGACTTGACTCTGTATCTGAGTTTATCATGAACCACACTGTTTGGTGGTCACTTGTTCCCAAAGGGCTACCCAGTTTTAGATCTGAGATCCTGTCACTGTCCCCATTTGAGAGTATGAGGTCTAAGATTGCTCCCTCACGAGTAGGTTCCAAAACTAGCTGTCTGAGGCATGCCAACTGAAGGGCATCATGAATGGCCCTGCTTTTGGATGTGGTTACAGCAAAAGTGCTCCAGTTAACATCTGGCATATTAAGGTCCCCCATCAACAGTATCTCCCCTTTCTCTGCCATCCTAAGTGTGCTTCTATCATATCCTTGTCCATTCCCTCCCCCTGACATGTGGGTCTGTATACAACCCCTGTGTGGATTACGGTGCCATTTCCAGTCTCTAAGGTGACCCACAGTGCCTCCTCTCCTCCCTGTTTACTCTTTTGTTCAGTTGCTTTTATCCCTTTCCTTACATAGACAGCTACTCCTCCGCCTTCTGCCCTCCCTGTCTCTCCTGTAGGCTGTGTACCCTGGTATGGTAACATCCCAGTCCTGGTTCTCTGTGTACCATGTTTCTGTGACTGCTACAATATCCAGGCATCCCTCTTCCATCAAGGCCACCAGTTCAGGGAGCTTGTTTCCCAGACTACAGGCATTGGTACTCATTACCCTCCATTTCTTGATGGTCTTACCCATTTTTGCTCCATCCCTGTCCTTATTGCATTTGTCACTTTCTCCATTTACCCCTGTGCTTCATCCTATCGACATCTCTATGTTGGTGTCTACCTCACTTAGTACCCTGATTTTGGGGAAGGGGGCTAAGATTTTCCTGCTCCTTTCCAGTGCCTTCCCCCTTGGCTAGTTTAAATGCTTGCCAATGAAGTATTTAAACCTATCACCTAGGATCCTGGTTCCCCTCCTGGACAGATGCAGACCACCACACCAGTATAGGCCTGTATCCCTCCAGGTGGGCCCCCTGTCCCCAATGAAGCCAAATCCCTGAGCTCTGCACCAATTTTTTCTACTACTGATTGAATCCCATGGTGTGGAGCACCCTAGCCTCACCCGTGCCATAGACAGGCAGCACCTCCGAGAAGGTTACCGTGTGTGCTATTTGTCTAAGGCCCCTCCCCATCTCCACAAATGCTTCTTGCACTGCTCTGATCCCTTTCTTAGCCAGGTCATTTGTTCCTAGGTGGACAATGGCATCCATATCCCTCCCCCGTGCAGCTGCTCCTGCGATCTTAAGGATTCACTCCCTGTCCCTCCAAGTCATGGTGCCAGGCAGGCATCTTATCTCCCTCTCCCTTCCTTACCCAGTTCTACCTTCCCTACAATGGAGCCCCCCACCAGGAGTTGTTTCCTTCCCCTGTGGGGTCCCATGCCACCCTCCTGTGGGTCTCCTTGTGGGGATTCCCAGCATCCTCCTTGGTCTCCACTGTGAGTGCCTCCATAGAGGAACCACACTTTTTCAGAACAGCATAGAAATTGTGGAGAGGTACAACTGGAGTGATGCACCTCTGTTCCACCACCCTCACCCTCCCTGAGCCCACTGTGGTCCAACTGCTCCTCTTTCCTGGCAACCTCTGAGGCAACAGCAGTGACCCTGGTGGTCCCTGGGTGGGACAGGAGGTCCCACAAATCCTAGCCAACTCATCCTGGAGATCAGCAACCTCCTCCCTCAGCCCAGAGAGGTGCCTGCAGATGGGACAACACTGCATCCTCCAGAACGTCTCCAAGAAGACTGCTGCTTCACAGCCACTGCATTGCACCATTCCCATTATGTCTTTTTTCTGGCCCCCTAACTGTTGTTTAGAATACTTACTCTTCCCTCTGTATGTTTATTTCTTTTTTCTCTCCCTACTTACTTAATGCCTCTGTGCCCTTTTAGCTCCTGATCTTCCTGTTCTGAGACAAGAAGTTCCTGTATTTCTCAGTAGACGCCTTACTTGCTCAGAGTCAGACCTCCAGCAGCTAAGGGGGGACAGAGAGCTACTCTTGCCCTTCTAGGATGGTGAGTCTTAGGTGGCTCTGTGATCAACCACTTCCTGCTCCCAAACAGGAAGTTCCTGTTGTCAGTTAAATCCTGTGCCTATAAAAGTAGAAATGGCTGAGGGTGGGCGGGTGGAGGGGAGAGAAGGAGGGCAATATAGTCCCAGTAGAGAAGTTTTAGTTATACCAGTAGTTCCTTCCTCCTGGTGTTCTGTCTGTTATCTGGCAGAAGCTATCTAAGGTAGTGTTTAAATCTGTTTTTAACCTGGCTCCTCCTAGATAAGCCACTCCCCCTACTTTGCTAGGGTAGAGCAGTGCTGATGCTTGGCTACTTTATTTTGAGTTTCTCATTTAGTTTATTGTCTAAATTTTTTATTATGAGTTAAGAATTTTAAAGAAAAATTAAATTCACACATAACCAATATGTGTTTCAAAAACTTAAAAATTGTGTTTGTGTTGTTGACTTCCCACACCCTTCCACTGTTTGGTGTCAGAAGTGGGACAGCTGGTTGTCAAATGCAGCAGGGGGAAACCAACAACTGGTACCAGACCTGGTACCCAGACAACAATGAATATGGCTGACAGAGTTGATGAAAAGAAGTTGGGAGCAGTGACCTGTGACCAAATGGAAAGGACCAGAGAACCATTAAACCCAGGGCTGGCATTCGACATTTGGAGGAGGACCTAGAAAACAAGAGCTATGAGGAGGATGAAGGGCCAGTGCCTAGGGAGAGACATCAGGAGCCCAGGGAGGAACTACCAGAAGGCCTGATGGATCTGTTGTGATGATTGGCCAGATGGAACTTGAGAGGCAAAGAGACCTTGACCTTCAAGAATGAGACAGGGAATGCTGAAGGCAGGGTCTCAGGTGGGCAGACACTATACAAATGCTAAAGAATATGGGGCCAGGGCATAGATCTAGTTGGGATGGGGCAAACCCCAATTCCAAAGATATAAAATTAACAAAAATGACTGCATCAGATGACATAGAGTCATATCTGACAACATTTGAGAGGGTGGCTAGGGCATGCAGGTGGCCTCCTAATCAGTGGGTAGTGCACCTAGCACCCTATTTGACAGGAAATGCCCAGCTACTGTAGCATATCAGAATATGGACTCTTGCATAATAGATGATTACGATTTGGTTAAGCAAGAGATTCTAAAATGATACACCAAAAATTCAGAAACTTATTGGCAGAGATTTCATGACCTGAAACACGCAGAAGATGAGCCCCGCAGAGAAACTTTTATGAGACTAAGTGAGCTGTGTTTTAAATGGATTCTGCGAGAGGGGAAGTCTCACAATGACATTATAAAAATATTTGTAGTGGAGCAGTTCCTGCAGATCCTGCTTGTAGATGTAGAGATATGGATAAAAGAACACAATCCAAAGCCAGCGGAAGTGGCCATCACATTGGCAGAAGGTTTCCTTGCTGCCCAACAGCCTTATAAAAAGGGAGGACAATGGACACCTGACTCTCCTGCAACTAAGGTCTCCCAACAGCCAGTAAAACCTAATTTGAATTTTAGTAACAAAAAGTATGAAAACAGGAGTGGGTCAGGTGGGAGAACTTTCCCTCAGGACATAGTCTGTCATAATTGTCAAGGACTGGGGCATATAGCTCGATTTTGTCCCATGAAAAAAGTGGACACGACACATCTGGCATTGTTGAAAACTGGATATTTTCTAACAGATGTACAGATTGCAAATCAGACTGTATTGGGCCTGATAGATTCAGGTAGTAACAAGCATTTGTCAATGCCAAATGTTGTCTCGCTGGCATTGGTAGTGCAGGAGTTAGAGATGCATAATAGGAGTGGCAGTGAAGTACTGAACTGACGCAAACCCCATGCCCACTCTGCAGAGACTGACAGGTATTGGGGTGTGCCTTTGGGTCATCAGCTATAACACTCATGCCATTTTACCTCACCCTACCCTGTAGACACTGACAAGTGTCGTGGTGTGCTTTGGGTTCCTTGAGCATTATACTTACCCCATCCCATAAGGAAATATGCTGAGGTAGGTGCAGTATAGGAGAATGGGGTGAACTTTGTGGCTGAACACTTCAAAACACACCTCGATGCCTGTTAGTGACTACAGGGTGGGGGTGGGGGTGGAATGTTGGGTGCATTACAGCTGATGATCCCAAGTCACACCCCTGATGCCTGTCAGTCTCTATAGGGTGGGGTGTAACAGTTGGAAACCCTAATGCCAAAGGCGTGTGTTGGTGTTTTCACTCCAAATTATCAACATGGGCTTTTTGTGACCCCACCTCATGAAGAGCGGCAGTATCAGCTTGTTAGTTGAAAGGTGATTTTGCACAGCGACTGTGCCATTTGGTGTCACAGGTTTGTAAACACATTTTGGGCAGGATGTAAAAAATGACAACTGTATTGTTCATTAGGAGGTGTAAAAAAATGGCAATGCTGAAAATCTGGAGTGAAAATATGAAAAATCGCTGAAGGCATGAGCATGCATAGAAACTGCGCAATGCACGTCCGTAACCCAATTATTTGTGGGGGGTTTTAAACCACATTTTCAACATGGGCATTTTGGGGCCTCCCCTCATGAACAACGGCACTGTGAATTTCTTAATCTGTCCCAAAAGTTGATCTCCCACAGCAACCACACCATTGTACGCCACAGGTGCAAAAACACATTTTGGGCAGGATGTGAAAAATGACAGCTGTACTGTTCATAAGGAGGTGTGAAAAAATGCCAGTTTTGAAAATCTTTCATGAAAATATTGATAATTTGCGAAGTTACAAGGATGCATGGAAACTGCGCAACACATGCTTGTAACACAGTCATTTTATGGACTTTCATTACCAAATTTTCAACATAGGCATTTAGGACCTCTGCTTATGATCAGTGTCACTGTCATTTTGTCAAACTGTCCCAAAAACTGATTTCACACAGCGACTGTGCTATTCTGTGCCGGACGTGCGAAAACACATTTCGGCCAGGATATGTAAAATGGCAGCTGTACTGTTCATAAGGAGGTGTGGGAAAATGGCAATGTTGAAAATCTGGAGTAAAAATATTACAAATTCATGAAGTTACGAGCATGCATGGAAACTGCACAACTTCACGCTCAAAAAACAGCAATTTTTTTGGATATTTTTCATCAAATTTACAACATAGGCTTTTTGAGAGCTCCCCAACCCCCATGATCAGTGGCACTGTCATTTTGTTAATCGGCCCAGAAAGGTGATTCTGTGCAGTGACCACAAAATCACCTTTTGGGACTGAATTACACCATGACAGTGACTAAATTCATGAGGACGGTTCCGAATAACCCCATGCTGAAAATTTGGTGCCAAAATTCCCCAAAATGGCCAAGATATGCACCAAAGTTGAAAAAAACATTTATGCCATTATACAGCTTACTGGCATTTCTTCAGTTCACGGTTGGCTTTGAAGAGTGCAGATGTGTTCCCGGTCCACCAAAGATCATTGTGCTGGGCTCCAGAGGTACTGTAAGTATGGGGTGAGGGTGTGTGTGGGGAGGTGGGGTATGCAGTGGGTGGGTCGGGTTGAGGAAGGAGCAGGACAGACCGTGAGGGACCATTTTCTGATTTACAGGTTTAAAAAAGTTGCAGGTCTTTTTTTTACAGGGAGTAGGCAAACTGGGGTGGGCCCCAACATGCCACCTGAGTGTTTTGGGGGGGGTGCTGTAGTTGATGGGGGATTGGGTACCCCATTGGCACATATGGAAAGGGGGCAAGAGCCGAGGGGGATTGGGCACCCCCCTTGGCAAACAACAAAAGTGATGGGGGGACATAATGCCAACAGGGAGTGGGCTCCCCCATCTGCAAATTAAACAGGGAAGGGAGGACTGAAGCCAATGTGGATTGGGCCCCCCCATCAGTAAAGAAAAACTGGGGGGGCGCAGGATGCCGAGGAGGATTGGGCACTCCCTCGGCACACACTTTGAAATGGGAAGGAGGGGGCATTATGCTGACAGAGAGTGGGCTCCCCCATCGGTAAATGAAGTGTGTCAGGGCATGCCGACAGGGGATTGGCACCCCTGAAGTCGGCACTATGTGTGGCAGCAGTCAGTGCCAGCATGTTTATGGAACTGCTTCACCAGGAAAGGCACACCGCTGCATGATGAGCTTGGTTCTAATTGCAGTGGACCTTTTCTTTGATCTGGTGGCCAGTTTACATGTTTGCTGGTGTCAGCACCGGCAGCTGCCTTATTGGGGAATGAGGGACACACCTACAGATGCATGCCCTGCATTCACCCACAGTGACTGCACCTCCAAATCTGCTACTACAGTAATATGTTGGCTGGCACGCAAGTGTGAGCCAACATAAAAATATTCTAGTGAGACCTGAATTGCTGGGACTAACTAAAAATGGGCCCCTATAAATGTAGTCTGTGTCCATGGGGATATGCATCAATATCCAACAGCAAAGATACAGTAGATTAAATGTCAAAGGGAAGACCACCAAAGTTATGGCAGGACTTGTCTCTAAATTGCCAGTACCTATAGTGCTAGGACATGACTTTCCAGACTTTTCTTCATTGTTAGTGGAAAAAGAGACTATTGCAGCAGTAACTGCCAGAGCCCAAAAATAAGAAAAAACAATTACTTGGGGAACTGTTTCCCTTTGAGGGAGAAGTAATTGATGCCCCTGACAAAACCAAGCAGTCTTTGAATACCAAGAAGTAACAACAGAGGAAATGGCATAGAGACCAAAAAATGACTGCCAGAAGAAATTAAATGTGTTTTTGTAAATACTGATGTCAGTCTAAAACAAAAAGATGATACAGCCTTGAAATCTTGCTTCCAACAGGTGAGGAAAGACCAAAAACCAGGTGCCCCAGAAATAAGGATAATAAATAATATGTTATACAGGGTTTGTATGAATCCAGTTATAGGAGAGAAAACAGCAGTTAATGGTCCCCACATGTTTCAGATGAGATCTGATGTACTTAGGACATGATTTGCCTTGGGCAGGATATGCTGGGAGGGACAACATGCTAAGTATGGTCCAACAGAGATTTTTCTGGCCTGAAATCCATGAGGACATAGCTCAGTACTGTCAGGGATGTAAGGAGTGTCAGTTGACAGCTCAGACAAGAAAAAAGATGTGGTACCCCTTATACTGCTACCTTTAATCACCATCCCATTCGAGAGGCTAGGGATGGACATTGTGGGGCCCCTGGCAAAGAGTTCAAAGGGGGAATAGGTTCATCTTGGTGGAATGTGATTATGCCACCAAGTACCCTGAGGCCATTCCAATGAAAACAGTCACTACCCCCAAAATAGCCGAAGAGTTAGTGAAACTGTTTACTTGGGTAGGAATACCCAAAGAGATTCTCACTGACGGGGATTTATTATAATGCTGCGCTCTTAAAAGACCGTCACTACCTCCTGGAATTAGTGGCTGTCCGTACATCTCCATACCACCCACAGACAGATAGTCTAGTGGAGCATTTTAACCAGACACTCAAGAGAATGCTGAAAAGGTTTGTGGACGAAGAAGGGAAGGATTGGGACAAATTTCTTCCTTTTGTTTTGTTCTCCTATAGGGAGGTTCCCCAAGCATCAACAGGCTATTCCCTCTTCTCTTTACTTTTTGGCAGAAATCCCTGAAGACCTCTAGATGTGGTTAAAGAGTGTTGGGAGGAGGGTAAAGAGATGAAATACCCAGGTATAGCTTCATACATGAAGGAATTCAGAAAAAAGATTGGTATTATATACACAAAGGGCACGTGAGGCAGGGGTGAAAGCCCAAGTGGTTCAAAAAGAGGGGTATGACCAGAAAGCCTTCAAAGAGAAAACATTTACAGAAGGAGAACAGGTACTATTGTTGTTGCCAACTTCCACAAATAAACTACTAATGAAATGGCAGGGGCCATATAAGGTGTTGTGACAACAGGATCTGTCATATATGAGATACAGACTTCCGATAGAAGGTTCAGAAAAAAAGGTGTATCGTCCATTTGTTGAAGAGATGACATGAGAAAACTGATCAAAATGTTGAATTTTTGGTGATGCCAGAGATGGGAGATAATGAGCTGGAATTGGCCTATAGAAGGCTAGAGACAGTACAAGGGTCCAAGTAGGTATTTATAAATCCTTACTTAGATCAGTCCCAACAGAAAGGTTTACAAAACCTGGTAAATGAACTAATACAGCCTTTACCAGTATTCCAGGGCAAGCCAAGGGGGTAGAACAACAGATTCATACAGAATTAAATTAGCAGAACAAAAATGTATAGGCTCACTAAGAGGGTACGGGAGGAGGTACAAATTGAAATTCAGAAACTACAGGCATTGCATATTATTGAACCATCTAAAAGTGCATGGGGTTCCCCCATTGTTGTTGTCCCAAAGAAGGAGGGAGACATTAGGTTATGCCTAGATTTCAGAGATTTGAACCAGGTGGCCCAGTTCAATGCCTACCCAATGCCCAGGGTAGATGATATACTTGATAGACTAGGGAATGCTAAGTATATATCCACTTTGGACCTAACAACAGGATACTGGCAAATTCCCTTAGAGAAGTTGGCCAAAGAAAAACCAGCTTTTAGTATACCAGCGGGGCTCTTCCAATTTAAAACGATGCAATTTGGATTCCATGGAGCACCAGTGACATTTCAGCCCTACATGGATAGGGTGCTGGCACCACACAGTAATTTTTGTGCAGCATAACTAGATGACTTTTTTTTTTAGTCCAACTTGGAATACCCACTTGGTGCATTTAAAGGCAGTGATTACTTCCATCAAACAGGCTGGAATGACAATAAATCCAACTAAGTGTGCTTTGGCAATGCAGGAGACCAGATATTTAGAATTTATACTGAGAAACAGTATGATAAAACCAGAAATCAACAAAGTGGAAGCTGTAGCGGAATGTCTAGTACCTGTCACAAAAAAACATGTTCGATCGTTTCTATGTTTGGCAGGGTATTCTTTCCTAATATTGCTGCAGTCGCTTCCCTGTTGACAGATTTAACAAGAAAATAGCGTGGAAACAAGGTGAAATGGTCCCCAGCATGTGAAGATGCCTTCCAACAGATTAAGTCAGCTTTGTGTTCCTCCCCAGTTCTAAGAAGCCCAAACTTCGATCATCCCTTCAAGGTGCATACTGATGTCTCAGGGACTGGGATCGGGGCTGTCTTAAACCAAACAATTGAGGGAGAAGAACACCCTGTGGTATATATTTTGCATAAACTACATGACCAAGGACAGAAATATTCCACAATGGAGCAGGAGTGACTGGCTGCCAAATGGTCCATAGAGGCCTTACGATTTTACTTATGGGGAACTCCTTTTACACTGGTCACAGATCATAATCCGTTATGCTTCATTTCCCAAATGAATGATAAAAACAACTGAATTATGAGGTGGTATTTTGCACTACAACTCTACAAATTTACTGTAAAGCATAGGGCAGGTTCTGCACATGTACATGCTGATTTTTGTCTAGACACATTGCTGCCAATGAGACATGAAATGCATGATGTGGTTAACAGTTGACACTGTATTAAGAAATTGTACTGTAACAGATATAAGACACCCAAGGGGGTATATAATTAGAAATAAGAATGTAAGAAGCTAACAACAGTGCAGACTATTGTTAGTGTAATTGAATATTACTGTTGTTTTGAAGAAACAGGGACCCTGTGGTCACGTGATGCAGGCAACCTAGTGGCAGCAGAGATTCAGGGCTCCTGTTCCTATCCTCGCATCGCCTTCTTTTTCTACCAGTTTTTGGCTTGATTTTGTTAACATAACCAACACTACGAAGAGAGGGCACCTTCAGCATTTGCTTTCACTGAAATTTGCATAGTTATTTGAAGCATTTCTTCCGCGATGGATACTGATATGAAGCTGGCCCAGCTTAAACATACATCGCCTCCCTTGCCTGAGAAAATGCTCAAGAAAGTTAAACCTCAAGGGAGAGCTTCCATCTCTAAGGGCCCTGCAGCTACACAACTGATTCCCCTCACAGAAGATCGTCTTTTGCTACCATTTCATGAGGCCCTTCAGGAAATCTCATCGGAGATCAAGTCTATCTGAAGTGACAAGGTCGACCTGGCTAAGATAGTTGGAGACAAGGAGGCCCATTCTTTCTCCTTAGAAAGGTGAATGGATAAAGTAGACCCAGAGATAGTTCAGCTCCGACAGCTTGTATATAAACTGCAGCTTAAAGTGGAGGACCTTGAAGGCAGGAGCAGACAGAATAACATTCTTATTATGGGCCTTCCAGAGTCGGAGGAAGGCCCCAACATTATTACATTCGTGCAGAAGCTTCTACAAAAGATTGTGGGCCCTTTCTCCCTCAGTAACATCTACCAAACTGAGAGATCTCACCGCTCACTTCAGCCCCGACCTCAGCCTGGGTCACCCCCAAGACCTCTGCTCCTAAAATTTCTAAGTTTTGTGGAGAGGCAACATGTGCAAAACAAAGTTAGGGTGCTCCAAGCAGTTATGTGGGAGGGCTCCAAGCTCTGAATCACTCAGGACTTGACGTTCGAAACATGGCAGAAATACTCAGCTTTCCATCCCACAGTCAGCAAGCTTATAGCTGTGAGTATCTCTTTCAAGATGTTATATCCTGCAAAACTTCAGGTGTTAATTTCTGGCTCTTGGATCTCCTACGATTCCCCAACCTTAGCTGTGGCTGATCTAAAGACTAGACTACTGGAGTTATTCAAGGATGGCTGACCTCTCCTTTATAATGTTCTGAGCCTTTGTAGGAAGGATATTCCCTTTAAATAGACACTATCAGACATTGTTGCTTTGTTTACCTGTTAGTGGTTTGCCTCCCAGTCCAGGACTTGCCATGCTTTTGGCGGGTAGGCAGGACTTTTCTCACGGCAATTCCTGACTCTCAAAATGGAGGGCAGTCGTGTGCATGGATTCTCATGATCAAGAAGGAACTGTTTTTTCGGGGTGTGGGAGGGGAGGGTTGTTATTAAATAGGACTGTTTGTTGGTCCGTGTGCTTTCCCCCCCTTCTCTTCCTCATCCCCATTTTGAGAGAATTCCAGGACTCTGAGCATTTCAAGTACTGTTCCCCTTTGGTATGTTGGATTGTAATGTAATTTAATAGTTGGTTTCATGATTTCTTTATTTGTTGGGGACTTGATGTCACCGTGAAGGGGAGTTACAATAACCTTGCCTAGCTCAGATTTTTATTCCTGGAAGCTCATGGCCTTGGTTTATGGTTATTTTGCTTGCTAGGCCATCAGGTTTTCCTGGGAGATTTAGATGTCATGCCTGACTAGTCACCAACCAGCAGTCCAGCCCTGGTGCATTAGTTTTGGCCTGTTTTCGTCACTCTTTCTTATACCAGGGTGGACTTTGGGTTAATTTTGGCTGTTTATCTACAACCTGGTTTCGATGTGCCATCCATTGTTTAAATCCATGTTATAGACAATTTTGTAGGAGAGGGATGGGGTTGCCCTGGCTCACACAAGCTCGTGGTGGATCTGCACAGCATGCCAGTTTATGGGGTGGTTTGGCTCCTTCACAATCCCACTATGTTGGGTCTGGTGGACTTGGCTCCTTCAGTTAATGGTTCTCTGGTCAGAACAAGGCCTGCAGACCCTATTAGCATTTCAGTGCTTTTTCCCCTGGGATTTGTTTAGGAGCCTTTTTTTTTTTGGGGGAGGTCTTCTCTGCTAGTTTTCTCTATTTTCAATTATAGATCTCTTCCATCAAGAAAGGCCATTGTACATAGTTGCTGGGGTGGAGAAGGGGTGGAGAAGGGTTCAGTTTCCCCTTAAGGATCTGTGGTATTCTTCGGTTGAGCAGGTTTTGGGCCCTGGGGTTGTTGGTATTTGGGAGGGTGAAGGTCAATGTTTGTGGGTCTGGGGGGGTAGGGAATAGGACCATATTACCTTATCATGGTGGTGGGTTTTCTGGTTTCTCAATTTTTGTGCAGAGACATGGCTGGACTGTTTCGGATGGGGGGGTTGGTTTGGGTTTGGGGAGGAACCTTGGAAATCAGACTTCTGTTCAAATTACCGTTTAATATGTCCTACTAATTGTATTCTGGCTTCTGAGGTTCTGGGTTATTGGGAGGGGAGTGGGAGAGTTTGGACAATGTATATCTTTACCCGTTTTGTTTCCCTTCATACTTTCCTTGCTCTACCTGATGGCCATATGTTGATCGAGCAATATGGCTCTAATCTTAAGATCTGCTTGTGGAATGTAAAAGGGGCCCAATCTCCTACTAAGAGGACCAAAATTATTCTACATTTTCATAAACTAAGTGTAGCTGTCATGTCCTCTAGGAGAGTCACCTCCTCACCTCTCAGGTGCTACAACTCCATAGAACGTGGGTAGGGCAAGCTTTAGGTATGAGGTGAATTCCAAATGAGGGGGCATTGCTATTCTCATAGCCTGTCAAATTCCATTTAGACTTTTGGACACCATTACAGATACCCATGGGAGATACATTATAATTAAGGCCCTGTTGGGCCACTCAGAGATAGTGCTGGGCTCGATATATGGTCCCACGGCTGATGACCCTCACTTTTTTGCATCCCTTATGACCCACTTAGCTCCTGGTCTGACCTGCCTATTCTGCTTGGTTGAGGACTGGAATCTGGTCTACAATAACTCCCTGGATAGATCCAAATCCAACCCCCCACTATCTCCAGCTCAACTGGCACTTAGGGAACTCATGGACTCAAGCAGTTCACTTGATCCTTGGAGGGCCTTATATCCCATAACCAGAGAATTTTCTTTTCACTCCATTCTGCATAATTCATTCTCCAGAATTGATTATTTCCTGTTAAGCTCCAATTACCTTCCTTCTATACTGGCCTGTAATTACCTATCCAAAGTGATTTCAGATCACCACCCCACCCTTTTACATTGGCAATTTGGGCTGGGGACTTCCAGAGATAAGTCTTAGAAGTTCAACACACAGTTGTTAAAGTCGGATGCATTCATTTCCCATAGTCAAAGGCACATCACCCTGTTTCTAACCAACAATTCCCCTACCATGACCAAACATTACATCCTATGGGGGGCCTTGAAATGTGCCATATGTGGGGAGATCATTAGTCTGGCCGTATTAGTGAAAAATCATCTCTCAAGTCACAGCCAATTTACTTCACCAAATCCATCAGTTAGAATTAGCCCTCCCCCATCAACCTACCTCACATGACCTTAACCAAATCGAGATACTTCGTTTCTGTTACAATACCATTTGAAGTGACAAAGCTGAACACCTAATTCTGAGATCCAAAGTCACTTATTATGATCAGGGTGATAAAGCTGGCAAACTATTAGTGTTACGTCTTCGTGCTCAGGCCAATGATAAAATTGTTCCATCCCTTCGTATCCCAGAAGGGGACATTGTCACCTCACCTAGGGATATTGTCCAGGGCTTCCAGGATTACTACCAACAACTGTATTCCTGATCCCCTGGTGTACTAGACCCAGACCTCACGGATCATTTCCTACAAGACGTTCAACTCCCACAGTTGTTGCAACAGCAGGTAGACAACTTGCAAGCTCCCCTTACTCAACTGGAAATTATGCTGGCTATTGATTCCCTCCCCAGAAATAAAGCACCTAGCCCTGATGGATACTCTGCAAAGTTTTATAAAACCTTTAAATCCCAGCTTGACCCCAATCTGCTTGACACCTACACCTACATATATGACCATGGCCTTTCTGACGTATCCCTGAACGAAACCATGATTGTGGTCTTCTCCAAACCTGGCAGGGATCCATTTTTAGCATTTAATTACTGACCCATCTTTTTAATAAATGTAGATTTTAAAATTCTAGCTAAAGTCCTTGCAACAGATTCAACAAGGTTTGGCACCACTTGATAAGCCTGGAACAGGTCAGTTTTGTTACCAGTTGCCTTTCTGCAGACCATCTTCAAACCCCCCCCCCATCTCATCTCTGTGTCCAGAAATTTCAGCACCCCTGCTGTCTTGGCATCCATGGAAAACCTTTGATAGGGTGTCTTGGGATTATCTTTTCCATCTGTTACTGAAATATAATTTTCCTACCAGTTTATTCATTTGATTAAGGTCTTATATACCCACACCACAGCCCGAATACTCTATAACAGAGTACTATCCCACCCTATTTCTCTCCAACAGGGCACCAGACAAGGCTGTCCACTTTCCCCATTTTTGTTCAATTTGTATTTAGAACCTCTTATTTGATGTATCACTACTTCACCCTTAATTTCAGGTACACCAATAGGATCATCTCATAAGTTATCCGTTTACCCTGACAATACTTTTCTCCACATCCCGTATCCCTCCACCTCTCTTGCAGCCGCAGTTAACATAATTGAAGAATTTGGCAGGATCTCGAATTATAAACTCAACCTCTCTAAAACAGAAGTAATGCCCCTTAATGTATTTGCTGTACCCTCTGACATTCAGCAACTAGGTTTTACATGGGTCAGGGACAAAATGAAGTATTTGGGTATCTATCTTTTTAGATCAGGTTGTAAAATTAAGCAATATAAATTGGACATGACCCTAACTCACATTAAAATGGACTTAAATCACTGGTCCCTACTCCCTCTTTCCCTGGAGGGCAGAATTAGTGTAATCAAAATTAATATCCTTCCTTGTCTCTTATACCCTCTTCAGATGCATAACTACTTTCTCCCTAAAACTTTTTGTTGTGCAGATCCATAGGGTAATCTACAATTTTATATGGCTGGGCAAACCTCAGTGATGAGCACTTTCTAAATTGCAATGGGCAAAAAAATAGAGGTGGATTGTAACTTCCTGATTTTTTTTTCTGTATTACCTATCTATACAGTTCCATAAGTTGCTCCTGGCTAATCCCACCAGCCCCTGTGCTCCTCAATGTATACAATCCCTTATGGTTACAGATAGAGCATTTCCTTTGTGCCACTCACAACCTTCACCTGACTTCTCTCCCATACGTCCCTCTCAAATATCTCCCCTCCCAGTTCCGTAATACACCCATAATGGCAACATTAAAGGTTCATCAGCAGATCTGTGCCCTCACCCACACCCACACTTCCCTTCTATGTGATGTGTCGCATCCTATTTTCCATAATCCTAACTTCTGGATGGGGGGGTTGTATGATGGACCCTTCCTTTTTGCCCTGTGGCAATAAACCAATTGTTAGGGATTTTCTTAACAATCATAATACACTAACCCCTTCCAGGATGCCCAACAAAAACGTGGCCTTCCTTCTTCCTCCTGTTTCAAATATATTCAACTCTCCCCTATGCTCTTACATCACTTCGGACTGGGCCCTTGGGAACACAACTTGAATGGACCTCTCCTTCCAGCTATCTCATCCTCTCCCTCAACCCACACCTTCTCCTTTTTCTATAAACTACTACGTGATTTTCAAGCAGAATACAATGGACCTCCTCACTATAGATGGCATCAGATCATTCCCGCTTCCCATTGTTGGAGCAGGATATGGTCCCACTTATATAAAGACATTCATTGAGACAAATACCAACATCTTCAATTTAATATTATCCATGACTTATACTACACCCCGGTTAAGCTCCATAAAATGGGGAAACTCCCCACCGACATCTGTACCCGTTGCGGTGAACAAACTGGCAGTTTGTTCCACATCTTGTGGCAATGCTCCAAAGCTATCCCTTTTTAGGAAGCAATCAAGAATAAATTAGACCCCCTTCTCAGCCTAACTGATACCTTTTGGCCTGAGTTCTGTATCCTAGGGGACTAGGAAAACTGGTTCATTCATCAGAAGCTTGTCCTCAATCATAAAAAAAAAAAAACAAGTAATACTCTTTAACAGCTCTCAAAACAGGCATAGATCTCA
Organism: Neoceratodus forsteri; assembly: GCA_016271365.2. Taxonomy (NCBI): domain Eukaryota; kingdom Metazoa; phylum Chordata; order Ceratodontiformes; family Ceratodontidae; genus Neoceratodus; species Neoceratodus forsteri. The sequence continues at coordinate 1,379,110,996 of CM057455.1, forward strand.
CCTCCTAGCTATCTCTACCAGTAATGGCAACACCCTTGAGCAAGTGCAGTTGTTCAAATACCTAGGGTTATCCCTGGACTCAAATCTCTCTTATGGGGCACACATAAACAATGTTGCCAAATCAGCAAATATGTGCCTAGGCCTACTTTACTGACATAGACGATACCTTACTGCAGAAGCACTGAAGATTGCCATCCAAAGCTCGGTGGTCTCCATCATTGACTATGGTCTTATAATCTATGGCTCTGCCTCTGCCACTGCCCTGAGATGAATTTCAACATCACTTAACAAGGCCTGCAGGCTTATCTCTGGTGCTCATCATCTCACTCATACGTGTGACCTGTATGCCCGATCTGGCTGGCTTCAACTTTCAAATCGCATAAAACACCAAACCTGCATTATGCCAAAGAAAGTAACCATGGGCCTCACTCCACCAGGAGTCCAAGCACTGCTTAGTTCTAGACTAAAGCTATGTAACACCAGGGGCTCTGAATACCAGCTCCTTCAGGTTCCCTGCCGTCGCACCTCTCAGGGCCAAAGATCCTTTGCCTTCAGAGCATCTAGCTGGTTAAATGCGTTCAATCCTGACATCTACTCCACTACCACCATTGGCTCATTCAAACCTAAACTCCACCTCTACCTTACTAACTCTAGCTCCTGTGAATGCTACCTATAATCTCCTCAGCCCTCTTGTTTTTGTTCCCTCCAGCTATCACCTACCACATCTCCACACCCTCCTTTTCCGCTATGTTACTTTTTTATTTCTTCTTTCTTTTCACCACTCCTGACTCTTCCCCTTCACCCCCCACCTCTTCTGAGCCCTCAATGATCTTTCCCTTTTTGTTGACTAGTTTCAGCCTGCTCCCAGATGATGACCATGCCCTTTGGCTGCAATTTCTGCCCTCTCCAACTTGGCTCCTCACGTTTATCTTCATCTTCCACCCTCCCTCCTACTTATCCCTCTGTTAGTCTGTGGTCCCATGTATACATTCTACTTATTCTAGCTATTGTATTGATCTACCATTGTAACCTAATATGCCAACCTATTTATTGTTGTGTTTCTATTTCTGTAACTTGTATTGTATTTGTTCTCTGATGCGGAACCTTTGTAAAATTGTAAAAGAGCCTGGCTCAAAGGTACTTGTAATCCTAGTTGTAATAAAATAAAAAAAAAAAATAAAAAAAAACCTGGCCGGACATCAATGCAAACACATGGGCTTGATTTCCTTGTGTGCCAAAAAAGTGCTCTATGCTATTGGTTAGATCAAGTGACCTCTACAATTACGGAATGGCTCCTTGAGATATTATTTGCCCTCCAAGCAGAAAATCTGATAGCCAGTCTCTCAAAAAACCTGAATCGCTACCAAAAAATATTGGCCCTGTCCATTCGCTACTCAACCTATAGTCCTTGTTGCTCTTTTGGAGACTAGTCTAATTTAGGTTATACTGGGTCCCATTGGACATCAATACTATTCATGGTGCAAACTCGGGGGGGGGATTGGGAGGGAGGGAGGTAGGGGGACAGTTGTGTTTCTTGTTTGTTACTATACAACATCCACTGTGGAACATCCTGTTCAATTTATACTACCTGGCTATGTAACATCTCAAACTACCCCGGATGTATCAGAACTGTTCATTTCCACTATGCTGTTCTTATACTGAGTGTTAACAAAATTGAAAATGTTAATAATGTATACTAAATTGAAAAAAAAAAAGAAATAGGAACCTGGGGTGGAGCTTCCAAGTGAGTGTGGGTGTAAGCTCCATCCTACCCAACTTTGTAATGGGTATGTTGTCTTGAAAACCAGTATCTAGGTCACTACTGGTTTTTACTTAACTTTGGGGGTTATGTGGGAGAGTGGCCCCCAGGATTGTTGTTACCACAAGGACTTTTCCTCTTCATTATTCCCCCCCTTCTTTAAACCTACTGCAGTAGCATATTCTATTTTTGTAGTCTCTCTTGACTATTTCACTTTTCTACTATGATGGGGTGGCCTCCCACCATAGTATCTCCTAGTATTCTTCCCTGCTGATTTATTCCTTTTTTTGTCCCAGGTGGTATTTCTGTAGAGGCAGTGTTTTGCCTCCTACATGTACATGAGCCCATGTATAGGTGGCAGTTCATCCTGTAAGTGAATAATAATATACAGGATTATTATTACATAGGGTTGTTTGTCCCAAAAATAAAAGTGAACTGTTGTAGAGAAACCTATAAAGGAGCTAGCCAGCTCTGTTTGTATGGCACTGGACCTTGAGCCCACAGGGACGCCTGTGGCATCTGGTTTGGTCTGAGTGCCCATAAAATGAGAGTGGCACATGCATTTACAAGAGAACAATGATGATAGTGATGTGTAAAATAGGGTAGAATTACAACCGCAAATAAACATATTTTGGTGCCCTGTTTGCTGCAGATGGAGCATAAGTTATTAATATGTACTGCTTTCTGTGGCTAATTTAGATCCCCGAGGGTGAGGCTATAATATGATAAAAGGTGCTGGAGGCAGACTAGAATAAAAGCCACATTGGTGTAATTGTCCTGAGGTAGACAAGAAGGAAAAAAATGCTAACAGTGGCTATAAGGAGAAAAACACTCCTTCCCTGCAGTAAACTGTACACTTCTCCTGTTCTAATGCAGGCACTAGCACTGGACGCAGGAGACCGAGAAGAACTGAAAGCTATGTCTTCCAAGCCATACCAGAGCAATGAAAGAGCTCCGGTGGTGGTGGTGCTATTGAGAAAGGTGCTGCATTCGGATCCAGAAGGCAAACTGGGACTAGCACTGCACGCCGCTATTAATATTAAACACCAAAAGGAAAAGGCTCATTAAGAAATAGCCCTAAAGCAAAACTAGCATTTGGCAAATGAGGAAAAAGAATCATATGGGAGCCCCAGAGTGGGGACAAAAAGAAAACAAGGCCCAAATGAAACAGTAAGCCATCAGCTGATGATTTCTGCTGATAGAACATTGGCATACAATAAGAAATGGACTACTGCCCTACTACAAAATAGCTGCGTAAGGGAGAACATACACAAACTGTTTTAAATACAAAAAAAACAGTATTTTAAAAGAATAACAGACCTAATAAGGGGAGGCTAACCCCAGGTCCTTACCTGCTTCTGCTGTCCAGTGATATGCCCCTAGGAGACAGCAGGCCCAATTAGAAACTTATTCATAAAGACATAGACAGTCCATAATATTGTCCTGGGGGAGGAATTAAATACCTTATCCGACCCTTAAGATTATATCAGTCCAACTAAATGGCTACAATGGGACCAAGAGATTATAAATGAAAACATGGCTTGCTTGTGAACTTTATTATAGGTTGGTCCAGTTGATCCCCTGTTTTGATTTATTACAATATGTTTCTTTTTGTAAAATATAACAGAGGTTGGTCCTATATAAGCACCCCTGGTGCTCAGTCAGTCAGATGAGCCTAGGTAATCAGTAGGGAAGTAAGTACTACAGAAATGTATAGCACAGAAGATAGTAGAGAGACTGGAGTTTGATTATCCACTCTGTGATAGCCCTGCTAGGGCAGAGCAGTGCTGATGCTCGGTTAGAGCTACTTTATTTTGAGTTTCTTATTTTGTATTTTCATTTTTTGCTTTGAGTTAATAACTTTAAAGAAAAATAAAATTCACACAGAACCAATGTGTGTTTCAGAAACTTGAAAACTGTGTTCATGTTGTTGACTTCCCACACCCCTTCCACTGTTGACCATTGCTGTCTCAGTGTTGTGGCTCTGCCTGAAGCCAGACTTGAACAGCTCAAGAATGTATTTGATTCTAGGAGCTCACTGAACTACACTGATACCTCCTCAGTACAACCTTACCCAGAAATGTCAGTTAAGTGACTGGCCATTAATTCAGCAAGTCATTTGAATCAAGAGATATCTTATTGATAATATGCCTTACCATGGCCCCCTTCAGGGACAAGGAAAAGAAACTCTCAATCAAAGAAGCATTGATAGTTCCCATGGAAACTGTGGCCTATGCCTCCAGTTACAGCCTTGGGCAGCACAGGTAGGACTGTGTCCATCTTTGAGGTGGTACCATGCATGACAGAGTGGTACGAATCAGTTCTTTGGCATTCAGTTGATGGAAAGTGGCCCAGGAGACTGGAGCCCTCATACTCCTTCCATTTGTCTATTCTTTATATGAGACATTAAACTGAGGTCCCTACTGCCCTTTTCTGGTCACTTTTCAGGAGGGTGTTGAAGATTGTATTGCACTTAACAAAGAAGAGTGGGTGTTTTTTTTTAACTAAAACAGAAATATTCATTAAGGCAAAAACAAGGTATAGTACATAAAGATAACTTATCCCATTAACAAAACAAAAGCCATATTTATAGGTCAAAGGCTTGTAAGAAAAAGCAAAAGAAATAACAGTTTTCATATAATCATGAACTTCCAATCATGCACTCATTCCTAGCTATCTGTGCTAACCCAGGCAGGTAGGATCTACACACTTTGTGGGGCTCTTCTTGTTGCTGACGAGGAGCATATGGACCTACAGCCATGACACACAAGGGGATGAAAGAAGGGCAAGTAGTGTGAGGCCACTGTCAATATGGTCAGCAGAGTGTTGGGATGCATCACATGGGGGGTGGCACGCCAGCAGAGCAGGGAGAGTAGTTGTACCACTTTACAGGCCCTGGTGATGCCCCTCTGGAGAACTGCATGAAGGGTCACTCTCTTTAATATAAAAATGACATTGAGAAAGGCAAGAGGGTGCAACACAGTGCACCCAAATAATCAGCCATATCTTGAAAAAATCTAGTATATGAGGAGAGGCTGGAGGCCCTTAACATGTTCACCCTGGGGAAAAGAAAGCTTAGAAGGGACATTATCTGTTTTTCACATACTCAAGGTACAGTAATAACAAGATATAACAATTGGAGATATTTGACTTGGTGTCCTGCAGCAAGACAAAAGGACTAGAGATGTGTGAAGCTGGCAAGTTTACTTAATGACCTAACTTGCAAAGACTGCCAACTTCATGAAGTGAGAAATGCCGACTTTGCATTGTTTTCAGCAGTCGAAGTGTCCCTTATTCAGGTGAAGTCATGAAATTTGCCAACACAATTGCAACATTGCCATGACTTTGCCTGATATCACCTAAAAATGTATCACTCTTCCAGGAAAATGAGCACAATGGCAAAGTGGGAACTTCACAAAGGGGAATTTGCAACTTGCCCGGAACTTTTGTTGGCAGAGTAAAATGTCACAAAACCTCTAATGGGGACACACTAAAGCTTAGGGGTTTTAAATTTAGCATTAATGATAGGAGGCACCCTTTCTCCTCTCCAAGATGATGGTGAATTTATGGAACAGTCTACCAGCTGAGCCAAAGGATAGGAAGACAGTACAGGCCTTTAAGGTAAGCCTGTGCAATGTTCTTCTTATTAATGGAATCATTCAGTACATGGGATAGTTGAGTGGGCGCCAGATGGAGAAACTCTATATCTGGCACATGTTTGCATAGAATACTCATTTAATCCCTGTCTATAAAGAAAAGGGTGCTGACAAGATGGAAATAGAGTCCCTTCTTACCTTAAATTACTACCATGTTACTGAAACCTCCCCATGCAGTGGTTAAATCAAGCAAGTGGCTCCACTTATATGTCAAAAGTCTTTACGCCCGTAGAAAATACAATGTCCAGTATATGGGCATTCTCAGATATGACCACAATAATATTTTGTCTTAGCACCAGCACATCAATAGTCTGGAGTAGTCTGGCAGCAAAATTCTTTGAGGGATCATCTACCCAAATATTGATATCACCCAGTGAAATGACCTTCAGTAATTCTATAAACAGGGTGGACAGCTTCTCTGCAAACACCTTCAGAAAGTCCATTTCACATAAGGAGGGTAAAAGAGATGGTCTTCTCTGCACCAATGTATTTACCTGTACTTTACTTGTGCTCATTTGCATTTGCAGTTGCTGAACTGTTGCTGTTTGTGTTTTTATCTGCTCCTATTTATTTTCACTACAGTACCCGAAATGCATTAAGCAAGTACTAATACCCAACAAGGTGGGTGATATTGGGCTATACCAGATCACCCATGGGTGTGTCTTATAGCTCCTAGAAGGTCCAGTATGGCCCAATACCACCCACCCTGGAGGGTATCATTGCACATAGAAAATGGGCTTCATGTGGCATTTTTATATGGACTTTAAAAAATTAAATGAAACATTAAAAAAAAGTAAAAATGAAATTTAAATCTTTTTTGTAAAGTAATCCCTCTACTGGTATTTCTCTCAGTAGAGGGCACTGCAGTGTTTGACAATTGTTTTGTTTCTTTCTCAAGGCTTACCTTACTGGTTGTCTTCTCCCAGTTGTCTTCATCTCCTCCCTATTTAATTTTATTGTGTTTAACCCCTCACCCCCCACAAGCCCTGTTACCTCCCTTTTAGCCATAATTAATGAGGACTGTATCAGGATCAGGCAGGGTGGCTCACTGAAACAGACAAAATGAAAATCACGAGGTTACATTTTTTTTCTTGTTTATTTTTGTAATGTGCCAGTTTCTCCTTTTTCCTATGTCAGAAACAGCACACAGAAGGCGGGGGATGGGGAATTAGATGTGGAAGAAATGGCTGGAAGGGAAACCAGTGCTGCTACAGAAAGTGTCACACTGAAGTCTTGTGCTGTTAAATTGTCGATTGGGAGCATAGCCGCAAGCAGGGCGAAAAGATCTGGACTGGGAGTGTGCCAAAAGTAAATAATTCAAAATGTGTTCTGTGTTGCCAATGGGGTGAAGTTAAGCAATGGGCTTGGAAATTCTGCCTAATTGTTGTGTTACCTCAGCCAGAACATTGTGTAGTGCTCAAAAGGGCAATGCAGTTGGCAACTGCACTGCAGCCATTTATGTTTTAAACTACATTGCATGTTTGAGCACTATACAATGTTCTGGCTGAGGTAACAGCAATTAGGCTATCCTACTAATTAATACATTCTATTTAGGTTTGTATGTGATGACAGGAAACTTATAATTACAATTATACCAAAAGACAGATTGGGCTGGTAACATGATCAGCTGGGATACAGCTGCCATGTCTGAACCCCAAAGCAAAGCGGCTGATGAAAGAAATTATCAACTCGATCAGGCTCCCACTTTATTTAGAACGATATGAGGCAACAGAGACTGGGACTAATTATTTCCTGGTCTCTGTTGTCTCATACAGGACCGGCTGATTGGCGACTTTAGCCAATCAGGATTGAGAATATACTTTGCCAAATTTTCTAACATTTAGTTATGGAGGTTCCTTGCAGTGTTGTATTGTTTATTGCACTGTTACTTTCTTATCTGCCTTCTCTCAGGATACACCTGTGTATGAGCTGTTAACAGCTCAGTATGTGTTTCTTGGTAATGCTTTTGAAATAAAAATGCTGTATGGACTGGCTGCACACTCACGCACACACCAAAATTACCCAGTCAGGTCTACAGGAAACACAAAGCAGCTCAGTTCAGATTTAAAAATGTAGCCCCCTTGCATTCCTTCTAAGGGCAGTGGATCATGAAAAAAACTGTGATGGATGAGCCCAGCCAGGACTGACACAGCAGACCTATCCAGTCAGGTCTCTGTGATGCATGCTGGATTGGCATAAGAATCAGTATTAAAATCCCTCATAATGTCAGATTTGCTTACTATTGACCTGCCAATGCAAAGCAATTCCAGGACTGGATGAGACTGACTACTTCACACATCATCCACATTCTCTATGGAAGAGTGCTGTTGGAGAGGCACAAGGCAGGATGGATTTTTACCCTTCCTATCCTTGTCCAGAAGACTTTTCCTGACCTGCCAATTCCTCTCCTAGGAAGGTGAAACCTTCACTGACCATCTACCTTTCTAAAAATCCCAGATGCCCAGCAGTGTTGTACTACCCTCTGATCCAGTAGCAGCAGGTGCCCCTTGAACTACAAAGACAACTAAGCTTAGAGAAGGTGAAGGTGATGCTGATTTTCCATATGAGTGCAGATCCAGTCTTGAACTCCCAGAAAACCACACAATCATACAACTGTCAAGGGTCTAGTAGGCTAAAATGAGGGTAAGAGATGCCCCTTTACCACCACTTGCCTACTCCAGCCAATATCAACCTCCTCCACTCTCACCCTTTCCTTTTGAAATTAAAAAATTCTGAGGAGGGGTAGTTTAAGGGAGGATGAAACTGATTGAGAGGGGAAAGGGTGGTCACTGGCCATATTGCTAGCTCTGGCAAAATGTGAAAAGCCTGTATTTTTTTTTATTGTTTGGCCAAACCTTGAACTGATCTAAGTTGCACAAATGTTCAATTAGGTAAAATCTAAGGTAAAAGTGTCAAATTTTGGCACATTCTTCAGCACTTGCTCAACCTTAGTCCAGAGGACTACTAGATGCAAAAACGCCACTGCCTCAGTACCTCCATAACAGGCCAATCAACCTTTCCTCATGGTACCTTGTGGTCATGACACCGGCTGATGTCAGATAAGGTTGGTAGAGACGAATTCTACTCCATGTCATTGACTAATCCTTTCATTTTACATTGCTATAATGGTACCAGTTGATTCAGCAAGTCACCTACCAAGATTCTCTGGAATTACCGAGAGAAATAAATCTCTGGGACTGCCTGAGCTGCAGGAAATCTAGCAAAAATCTCCTTTGAGATCTCTACAAATTTAGGAAAATGACATGCCAAATCAGCTGCTGCTACTGTAAAGTACTGTTCACAATTTTTAAAAAGTATTTCTCATCTGTAGATTAAAAGTTGTAATCTCTCCTTTCTCTCTTAACCCCACTTACCCTACAGCTCACTTCATTTTTTTCTACTCTGAGTTTCCATTGTCACTACTTATGATAAGGATTGTTGCATATTATTCTGTTATAAAACATTTCTAGCATGTTTTTTTCAGTGGTTTCTAAAAGTTGCTCTTAATATATATTAAGAATAACTTTTGGAGAATATTAAGAACAATTCTGAATGTTCAGCAGATGCTCAACTGTGAGTTCAGCTGTTTTCTTTAGCAGGTCAATGTAAGAAACACTGTGATTTAGAGTGGCAAACAGTTTTAGTTTGAACTTTTCGTTCTTGTTGAGCTGGACCTCACAGCTAGAAGTGGATGAAGCCCATAAACTTCACTAGGCGTAGTATTTCGTGTATAACCTGAATTTTGTGAAATAATATGCAAGGCGAAATGAATAACTTCACATCTCAAAGTATCACGAAGTTTCCATTATTCCCTATGGACTTCACATTGCTTGATTTTGTTTTTGGTGTTTAAGGTGAATTTTGCAGTGATTCATGGGATGTAAGATCACATGGGCTATATATTGTCTTGCACAGCGCAGTTCAGCATAGTGTGTGTAGCGGAAACCTGGAGACAGTTTGGACCCAGAGCTCCGAGAATCAAACCTGTTTAAAACCTTTAAAAATGCATTTTTTGCTACTACATTTTGTCTAAAAATTTAGTACATCAATTGTAGTAAACCCTTGTGTGTTTATGTCTTCGAACATTTATTAATTTTGTGTGAATATTGAATGTTAATTTAGTACATTCAATCTCTGTACTGACAGACACTGTGGAAGTGTGCTTCGGGGGAGGGGCAGATCTGTGGTGTAGAAAGGAGATTCAAAGACCACAGTGAGAAAGGCAGTCCTTCCAAGTGTTGTTGGTTAGTGTTTCAGTATTTGTGTGTTCAGGTACACCCAGTAATACTTATATTAATTTTAGTTTTTGTTGTTTGCTGGAATTTTTTCAGTCAGTTTAAAAGACTGTCTGTGTTGTAGTTTACTGAACAGTTAAAGTTTCTGCACCTGACCTTTAATATGCTTATGTGCTGTCAATTCATACGCATTTTATTGCAGCCCTGCAATAGCTTTACTCTGAATTTCTCAGCCTGTAAGCAACATTTTCCCCTGCTTTGGTGTAGCAATTGCCTACCCCCCCACCCCCGAAAACAAGTTATTGTTTTTGGATTTTCAGATTTTTGAAGACTGGTTCAGATCTTGTGCCTGTGCGATTGCATCTCTTTCCTTTTTGCTTCCCATCCACCAAAAACTGCAGAAATATAAAGTTGCTGTTAATTTTCTGTTTAATTTTTTAAAAAATGCCCACAAAGAGATGGTCATGCAAAGCTGTTTCTCACTGTGCCACTACTGCCAAGAAGACTTTTAGCAGAAGAAGTTGTTGTGATGATGAGGCAGGTTCATCAGGGGCTACCAAGTCTAGCAGTGTTAAGAGTGGTCATGGCCATGGCCGTGGTAGTACCCAGCAGAAGGCAAAGGTAGTAGTTGCTGCAAGTAAAGGGATTTCTCCAAGTATGTTTTTCACAGAGAAATCAATGACTTCAGTGCTGGTTGGCGATGCTGTTGTCCCTGCTGGTAGTAAAGTTAGTGATGGTACGGCTGATAACAGCATGGGTGTTGCTACAAGTTCAACTCTGGCAAAGCTATCAGGTGGGAAAAATGTTGTTGAGTCTGCAGAGTTGAGTGTAGTTGCTGTCCCACTCCCCACAGGAGTTGAACATGATTCTGATCATGCTGATGACTCACAGTCTCATGTTTCCACTGGTCTTGAGGTTAGGCCATCCAAACATTCCGATATTGATGAAAAAAGTGTGGATGATCATATTGAGGCTGTGGCTGGAATATCTCCAAAGGACAGCAACCAAACTGAATTTGTGGATGATGATTATGATGATGATGATGCTAATGACCCCATTTGGGAACTGAACAAAAAGAAAGTGAAGGTGGCTGTTGGTAAGCAGTCTGTTACTCAATCACCCCTTCCTTGAAGTCCTGATATAGCTGTGTCTGTTAAAGACCCTGAAGTAATAGTCATAGATTGTGATGTTCAGTCAAAGTCCAAGTGTGCACAACACCAGAAATAATGCAGTACACCCCCATTTTATCGACACAAAAACTGCGGCCCCATGTGCAGCACCAGCAGCAACATGTGAAGTGTTGGCCATCCAAATCCCTAGTTTGGGATTTTTTTGCACAAGATGGAAGTGATGAAACAGTGGCAATCTTCCAGCTTTGCCAAGCATGTATGAAGTGTGATAAAAAGGGTAGCCATCTTGAGCAGGCACATGGCACTGTGGACTCAACACCAGAATGGAGCTAATTCCATAGTGGGGCATTCATCCTCGTCCACCTTAGTAAGCATGGTATCCCTTTCCTTGCATGTAAGAAGCCATGTCAGTAACAGTTGTGAAATAACACCGGAGGATTACTACAGGCATGAGGGGGGGGAGTACTCTAAATGTTCAAGTAGTGGTAAGTGTAACAGTGGTGGTCCATGTAGTAATTCTACTACATCAACCCCTGTGCTTAAAACAGGTAAAATAACCACATTTATTGGCTTGTCACCTGTGCACCCACCATCACACATCAAAGGCACCCCATCCATGGAATTTTGCAGAGGAAAGCCATTTGGCATGCCACATGTGAAACACCTAACAATGCAGCCCACATTGCACAGCCTGTTTTCCCAGAACAGTAAATACCCACCAAATCATGCAGTTGCATGTGAACTCAATGCTGCCATAGCTGAAATGCTGGCAATTGACCTTTTGCCATTTTCGTTTTTGGAGAATGTGGAATTCAGTGCTTTGTGACACATGCATGTCCTAAATGAAAGATCCCATCCAGGACATACTTTTCCACCCATGCTGTCCTGGAGTTATATAAAACTGTGACAGAGTCTGTAAGACATGCCTTTCCAACATTTCACATCACCTTACATTCAGTTAGGCATGGATATGTGGACAACTGGCAAAATGGTGGGTAGTTCCTATCTGTATATTACTGCATATTGGGTGTAGCTACCTGGGGTCGTCTGTGATTGTAGGGATAGGAAAGCAGTGTAATAAGTCAGACTGTGGTGGTAGCAACCATCATGGCATTAGACAGCATGCCACACTTGCAATGCATAGTGTAGCAGGGTCGCATACAGGCAGAAACATGCTAGATTTGCTACTGACAAAAACTGATGAGTGGCTGCACCCCCTGTCCCTAAAAGCTGGCTTCATAGCTAGTGATAATGGGTCAAACGTTGTTAAATGTATCCCCAATGGTGACTTTGTGAGGGTTCCCTGCATGGCCCTCTGTTTAGATCTTGTGGTACAGGAGTTTCTGCAGTACTCTGAAATCAAGCAAATGCTGACTATTACACAACACATCTGTGCCCACTTTGCATGCTCTGGAAAGACCTGTGACTAACTCAGACAGCTGCAGATTCAAAACAGCCTCCCCCAGCACCGCCTCAACCTTGAAGCTGTCAGGGGATGGAACTCAACACTTTACTTGGCAGAGTGGTTGTAGAAGCAGTACAAAGCCATCTCTGAGTACCTAGTTATCCACACTAGCCGTGACAGTTCATGGGCCTCAGTGTTGATGACAACTGAACAATGGTGACTCATGGACTCAGTAAAATTAATTTTGAGGCCGTTTAAACATGCCACACAGGCAGTGAGTGGTGACACTGCATCTGTTAGTCAAACCATTTTACTGCTCTGGGTGCTGAGAAAGACTTTGTTGACTTTGCAGCCTAGACTTGATGTGGCCGGAGATAGGCCAAACTGTGCATTACTGAAACACATGATTACAATATTAGACAGCAATCGACACATCATCACTATTTAGCAATCTCCAGAATTTGGAAAAGCAACCTTGCTGAACCCACACTACAAACATGGCATTGCATCCATACTGGAGGGAGGGCATGATCAGGTTCAAAATCTGACTGGACAGCTGATCTGATTGGTTCATGGGGCACAGAAGGCACTTGGAAAGTTCTGCAAACCACAGCATAACAAGACTTAAGGTCACTGTGTACCAAGTACATCCAGTAAGGTGGCTGAGGGGCAAGGGGTGGTATCAGCTGCACAATTGGCCATTAATCCACTTTGGGGTGCCTTGTCTCAAGTAGGAATTTGTGATTTAGATGAATCTTGTGAACAGGTATATGACTCATCAGGAATTTGTGCATTACAGAGCATGGTTAAGACCTATTTGGCAGAAAACAGGCATCTGACAATACCTGATGATCATCTGGTGTCCTGGAGTGGCAAGGTGAATGAATGGCCAGCACTGACTTCAGTAACACTGAAGTACCTCACCTGCTCACCCTCCAGCACCCTGCTTCTTGAGAGTGAGCAAGACATTGCACCTGCCCCCAAGCTGTGAACCTTCAGCCAGCCACCCTGCTTCTTATCACTAATTTACAGTAAGTATGTACCAATGTCTTGTACTATGGTTTTGACTTCAACTGTGGTGTGAATCCTTCCTTTACCATTTTAAAGATGCCACTGTCACCAAATACAAGCAACTGATTTTCATTTTGTTTTCACAGGTTACAGACAGTGTAAACTTGCAGGACTACAGTACTCCGACCACCTAAAGAATAACATCTACGCTCTTATTTCATCTTTAATTTTGTTTTAATTTTTTTCCGCCACTGTAAAGCATTCAATGGCGGTGACATACAGGCCAGAGTATATATATTTGTTCTTCACAGATGGGACAGGCATACTTCAGTACACCAGGGTTTTACAACATGTTATCCTGGTCCTGAAAACACATGATGTAATGTAACTTAAGACAGTGGGCCAGTGAGTGTCACTCACTAAACGTGTTAATTTTTTTTTAAGGGCTTTACTAATAGCTAGGTATTTTAAGCTGGATAAGGGGTTTACTAATAGCTTGGCATTTTAAGCAGGATCTAACAGAAGACAGGAACAGCCATGCTGGGAACTGAATGTGGTCATGCAATGAACTCCTAATAATTTCTTCTTCATCTGTTTTCAAGTAACATTGAGGTGCTGTGAACTGCTGTCGATGGTATCTTCCAGTCTGACAATGGACATCAGTTAGGATATGCTGAAGACCTGTAAAGAAGACAAAAATATTAATGAAACTTGTTTTCAAATGATGCCTCCCCAAAAAAACATACTTACCTTACATGGCTTGACAGTTTCCATACAGCCAAAGTCATCAACCACCCAAAATGTGTGGAATAGAAGTGTGCCTATGACCTGAAAAAAAAAATAATCAGAAATTATTCTATTTCAGTCAACCACAGCAGTAACCACCCACCCTGAATAAAAATTAAATGTTACAGTACCACATTAGATGTCGGACTCATAACATATGTCTGGCATGTGGATCTTATCATCATGCCCACCACAGTAAAGTGAAAACATTCCATATGTATTATGATGATTCCCTGAAAAGGAATGCCATGACAGACTGTTTACAACACAGAACAAGATTCAATAGAAATTAAATGGCTGTGTCTATGCAAAAAAAAAAAAATAACAGGGGAGTGAGCAATAACTCTCAGTTGTGGTATGAAGGCAGACACAAAGGGCAGCATGTATCAGTGATGCAACAGGCGTCAACACAGGTAATGCTCTCACTTGGGACACTGTGATGCATTTCTGGCCTTACAGTATTCTTCATCTGGACTTTTCATGAAATTAAAACAGCAGGACATTCACAAGATGGGACATTTGGTGGGGCATGGTAGGTGATTTAATGGTATTGTGATTATTGCACTGCTGCTTTAAAGGGGATGTGAAAGGGTTCTAACCTCTTATTTTGCAGGAATGATGTCAAGTTTGTTAAATAAACATTGTTCTTACATCATTATAGCTCCTGTCTTTATTTATATCTGATTGTGTTCAGTTGTCCACTATCCCGTAGCTGCTCTGATGCAGAGGATTCTATTTCAGCCACGAGAGCTACCTGACAAAATAAATGTTCTAAATAATGTCCTTGTTTGAGGCAGTGTTACAGCCAACAGCCTGAGGTATTCTTATGAGGAATTTGTTGTTTAATCATGATCATTGTGGTTTTAATTATTTTTACAATATGTCATCTGTGCCATTTTGCATTAGTTACCAGTACGGGATCTTGAGATCACATGTATCAAGTTATTTTTAACCGAAGACTAATGTCTTACAGTAGAACACAAGACAATATGTTAAAGACTGAAAACGCGATTCAGTGGGTTGACTGCATGAAACTATGTCATCATTGTGTGTTGATGTACTGCTGGTATCATGGGATTGCCTTTTTTCTTGGCTCCAGATGACTCTGAACTTGTTTTCATATGGAGATCTACTTGTTGGGCACTGAATGTTATCTGCTAACAGTGTGGCAGCAACACATGTATACATTGTTTTCTTTTTACCTGTGGATAATTAATAAAGCTCCCTACTTGTCTTTTGCTTTTTGTCAGGATGGACATTAGAGATCAATTGTTTTTTAATGATGGACAAACACATAAAAAAAATGTGTACATTCACACTGTGAGCTGCATTTAGAAATAAGATAACTAAAACACAACCCAGAGTCATGTCAGATATGTAGCTTGGTTGGCTGAGCACTTGCTTTTGGATCCGATGGTGCAGGGTTCATTCCTGTACATGCACACATTTTTTGTGTACATATGTTCTGCTTCCCTTCTAGTCTATAGCTATGTTCCAGGGACTGATGACATGACGGTGGACCCACTGGTAGTGTCCTGCCCCCCCACCTCGATCATGCAGTTTACAATGGGGATGCTTCTTCTCATTTTGGCTAGAATGGCTGTTATTTTGCCTAGTGTGCAGTCAAGCCAAAGTGTCAAAATTAAAGATATGTATATTGGGAAATGAAAAATAATTGCTACAAAACATTTGTTGGGGTTGTTTGGTTGAGTAATCATGTTTTTGTAGTGCAAGCTAATTCACAGTGGAAACGTTCAATTTCCTAAGCTCAGTAGTACTTAGGAACAAGATAACTAAATGACTTTTTCAGTTCCATCTTTGTGTTACAGCTCAGTTGGCTAGATGTTTGCTTTTTTGACTTGATGGTAAAGGGTTCCATTCCCGTTCAGGGATTTTTTTTTAAATTCTTCTCCCTTCTAGTTCCTTGCTGTATAGATTTTAGCTGTATGCTAAAAACGGACAACATGTTGGTAGTCTCACTGACACCCCTTGCGCACCCTACCCCCAACCACAACTGTTAAGTTTGCATTGAGAATGCTAAGTTTAATTTTGGCTGTATGAGCTATAATATTATCTAGTCTGAAATCAAGCCAAAGTGTCTAAGTTACACAGATGTTTATGGGAAAATTAAAATATTTGCAACAAAACACATATTGCTGATGTTTTGTTGTTTAATCAGGGTTTTGAAAGGACATGATAATTCACAGTGAAAATATGCATATTCCTAATGTCAGTATTACTTGTCATAATTGAATAGATGTTTATGGGAAAATAATTTTTGCAGGAACATAATGGGGTTGTTTGGTTGTGCAATCATGGTTTTGAAAGTACTAGCAAATCCACAGTCGTAACATGCATATTCCTAATGTCAGTTGTACTTAGAAACAAGAGAACTAAAATATTTATTTTTTGTTGAGTTGACTTTGTGGTTCAGTTGGCTAAGTATTCATTTCTGGACCCAATTATACATGGTTCTAATCCCACATTTTTTTTGTTTGTTTGTTTTTGATGCTCCCTTCTAGCTCCTGTCTTATCTGTAAGAAACTGATAACAAGATAGAAGTCTAACTGACAACCCTTGCCCACCTCCCAACCTCAATTGTTCAATTTATATTGAGAATGCTAAGTTCCTTTTTTTGGCTATATGAGTTGTGTAATCACTGTTTTGAGAGTATGGGCAAATTCATGGTAGAAACATGCACTTTCTAATGTCAGTATTACTTATAAACAAGACAACTAAAAGATCTGCTCTTTGTTTTGCTGGCTTTGTGGTTCATTTGGCTAGGCATATGTTTTTACGTCCTGTGGGCACAGTGCTCTATTCCCATACATAGACATTTATTTTAACTATTTAATATTCATTTTTGTGTTATACATGTCAGCATTTCATCTAACTTTAAATTAGACTGTACTAGTACAAACTCAGTAATTCTATATCTATAGATATACATGTTCTAAGTACCTTGCAGACAGATTATGCTGCACAGCGTTCCCACCACCAGCCCAATGTATCAGCCCAATCTGTCCTCATCTGTCAAGATCAAATCCAGTATTGAACTGTCCCTAGAAAGCTCACCTAATAGCTTCCCAAGCTCTGACCCCTGTAGTTAATCCAAGATGTACCAGCTCTATGTTGAGGCTGCCGCTGGTGTGACCCACTCCATGTCTGGCATGTTGTAGTCACCATGGAGCTGGACCGCACCTTTTGCTGCCATATAATGTATTTCATCCTCTATCTCTTTGCCCCCCTCTCCCCCATCACTTCTTGTGTTTGATGCCTGTAGACCACTCCTTTGCATATTGCTGAGCCCTTACACTTTCTGAGGTGATTGTTGTCTGCATGTGTCAATTATGCACATCAAATCTATGGTATTTTAACATCTGTTTTGACTATGAATGCACACATTTCTCATGCAACTGGACAGATAAGTGCAACCAGAACAAAGAAGAGACATGTAGCTGCTGCTTGCATACATTTCTCTGCTCTCTGTGGCAATGAATTTGAGAAGATGGTCACCCTTTAAGTAACCACATGCCTCTCTGCACATAAATGGTTTGAATACACATGACCTTCTATTTTTTCTGTAAATTCCACTTCTTCCCTCTCATCTTTTCTTTTGTTTTCTAATCCTTACCACTCTTATGGCCAGTTCTGTCAGCAGTTGATGTATTGTGAATGTATGGAAACACACACTGGCTAAATTACCTAGACTGGTAGCATGGAATATAGTGTTTCAAAATTCTACAGAGTTTGATTTGCATACACACAAAGACACATCCACAGGCTGCAAGTGGAGCCAGTACATACATGTTATCTATTTCTTGGTGATTCACATCGAATACTCAGGCAAAGTTGTAGGGTCAGGAGGTGGATTTGTCATGGTCATTAGAGACACACCTTCAATGGAAAAATCTGAACAGTATTTAATATTTTAATTTTTCTATATTTGAGTAACAGCTGCAGCCATGATTGTGATGGAAGGTGGGAATTAAGTGGCTTGTGAATTTTGTTAGTTGCCCTTGTCGGGTGGGACTTTTTTTTAGCCATTGAGTGTACTTTTGCTGTGATGGCTATAACCAAGTTTCAACATATCAGGACACAGTGATTTCTTTGTCCATTTTATACTGGGATTTAATTGTCTGTTGAAATGCTATTTCAATTTCATCTGTCCATGTAATGTGGCTGTCTTGCAGAAAGATGATGACATGGCATTTATATGAATTTTTAATTTTTCATAGATGTTACTTCATTTTGTAAAGTATGTTAACAATGTATACATTTGTAACAGCCATTATACTACAGATGTTCATCAATTTTAAAGATATTCACTAATCAAAGACACTGCACCTGAAATATAGGTGCCTTACCACCACAGGAGTGTAGAATTGTGAACCTTGCCAAATATAATCCACTTAATAAAAACTGTATCCCTCATAAAATTGTTGTAACATGGTCCAATGTACTTCCCTGTTACAAGTGCTGCTCTTGCTCTGCCCCCGTACTTACCAATGGTATGATGAGATGTCAGTAAGAGCGCGGGGGCGCTCTCCATTATAATCAATGGGTGGCATATTTTCTATCAATTTTATATATTATTATGGCCACTTGGTAATGAAACATGGGCACTTGTTGACTAACAAGCCCCTTGTTAGTCAACCGGTGCCCATATTTCGTTACCAAGTGGCCATAATAATATATAAAATTACTAGAAAAGCCGCCTTCCATTGATTATAATGGTTTCTTATCAAGCTTATTGGCATCTCATCATACCATTGGTGAGACCACTACGGCGTAGCGAGGGAGGCACTTATAGCAAGGAAGTCCATGGGATTTTTTGCTTTTCATTTGCTTTTTTAGAAAGAGTTTCTATCGAATACATCCTCTTTGGGTACAAGGTCGAACATTGCTCCAGTTTACAGATATCTGGCACAAAATGCAGTGGTTATCCATAAAAAAAATCTTTTGATCCATACTGTATTGTGCCAGGCTGTAGTAGTACTTATATGAAAAATCCCTATCTCAATTTCCATCGTTTGCCACTTATCAATACCGATTTGTTCAGTAGGTGGTTATGTGCATTGGATATTAAAAACTACAACTCAACAGTGAGGAGATTTATATGTAGTTTACACTTTTGAGAACATGACTACACCAGAAAAGATATTTTTGACAGTAGTGGAACTTTCTCTATGCAAGCCACCAACCATTTAAAAAAAAATGCTGTACCAACTGTGAATAACCAATATGCAGATATAGGATTTGATGTGCACACTTCAGCACTACATCTGAAATCTTCATTTGGGATGAATGCAGATCAATCACATGATATAAATTGTGAAGGACCTCTTGTTCCAAATCAGGTACTCTTTAAATAGACTATTGCTTTCATTGTTAGTATCTGTTTATTACTGCAAATATTGCATTAAAATATTGTGTGCTGTGCAATGCATTGTTTTGTTCAAAAATGTTCCTTTGTTTAAGATATATATATATATATATATATATATATATGTATATATATTATATATATATATATATATATATATGCAATGGGAATGGGTATGGATATATGCCCGGCTTGATAAATTCATTTATCTGAGTCATTGCTGATTGGTGGCTCTTTTGAACCACCTTCACAAAGTTGTACACACATGGCAAAGAACCAATTAAATCCTCTAAAACAAAACAAATCATACTTATTAAAAACATTTACATTTATATAAATCAATTGAAAAAAGTGTGCCCC
The DNA here is from genome assembly GCA_016271365.2 of Neoceratodus forsteri. Lineage (NCBI taxonomy): Eukaryota > Metazoa > Chordata > Ceratodontiformes > Ceratodontidae > Neoceratodus > Neoceratodus forsteri. The sequence continues at coordinate 1,379,130,724 of CM057455.1, forward strand.
TATTGCATAGATGAACTATGTAATGTGGAACTAGTGTTATACATAATTTATCTGCACTCGGACAGTTTGACCTCAGGCACATCACTCATGGCTGACGTCACTTGCGAGGTTACCTGAGGTCAAACTGCAATTTGCGCAGATAATCATATATCACACAGCTTCCCATTGCATATCCCTTATACAGTATATAAGCAATAAACCACGACAAGGTGTGGGGTCATAGGCATTTAATCCATGCCTGGGGTGCATTGTGAGGCACAAGGCTACATGCCGAATGTCCTTGCACTGCACCTGGTGTGGATTAAATGCCTATAACCCCACACCCTGTCATGGGTTATCTCACTTATAACATGCCCATGACTACGTCTATGCTTTCTATAGTGCTGGCAGCCCTGATTCTACCTCCACAAGTGCCGGTTGGGAGGGGGATTTGGGAAAGAAACAGGAGTGCCTGGTCCATGGCCACACCTCCATGGGGCTGTGGCTGGCATATCAGGTGATTATGGGGAAAGGGAGGGTGTGACCTTCTGCAATGGTGGCAAAATGAGGAACAGACTAAGTTTAGGGATGGGGACAAAATGAGGAGCAAGACAGCAGTATCTGGTCCACAAGGACTGTGGAATGGGTGCCAGTAACAGTGTGCAACTCTTCCTCTGACAGTTATGCCATTTGCTACAGACCAAGCCCTTTGGCAATCAGCCTATGGAAAAGTGCCTCACTGTCATGGGACAAGGAAACAGTGGCACCACAGAGTTGTAGCATACAGCTATTTCTTGCTGTTGCTTTCTTACACCATTTATGTTCATGGTACATACGTCATTGCCCCACCCTCCCCACCCCCATTGCCTGCTGGCACTTCTTCCAATGATTTTCATTTTCTTAATTCCATTACCCACCTGCCCACCTGATACACAGTACCCTACCATTACAAAGCAGTCTTCTGTTCCATTTTCAGATAACTGGCCTTTAATCATTGTGAACAATGTGGTTGGGATTTTTAACATCTACCTCTTTTCGAAGTCTCCTCTCCTCGCACACAAGGTCCTAGCCTGTTGTATAAATGATATACATTGAGGGGACCTTGTGTGATACATGTTATATCTATACTCATTATGTTTGACATCGAACGCCTCACTTGTGTCTTACACCATTCATGAAGTTACCCAATGTCAGTTATAAAAAGGGTCTCAGAAATGCTGCAATCTAATTGGCTGCTAGAATTCCAACAGCCTTACATTAATCCATGTTATACTGTCATGTACAGCCTCAACACCATGGCACGTGGATTTTTCCTGTCAGCATTCCATCCTCTAGCACTGCTGAATGTGTGGAGTGATGCATTCTGATTATAAACCAGCATTCTTAAACTGTTGGTGGAAGAACTATTGTATTAAAAATCTCTCTCTAAATAAGGAAAACATTCAAAAAGTATACTTTTAACACTTTTCTTTTGGGGTCATTTTTTTATAATATTAATAAGGCCTCACAGGAGTTAGATTAACAGTGTTAAACAGTGTTAACAGTCAGTTAATCACCCCCTAGGTGCAGTATGGCACTCGGCTGTGCTTCATGTGACATTACACCCCTAGGGGGGTGATTAACAGACTGTTAATCTAACTCCTGGTCATACCTTTTGGCTTAAGCATTAATTTTATAGAAAAATCATATATTGCACAGATCCCCTCTGTATAGCCATTATTTCATTAATGTTTGAGAGCAATATACTGACAGCTCCACACACAATATATGAGGTGATTCTTATATATTATGCTTCATTTTTATTAATAGGATGATATAGAAGTTGATAATGTCATAGATAATCCCACTTCACCACAAGATAAAAGTAGCTCAAGCATGACAATGGAAGAAAACATTATCATTCAAGCAGGATGTCATGATATGCATTCCATGTATTTGGCTGAGAAACAAGATTCACAGCAACAGACTGATACTGAGGTATACTGTGTAGTAGAGCATTATATATTATGAACTGAGTGCTGAGAATCAAAGAAGCTGATTGGCCGAGAGGTCTTTGAAGCCATGATGACATCGGGCCACATCATCACAGCTTCAAAAAACCTCTGGCCACCAGCCTCCTCACTCTCAGCACAACATTCTTTATGTTCCCACAGGTGAAGCAAATCAGACCTCCTCTCAGACACTATTAAAAAAAAAAATCCTCACAACTGTCCCCCCTTACATCTTGCCCAAAGCACACGCTCTCCAAAGAGAAAAAAATCTCTCTTCTTCCTTTGATAGTGCCAAGTGCTTCCTTTTAGAGCACCAAGTACTGCCCCTCCTCACTCTCACTGCCATGCTGTCTCATGCCAAATGACTAAATCTACAACCCACTCCTCAAGAATACCAGGCTTGACCCTTACTGTCTCGCTTTCCTCAAAAGCACAGCACGACTCGAGTACTGCAGACAAAATGTATTAGATCTGATGGATCTTAGGACACATCATAACAAAAAAACCTTCTCTCACCTTGTGGAGCTGCAGTGCACATTAGTAGGAACTTTATTGTCCACCTGGCTTTGGCTTCTTTTCACTTCACATCACGATTTTGGCAGAAACAAATGAAAAACAAAAACATCTTCACCTCCTCAAACAAAAAAAAGCCAAAAAATATCATCAACATGGTCGAGTAAACTAAACTTCGGGGGGGGGGAGCAGCACTAGTATGACAACCAAGACTTTGTAACAAATCCTCATGCAACAGCACCACCTACTGCCCAAAACATGACATACATGAACTATTTTTTAAAAATGTCTACCTACACTCATATAAAAACAGTATTAAACTATTTTAAAATTTTCTTTTTTTACATTAAATGCATAAAATATCAATTGATCCCATTGATAATGGCAATAAGGCACTCCAGGGTGTGGGTATATCATGGGATATCATCACTTCTCAGATGGTTGGATGCACTCGGCCTGCGGCATCCTGCCCAATCACCCGAGGCATGATGATATCCCATGATATACCACACCCTGTTGTGCCTTATTGCTTAAATATTTGCTGGCTTTACTAACATAGATACAACAACCACAGCCATTGGGTAAGCCCAGTACATCCAACAACCAGTCATGCCATATCACTTCAATATGCAACTAGTACAAAAATCTCTGTGTGCTGATTGGATGAGACTTGTTTATATCCGTGGCAGAGATAGAGCACAACAAATGGCTAAAAACAAGTTCATGCCAACATGAGCTGCATACAAAGCTCATAAGCCACTTAATTCATAAGCTTCATCACAAACATGGATGAGGTTGCTATTAACAGATGAAAACTTATGTTATCCCACATGAATGAAACTGAATTAAATTTATTTAAATCTACTATACAACTATACTATACTATACTATTCCACTATACAAGACACTAGTGAGGCCGCACCTGGAGTACACTGTGCAGTTCTGGAGACCTTACCTACGTAAGGACATAGACAGGGTAGAGAAGGTTCAGAGGAGGGCAACAAAGATAGTGCATGGATTGCATCACAAGTCCTATGAGGACAGGTTGAAGGCACTGAACATGTACTCCCTGGAGGAGAGGAGGGAGAGAGGGGATATGATAGAGACATACAAGTATCTTACAGGGAGGAACAGGGTGCAGGAATGCACTATTTTTAAGCAAAAAGATGTTCCAGGACTAGAGGGCATGGGATGAAGTTGGAGGAGGGGCGATTCAGAGGAAGCGTGAGGAAGAATTTCTTCACAGAACGGGTGGTGGACAAGTGGAACACTCTGCCAGAGGAAGTGGTGGGGGCTGAAACAATCACAGGATTTAAGAATGCATGGGATAGACATAAAGGAGTTCTGGAGGTCAGGGGTAAGGGGCAACAGACTTCCTGGAAAACATAAACTGAACTTACAAACTTAAATGGGCAGACTGGGTGGGCCATAGGCCCTTATCTGCCGACACTGTCTATGTATCTATGTACTGGTTGAATAGTTTAATTTAAATTATGAAATGGGTAGAAAGAATACTGGCTCCTGATTGGCCAAGAGCAGCTTTTAGCTGGCCCATTATCCCAGCACAATGGCCCAGCTAAAAGTAATATGTTTAAAAATGGCATAAAATTTACTAAAAATGACCCATTTCATAATCGCAATAAGGCACTTAAGGTGGTGTGTTATTGTGGGCTAACGGCCCTTCTCAGGTGGTGGAAGCACTCGGTTATTCCTCGTGCTTCAACCCACCCGAGGTGGGCTGTTATCCCACCATAACACACCCTGTCATGCCTTATTACTTAATTGTACAATGGGGTCCCACAATCAAGCATCCTCATTGTCTGACTGAAACATTTTACCCGTGGTAAATCCTATGATATACCAGCTGGAATAAGTGCCAGTCAGCTGCATCTCAATAACAGCAAAAAAAAAATATGTATGGTTATGGTATTCCTTAACTGTCGTACTTTTCTATTATTATTTGTTTCAATCAAATTCATATCCACATTCATTTCATATGTGTTGAAGCATTTGTAATACAGCTAGTACCTCTACTATTGATGACTAACTATACTTTCCTTTCAGTTCTGTAATTGCAGGTGGCATAACTGCCTTCTTACACCTCTATGACATATTAGGACAAGTGATACACATACAAAAACTGATCCTGTTAACATTTTGCCCAAAATTAAATAAAGATCGAGAGGAAGTCAAACAGACTTTTATGAATCAAAAAACAAAGTCATAACAAAGTCTGTAAACAGCATCACTGATGATCTTGTAATGTTACACACATTTAATAATGATCATATGTATCACCATGATGTTGAGGAGAGCTGTGCATCTCATGACAATCTCACATGATGTGATGTCTCAGAAACAACAGAGGTACACGTTAGCAAACATCAAGAAACAGTAGGCGATGACAGTGTCATCTGTGACAAAAACAGTTTTGAAAGCGACTACGAATCAGAGTATTCAGATATAGATACAGAAATGGATGATATTATTGCTGATCCAGACTATGTGCCAATACTGTCAGACACTGACATATCTTCTGATTCAGACTCTGATTCAAACATGTCAACAAATTCATCAAATCGATTTTATCTGGTATCATGTGTGCAACTGATGAAATTGATTACATTGTGTCTTGAACCTAATTGTTGCAAACCACTGATTGAAATCCCAATGACAGTTAAGAAAGGAACTGGAATAACAGTTAAATTTGAATATATAGAAGGACACTTGAACTTTTGAGACTCGCAAAAATCCGTTGGTGGAGTTCCAAGTCTAAATGTTTTGTTACCTACTGGAATATTTGTATGCAGTGGTTCTTTCTCTGTATTTGCAGAAATTTGGTTTACAGTAGATATTGCTTTTCTATCAGTTAGACACGCAATAATGTTAAAAATAAAACCATAATCCCAACAGTGAAAGTGGTATGGAGTGACCATTTAAATGAGATATACTGCACACTAAATGATAGGAATCTAATACTATCAGGGATGCATGTTGTGACAGTCCTGGTTATTGTGCGACCTTTGGAACATACACAATGATTGACACAGATCAAACTTAATAGTGGAACCGCAAACTGTGAAAGTCACTGAAGTGAAAAACAGTTACTGGCTAGAACCAAAGGGAGTGACCCAAGCACTGGACAATCTGAAATCAAAAGTGCTTACTGCCAAAATATTGGTGACTGATAGGCATGTTACCATTCAAAGGATACTTAAAGAGAAATACCCTGAGATTAATCATGAATTCAATCTGTGGCATATAGTTAAAGGAATTAAGAGATCATTAACCTAAGTAAAGGAAAAGACTGTGCGATTTTATCAAAATGGATGCAATGTATAGTTACTCACTTATGGTGGTCTGTAGTCACATGCAAAAGAAATTATGATGATTTGAAAGAAAGATTCACTTCAGTATTGTATCATGTGTCTAATGTGCATAATTGGATATCGACTGATAATTTTCACAGTTGCGTGCATGAGAAATACATTGCTTCATATGTTGCCAGAAAACCATGGATCAGCAGGACCTCTGTGACACATGCAGAACTGTCAAAAATTATAATGGATCCATAACTGCTGAAGGATCTTGGAAGGTAATGGAAGGAATACATACAGGCGAGTTAGAGAGTGTGCACTCCCTGTACCTGAAGTATGCATCCAAAAGAATAAAATTTGATATTGATGCATATATGTGTCAGATGAATGTGGCAGCCATGGACCATAATGTGAATTCAAGGCGAAGTCAAGCAACTAATAAAAAAGGAGTAATGCAGTTCAAGCACCAGTATTCAAAGGCTGCTGGCAGATATGTTATTAAGCAGAGAAAAGGTAATAAACCCTTCAACTTCAGGGAACAAATTATTTCAAGAGTTATTACATCACATACAGAAAGTATTAATTATAGTCTGCATGTGTTATATTAAAAGTGTAATAAATATTGAATTATCAAAACTATATTTTGTTTATTTTTCATTTTATTCCTTCACTGATGTCAAGTGGGAGTGCTTCAAAGTGAAGTAATTTGACAAGGTGATGCGTTCAAGCATTTGGGAAAGCACTATGGGACCACAAAACCATCAATAAATGATGCTATTTGTGATCATAAAACAAGATTCTGCAAAAAGAATAAGGAAGAATAGAGATAAATAATACATGGATCCCCAGAAGTTCCATTGTGACTTTAACCAAATATGTCCTTGATTTGGTGGTGGGGGGGGGGGGTTGGTAATGCAAAGAGAGAGAATTCATTAAACAGAAGATAAGACAGAGGTGGGAAAGGCCAAACTATCATACATGGACGTTTCTAGTGTGCACTCCATACAAAAGGGTCACTGTGACAACATCTCCCTCCACCATCATGTACTGACATTCGCTACCCCCACTCCACTGAGATACAATCAATTATCAGGTGTTATCAGTGATAGAGAATTCTTGACCACACAATCAATGATTGGAGATCTGGTCAGAGGTGATTTATTTTATTTCCCAGACCCTACACAATTCATACAGCCAATTGTGTCATTAAGTTTCACCACAAATTGTGAACCACCACCAAGGTAAGACAGCATACTGTACATTAAAGGTTGTTGACAGCACTTCTTGGCCATGTTTCTCAAATGTTAATAAAAGAAAAGCTGTATGAACTTGTAGATATTATTTATTATTGGCAGACAATATGCAATGTGCATTTATTTATTAGATTTTCTGTCTTAGATACCAGTATAGTACAAAAAAGTGTACAGTAGTATGCTTTTTAATTTGCTAGTGACTTTGGAAAGTGACACATATTGAAGTGACGTGTAATTAATAAAAAAACACATAATATCACTCAACTTTCTTCATTAAGAAGTTGTTGATAATCATTAAACAATTATATTCTTAATTTGTAAATTATTTAGCTTTTGTTATTCTAGACAAACTGTTTAATAAATAAAATAACATAACATGGATTGACCGATAATGAATTTCAAATAGACAATATATTTTGTCAGTAGTGGTACAGTCAGAAATACCAAATATGCAATGAAATTAAGCTGTAATATTTAATAAATGTTTGCATTTGTTGACATACTGTGACTTGCAGTTGTTATTCAATTACGTTCAAAATGGTAGAAGTGTCAACACAACAGAACATGATTTATCTGTTTCTTTACAAAACAATGTCATGGAACCCTTCATATACAACATCAGCAAACTTTTCACAAATGATTGTAACACAACAGGATGGAATGACTTTGTGCACGTGTCTTCCAAGTCGTCCATGTGTCCAAAGAGTAAACTGAGGGTAGGCTTGTAAACAATATGTTCTAGAGAAAGAAAGAAAAAGTAATGCAATCTGAATATAGAACTATTTTTTTAAATGAACATTCCATTGCAAGTACTGTATGGCAAGAGTTGAATTATTATATCAGTTAGCATGGTTGACAGTGTCTGAAAGATATGGGTGGATCATCAGAAATGTCACTAAGGAAGACATTGAACTGGACTGGCTTAATGACTGATCCCTAAGGTGTGCTGCTGGTCACCACTCTCTTCCCAGATTGTACCAATTTACTGCCACCCTCTGCCTCCTGTCCTCTGGCCAATTCCAACCCAAGTTAACTGCCTAATAGTCCATGTCCAGACTACCAGTTTTTATAAATAGCCTCTCATGTGGGATGGGGCCAAAGACTTTGAAGAAACTGAAGTAAGCAACATCCACCCCACACCCCACCCCCACACCTTATTAACTTCCTTCGTCACCCAGTCTGACTTGATGTACACACTGTGAAACCATTCTGCCTAGGGTCCTGGGCACCGGTGGTGTCTAGATGTTCTACTATCTTTTCTTTAAAATAAAGAGGTGAGGTTGAACTACCTATAGTTTCCTACATCTTCCATTCTGTCTAAGATGTATGTGACATGGTCTCTATGTGTTATTAACTTACCGACTAGACACTGGACGCACAAGATGTCCTCCATGCAGATGTCTGTTATTCAGTAAAGCAACATCAAGGACCTCAATATCAAGACATACTTGATAGATGTTATTATTTTGCGAGATGCATTCCAAATCAGTAATCCTGTGCTGGATTCCAATCATCTCCCGACAACGTGTATTTTCTTGAGCAGTGGGCATCAACTCACATCGCCCACAGGAGCACCAAAATGTACTTCACATGCAAATATTTCTATCCAAGCTGCTATCATTTGTGTCAGAGTCATTGCTGCTTCCCCATCTATAATATATGTCACCTGACAAAATCTCTGGCTCAAATGCATAGGCCTGGACTGTTAGATCTGACAGTAATCTGGTAAAATTACTTCCAAATTCATACTCTTCAACAGATGCTGTAGTCTGGTATTGTGACAACTGCATATCCACTGTCAAATTTGTCTCTTGAGATATATTAATTTATCCTGTAACCAAATTACATACAAATTATATACCAAAAAAAATCAGGTACATGTATTTAAAAAAAATATTATATAGTAAATAACAAAACATGTAAATGTGTCACTGCATCCAAATGTTTATATGACTATGTTTTATGATTCAAACATTTGTTCCCTTCTCTGGACTGTCTTCACCCAGTAAATTTCCTTACAAAAATGCAGCATACTGAATTCCAACCAGAGATCCACAGGAAGCCTCAATATTGTTTAACACAATGGACTACCAAAGTACATCTTTCAGGATGAGGAACCTATGCCCATGCACCATAACATGCTAATTGTCCTCCCTGCAGCCTTTGTATTATGACTAGACATCTTCAGTTTGTAAGAAATGGTAACCCATATATTGTATTCTTTTTCTTCATTTGTGACCAACAGCAGCAGCAGCAGCAGTTGACTCTCACCACCCCATCCACCCAAAATAATCATAATAATATATATATATATATAGTATTGTGGGTCAATCCAATGTCCAGATGAACTATTCTGCAATTCTTTGAATTTAACATCAGCAACGGGCTAGTAGACAGAAGAATTATAATGTCACGGTAGTTGCAGCATAGAAAAGGTTGACTGACCTCTTCTATGTTAAACCCTGAACTCCCACAACCACATACCAGTTACCAGTTACATTACATTACTCCTGGTTGGGCCTCACTAGTGTCTTGTGTAGTGGAATTATGATCTTCCTTTTCATGCTGGTGATGCCCCTGCCTATGCATCCCAGCATCCTATTTGCTTTACCTGCTGCCCTGTTGCACTGTTTCCCTACCTTGAGGTCATCAGAGATGATAACCCCGAGGTCCCTTTCCTGATTTATGCAGGCTATATCCCCCCCCAAAACTGATATGTTGTTCCAGGGTTTTTGTGCCCTATATGCATTATCTTGCACTTCTTTGCATTGATTTCAAATGGCAAACCCTTGAACATTCTTCAAGATTCTGTAGGTCCCTCCTCATTCTGTCTACACTCTCTGATGTGTCAACTCTCACTGACCCTCCGACACTGTGCACAGAACAGCAGCTTACTCACTCATGTAAAAAAAATTTAATAAAATAAAACACAAAAACACCAACCAATGAAGAGTATACATTATTTGTTTACAAAAAAGTAGTGCACTGCTCTCAATATGCTATCCAATTCACCCAACCTCCCCATTTATCCAAACAGCCCTGATGCTCCCCAAGCAGTTTAGAAAAATGAGGTTGGACTGGAATAACACAAATAACAATAAATATTAGAGTAGGGGTTGACTATACATAAATTATAACAACTGTGAAAAATCAATCCGTATTTCTCCAAGCCTGAATAAACAAACAGACCTAATGCTACTTGCACTCCAGCTGTGAATATTTAAAAAGAAACTTTACTTTTGAAAAATAACAATAAATATGGCTTTAGTCAGCACTAAAGGGGATGATAGTTTGTGGGATCATTAAATCTCACAATACTGATGTCAGCCTTGCACATGGACACTAGATGGCGCCACAAATCTCAAACGACAATGTCACTGGTTATAGTGGAATGCTCACTTTATCCAAAAAGAAGATGGAGTACTGTCTGAAACAGGCAGTACCATGGCCATATTGAGAAGTCCACAGTAAAGTATAAAAATAAACAGAATAAAAACATTAGAATATGTCTATATTGGTTAAAACCAATGCCCAAGAAGGGGTCACTGGCCTGCTTTTGCTGGGTATCCACCATAAAGGTGGAAATCCACAGCCAGACTCTACGATGCATAGCGACTGCTGCCACCACAGACCGGGAGCAGGAGTCACCAATGTCCAAGGCTGACTCAAACTGGTGCTTGGCTAGGGAGTGACCCTGGTCTCTGACCATCTTGACTGCTGACTGCATGTCCACAGGAAGGCAAGGAAGGACATGGTCCAGGACAGCGATGAGGGCATGTTGGAAGTTGGCCATCATCAAGGCAGAACTCACCTGACAGAGTCCCTGGTAGGAGGCAGCACAGTCTTATCTCATTGCATGATCCAACTTACTGGACTCCTTCTCGGGGGGGGGCTTGTCCACATTCCCATTTCGAGTATTGCAAAAGATGGAGTCTGCAGCAAATCCCTCAGCCAAGGGGTGGTCTGAAAAACTGGGAACAGAATCAGTCAGGACCATGCATCTGCAGACAATGCAACGGCTCCATGGCATGGCACCACACACGATCCTGGATGCTGCCAAAGCTTCAATGCACAACCAAAGATTGCCTCCACTACAGGGAAGGCAACCTCTGGGGAATCATCCCAGTCAAGGATTATGAAGTTTGTATCAAAAAAAATCACATTTTTGCAATTAACTTCTTTTATCCTTCTCCCAGGTGGCACACCATCATGCCTGATCCACCAGCTCTGTCCCCCACTCACAGCTTACCTTCTGCTTCCTCCACAGTTTGTTCCCCATGGCAAGGTGGCTGGGATCCCTCAACCCACCAAAATGGATCTGGTGTGGAGGTTATTGATATTCATGGGAGCAGAGCCTGTGAAGATTGGCTTTCATCTCACTTTGCCCATGACACTTTTACCTCCATTTGCTCCCCTTAGGAGAGGAGGCATGAACTAATGCCCTATGGAGAGAGCGCACACATATCCAAACATGCTCATCCAAGCACCTGCCTCCTCCACTCCACTTTCTGAAGCATCAGTTCCACCACTAGGGGCCAGTCAAGCACTGACTACTGGTGGCCCCCCTCCAGAGAAGGAGAGCTGTCCCTCAGATGCTCGATCCTTCTCTTCCCCTGTCAACCCACGGTGTCAAGTATTTCTAAATACTGCTGACATTAGCAGTAGAATTAACTAATACTTTCAAAACCATGATTACACTACCAAACAACCCCAATATGTGTGGCATTTGTGGAGAACGTTGGACCACGGGCGCGTATTAGGTAACTTACGGTACCAGACACCCATAGCACCACCAAGAGCATATCTATGCTTACATGAGAAGCACAGTATTGTAAGCCATGCACAGAGATCCACATTATTTGAATTGTTGTTATTGGAAAAATAATTTGAATTATTGTTGTAACTGGGGGGGCTCCGGCCCCCTCCCAACAAATAATGTGTATTTCGGTATGTCATAATGATAATGAAGTGATTATGTTAAATTATTGATGGGGTTGGGGGGCAGAGCCCTCCAGTCACTACAATAATTGAAATTCCATGACACTGATATCAGAAGGCAACTATTTAGCAGTACACGCAGCACAGTGAAACCCGTAATAATGTAACTGCCTCTGAACTTTCTTGTTTGGGACCCTGAATAGCAGTGGTGTCCTGTATGCAGGAGTCAGAATATTGTTTTGTAATATTTCATGATATTATTCATTCTGTGGGGACGCTTTGCCCCCACCCCCCCAGGTAAAAAATACAACTTCATTAGTGCACCCGGGGGTGTGTGGGGGTGGAGCACCCCCACAGAAAGAATAATATCATGGAATATTACAATGCATAACACCAGAAACCATACCGAACTGAAAGCATTCCTGTAAATGTACTCTGTGTGCTTAGCTTTCACTTTGTTCTACAGTTCCCTCATTACTAATTTTCAGAGATTGTGGAGGACGTTGGACTTTACAACATGAGCACGCCCACAGTGTGATCACGTCTCCACCGTAGTATGTGGAGTTTTCAGAAAAGTGCACGAGCGGTCCAACGTTCTCCACAAATGCCATATGCATTTTGTAACAACTATTTTAATTTTCCCATGAACATCTGCTTAACCATGACACTATGGCTTGACTTCAGCCTAGGTAATAGTACAGCCAATATAGCCAAAAAACTAAACTTAGCATTCTAAACTGAAATTAAACGATTGAGATGTGGGATGGCAGGGGGTTGTCAGTGGGTCTACTTTCATGTTACCTTGTTGTGGTAGATAGCTGGGTATAGAAGGGAGCAGAATATGGGGAAAAAATGTCCTGATATGGGAATTGAACCCTGTACCATTGGGGCCCCCAAAAAATGAGTTTCTAACCAACTGAGCTACTAAACATCCACAAGTCAAAGTCCACATTTAGTTCCCTTATTTTGAAGTACCGCTCACACTGTGAATGTGCACATTTCCTCTGTATGTTTGCCCATCATCAGAAAGCATTTATTTTTTTATGTCTGTTCCTGCATGACAGCTACTGGCTGGCTAGAGAACATGATTAATCATCAAGAGATAAAAATACTAAAAATGTAAACAGTGTTTTTTCAGCAGTTCACTGGTTTGTAGACACAGCTTGACTCTAGTCAATTCTGCCTGTCAAGCTGCTCGTTCTCACTGGTCATCTGACTCTGAACACAGGACAGCAGCCTGCTCCCCCAGGCAAAAGGGTAATAAGAACACCAAACACCAACCAGTTATGAGTCCACATTATTTGTTCACCAAACAAAAAGGCAGCAAACTCATATGAATATGGTCTCCTGTTTAGTTATCTGACATAGAGAGCTAGGGTCTGGAATATGAAAAAAATAAAACATTAGGGAATGGGAACTAAACCCTGTACCATTGAGTCCGAACTGAACTACTCAGCAAGCACAACAGATACTGGGCTTTTACTTCTCTTATTATGAATGTGCATATTTCCTCTGTGTGTTTGCCTATCGAGATTAGAAAGCATTTGTTTATTTTGACGTCTGCTCCTGCATGTCAGCCATAGGCAGGTAGACAACATGATTATTCATCCACAGATAAAAATACAAAAATGTTCACAGTGTTTATTCAGCACTTCACTAGTTTGTATAGACAGCTTGACTCTAATCAATTCTGCCTGACAAGCTACTTGTTCTCACTGTTCATCTGACTCTGAACTCAGAACAGCAGCTTGTTCACTCAGGCAAAAGTTTAAAAAGGGACAAGAATGCCAAAACACCAACCAGTTATGAGACACATTATCTGCTCACAAAAAAAAGGCAGTACACGTCTGTGAATATGGTCTCCCGTTTATCTGATCTAGACAGCAAGGGTCTAGAAGGGAGCAGAATATGAAAAAAAAAAAACATCATGACCTGGGAACTGCACCCTGTGCCATGGGGTCCAAAAGGGAAATACTTAACCACCTGAACTACTCAGAAAGCACAAATCAAATTGAACTTGTAATTCTTTTATTTTGAATAGCTGCTCACACTGTCACTGCATTATTCCTCCATATGTTTGCCCATTATTGCGAAACATTTGTTTTTTGATGTTCATTCCCGCATGATGGCTGGAGGCAGGTAATGAATATGAGTAATTATCAACAAATAGAACAAAAATGTAAACATGGATTTTCAGCAGTTCAGCACTTTGGGTACCCAGTTTTCCCGTGTCAATTTTTTTCTGTCAAGCTGCTTACTCTCACTGTTCCTCTGACTCTGCACACAAGATCATAGATTACTCACGTGGGTAAAAGTTTAAAAAGGGGCCTCCTGTTTATCCAAACTGCTTGTATGTCCCATAAGCAGTTCGATAAATGAGATTGGTCTGTAACAACTTAAGTAATAAAAAATATTTGAGTATGGAGGACTGACCAACTTTGTACAACTAATATAACCTGTGAAAAATCAATCAGTATGTTTCCCAGCCGACATAAGCAAACATATCTAATGCTACTTACACTTCTGCTGTGAAAGTTTAAAAAAAAACATTGCTTTCGCAAAAATAATCAATATGGCTTTAGACAATCAGCACAAAAGGGGAATAAATGTTGAGGGATCACACAATACTGATGTCAGCTTTGCATGCAGGCACTAGATGGGGTTAAAATATCAAATGACAGTATCAATGGTTTTAGAGGCATGCTTACTTTTTCAGAATGGAAAACAGAGTACTGTCTGAAAAGAACACTAACACGGCCATGTTGAGAAGTCCCTAGTAATGTATAAAATAAATAAAATAAAACACTAGCATATGTCTATATTTGTCACAAGGCACACAGTGTAGTGAAATAAAATACAAAATACTGTGCTTTACGCACAGGGACGTTTTTTATTTCCTGTCCTCTTTAACCAAATGAAAGGAAAAAAGTCATAATTCTAATCTAAATCACACTTCTCACAAATGTATCACACCAACATCATGCTTTCCGCAATAGAAAGGCAGTTTCTAAGAGTTCATACTTACTTTCATTTATTTTTTAAATATCATAGGGTCTGCAAAATTGCAGATGCTGCGCACTTTCACTACAGGTCACACTAAGGCGATGCACTGCCCGCTTTAATGAAAGTGTATTGCAGTGTGCGTTCCGGTGCCACAAATTCAAAGGAAATGAAAGCATGAAGCGTCCAAAAAGTTGGTGACCACAGGAAATTAAAAAACTAAAATAAAAAAAGTAATAAAAAAAGTAGTTTCCATTGCGTAAACCATAATAGGGGTGGAACACTAGGAGATCTAGGGATTTATAATTATGAGTGTCAAGAAATGCTAGTTAATTTTATGAACATTTTTTCAGGGTATTATTATTCATGTTGGAACACTAATACTGCATGCTAAATGATGTATACTATAAACCAGCAACATTCAGAAGATAGGAAATTATTGAGGGGGTTGCCATGGTATGTGACTTTAGGTGACTTTAGGGCATTTTGATTGTAGTTGCTGTGGGTATGTTTATTACAAAACTTGGCACAGTAAACAGTCAACAAAAAATAACACAGTAAACAGTAACCAAAAAGTAAGACAGCATGACAATTAAAGCATCAGTGCAAGAATGTGGTTACAATTTTGATCAATGCTTTTTTATTCTATTTTACATTGCCACCAAATCTAATAACTTATGTATACGAACGATACCCTCATTTCAACAATTTAAGTATCCGGCACTACATTTTTTTCAGAATCAGAAGTAACAAACGGAGCACTCATTTTAATCGGTCTTGCACCAGGTTTGGATCAGTATTCTCACATGCTTTTGGACAGCAACTATTTAAATCCAGTTCTGTTGTGTCCACAATGAAGTAGCATGCAGCAGACAGTGCTACATGACATAATGGAACAGTATCTATTCAAAAACAGCTGGGAATACTGATGAAAACCATGTAACAGTAATATTACAATGAACACTATTTTTATTATTTCTCATTTAAAAAAATGGAGTAATGCAGAATAACAAATTGTGGAAAGAAGGGTAGCATACATACACACAAGTTATTAGATTAGGTGGCAATGTAAAATAGAAAAAAGAATATCAGTCAAAATTGTAACCACATTCTTGCACTGATGCTTTAATTGTCATGTTGTCTTATTTTTTGGTTACTGTTTAATGTGTTACATACATTTTCATAGTATACATACCTACAACAACTACAGTCAAAATACCATAAAGTCACCTACCATGACAATCAACCACCCACCATAATTTATTATATTATGAATGTGGCCAGATTATACTGATATCTTGCTACATCATTAAGCATGAGGTATTAGTGTCCACATGTGAAGACTAATCCCCTGAAAAAGTGTTCAGAAAAGTAACAAGTATTTTAAGCATTGTTACTTAATTTAGTTTAATTATTACATGCCCGAGGGTCGGCAGCATGGCAGACACTGCGTGCTTTCATTACAGGTGAAACTACGGGGCCACAATGTGCCCTACAATAAAAGGGTCTTGAAGAGGGTGTTTTGGAGCCACAATTTCAAATGAAATGAAAGTACACAGTGTCCACAAAGTTGACAACCAAATGACTTATTAAATAAAATAAAGTAAGGAGTAAGAACAAAAAAAGTTCTAATGCGGAAAGCAGAATGGGGTGGGGGGAGCATTTGGGGGAGGTGGGGAATCAGATTTAGCATTATGAGCATCAAGAAATACAGGATTAACAAAATCAACATAAGGAAGAAAACATTAATTGAACACAAATGACATACAGTCTGTAATAAAAAAAAAATATTGCTTAAGAAAAAAGGGAAAACAGAGGACAGGTTTTTTGGGGGGGAGATTTAGTTAAATAATAATTGTTTACTGGGCCTGTGGGGGGCTTGGGATGACCACCACTAAGTGTTCTTAACAATCTGATTATTTCAGCATTCTGACCTTCAATCCTGTTCAGCTGCTGCACCGCACCCTCTACCACATTTTTGATTGCTTTCACCTCAGGCCACAGCACAGCCAGGTCAGCCTGTGTGGCAGGCTGTTCTTAGTGGTCACACTCATGAGTAACTGCGGGAGTCACCACTTCTGCTGCCCTGACCATCTGTCAGTGCCACCGTGCAGGTAGATGCTCTTCCTCTTCTGCAGCTTCGGCTGCAGGAGTGACTATTGCCTCCTGCAGCTTTGCTTCCCACTTGGCATGGTGGTGCACTAAAAATGTGCATTTGCTGACCACTGATGCCCAAGTTGCTGCCTTTGTGCTCCCGATGTACAAGCACGTCACACTACTTGCACTTCACTACCATCAGGTCACCAGGGAGGCAGATGAAAAATTGGCAGATGGGAGAGCTGCGGGGAGGACCAGGCACAGGCAGTGGAAGGGCACCAGAGAATGCTGCCTGCTGTGCTGCAGTTGGTGGAAGGGCAACACGCTGCTGCTGCTGTGGTTGCTGCTGCTGCTGCCGATCTTCAGGCTGCAGCTGATCCAGTGCTGAAGCACTTATCACTGATGAAGAAGCTGCAACTGCTGCTGCTGCTTCGGGCACCACATGGCCACGTTCAACACTGGGCTGTGCCTGTGAGGTAGCAGTCAAGGTTGAAATAGTACTGCTGTTCAGGCGAAATGGTCACCGCAGGCTGCCGCACATTCAGGGACCCCACTGCCCATCACTTTGGTCACCTCTCTCCATAGTAACTAAAATTAAACTTAAATCAAAAATAAAACAAAAAATGCTAGTACTGTGGAACTACAAGTACTGAAATTACAGTAATTAAAACTAAGTAACAAAAATAAACAACTCTTTTTTTAACTAAACTAAGCTTTCAAATTAATTCAAACTGGCTGCAAAACTTAAACAACCCTATCAAAAAACTTTAAAGCACAAAAAACACTCGATATATACACTTTGCTGCAAAAAAGCACACTGTCCACCAACACTGCTGACTAAACCACTCCTACAAGAGAAATTGAAACTAATTCACAGACTTCCTGCCTAATTCTTGCGGTATGCGGTCGGGGTGCTGCCATCATGTGACCTGCAGTCAGACATGTGATCTGTGGGCTGTTTCTTACTAACTTTGCCTTCTCAAACTATAACTTGAAGTGAACTCAAAGTGAGCAATCCAAAGTCCATTAAAGGTGAATTTCGACCTTTTAATGGAAATTTCATGTAGTGTTACGAGAATTCGAAGTTGCCCACTTCAAGTTAACTTCGCAGGTGAATTTAAACTTCACTACATCTCTGCTCACAACACTGATTCACAGAAGTTAAGTTCTTAAAAAACATGCTAGATGACACAGGATAACAACAACAAATATATTATAAATATATAAGGGAACAAAAGATGGCTGCCAGGCTGGGCGTGCTGGAAAGACTGCTTTAGGTTTTGCAGCTTCGTTTAGACTTCTTACCATTTTTATCATGATTTTATTGACCTGACCTCAATTTGTTTTGTGTTCTATGTTATGGTTTTACTTTCTTTCGGTCATTTGGTCTTACTTGCTGTTCCTGTTGTTCGTGGAGTTTGTGATTGTTGACGTCGGCATCGCTTGCTTGGACTACTTGCCTGGATTGCTGGACTGCTGAGGTTTCTGTTTTTGTACGGGGAATTTGGGGACCTTGAGGAATTTTATGGTCCTGCAACTTTATCTGTAGTTGGGATTGCTTGGACACTGTCCCTATTTTAAAGATCTTGCTGTTCCTATGGCCTGACTTGTATCGGGCTATGATTCAGACTGATTTGAGGAAGACATCCTGTAGATGTCCTAGGAAAGGAGTGGAACTGTGGAGCAGTGTGCTTCATTGGAGATGTTTGTATGTATTATCTCAGTGAACAGTGAGAAATAGGATTGCTACAGTGAAGGTGAGGAGCCATTGAACCCTGGAAAAATCACTTTCTGTGGTGGATTCTATAACCGGGCTCTTTTGAGGGCACAGGAGTTGTTTTCTTTTTGGAGGAGTTGAATGTTTGCTGGGTGATTTCCCACTGGAGTCTGGGGCTACTCAGGGAGTTTAGCTGTAGTTTTGGTGGATAACAGGTGGAACAGACTGTCGATTCCCTTAGGTTCCCCGGGGGACCAGCTGGTGGGCTGGTGAAGTCGGGGAATCGAGGTAGTGGCTGAGGATATTTTCCAATGGTGGCCCTTTGAAATGGGTTCTGTTAAGCTGGCTGGATGAAGACCCGAGGCTTCTGGATTTAAGACTTGCTACCTACTGGAATACAGTTTGATTTTAAACTTTTCCACTTTTCAAAATTTGTACTGTTCATACAAGCAGTGAGAGTGCTTGTATTTTATCTGGTTCCTGGTAGTGAGAGGGCCTGGATCTGGAAATTTTCCTGGACATTATTTTCAGAGACAGTGAGACTGTCTATATTCAGTTATATCTCTCTAAGGCAGTGAGAGGGCCTGGGGAGTTATAGTCCCGAAGAACTCTGATTGTTCATTTACTTGTTTTATTTCTGAAATGTTTTAGAATGTTTGTATTTTTGGTTTTTTGAACTTTATATGGGAGGGTGTAGGGAAGATTTTATGCTGTGATAGGGGAAAAGTGTGTGTGTTATTTAACTTATTAGTGTTGTAGATTATATATTTTTTCTTTTATTGTCTGGCTTATTAATTTGTTTGGGTTATTAGTTGAGTGTGGGTCATTTGTTAAAGTGATTACTAGAATGTGTTGGAGGCCTGCCCCCATGGTCATGCGCTATTCGCCCACTGCTCTCCACGCTCTCCATCCCTTTTTCTCCCCTCCTTTGCAGTTTACAACATACCAGCAATGTAGGGCACTGGGTATCACTCATAGGGGGAGAAGGGGAGTGGGGGGGTGTGAACAGTGGAGGGTGAATGAGCTGAGCCATCACATCGGGGTTGTGAGGTCCAGGAGATGTCCTGGGGTGAAATGGAACCAGGAACACGGTTTACCATGCCTGGTTTCCATACCCAAGGGCACTATCAATTCTGATGCACAGATGGTTCGGCCGGCTTTGGAGGTTCATCCAACTCGGGTGGTGTTATGCAATGCCAGGTCCATTAAAAACAAGACTGTAATTATTGTAGATCTTGTGGGAATGGTGGACCTGGCTTGTATCACTGAGACCTGGCTGGAGGAGAATTCTGGCCCCATTTTGGAGGCTTTAATTCCAGCTGGGTACTCGGTGATTCACCGCTGAGATTGGATCATGCGGGGGGGGGTGCGGTCTGTTTCAAGACCGAACTTTACCTTGCGAGTGTACCAGTTGAAGAGGCTGAGTCGTTTGAGTGTACTGTTGTAGCAGGTGTAGATTGTAGGATTGCTCTTGTCTACCATCCACCCGGTGACAAGAAGCATTTCCTTCAGGAAGTGGCAGACTTTGTCATCATCATGGCATTTGAATCACCCAGATTGATGGTTCTGGGCGATTTTAACGCCTGGGTCGATGACAAACTCTCACCATTTGGACATTACTTTCTCCAGTTAATGTCATCTCTAGGCCTTACACAGACAATTACTACTGCTACTCATAAGCACGGTCACTCTCTCAACTTAATCTTCCTCCTGGGGATCAAGGCCTCAGACTTGGGGTGGAACCAGTTGGATGGTCTGATCATTACACCGTGGGGTTTAGTTTTAGCATCTCCCTTCATAGGTCTACCCCTGTGGAGATGGTCAGGTATCGCCCTTTACAAGGTATTAGCTCTGAAGGCCTGACGGCGGTACTTGACCTAGTGTCTCTTCCAGTAGCAAACAGCGACCCAGAGACCCTCATTGTAGCCTATAATAAGGCTATATCAGTGGCCCAGGATCTTGTTGCTCCTGTCCGTGTTTGTCCTCTCTCCCTTTTCCCTCAGTCCCCATGGTTTGATGGGACATTGAGGAAGATGCGGCGACTGGGACGAAGGTTAGAGCATTGCTGGTGGAGGTCCTCCCTTGATGATGACCACCTTAAATTAATTGAGCATTATGAAGCCTATCAATCTGCAATCTCCTGTAAGAAGGCAAAATTCCTGTCCAGGGAGATTGCCGTTGTTCAGAATGGACCAGCTCAGCTTTTTTGCACTGTAGACAGACTGTGCAACCCACCCTGCCTGCAAGCGTGAAAAGGTTTTTCACAGGTAGAGTGTGATGAGCTTGCTCGATTCTTTGCAAATAGGGTGGCTGACTTCAGGGTGATGCTTCATCCAGCACACTCCAGTGTTGCTGTGGACCAGCATGTGGCTGCTGCTCCTCGGTTTTCTTGGAGTACCTTCGATCGGCCGGAGTTCATGGATGTCATGCAGATTGTCCAGGGTATGCACCCTACATGCTGTAATTTGGATCCCGGACCAACCTCCAAGATCTTGGGTTGTATTGATTCCATCAGTCCGGTCCTTACATGGATAGTCAGGTGCTCCTTGGAAACAGGTGAGTTTCCTAGCTCCCTGAAGGAGGCAGTGGTTACACACCTTCTGAAGAAAGCTTCTCTGGATCCTGACTGCCATGTTAACTACAGACCGATCTCTAATCTTCCCTTTTTAGGGAAGATGATTGAGAAAGTAGTGGCCATTCAGCTGGAGAACCATTTGACCATCCATGACATCTATGAACCCCTCCAGTCTGGTTTTCGAAAGAGGTATAGTGCCGAGACAGCACTGGTTCAGGTGCTCAATGATCTCCTGATGGCTAGAGATCAGAAGAGCCGCTCCATCCTGGTTCTTCTAGATCTCTTATCAGCATTTGATACTGTGGACCATGGGGTATTGCTATACCATCCGAGGTGCATCTGTGGACTATCTAGTGTAGTCCTCAGGTGGTTTACATCTTATCTCACTGGAAGAACACATAGAGTGGTATCTGGGGTTTATTCCTCAGGTCCAGTTTCTCTGTCATTCGGGGTTCCTCAGGGTTCAGCATTGTCCCCCATGTTGTTCGCAGTGTACATGCTGCCCGTCAAAGACATTATAAGAAGGTATGGGCTGAGGTTTCACTGCTATGCTGATGATACCCAGCTCTACCTTTCTTTTGCACCTGACCAGGATGAAGCTGTCTCGGTCTTTAATAACTGCCTCACTGAAATCCAGGAGTGGATGGACACGAGTTGGTTGAAGTTGAACTCTGATAAGACTGAGGTGCTGGTTGTGGATCCAGCTTGCCGGACTGAGGGGTTTGGGGTAGGTTTGCCCTCTTGGTTATTCCTTGGGGGCATATCTCTCATGACATCTGAACAGGTGCGGAACCTGGGGGTAATTTTTGATGATGGGCTTACCCTGTACTTGAAGGTGTCTGCCATCATTAAATCTTCTTTCTATGATCTGAGGAATATCGCCAGATTAAGCACCTTGTTCCCCCTGGTGATCTTCCAGTGCTGGTCTATGCCTTTGTGTCCACGCACTTGGACTATTGCAATTCCCTATACCTAGGGATACCTGGGGTGGAAATCCACCACTTGCAGCTGGTGCAGAACGCTGCTGCCCAGCTTTTGACGGGAACATCTCGGTCTAGTCATATTTCACTGGTGCTGCATGGACTGCACTGGCTGCCTGTACAGTGGTGGATTGCCTTTAAAGTCATTTTATTGACTTTTAAAGCCCTTCACGGACAGGGACTGGATTATCTGAAAGTGCTCCTGGTTCCCTATCACCCTGGGTGATCACTTTGCTCAGCTGACAAGGGGTTGCTAGAGATACTGAGAGTGCTTTTAAGATCTGCTGGGGCCTGGGCATTTATATTTGTGGCCCCTACCCTCTGGAGTTTTCTACCCCGTCAGTTACAGGAGTGCCCGACCGTGGAGGGATTTAAACAGGCCTTGAAAATTCATTTATGGAGACAAGCATTTGGTGATTGAAGTCTTTATGATTGTAGTAGTGGTTTTATGATTGTTTTATATTTTAATGATATTGTGATGTATGGTGTGTTTAATTTGTTCGGCACCTTGGTTTTTGAAAGGCGCCTTATAAATAAAGCTTATTATATATATATATATATATAAACATTCAGGGGTACTGTAAAACAACTTATTTCTCACAGTTTTGTCTTATTTATTCTCAGGTTTCAAGTTCAGATTTATTGTAGACAAAATAAAAATTGTCATCACAATTATAAATTCACTCACATACATAGTTACAGTAACAGTCTAATACATATAATAATTTACTGAATGCTATAATTCCAATAATTTCATACCAAATAATAAAGTTAAAATGTTCTATCAGTTATTAAAACATATCATAAATAAAGTCAGGTGTTAGTCCCATATAATTTATTACCACATTCCATTCGTCCATAGGTATCATGAGTTGGACCAATGATTTAAATATCCAATGCACCACTATTGCACTTTCCCATTTTCTGTTTGTATAATTTTTTTTTTATTTCTTTCAATTATTCTACACATTCTTGCTATATTATCTAAATACTGTATATGAGGGCCCATCTATTCAGACTGTGCCGGGCAGTGGCGCATCACAACTGGGCTGCGCTGGGGCCAGGACCAGGACCAGGCGATATTCAATGGTGATGCATCATGGCACAGCACCGTTGAATATGGCAAGGTTGGCGCACATACTGTGCATGGCGCAGTGGCACTCTGTACCAGTGCAAGCCACAGAAAGGGAGCACAGGGATGTGCCAGCACACGTGCAGTTGCGCTAGGTGCATCATCCATGATATTCAGCCAGGGGCATGCAAATGAGGCCATAATATATGCAAGGTGCAAATGGGGCCATTTGTATGTCATTATGGCCCCATTTGCATGCATTGCACAGGGTATCCCTGTGAACTGCGCCTGGCACCCTGGCTAGCTGCAGTCATTGGGGGTTGGATCCCTGGTGGGCTATTGTAACCCCTTCCCCTCCCGTACGCCTGATCGCGGGCTTCTGTAATAGTAAACATTACCCTAGTGGTCTAATGGTTCCCACCCCATATGCCCAATTGTGGGCATCTGTAATTTTAATTATTAACCTGGTGGTCTAGTAGTTCCCTCCCCGTATGCCCGATCGTGGGCTGTTGTTATAATAATGTGGTCATTCACATATCTGGTCCTGTGTAGTACAATATGGTTTGCAAGCCCATTGGTCCACACTGTGGACCAATAGGTGTACAAATCATACTGTACGCTGTCATTTGGTGGGCAACCGGGCAGTATGCGGGCAGGGTGCTGCTGCCCGCCAATGGTGGGGGGGTGCTGGGTGGCCGGGGATCCTCTATGGGTGGGAGGGTGGGGTGGATGGTACCACTAGATCACCAGGTTCAACTTTCATATTACAACAGCTCGCGATCGGGCATATGGGAGGGAACCACTAGACCACCAGGTTATCATGTATTATTACTACAGCCCGTGATCAGGCATATGGGAGGGGTCCACTAGACTACCAGGGAGGGTCCAGGTGCTTGTGGATGGTGTTCCTGCTGGGTGGGTGGCCACCCACGGCTGGCAACTGTTGGGTTGTGCCTTGCAATATAGCCGCCAGCCTGACAGGTGGCCAGCATTCAAACCTTTATTTTCTGCTCAACACAGGCACCAGTATGCCGGCGCATGTTGGGGTTGTGCCAGCATATGCGCTGCGTCCTGGGCTGAATATTGGGATGTGCTGCATATACATAGGCATGCCCCTGCATCTGCACCATACATTACCAATGTGCCCCAGCTCATCGGAGTTGCATACGCCAGCCAGGCTCATAGATATCGCGGGGCACATTGGGGGTTATGCATGGTGCAACCATGTTGCGCCATTTGCAACCCCTTTGAATATCTGGGCCTATTAGTTTTCATTAGATAGCTAAACTGGTATTTTGGTTCCATATCTTAATTCTTCAAAATGTTACTCAAGAATACCTTTCTTTCATATGTATATAGGAGACAGAGTAATAGTAAATACAGAGGTGTATCTTCATCTAAACCATGAGCACAGATAGTGAGGGCTACCAAGCTGAATGTTTTCTTCAGTTTTTGGATATCCGCGTAGCCGAATCTGAATTTAGTATAGGCCTTTCTGTTCTTTGGATTTCTTGTTTTTAGGAGGTAATCTTGCAATCCAAATAATCTATTTATATTTTTAGCTAACCATGAACTTAATTTATAGTTTTTGCTAATCCTCTTTCTTTCTGGATATGGATATCTTCAATTCTGACTTTAATTATAGCTTTAATTTTGCTGTGTGGAGTATTAATACTCTCAGTCAGACAATATAGTAAACCATATAGCTTGATAATTTCCTCAGGTGTATATATGCTTGGGTATAGCAATCCCCTTTGTCTATTAGTCAACATTTCCTCCAGACATATGCGTGGTAATCTGTTTTCATGCATATCATGCACCTTTATCCAGTATGAACAGAGTCTCTGTTCAATGTTGCACTTGAGTGGCAACTGTTTTAGTTCTTGCCTAGTTATATTTGAAGGTGCACCATTTAGGAGACTCTAGATTTACCTATAAAACTTATTTATCACTATATCTAGGCCATCTGTATTTTCTTGCCCCCAGACTTCAGCTCTGTATAATAGCTGACTTCTTATTTTTTCCCTTGCTACCCTTGTTGGGCCTCTAACTGAGTGGCCACCATATTTATATGAAATAATAATAATAATAAAATGTATTTGTTAGGCGTCTTTCGACATTCCAAAGCACTGTACAGTACAAATAAGACAAAACACAGTGGCCCAGATATTCAAAAGGGTTGCACCATGCGCAACAGGGTTGCGCGTGCGCAACTCCAAAAATGCGCCATTCTGCGATATTCAGAAGGGGCCAGTTGCGCCACCGAAAACATGCTGAGCAACAGCGCCAATGGAAATGAAGGCATGCGCCAACCCGGAAGGCGAGGTCCATGCATAAAATTAGCATCGATATCAGTTTCTGCGCAATGCGCAAGAGTAGCTCAGCCGGAAGTTGCGTAGTACCGGATTTGAGCCAAAACAAAAGGCTCAAGGAAGCGGCGCAAGAGCCCTAGCAGGGGAAACTGTGGGGAGAGAGACAGAGAGAGAGAGAGACAGGAGCTGGAAGGGCAGAGAGGGACAGTGGGTCAGGAGGACAGAGAGGCCAGTGGGGGGTGCCGGTGCAGTGGAAGCAACAGTGGGGGCAGAGGGTTAACACAGGAACAGCAGCTGGAGGCAGAAGCCAGGGAGATGGACAGTGTCAGCTTCACATGGAAGCTGTAATGAGAGGTGAGACACCATGCAGCAGAGGGGCGGTGGCGCGGAGGGGCCTATGCGGTATGCCCCGACAGAAGCGGTATCGTGCCGCATCAGCTTGAGCTGTACACAGGCGGTTGAGATTGTGGGCGGTACTGCCTGAACAGGGCAATACTGAGACGGCTCTGCGAGCTGTGCAGTGATGTGATGCAGGCACCCTCAAGGCGGAGTCATGCTCTGTCCGTGGAGACCAAGGTGACAGCCTGCATGTGCCTGCTCGCCACGGGCACCTTCCAGAAGGCCGACAAGGGACACCACAGGCATTACACAGTCGAGCCACGTCCGCATCCTCACCCAATTCCTCAGTGCACTGCTGCCTCATGCTGGAGTACATCCATTTCCCAGCACTGCGGCAGAGCGTATAACAAACATGCAGGAGTTCCACAGGGTAGCACGTATGCCTGGTGTGCTAGGGGCCATAGACTGCACCCATGTGGCCATTCGCATGCCACCTGGCCCCGGCAGCCAGGCTTGCTCGGAACGAAAGGGCTTTTCCAGTGTCAACTGCCAGGTGGTGTGTGATGCCACTGGGCGCATTATCAATGTCTGTGCCACACACCCTGGCGGAGCACATGATGCCTTCATGGGCACCAGTCTGCACTGTGCCATCGATTCGAGAGTGGGAACATCCCCACGGGTCATCTAGTGGGTGAGTACACATGTATGGAATGCAAACTCTGGGCAAGGGTGAGAATGACACAGGTGCCATGGTAGTGGCACACACGGATATGGGCAATATGGACCTGACATGACACTGATCTCCACTATCTCCACACAGGTGACTGCAGATACCCACTCCGTCCCTGGCTGCTCACACCGTGCAGCCCCGACCCCAAGCGCAGCTATGTTTCAATGAGACACATGCATAACACGTAACAACATAGAGCAGGTGTTTGGGATGCTCAAGGCATGCTTCCGATGCCTGGACACCTCGGCGAGCCTACAGTACAGCCCCAAAAGGCCTGTGGGATATTCCTGGCCTGTTGCATCCTGCACAACATGGCCAAAGACCATGGGATAGCCATACAGGTCCAAGAGGGGACAGCGATGGGGCGCCAGTGGCGCCGGTGATGTGGGTGATGAGCAGCCCCTAAGGATGGAGGGACCCCCGACTGACCGGCAGGCCCAGCTGCACGGGACACCATTGCAGAAGAGCACTATGCCCAACACAGGTAAGTCAAGGGGACATGTGCAGGCAACACTGTCCATCGCAAACCACAGGCACACAGGGGAACACACCGTGCATGAAGGTCAGGAGTTGATGGTTCCAGGCATACTAACACACCATCAGAGAGGTGAGCACTCATATGGACACACACACACCAGGCAGCGTACATGGGCAGCAGCACAGCACTGCGGAAATGACATTGCCAACACACAGCACCACCAACGACCCCCACCACCTGGACTGTCCACGTACATGTGTCAGGACCTGGGCACACTTGCACCTTGGTGTACAGTGCAATGCAGGCATCATCATGCACACGCACCTGTGGACAGCAGTTGGGAGAGTGTGCAGGTGGTCCATGTGTCAGCGTGGTGAGCAGAGCACCCAGCAGTGCACTGCCCACCATGACACACATTGCACAGGGCAGCACCAGACAGGGCCTGCACTGGAGACAGCTCAGTCAGGTAGCACTGTCCACGGCCACCACGGATGCGTGGGCGGCCCGCCGTGTCCCAGCAGCACTGGCAGGCTGAGCAGGGGCCACATCGGGTGGCGCTGGTGCACCACCAGGGTCCCACTGCCGAGCGCGACCTTGCCCGTAGGGGTCTGCATCCTGCCAAACAAACGTGCACCAGGGGTGCTCGGGATGCCACAGCAGAACCCGCGTCCAACAGGCCTGGTGTCGCATGGCGCGGGAATGGGGAGTGGAGGCGCACTGTGTGGGGTGTGTGGTACAGGGGCACCTGACAGTGTGGCCAATGTGTCGCCAGAGACCACTGCCTGGGTCAGCCTGTCAATGGCAGCGGTCACATCCGTCCGCGTAAGGACCAGCTCGGCTCGGTCCCGCACACTCCTGCAATGCCGCTCCACGGACACAGACAGTGCCTCACGGACCTTGCAACCCACCCCTGCAGCTGTATGGTCCTGCAGCAGGCGGGTCTTCGGCGTCCAATGGGTACTCTGCCCCAATGGCCTCGTGACCCCCAGGGTGTGGATGGTCCTGGTGCACAGCACCCCTTGAGGTGGGCGCTGTTCGCCAGGACCAGGTATGGGCAGATCAATGGCGGTGGACATGTGCATTGATTGACACTGTACCCCAGCCCTGGTGTGCGACTGCTGCTGCCGCCCTCAACTGCTGAGCCCCCAGGTCCACCTGTTCCACCTCCATGCTGACAACAGTGCCAGACACACTGCACAGCCACGGTGCTGCCCCACGGTGCTGACAGGCACAACCTGGGACTGTGCCAGCATGCTGAGTACAGGTGTGAACCGGAAGGCCCAGGGGCACGTGCTGGCCTGCCATGTGTCCGTCATGGGACACACACTATCACTGCCCATTGCAGGCCTGCTATCATCAATGGTGCAGGTGCGTGCCACTGCCATAGGCACAGCATGCTGGCATACCTGCATGCCAGACTGCTGTGACACAGGCTGTGCACCCCTGCACCTGTATCACTGACACGGGTTGTAGGCCCAGCGTGCATGCTGCTGCAGTGCCTGCAGGCTGGTGGTGGAGGTGGATGGTCCCTCCTCCACGTCCAGCAGGTCTGCCTCACTGTCTGGACCCACCACCACCACCACCGTCTCCTGCAGACGAACAGGATCTGTAACAGAAAGAGAGTACATGTGAGTGCATGTGAACAACAGCCCCCCCAACAACACCACCATGTCATACCGTGCAGTGATGGGCTTCCACCTGTCTGGAATCCTCTGCCAAATGCGCCCGCAATGGCACTTTCGGCTGCATGGCGGCGACCAGTGTCTCCTCTGTGGGGTCAGCTGCAACACCACTGGTGGGCCCCACCAGTGGCAGCACAGCTCGCGCCCTGAAGGCTGCCACCTTCTCCTTCAGCCTCCTGCGGTCAGTCCCCATCTTCTTCCTGCATTCCTGTCTGGCGCTGGTGGCTTCTGTGCAGGTTGACGCCGAGCCACCCCCTCCCATGCAGCTGCACGCTCCTGAGGGGTGCCCCTCCGTCCACTCAATAGTGGCTCATCCTCCAGGTAGGCCTGGAAGAGGGCCTCTGTCTCTGCCGCGGTGAAGTTCAGCCTCCTCCTACACCCGCCGTCCACACCTACAGCTTGGCTCTGGTCAGTCATGGTGATCTGTATGGGTGGAAGTGGACACCTGTCACTGTGCAGTCGACAGCATTTCCCCATGATCATAGCTGCCGGCCCGGGGGGGGCGGAAGCCCCCAACGCTTCCTCTCCGCATGGCAGATACTGATAGAAAGGGTGCCCTGTGTCCCTTTCTGAGTGCCCTTTTCATGCTCAGCCCCCTCAGCCTTTATCATCCTCCGGCACCCCTGCCCATGAGCATTGTCCTGAGCATCACACAGCATGTAACTCACCTCTCACCTGCAGTAACCAAATCTGGCCGGCACAACCCACTGTCGCATTTTTATAGCGCAACACATGCAAATGAGGTGTGGCGTTACTTTAATAAACATGCTAATCGCACCACTACGCCTTTGAATAGCTGATCGAATGATTTGCATATGTCGGCTGAATATTCAGCGTATTTGCGCTTTGCTGTCTGGAAGGTCCGGCTGAGCCAATGGCTCAGGTTTGTGGCTACGTGCTACACTGCATTGCGCATGCCCAGACAGCTTACGCATGCATCTGCTCGCGCTGCAGACCTGCTGCGCGATAAGCGGTTCAAGCCATGGCCACCATTGTGCCAGTGGCGCTACAGCACTGGGCACTATATGGCGCTGTGGCACTACTGCGCGATAGTCCACTGTGGCACTGGTGCTCAGCTGGCGATCGCGCGGGATGCCTATATGTCCGATGGTGCTGTCGTAGCCTTGTGTCATTCCCGTGACCTTGTGTATGCCCTCTGCCCTCCTGGCGCTGTTAGCATGCCATGTATACGTCCCTATTGCGCTGTCTGGTGACAGCGCCATGTAATGTGTGGCGCTGTTGGAACAGCCCTGATTAGAACTCTCATGGTGGTCTATTGTGCAACAACTCCACGTGGGGTCGCAGGCGCAGCAGGCGCCATATTGCCTGCTGTAAAGTTGGTGCCAGGCTAGGAGGAGGAGGTGTCCTGGAGCCAGCTTGAAGTGGCCAACCTGGTGGCCCTGGTGGAGCCCACTGTGAGGCACTGTATGGTGAGGCCCCTCACCATGCCTGGAGACCACGTGTGGCAGCAAGTGGCCACTGACCTGGTGGAGGTCACTGGCGGGGCAGTCTGCTGAGCAGTGCTGGCACGGTACAGTGACCTCCGCTGGAGAGGCGAACTCTTGGCGTGGCTGCGTTAGCATCCAGGCGAGGCGTGGTGCCTAGGCCAGGTGAGTGTACCATCTATGCACCTATATTCTCTGTAGGGTGTGTGTGTGCTGGGTGGCTGTGCATAGGTGCCGGCTTGGACTACGGTTGGCTGTGTCAGTGTGTGTGCAGCTGTGCGATGGATGGTTATGGCTGTGTGGGCGGCACTCTCACTTGGGCAGAGGAACTCTGCTTTTAAGTCACACTGATGTTTGTCTCAACATATGTCTCCCACAGGCCGGATTTGAGGGCGCGGGCGGTGAGGTGGGCGTGCCAGGGCCCGGTGCCAGGGGTGTTGTGCCCCAACCGCAGCAGCAGCAGCATCAGCAGCAGCGGCAGACCCAGCTGCTGGAGGGTTGAGTATCATTACTTCATGGATGCTATTGCATGCTGGGGGCAAGACCACCAGCCATGCACAACACAACCAAAGGGAGGTCATAATTCCACTATACAAGACACTAGTGAGCCCCACCTGGAGTACAGTGTACAGTTCTGGAGACCATACCTACCCGATGGACATGGACTGGGTAGAGATGGTTCAGAGGAGGGCAACACGGATGGTGCATGGATTGCATCACAAGTCCTATGAAGACAGGTTGAAGGAACTGAACATGTACTCCCTGGAGGAGGGGAGGGAAGGGGGATGATAGGGACATACAAGTATCTTACAGGGGAGCAGGTGCAGGAAAACACTATTTTTCAGCGTAAAAGATGTTCCAGGACTAGAGGGCATGGGATGAAGTTGGAGGGGATGATTCAGAGGAAACATGAGAAAAGAATTTCTTCACAGAACGGAGTGGTGGACAAGTGGAACACCCTGCAGAGGAAGTGGTGGGGGCTGACTTGGTCACAGGGATTTAGAATGCATGGGATAGCCATACAGAATTCTGGAGGTCAGGGGTAAGGTGCAACAGACTTATAGGAAAACAGGTGAACTTACAAGGTCAAATGGCCAGACTGGGTGGCCCATAGGCCCTTATCTACCGACACTGTCTATGTATCCATGTATGTAGACACGACACAGGTGACATGCATCACAGTGCAGTATCACAGCACGTCTGTGTATCGTCACTGGTGGTCCAGGCATGCACTGGGCACATAGCTGTGTAACTGGCATCGCTCCAGTTTGCCACATCCTTGCCAGCCTAGTTTGTACTGTGATTGGCGTGGGCAGTGTGTGTGGGCGGTGGTGCGCATAGCTGGTGCCGCCTGTTTGTGATGGCCATGTGCATGTTCACTGTGGGTGGGTGCATGCCATCACAGGTGCGAGACATTGGGCTATATGGCTTGCAGGTTGGGTGGTGTTCAGGGTTGTGGTCAGTCACAGCCATTGACTGTGTTCCCATTTTCCTAGGCCTCGAGGTTCTACGGAGGATGCAACAGGATGTCCGTCGCCTCACAGAGGTCAGCATTGCAAACCACAGAATCCTGCAAGCCATCCGGGCATGGGCGCCATCAGGGCCGGGATGGAGCAGGCGCCAGCAGGGAGGGACCAGGAGCTGGCTGGGCGTAGCCCACATTACCCTCCCATTTCTCCCATCCCTACCACCCTGCCTTCCCTCTCCGAGTTTTTAATCCCTCCCTCTTGAACACCCTTCCTTGTACCGTCCCCCGTAAATAGTTTTTATTGTTCTTGTTGAAATATGTTTAATATACATTTCTATTTTGATATATGAATACTGTGTCAGTCTCTGATTTGCAGCTGGCTATGGGTTGCTCAGTTGCAGGTGTGTACATGCCATCTGGGCTGGTAGTGGTCCTGGGTATGTGTGTGTGTGTGTGCATGGGGGGTATCTCCAGCATGGCAGTGACTTTCGGTTGGTCTTGCCATCTGCTGCCACCCAGTGCTGGGTGCACAGGGTGTGTCTGGCTTGTAGGCTTCTGTGTTGCCAGGGCTGACATGTGTGGGGGACTGCATGGGTTCCTGCAGTGCCAGTCACTGCACATGGGTGGTGTCTTGGGGTCACAGTGCAGGTGTGCTGTGCATGCAGGGGCTGATGTGCACTGTGGTTGTCAACCCCTGTGTGGCACTCTCCACCTGCCAGTGGTTGTGCTGGGGTGTCAGGGCTCTGCTATGCTTTGTTGGCTTGTCCCCATGGGCACGTGGATCATCGTCCACCCCCAGTGATGCTGTGCTTGGGGTGTGCGGTGTGGTGTGGGTTCTGCAGTGTGTTCCTGTGCCCATGTGTGGCATGGCTGGTGGTGGCCCCAGCCTGCCTCCCTGGATTGCAGTTCCATTGCTCTGGGGGCTGTGCTTGCGCTATGCCAGCTCTGGACTGCTCAGCTGAGCTTCCCTGGTTGCGCCATAGGCGCAACATTTTAGCTCAGCTTCTCCTTCCTGGTTTGTGATGGCGCGGTATATGCGAATATTCAGGCGTTGGTTGCTTGCGCAATTTGCTCTGCTCCATGTTTGAATATCGCACTTGTCTTTTATTCTTGCCCAACTGGTTTTGTCTTGCTCCTGCTATTGCATCAGTTTTGAGCGCAGTTTGAATATCTGGGCCAGTATGTACAGATTAAAATCAAACAAATACCAGGAACGTTTCCCCCATAAAAAGTTTTAAGTGCCTGCTTGAAACTCCCCACCGTCCTACACTCACGAAGCAGACAGGGCAGAGAGTTCCAGAGAGTCGGTGCCGCAAATCCAAAGGCCCGTGCACCAGATGACTTTAAAATGACACTCAGAATCTCCAGCAACCCCTCATCAGCTGAGCGGAGCTGTTGCAGGGGGCTATAAAGAACCAGGAGCTCTTTCAAGTAGTCAGGACACAAGCCGTGTAGGGCTTTGTAAGTCAAACGACCTACCTTGAAGGTGATCTGCCACTGAATAGGCACCCAGTGCAGATTGCACAGTACAGGGGTGATATGAGATCTTCTAGAAGACCCTGTCAACAAACATGCTGCCGCATTCTGCTCTAGCTGCAAACAGTGGATATCAACCCCAGGAAGCCCTAGGTAAAGGAAGTTGAAGTAATCAAGGCACAATGTCACAACGGCATGGACCAAGATAGGTAGGTCATTGGGCGGAACAAGGTACCTAATCCTAGCGATGTTCCTAAGATGGTAAAAGGCCAGCTTTATGACAGCCGAAACCTGGTGACAAAGGGACAGGCTGTCGTCAAGCACCACCCCTAGGTTACGCACCCATTCAGAAGTGAGGATCTAGGCCTCCCCCAGGACTAAACTGGAAGGGAGCCCTGTCCTCAACCCCTCTGCCCTACAACCCGGGTTCACCACCAAAACCTCAGTCTTTCCTGGTTTCAACTTTAAACCAATGGTATTCATCCAATCTTGGATTTCTATGAGGCAGCTGTTCAGTACTGAGATACTACTAACCTGGTCAGGAGCAAAAGACAGGTAGAGCTGGGTATCATCAGCATAGCAAGGAAACCTCAGCCCATACCATCTTACAATGTCTCTGAGGGGCAGCATATATACTGCGAATAACATGGGAGACAGCACCAAGCCCTGAGGTACCCTGCAAGGCAGAGAGAAAGCCCTGGAAGAAAATAAGCCCTAGACAACTCTCTGCATTCTACCAGCGAGGAAATATGAAAACTATCTGAGGACTGTACCAGACAGCCCACAGACAAACCTCAGGCATTCGAGCAGAATCCCATGATCCACAGTATCAAAAGCAGATGATAAATTGAGGAGAACCAAGATGGAATGGTGTATCTGATCTCTTGCCATCAGGAGATCATTGAGCACCCAAACCAGAGCGGTCTCCGTACTATGTCTCTTACAAAAACCCGATTGGAGAGGTTCATATAAATTATGGATGGCTAAATGGTTATCCAGTTGAGCAGCCACGACTTTCTCAATAACTTTCCCCACAAAAGGGAGGTTAGTGATGGGCCTGCAGTTTACTAGGTTTTCTGGGTCTAAAGAAGCTTTCTTCAGAAGAGGTGTCACCACCCCGTCCTTCAGGGAGCTAAGGAACTCACCCAAATCCAAAGAGCACCGGACAATCTGAGCTAAACTGGGCTGATAATATCGCTACAACCCAAAATCAGGGAAGTAGGGCCTGGGTCTAGACTACAGCACATGATACGAATCTCCCAGACAAACTGCATAATATCTACGAAATCAGGCAGGTCAAAGGTACTCCAGGAAATTCTGGGCACTGCGGCAAAGCACCGATCAACAGCAACCCCCTTAGAGTGAAGTTGGTGGCACACCCGCCTGATGTCAGCCACCAAATTTGCAAAGAAGTGAGCGATCTCATCACAATCATTCTGTGACAAAAATTGACGGAACTGCTGACAGGCTGGGTTGCACCGTCTGTCAACAGTTCTGAAGAGTTGAGCTGGTCGGTTCCGTGTGACAGCTATTTCCCTGGACAGGAATTCTGCCTTCTTAAGGGGAAATTTCTGTTTGGTAGAATTTGTAATGTTCTAACAAAATAAGGTGGTCGGCATCAGAGGCAGTCTTCCTCCAACGATGCTCTAACCTACGTCCCCAATCTCCACAACTCCCTGAGAGCCCCATCAAACCAAGGGGCCCCAGGGCGACACGGAAGGGGGAAAACACGATAGGAGCAATCAGATCAAGGGCTGAAGATATGGCCCCATTATAGGCCGCAACCAACTGCTTAGGATCTGCGCTAGTCTTATGCAATGACCCGTTTACTCAGACTTGCTGCCTACATAGCCTCACCACTGGCAAAATATTTTCACTATCCCTGATCACTGGCACTGTCCCAGTCCTGTGGAAGTTTGCTCGAATAACTCCTGTATTTAAAAAAGGTGAAAAGAAGGATATCAACAATTACAGACCTATTGCTATTCTCTCCGTTTTGTACAAACTACTAGAAAAGGCTGTCGCTATCCAAACACGTGACTTTCTAGCAAAGTGGTGTATCCTATCTGATGCCCAACATGGTTTCCGTAAAAACCATAGTACATCCACTGCACTATTGAAACTTACCTCTGACATAATCTCTAACATGGATGCAGGTAGACTCACTGGTGCTGTATTCATAGACCTTACAAAGGCCTTTGACCTTGTGGACCACCCCCTACTCCTATCCTACTTGCATAGCCTAGGTTTCTCCTCTCCAGTTGTACACTGGTTTAGTAGCTATCTATCCGATAGGTCTCAAGCAGTTAAATTTAGCTCAGCCATTTCTGAGTCTGCCTCAGTAAATGTAGGGGTTCCTCAAGGCTCCATTCTGGGTCCTCTCCTTTTCTCACTCTTTATAAATAATGTCTTCTGTGCCCTACAGAGTTGCTCATCTCTCTTGTATGCTGATGATCTTGTCATTTATGCCAGTGATAACAACATGGGGAATCTGAACACAGCACTCTACTGATTTCACAAATATACAAAACTGGCTGTATGAGCACAAGCTGGTCCTAAACATAAAGAAAACCAAGGCCATGCTTTTTGTCTCTGCCCCTAAACTCCGTAGGTGCCCCGTCTCACTTATGGTCCATGACTCAGGTGATACAAAACTAGAAACTGTCTCATCCTTTAACTATCTTGGTGTCATTATTGACCAATCCCTTGATCTGAGCCTGCACATTCAATCCATCTCCAAGGCTGTAAATTGCAAACTCGGTGTGGCTTACAAATCGGGATACTTGCTTATGCCATCTGCTAAAAAAGCCATTGCCAGTGGTGTACTGCTACCTTCCCTAACCTACAGTGCCCCATCCTCTCTAGTGCTCACAAAACTGCCCTCCAGAAATGGGATGTCACCTACAATAACATATGTCAATATGCATCCTACTTCTCTAGACAAAAGCACCCCTGTCAGCTTTACGATGACTTAGGATGGCTCTCCCCATGGCAACAAGAAAATGTTATCTTGGCTCCCTTACTGACTCTGTTGTAAGGCTCAAATCCCCTAAATCTCTGGCAGAACTTTTAATTCCCCACTCCGTCCCTCGCGGTCTGAGGTCTGCTGAAAACTCTCTACTCCAAGTTCCAAGATGCTCTACCACAAAAGGCACTGGGGCTTTCAAGTGTGCGGCTCCCCAGTTCTGGAATACACTTCCCCCCTGAGCTCAAATTGGCTGGAACTCATCAGAGCTTTAAAAAAGAACTTCACTTCTATCTATAGCTTGCTGGCCCCTGCACCTGCTTTGATCCCACCTGATGGTCTTGTTTATGTTGCGTGCCCCTAATGCTCTCTCTTTCCTTTCTTTTTTCCTCTCTGATTATGTCTGGTCCCTATATTTTCCCTTAGTCCTGTAGACTTGCCTTCCCCTGTTGTTCTCCAGTCTCTCAAACCTCTATCTCCCTCCTCCTGTATCCCTGCTCTAGATTCTTCATGCTATGATCCCTCTGCCCTGTCACATTCTTGCCTGACCTCTACTTCCTACTTTCCTCTAATACATGTCCCTCCCTACCCCGGCTCCATGCTATGACTCCTCTGTCCTATCTCTCTCCTGCCCTATCATCCACCTTTCTCATTTACCCCGACCACTCTTCTTTCCCCAAGCCTCTTCTCATATTTACCCCATTTCCTCCCCTGCCCTCCTCCTCTACTCTAATTCCAAAAGACCTTTTCAGAGTTAGACCTTTTACACAAAATCTCTGCAAACTGTATTTGCTTGACATTATCCTTGTTTACCCCCCAACAATTGCTACTTGCCTTGCCCACCATGGCCTACAGATGTTTGCTTCCCTCCTATTTAAGCCATGGTATCTGCTTCTCACTACGTGAAAACCTGTAATGCTACCTATTACCTCTGTTATGTTAAATAAGTTCTTTCTTTCAAGGTTTTTACATTATGTACCTTGCTTAAAATTCTGTTTGCTTTCTCCCCATGTTAAAAATGTAAATGTTTCTTGTACCTGTTTTATTTTATGTTGTACTCTCCCAGGTCGTACCTGAAAATAGTCATTGTGTTGGCTAGTGTACTTACCCGGTAAACAAAAACTAAATAAAAATAAATAAATAAATAAATGATGAGAGGTCAATTACCACCATCGGGTCTTCTGGGATGACATCCCGCAAAGGGCGGTACCTGACCAACTCCACAGGGCAGACCTACCCAGGGGGGCTGACAAATTGAACCAAACTGTGTAGTGGTCGGACCAACCGACTGGTTCCACCACCAAGTTGGTGGCCTTGAGCCCCAGGAGGAAAACCAAATCAAAAGAGTGACCACCCTTATGGATAGCTGAGGCAACAACCTGTGTGAAGCCCAGAGATGTCATCACCTGGAGGAAATGTTTACCAAAAAGTGAGGATTTGTCATCGACCCAGGCATTGAAGTCACCCAGAACCATCAGCCTGGGCGACTCCAAAGCCATGTTGACGACAAAGTCTGCTATTTCCTGCAGGAACAGCTTCTCATCCCCTGGTGGACAATAAATGAGAGCTATCCTGCACCCTGCACTAGCTACCATGGTACACTCAAATGACCTGGCCTCCTCAACTGGTACACCAGTTAGGCCCAATTCGGTCTTGAAACAGACCGCAACACCCCTCCCCCCCCACGGTCCAATCTCTGGTGATGTACAACTGAGTACCCGGTGGGAACAGCTGCCTCTAAAAAAGGGGCAGCATTCCCATCCAACCAGGTCTCGGTAATGCAAGCCAGATCTGCCTTAGAAACAAAGTCTGTGATAAGACCAGTCTTGTTGCAAATAGATCTGGCATTGCTTAACAGCACCCGAGTTGGACAAGGTTGGCGAGCTGTCCTAGCTACTTGCCCTCCTAAGACGGAGGTGCCCTTGGGTATGGGAACTAGAATGGGGTTACCACGTTCCAGATACCATTTCACCCCAGGGCGTCTTCTGGTCTTAACCATCCCTATGGAAGAACTCAACTCATTTGGACTTCTCTGTCTGCAACCCCTCATCCATCCATGACCCCCCGAGCAATCCCCAGAGCTCAACAGTGCTGGTAGATAAAAGCCGGCAGTAGGGGTTGAGGAGAAAGGGTGAAGGGCATGGAGAGGGGAGGCCGAGTAGCACAGGACGGTAAGGGGAAGGCAGGCACATTCCATTAATAATATTAAAACAATGGGGAAAGCACATATAACCCAGAATGACCAAAATCACAAGGCAATATTGCAGAACAAACAAATACCCCAAAACAAAATAATTTAAACAACAATCCTTACCCCAATAAAACATATAAACTACCTCCTCCCACTATAAGATGACTTTAACCCCCCAAAAAAACTAACAATAAAATAGTATAGTCAAATGATCCCCTCTCACGGGAAGAAAAGAACACACAAAGAAAATTCTCCCTCTCCCACAGCCCTCTCACAGCCCAGGAGGGGAAAATAGCGAACAAATAATAAAACAATCCCCTCTCACAGGATAAACAAAAATCAAACAATAAAATTAAATAAAATATAGGCACCTTGGTTCTCTTACAATCAGGAAACCAAAACAAATAAAATCAGGGGAAAAAAGTCATCAAATGGTAGGAGGAGCCAAGATAATTCAACATAATCCATCATAGGTAAAACCAAATATTTAGTCAATGACCCAGGGCAGCAATAATTATGTCAACTTCAAATAGGTACTTTTCCAGTATACAGAATCCACAGTCACAATAAGTCTCCAAAGTGAGCCAAAAAGTCTTCGGGGAAAGACAAAAATAGGTGCAAGCTAAGCCAGTGGAGAGTGAAAACTCCACTCCCCTCACTCTCCAATCTGCCTTATCAGGTCCAATTATGCCCCCCAGGACCTGCAGCTACAAATACCCCTAGGCCGCACTGAGAGGACTGACCCAGGGATAAATTAGGAACCCCCCACTAAACCCCAGCTCCCTGGGAAGAAGTAAGACAGTTCCCGCTTGTCCCAGTTGGCACCCAAGATTACTCAGGCAGAACTAAGGGGGAGGGACTGAGCCACCACACAAACAAACCACTATTTGAGCCCTGCTTCTGGACAAAAAATATAAAATTGCAAAGAAAAGAGGGTCTCTGATCAGTGAACCAGGCCCGCACTCACAATATTCCAAGTCACCACAGACATTCCTTTCGGCCAAATTCAACATTAATACAGCATACATCAGTCACAGACCAATCCTTCTTTATCCATCATGGGAAGATATATC
This sequence comes from Neoceratodus forsteri, assembly GCA_016271365.2. Classification (NCBI taxonomy): domain Eukaryota; kingdom Metazoa; phylum Chordata; order Ceratodontiformes; family Ceratodontidae; genus Neoceratodus; species Neoceratodus forsteri. Next base: position 1,379,170,315 of record CM057455.1, read on the forward strand.
TATTAGATCAAAGTAGAGACTAATAAATCCAAAGGTCACAGCCATAAGCACTAAACATAGCACCTTAAGTTCAGTAGCTCAGAAGCTGGAATTTCTTTAAGTCAAGGCCAAGTTCACCAAAAAAGAAATGCAGTCACCATGAAAAATTGATCCCTCAGAATGGGGGATCAATAGCCTTGAGGAGACAAGTCCACCCTCCTCTTTCCAGGCCGTAGACTGACTGCCGAGCTAGCGAGAGGTGCACCACCTCGTTGGTACCGCCGCCGCTCCAAAGAAACAGCTGATCCCTTGGTCAAACGCCGATGGAAGGGCGCCTCAACTCAAGCAAACAAATGACTCGAGTGAGCAAATAACTAAGTTCCAGTGAACAATAATAGGATCTAATAAACAAAAAAGACAAAGAGAGCTCCTCTTCTCTGCTTCTCGGCTATAGTGAGGCCATATCCTCAACTGGCAAAAAACACAGAGGAGGTACAAAGAAAACGCCGCTAGGGATCGGAGGCCAGGATGCCACAAAAAAAAAAAAGTCAAATGTTAAAACAACTATACGATTTAAAAAATTATATAAAATATACACATTAGAGCAAATATAAACTAAATAAAACTGAGCAACAGAACACAGAACCGGGGGCTAGCCCAGCACGACCGCCATGTTTTTTTTTGTTAGACATGTAAATCTGATTATCAATGGAATCACTCTTTTAGCCTTTTGAATTGTAGAAACTATGTGTTCCTTCCATTTTAAATTATAATTAAAAGTTATCCTTAGGTAACAGAATTTGTTTACCTGTTCTAATTCCTGATTGTTACATTTTATGGAGCACATCTTACTGTTTCTTGTTTGATATTTACTAAATATCATATACTTTGTTTTATCACTATTTATCTCCAATCCCAACTTTCTACATTCTTCATTAAATCTGTTGATACTTCTTTTTATTCCTATGTAACTCATAGAGATCAGTACAACATCATCTGCATATGCCAGGTAGGGGCACCATCTGGACCTCAATCTTGGCATGTGAAGCTCTGGGTCATTCATACCCCCCAACACTTTATTCAGAAATATATTAAAAAGCATTAGAGAAAGCACACATCCCTGTCTTAGCCCTATATTCATATGAAATTGTGGGGTATTATCACCTTCTTTATTATACCTAATAGCACTTCCCATAATTTTGTTCTATCTACTCTGTCAAATGCTGCTTTCTGATCCATGAAAACACAAAATTGTTGTGTGCAGCTGCAAACAGGGATGTGTATGTTTGGTGTACATGGCCTCAGTTTTGCTGTTAATCTCCACTGAGCTTGCAGTACCTGGTCAGGTGGGTGGGGATGTCTTATAGTACATTTAGACAATTGTTTGTTATTTCTGTCACCTGCTGCTGGATGTCTGTCATTGGTTGTGTTGACTTGGTCCTCCCCCATACTTGCATGTGTGTGTGTGTGTGTGTGTGTGTGTGTGTGGTGCTTGGGGGGGTGAATTCGGAGTTAGGGTTTTCAACCCTAACAGCAAATTTCCTCATTTCCTCACGTTTTTCGCTTGGAACAACCCTAACTAATGCATTAAAAGCAGGTTTTTGCCTCTAATACATATATATATATATATATATATATATATATATATATATATATATATAAACAAAACAGGCGCTGCATCATGTAGTCTAAAAGCAAAACAAAATAGTTATATTAATGCACGTTGAAAATAGAAAATAGAGTTAAAAATGATTTTTAACTCTATTTCTATTTTCAGCATGCATTTAATATAACCATTTTGTTTTGTATATATATATATATATATATATATATATATATATATATATATATATATGTATATATATATATGCATTTGTATACTATATGGTGGAATGTTCTGGCATAAAGCCAGCCTGAGCTTCATCCAGTATTTATATTTATTTAGCCATTCTAGTACTCTATTAAGTATTATCTTCATAAATAGCTTTAGGGAGTTATCCAGAAGGCTAATTGGTCTATAATTATTTGGTGCACTTTTATATCTCCTTTCTTGTAGATGGGAATAATTATGTTTTCTTTCCAGGTTTTATGCATTACACCTGATTGGAATATATGATTAAATAAAACTGTGAGGGCCGGAATCCATAGGTCTGAGTCGTCAATTAAAATATCCATCGGGACTCCATCAGGGCCTGGGGCCTTGTGTCTTTTAACATCCATTAGTGCTATACTTACTTCTTCATCTGTAATTTGTTTCTCTATTGATATCCATGCTTTTTATTTATTGCAGGGATGTTCATCAGAAATTAATTTAAAAAATTGCTCTTTAAAGTAGGATTCCCATATGGAGGGATCTATATAGCTTTCAATCTTCTCTGGTATATTATCCCATCCATAGGATACCATTTTCCAGAATTTTTTGATATCATTATCCCTTGTTGTCTTTTCAAATTCTTCCCACATATATTTTCTGTATGTGTCCTTTTTGGTTTCTAATAGATTCCTATGAGTTTTCCTTTGCTTATTTAATCTTTGCTCATTGACTTTCGTTGGCCATTTTATTGCTAATCTATCACATCTATTTAATTCCTTTTTGTTATTTTTGCATTCTTTATCACACCACTTGCTCCCTTTTTTATCTTTACTTAATGAGACTTAATATAATTGAGAGAGATTTCTCATCACTTGTTCAAATATTTTGACATATGTTTCTGGTGTTTTTTGCAATCCAAGCTCTATTAAATCTTCCCCAATTCCATACTCGTGGAGGAGCTTGTTTGAATTAAAATTCTCTAATAGGTCCCATTTGACCCCCTTTTTTACCCTAATGATATCTTCCCCTTTTGTAATATTTTTATCAATAATTGGCCATAGTTCTAGTTCAACTTCTAAAAGGATTATGTTCACTTTCTGGTCTAGTTCCTACTTTAACATGTCCTACAACCTGCACTATATTCACATTAATCCAACAGAAATCAATAATCGAAGCTCCCCTGGTTCCCATATAAGTGTATTCCCGCTCTTGAGCTCCCTTTGTTCGTCCGTTTAATAAAATGAACTCTCTTTTATCTCATTAAGTAAAGATAAGAGAGATAAAGATATGGGTGTGGGCAGGACAGTAGTGTGGTGGGTAGGTAACTGGCTGGGTGGCAGGACACAGAGGGTGGTGGTAAATGGCTGTCACTCCACAGAGGGAAGAGTAACCAGTGGGGTACCACAGGGATCAGTGCTGGGACCGGTCCTATTCAACATCTTCATCAGTGACATTGCACAGGATCTAGAAGGCAGAATTTCACTGTTCACGATGACACAAAGCTCTGTAACAGAGTAGACACACCAGAGGGTGTAGACAGAATGAGAAGGGACCTGCAGAAACTTGAAGAATGGTCAAGGGTTTGGCAGTTGAAATTAATGCAAAGAAGTGCAAGATAATGCATATGGGGCACAAAAACCCTGGCACAATATATCAGTTGGGGGTGAGGATATAGCATGCACCAAGCAGGAAAGAGATCTTGGGGTTGTCATCTCTGATGACCCTCAAGGTAGGGAAACAGTGTGACAAGGCATCAGGTAAAGCAAATAGGATGCTGGGATGTATAGGCAGGCATCACCAGCAGGAAAAGGAGGTCATAATTCCGCATACAAGACACTAGTGAGGTGCCCCACCTGGAGTACAGTGTACAGTTCTGGAGACCATACTCACGTAAGGACATAGACAGGGTAGAGAAGGTTCAGAGGAGGGCAACAAAGATGGTGCATGGATTGCATCACAAGTCCTATGAAGACAGGTTGAAAGAACTGAACATGTACTCCCTGGAGGAGAGGAGGGAGAGAGGGGATATGATAGAGACTTACAAGTATCTTACAGGGAGGAACAGGGTGCAGGAAAACACTATTTTTAAGCGAAAAAGATGTTCCAGGACTAGAGGGCATGGGATGAAGTTGGAGGGAGGACGATTCAGAGGAAACATGAGAAAGAATTTCTTCACAGAACGGGTGGTGGACAAGTGGAACACCCTGCCAGAGGAAGTGGTGGGGGCTGAAACAATCATGGGATTTAAGAATGCATGGGATAGACATAAAGGAATTCTAGAGGTCAGGGGTAAGGGGAAACAGACTTCTAGGAAAACAAACTGAACTTACAAGCTCAAATGGGCAGACTAGGTGGGCCATAGGCCCTTATCTGCCGACACTGTCTATGTATCTATGTATCTATGTATCTTTCTTCTAGTTCTTTGATTATTTTTGTCCCTTTTTTATAGCCCTTTTTGTCTTTGGAGTTTATTTTATTGTTAAGGATTTGAAAGACCCAGAGCATCACATGCAACCCACAATTTTTCTGTGAGATCCAGATGGTGAACCACCCTGGCATTAAAATTCCCCATTGAAACAATTCCACATTTTGGATCGGTAATAATACAAGGATCTAAAAGTTCAATTAATCTCTCCAGCTCTCTATCATCCCTGAAGTTTGAACCCCTAGGTGGGAGACATACATTTATTATAATATATATTCCCCTTTTACTGGAGATATGAACTGGCAAGATGTGCTTAATTTCTATTTCCTTATGATCTATATCATGATATAGTTTGTACCAAGTTATTAAACCTCCTGACATCCTGCATATTTCTTGTTTCTTGTTGCTGCTTTCCAGAAGGCCCTATAGCCATTTATATATGCCTCCTCAATAGTCCATGTCTCATGTATAACTACATCATTAAATTGTGTTAAATATTCCAGGAAAGTTGGATCTGCCAATCTATTTGTTATCCATACCACATTCCAAGATATTGCATTGTAGGCACTTATATTTTTATCCTTTTGATTGATTTTCCCCTGTCCAATTATTTGTCATTCTTCCAGGTCTCGTAAGATTTCAAATCTATTGGCCATTTCAATCAGGATTAGTCATTGGTCATTGTCTTGATCATTCAGTTTCCTATTGTCTATTTCTGCTTCTCCATATGAATATATTTTGACTTTATCCAGGATTTCTGCTTTTGACAGAATCTGTTGGTAATCCTCTGGGCTCTTCACCCACATTGTGACCTGTCCATTTTGTTCCCACCTTATTGTTTTTTTAATCCTCTGTTTAAGGCATTGTCCTTTGTCCGATTTTTAATGTTTCCACCACTTTAGTTCTGATATTTTGCTTTGTTTCTATCAGAAAATTATTTAAACCATAGATGGATATCTGAAACTCAGTCTCTTTAATGTTTTATTTATATTTATTTATTTATTTCAGTACTCAGAAAACCATTTGAGCTCAGAGCTCTTTACATAGGTTCCACATCAGGACATTTCAGTACAACAGTTAGGTGAAATTATACAAAGGATTACAGAATTACAAAGGTAATCAAACAGGATTATATATCAAGCACAGTACAGGTCACAGGAAAACAGACAATTTACAGTGCCCAGTGGTGAAACCAGTCAGTTGTCAGCAAACAAGAGGTTGTATGGAGCATGGCTAAGTGCTAAAGAAAAAAAGAAAAAAGTGGGTGAAGGGGAGGAGCCTAAGTGCAATGTGCAAAAGGGGAGTGTAATATCAGTGAAGCAGTAGGGATCAGAGGGAGGTGACTAGACTGAAGGCAGAGGGAGAGGTTGCTAGGTGTATGGGGGGAGCAGGAGGGCCTACTTAGGGGTGAGAGAGAACGATTGAGGGGGCAGGGGATGGAAGTACTGATGGGGGGGTGGAAAGGTGGTGCTAGTGATGGCAGGCACAGCAAGATTCACGTATCGTAAGGAGCTTCAAGTTCATTTTGAAAGTACCCAGTGTGGGCAGGTGCGCAATGTTCTCCTGGAGGGAATTGAACCACAGCAGTGCATGGTAAGCAAAGGACCTTTATCCTTGAGATACTCAACATTTCAGAGTTAGGAAGGACTGGTGTTTGGAGTTATGGATGTGCCATGGATTATTGCTGAGAACCAGAAGTTGTTGGACCCCTTGATGTAGCTGACCAAGGCCGATCTTTTTGGCCAGATGGCAGGATTGATATGTTCTTACTATTATTTCTATAGTATTCTGGGAATAATGTTTTTATACTTGCTACAATATCTAATTCATACCCATAATCTTTCAACTTTTCTTTTTGATTTTCAATAGCCTTAAGTACATAATATTGATCTGATATCAATAACACCAATTCCTTATTGGTTAATGGTCTGATTACACTGAATTTTGTCATCAGATTGTCTAACCTGTTATTTGCTTGTATGGTCAAGCCCAAAAATTGTTTAATATTCTGATTTAATTTATTTATTTAGTTATTTAAGATTCAGATTAATACCTTTGAGCCAGAGGCTTGTTTACAAAGGTTCCAAGTCAGGTGACACAACACAGAGCCATTGAGTTACATCAGTGAAAACATTGTATAGAGAGAGGAACAAGGGTGACACTAGACAACAATAAACATATGAAAGTGAAACAGCTGGTGGCTACATAACAAAAATACAGGTTACTAAGTGCAATGAACAGGTTTATAAGTGCAGTTGGGCAGAAACAGGCAGAGCGATTAGAGAGTGCATGGCAAAGCAACCACTTGTCTGCAGTAGTGAGGAATTGCCATGTAGGGGAATTAGAGGATCTAGACAGATCCAGGACAAGGACGATATAAGTTGGGGGTGCAGCCAGGAAGGCATTGTCAGGTGGGGGTTGGGTTAGATGGGTGGGAGAAGGAGTAGGGGGAGCTGTTCAGGGCAGTATGAGGTGCTGGGGAGTGTGGAAGGCCCTCAGGTGGCATTGATAAGGGCTAACAGTTGCAGGTAGTCTCACGTGCCAGCATGTTGCAGGGTCTGGATTTGAAATGGCTAATTTTGCTGGACCCAAGGATTTCAGTAGGTAGGTCATTAAACCATTTAGGGCCCCTGTAGGAGAGTGATTATTGTGCAAGTGTGGTATGCTTAAAAGGCACTAGGAACACTCCTTTGGTAGCACTTCTGGTATTTACAGTTAGTTGGGTGTAGTTGTATAGTCTGGAGGTGGACTCAGGCATAAGGCCAAGCAATGCTTTTTTCCCAAGTAGACAAGCCTGGTATTTGATTTTGTGATGGACGGAAAGCCAACCGGGGTCCGAATGCAAGGTGCATGTATGCGTCTGCTAGTCAGCACCCAGGACCAGGCAGCAGGTCTTGTTGAGGAGGGTTATGATCCTCTTCAGGACAGTGTCAGAGCCAGCACCATAGATCACTAGACCATAATCAATGGTAGATAACACAGAGCTGCATGTAACCAGTTTAAGAGCCTCCAGAGGCATAGAGTGTCTATGTCGGTGGAGAACTCCCAGTTTGGTGTTAGCTGTTTTGGCGACATGTTCAATGTGTGTTTGTGAAGGAGAGCATGTCATCAAGTTATACTCCAAGATATTTGAAGGTGCTGACCTGCTCTAGCAGCTCACCTTTTTGACTTGTTATGCGTAGGGGCCCATGCTTTTTCCTGTTTTGTGGCACCATGGAGAGCATCCACTTGTTTTTTTTTTGTAGATGAGTAACAGTTTATGATGGGGAGAACCAAGATTCTAGCCATTTAAAACTGGCCTGTAGGTCAGTGGTTATAGTGGTGATGTCCCTACCAGATGCAGAAATGACCACATCATCAGCATAAAGCACCATTTTTGCTGAGCAGGCAACAGGTAGTGAGTTTATGAATAGACTAAATAAAAGTGGACCCAGTATGGAGCCTTGGGGTACTCCAAGGCTGACCACCCTAGGCTCAGAGAGAATGTTAAGCATCTTCACACATTGTGTTCTATGTGAGAGGTAGCTTTCTATTCAGGTAACAGTGCTAGATAAAAGGCCTATGGAGAGGAGACACTGTAGTAGAAGTTGGTGGTTAATGGTGTCGAATGCCTTGGTGAGGTCAATGAATATAGATCCTACTGCCCTTGCATTATCCAGATCCTCATAGATCTGTGTAGTGTAGTCTATCAGGGCTGTTTGGGTAGAGTGATGTTTACGGAAACCATGCAGCTGTGTACTTAGCAGATTGTATTTCTCTAAATGCTCTCTGTCTCTTCGGGCATAATTGGTACTTTAAATATAGGTAACACAAAGTCTGTTTCCAGGGTTCTTTGAAGGATCTTTTTAAGGTTACACTGATCTAGCTCATCCTCTGATGTTCCCCTTATAATAAGTGGAGCATGGTTCTTACCTTCTGCACTATTAGTTGTCATTAATCATTGTACTAACAGCCTTATCCTTCCTTTGATTCAATTTTAAGTCGTTCTTTTGTTTTCCCTTATTTGTTACTTTTAGACCCTTTTCCTTTTTTCATGGTTTATGATAGTTTTTCCATTTTTTCTGGGATTGTCTTTTCTATTCGATTTTTTACTAGTTCTTGTTCCTTCTTTAATCCCTTCTTTAGCCTTTTTTTGGTTTGTTCTCTTTTCCCTTCGATTGTTCTGTCATTATCTTCCTGATTTATTGTGTCCTTATTCCTCTCTGTCTCCAGTTGTTCTTTCTGTAATTTCAATATCTTCTCATTTAACTTTTCAACCCTTCTGAGTGTTTTTATCTATGTTGTAGAATCTTCAGTTTTATCCTGCACTTTATATGTTTGTTTCATATTTCTTGTTTTTAGTATATTAATCTGTCTCTTAACTTGTGGCCCTCTTTCTTTTCTCTTTCTTTTTTGTTGTGTTCCCTTTTCCCATATTTCTACATTACCCTTTCTTAATTCTCCCACTATACTATCCTGAATTTCATATCCCTCGGGTAGCATTAGAAGTTTTATGTCTGATTCAGTATCATTTTCTATCTCCAAGTTCCTTATCTGTTTAGTATCGCGTCTGTTATCATTATTTTCCTTACTAGTCAGTGTATGTTGCCCTTCCTCTTTCTTCTTGTTGCCAGGTGGTAAAAGTTTCCATAGTTTGTAAATTCTTTGCTTCAGCATAATCCTTTTGTGTCAGCCTTTCTAGAATCAAATCTACATTCTTCTTATTTTCAATGCATATTCCCCTAATAAATGCCATGTCATTCTTATTCATCATCAGTTGCTCATACATCATTGCATTTGCCTGAAGGGGATCACTTAATGCTCTGATACATTCTTTTGTTAATGTTTCCAAAGGGGGTGTATTTAACTCGAAGGGGTGCATACATTGTGTTTCATCTTGTGTTAACCAACTAATTTTTCTAGAATCTTCCGCTGCCCTCTCTTTGCAATTTAAATTGCTGTTTCCTTCCTTCCCCAAAGGCGTTAACAAGAATACAGAGAGAACCCTAGTTTCCATCTTTGTTCTATTAAATTCTCTGATCTTTTGTTCTATTCTATTATTAGTTTGTATAGTCTCTTTAATACATTCAACTGTTCTAATAACTTCATTGTTTACTACATTAATTAGTTCCAAATCCTTTGTAAATAGTCCACATGGGCTTCGTTTGTCTCGAACTGGTGTACTCTGTCCATTCAAAATTTTTGTATTCCAATCATCTTTTTCCCCCCAATCATTCTCTTAATAATGTATTCTGTCCTGTTTTATTCCATACTTTCCAAATTTGGGGTTGTATCATATTTGACCATAAATTATCTTTAATTGATCATTTTTAACAGTGACGGTTCCTTTACCAAATCTTTACTGTCTTTATCTTCTCACTTATCTGTATCATCCATCACATATGTATGGAATTCCACTTTCTTCTTTACCCCCACACTTCCCTTTCCTTCATTTTCAATCAACGAATGTAGAGATGAAACTTCTAACTTCTCTTGACCTCTATGTTTCTTTATGTTGTTTCCCTTCTTATTTTTAACTTTCTTACTCTTTGTGAAGCTCTGAGAGTGACAATTACTTTCTATATTACTATCAGGTTTGTTCTTCCCTCTTCTTGTTGCTACTGGCATACTCAGATTCATTCCTTTATCAATTATCTACAATGTAAGATAATCAGAACTTGGCCAGGGAGTAATGATATTCTTTGAATAGAAAATAATATTTTGGATTTGACAAAATAATTAACAAGCAGATACTCTAATAATAATATTGATTGACTTGTCGATGACAGTCACAGAAATTATATGTAGGGTATACAGGGTTAAAGGAAAACTGCACCCTCATATCTTCTAAATATTATTTGTTTCCATGTCAACAGACAACTCTTTTCATGTAGCTGTTAAAGATGTATGCAGCTGCTTCAGTTAGTTTTCACACTTATACTAGGCCCTGTCACTGTCCTGGGAGGGTCCATTTCGTGGTCATTGAAATATCATTGTCCCTGAGAGCTGCATTTGCCTATGAGAACATGATGTCAGATCAACCATTTATATCATGTAGCTCTATGCTGAAATAACAAATACCCTGCAAAAATGCTCTGGAAACTCATAAACTCAATGGAGTTTAAAGGGAAAAAAACTGCATTACAACTCAGATAGCTTGTAAAACTCAGTGAAGGCAAATGTGGTATTTTACACCTTCTTGCAGCTTGTTTCTTTTAAAACTACTTAAGCAGACAGGCATACTGGGGATTTTAAAGGTTGTTTATGCATCACATTCTCATATGCTAATGCAGTTCTCAGGGACAATGAGATTTCAACAACCACAAAATGGACTCTCCCAAGACAGTGACAGGGCCTGGTATGAAGTGTGAAAACTAACTGAAGCAGTTGCATACATCTTTAACAGCTGCATGAAAAGAGTTGTTTGTTGACATGGAAACAAATGACATTTAGAAAATATGAGGGTGCAGTTTTCCTTTAACAATCAGTATAGCAAATTTAAACCATTGATTGTTAATCAACGTCTTTCTCTGGGCTATCTCACCTTCAGTTATTAGTATAATGGGTATAGTGTAACAAAATAAGTGTTAAAAATCTTGAATGGCAATATAAGTCAGATAATGGGTGATAATACACTACTCTAAAAGAACACTTCTCCAGATTCTCCTCTATGGATTTCCTTATTCCCTTTTGTTGATCCCATCATAATCATGCAGTTAGAGTCCAAGCTTTTTAGTTCACCAGTATCTCTAATTTATGTGTAGTCTTGTAATTCCTCTTAGCTTATCCAAACCAATCCAAAAACAATAATTTTCACTTTCTAGTCCTTATTTATTCTCTATATATGAACATACAAAGATATGAAAGTTGCCAGCAGCAAAAGGCCATCCTGGTCTATCTAGACTTCTCAAGATTGCAACTAACTCCCTATTCCGCAGCTGTCCCACCACCTCCCCTTCCCTTCCTTTACCCTGTCCCACCTCTTTTTGAAGCAATCCACTTTGTTATATGCCACCACCTCAGCTGGTAGTGTGTTCCACTTTGCCGCCACCCTCTGCATAAAGAACTGCCTCCTCATCTCCCTCCTGAATCTACCCTCTTCCAATCTCATGTCATGGCCCCTAGTGTCTCTCTCCACCCTCCTCCTGAATAGATTCTCTGTGTCTGTTTTGATTATCCCTTTCATGTATTTGAAGGTCTCAATCATGTCCCCCCGTCCCTCCTCTCCTCCAGTGTGTACATGTTTAACTCTCTTAGTCTGACCTCATATGGCAGTTCCCCCAGGCTCTAAATTATCTTTGCTGCCCTACACTGCACCCTCTCCAGCAGCCTAATGTCCTTTTGTAGGAATGGGCACCAGTACTGCACGCAGTGTTCCAGGTGGGGTCTAACCAAAGATCTATATAACGGTAGAATAACCTCCCTTCTTCTTGAGGTAATGCCCCTTACAATGCACCACAGCACTTTGTTGGAAATTGCTGCTACCTTTTTGCATTGTGTGGAATTGTTCACTGCTCTCATGATGAGCACCCCCAGATCCTTCTCCTCTTCTGTTACCTCCAGCCGCACTTCCCCCCAATGGTAGCTTCTCTTTGGATTTTTTGTTCCAAACTGCAGTACCTTGCATTTTTTTGTATTGAACCCCAGCTGCCATCTGTCAGACCATGCCTCTAGCCTTGCCAGATCCTCCTGTAGCCCCCACCACCCAACCTAGTCATCCACCACCACTCCCATCTTGGTGTTATCCACAAATAGGCTGATTTTGCTGCTGATGCCCTCTGAGATGTCTGCAATAAATATGCCAAACAGCACTGGGCCCAATACCAACCTCTGTGGAAAACCACTTGTCACAGACTTAGGGGATGAGTATTCCCCAACTACCACCACCCTCTGCTGCCTATCTTTTATTCAGTTCTCCACCCACCCCACCAGTTTTGCTCCTGCCCCTGTGCCCCATAACTTGCTTCCAAGTCTCCCATGTGGCACTGAATTGAAGGCCTTACTGAAGTCTTGGTATAGGACATCCACCACATGGCCCCCATAAATTTGCCTAGTCACCCAGTCATAGTATTCCACCAGGTTGGTCTGGCATGACCTGCATTTCACAAATCCATGCTGCCTCCCATCCTATACCCCATTCACCTCCAGTAGTGCCACTAGCCTCTCCTTTAGGATGGTCTCCATTAGCTTCCCCACCATGGATGTTAGACTTACTGGCCTATAGTCTACTGGGTCATCCTTGGGTTCGCTCTTGTGGATGGAAATCACATGAGCCAGTCTCCAGTCATGGGGTATGCATCCTGTGTCTAGAGATGAATTAAATAATTCTGCCAAGAGTCCTGCCAAGTCCTCTACCAGCTCCTTCAGCACTCGTGGATGTACTTCATCTGATCCTGGTGCCTTGTCCACCCTCAATTCCCTTAACCTCTCCAGCACCATCCCCACTGTGATTTCTCCATCTGTCATCCCCCCATCTGTTTCTGTTCTCCCTCCTACTATGGGTAGTACCCCCTTTCTTTTGTAAGAGACCAGAAGTAGTCATTGAGCACTTTTGCCTTTTCAACCCCCTCTTCCACCCATCCCCCCTCCTTCTTAATTCTTACAATTTGGTTCTTACAGCTTCTTTTCTCCCTGATGTACCTAAAGAAGTCTTTTTCCCCTTTATTTATGGCCTGTGCCAGCCTGAGTTCTCTTGCTGCCTTGGCTGCGCTTACTCCCTTGGTCACTTCTTTTGCTTCTTGCAGATATTCCTCACTATCCTCCTCCCTCCCCGATTTTCTGTATCTCCTGTAAGCTGCCTTTTTCCTCCTCACCTTGTCTAACACCCCTTTGCTTATCCAGCTGGGTTTCTTTCCCCTAGCCTTCTTAGTCTGTGCCCTACAAGTTTCTGTTGCCTCCACTATTCCCTGTCCTATCAGTTCCCACCTTTGTTGTGTGTCCATACTCTGTTGAATTTTGCACAGGAACCCCTGTACCACTTCCCTCATCATCTTAAAGTTGACTTTCCTAAAATTCAGCACCATTGTGCCAGATGCCCCCTCTCTTTAGCCATCTGTAACTGGAACCATACTGTCTGGTGGTCACCCCTTCACCCCCAGTGGTTTCTCCTTATTGCAGCATTTATTTTCCTGCATTTAAATTTTGTACTATTTCTAAAGCGTCCTTGAGATACTGCCAATATTTAAAATGCTATGTAAGATTATAACTTTATTGTAATTCTATTCCAAATGTATTTGACAACAGAAATGTCAGGGCATGATCAATTTTTACAATCACCGTGCTGAAGAAAAATGAGGACACATATTAAGAATCATTAGATTTGGTGTAGCCCAGATGAAACTTAGTATTGAAAGCTGAAAGCAACATTACACTGCTACTATATCTAATCATTATGGAAACTATTTATCACAAAAGGCTCCTTGCTTTCTGAAAACAATCCATTTTTCTTTTTATTCAGAATTTAAGCATTCATCAAAGTGATTGACATTGTAAGAAACAGAAAATGCTTTCCCTTTTGCTGCAAGCTAGTATTATACCTTCAAAAAGTTCAAAACTGTAAAGAGTTATGACAATATAAGTCACTAATTTTTTTGTTAATGTTCCATAAGTAAGGCCTCATAAGAACTGTCCCCAACTCTAAACTTTTAGGCCTTGCAGACATGAAACTGATGAACTCTCTTATTAGGGGAGTTTAGGGGATATGCATATAGGTAGTCACAGAGCAGTTTACAATGTTAAAGGGAACACATGGACTGAATGGCATAATGGAGGAAAAGGACCTAGGGTATGATATTACAGAGTCTAAAAATGACTGGACATTGCAACAGAGATGTGGGAAGGAAAATAGGGTGTTGTCTTACATAGGAAGGGGTATAAGGCATAGAAACCAGGAGGTGGTCTTCCTACTTTACAATTCACTGGGGTGATCATACCTGGAACAATGCACAAAGTTCTGGATCCCACACCTGAGGAAAGACTGTAACAAGGTGGAGGCAATTGTAACTCTGGACTGGAACTTACAATCAAAATATTTTCCTTTTATTGGGCCCTATGCATTAACCCATGGAGTGGCTATGTGTCGAGTGCGTGTGGCACATAGCCACTCTGCACTCATTGCACTCCTGTGCCAGATGCACCAACTGGGGTACGCAGCCCCTAAGCACCCGATTCCTGGCTGTGTGGACAGCAACACTCTGGGGGTGGGCGGGGGGTGTGCCAGCACTATGTGCCATGCTCTAAGGTGCATAGTGCTCTGCAACAGGGTGTGTAGGTGGGTGACTGTTACACCAGGGAGAACCCTGCCATAACTGAGTTATGTGGTCTGCCTTGTGCACACTGGACCCCCAAGGCAGTAATCCCCCTATTCAGTTGGTGGGCCCTGACAGACAAAAGACACAATCAAGCCCCTACCCCGTACCCCAATACAGAACCCCTCCCACTTTGTAATGCCCCATCTCCCAATGCACTAACACCCCAACCCAGTACTGCCCTGCAGTGCCCATGCAGCCTGCCATCCCACACATGGCCGGTGATCCCCCCCGGAGTGGCACTGCATACCCTCCCACCAAACACAGGACAGTCCCCTCCCATATGCACCACATCCCCACATAAGAGGGCACCAGTCCAGGGTAGCACGGGAGAACAACCCCCCCACACACAGATGAGCCAGGTGACCCATGCCCCAGTCCCACAGCCCGGTTGCCAGTGAATCCTCACCCACAGCACTGACTCCCCCTGTACCCCGTACCTGGCTGGTGCTGCCATGGTCAGTGACAGCCAGTATATTAGGCCCTCCACACATTTTTCATGAAAGAAGGATCATCTGACATATGCAAGGATGCATCACCGACTCACTTCTGCATATGTCATTGGGATGGCCAGCAGCCATGGAGATGTGTAGAGGCTATGCCGCCGGCTTGTCACTGACCGCGGTGCCACCAGCCAGGTACAGGCTATAGGGGAGCTGGTGCCACTGGTGGGTTCCCTTTCCACCAATGCTGCAGGGGGGGTGACAGACCCAGTGTTGAGGTGGTTGTACTGGGGTAAGGTGAGTGGGAGTTCTTTCCTGTAAGGGGAAAGGACTAGCATGTGTTGGGGGGGTTGTCCGGTATTCGGGGTTGTGGCAGTGGGTGGATGTGTGCTGGTTTGCCCATGCAGTGTACGGCTGCAGTAGCACTTGGGCTTGGGAATGGGTCCACTGGTCCACTAGCACTGCCATGCAGGTCCGGGTGCCTTCGGAGGCTATTCACTCACCCGGACCTGCACCATACCATGCAAGGGATCCTCTGTGGGACCCATTTCAGGCATCCCATTGGATGCCTGTCTGGGTCCGTTACTCCTCCCCTGGCCTCCCTGCATGAACTGTGTACTGGGGGGCATGTCCACAGACAGGTGGTGGCCATTAATGCATATGGCCAGTGCACACCTGTCTGCAGGTGCCAAGATACGCGGGCAGAATACGTGCCTCAGGCACATAATTCCCACTCGATTGTGCATAGGGGTAAATGGCAGTAAACATTTTTATTATTATTGCTCACATATGTTCACAGTCAAAGTTTAAAAATATGTTTGATGTTACGCATTCATTACCCAGGAGATATTAAAACACATTTTTGTTATAAATAGGATGTATTTATTAACAAAGCTATACACTTCAGAAGAACTAAGAATTCACTAGGGTATACACAAACATATAGTGCATTGCAGACAATAGACCACTTGATACAGTACTTCACAAAAGACATTAGTTTTAGTCTGCAAACAAAAATACACATCTTTCAAGGCAACGCCATAATTTATCTCTTGACAGACACAATCAGACATGTTAGGCTATAGTGTATTTACAGTAACCTGATCTCCACCCCCAAAACAACTTCCAGCAAATGCCTTTTAGCAGAAAATATTATTATGTAATTTCTTACATTTGTCAGCTGGCAGAAACATCTTTATCTGCAGGCTTGCCAGAAGACAGGAGATACTCTGCTGGAGAATTTCTGGTCCACAGGATCTTTTCTGATTCTGTCTTTCATAAAGCATTGTCTGCTGAATTGACATCAGTTATCAGTCAAAATTCAATCTTCTATGGTTTTTAGCAAAAGTTCAGAATTCCAGGGCTGCATGTTTTTGCTGGCATTTCAAGGCTGTATCCAAAAGTCTCTTCCTCATTCTTTGTAGCACCACCATAAATATAGTCCCAAGGCAACATAGAAACATAGAAACATAGAATTTGACAGCAGATAAGGACCGCTTGGTCCACCTAGTCTGTCCATTTCCCTACCTAATACATAGGCTGAAGATCCTAGTTAACCAACAGCCAAAGCTTTAAGATTCTTGACTGTGTTTGAATGGAAAAGTACATAGAATGGCACATCGTAGGAGTGGGACATCTGACCTAAAGGCTTCTGTAGGGCTTCTGCAGAAAGGCTGCAGGACTGCAGGGGTCTCAGGAAGAAACACATAACAAGTACAGTATCTATCTTGCAGGGCAGGGCAAATAAACAGGTATGTAAGCATATGCAAGGGACACCTTATCTAGGATACCAGCATGCTGTGTATGTATATAAGAAAACAATACAGATGTATTCAGGAGGATCTCTAACTACGATAGCCTTATAGTATGAATACAAATCTCACTCCACTACAGTAAAAAACATTATATATTGGGACACTAGTGGGATATGGGAGAAGTAAAGGGGTTGCGGGGCAATGACGAACAACAGTGTGCTCTGGGAGTTTTTCCTCTGCCTCAGCTTATAGGAGGTTCCAGGCCATGAGGGTAGAGCTAGAAGCTAGAAGGGCTGAAATATGCCTCTTGAGAGGTGAAGCCACTGGGCCACTATAGACACTTCTGCCACAGTCACCTTATAGGCCATCTCAGGCTAAGGAAAGTAGATGGACAATGGTGAGGGAAGGGAAGAAAGAAAGGGGAGGAAAGCCCAAGCCTGAGGAACCACAGCTTTGCACCATCAATAGGTTCACCCTGTTGAAGCAGGAGGTCCCCCAGTCTCCCACAACTAGAGATAACGGAGCTAGCATGCCCAGCAGGCAGACTCTGCTGAAGAGCAGACTGGGGCAGGGGGGGGTCAAGCCCCAAAGGGAGCAGGAGCAAGGTGCACTTAGTGGGAGACTCAATAGTAAGGAGCACTGAAAGGGAGCTGGGTCTCACCCCTGATAGCAAAGAGGTGATCTGCTGTTATCCTGGGGTGACAGTGAACAAACTTATTGGCAGGGTGGTGGAACTCTTGGGAGACAGGATGGAAAGGCTAGATCTGATTTGCATGTGAGCATGAATATTCTGAGTAAGTGTAGCATGGAACTGGAGAAGGCAGACATCTGTGTTCTGGGAAAGGCAGTGAAGCAAAGAGCAGGAGTGGTAGCCTTCTCCAAAGTACTACCGTGGCCATTCCTGAATTAAAGGAAACAGATCATCATATTCCAGTTCAATGCATGACTAAAAGGTTGGTGAATGGAGGAGGTGTTTCAATTCCTGTGGGACTGGGACCTGACTTGGATGGGTTGGAGGTTGTTCAACAAAGATGGATTGTACCCTAATGAGGAGGGCAAGAGGGTTCTGGGAGAAAGGTAGGGCAGATCGTATAGCTAGTTTAAACTAGTAAGGGGAAAGTCGAAGTGACAAAGCACACACAGAATGTCACAATCAAGGGGGGCCTTTCCAGCCTCCCCCAATTGAACTCAGCAAGATCAAGTAAACTTGTGGAGAACAGGGGGGTTAGGAGAAAATGTTGGAAAATGGTGTGTGCCAGTGCTAGGAGTCAGGGAAACAAACTGCTGAAACTCAAGCTACTGATCACAGAGGGGGGACATGATCAGGTAGTGGTAACAGTGACATTGGCAACCTCAAACTATGACTCACACAAGACCATACCTGGCTCCTTCCTATTCAGAAAGGATAGGGCAATGGGCGCAGGAAGAGGGGTAGCACTGTATGTTGAGGGCATTAAACAATAGAAATAAGTAGCCTTAGGGGGTTAGTTGTAGGTAATAGCAGGAACGGGGGAAATCTGGATTGGGGGTGGTCTACAGACCACTGGGCCAAGATCAAGGGATAGACAGGGCAATGGGAGAGACACTAATGAGGGCAACAAGTCTAGTGGAAATGGTAGTAGCTGAGGATTTCAACATGCATGACGAGGCCTGAAAAGTTCCAATCTTTGCTAGCACTAGGAATCAGATTCTGGGTTCTATAGCAATTAGTTCAGTGCCCAACAAGGGAAGAGGCACTGCTGGATCTGTTACTCACTAGAACATAGCAGTCCTGGAACCAGTCAGTTCTAATGAACACAGAACAGTAGATAAGCCTTGAATTGCTGCACTGTACTCTGTTCCTATCTTGTTCTAAATGAAATATTGTACTGTTTGTGTATTATTTAAAGATTGTAGCATTTAGAGACTCTTCTGAGAAAAGGGTTATTCCCTAGCTCTGAGCCCTCTCATTTACCACAAAGTAGTGTGGGATACTGGTGGACTGGAGGCACTCACTGGTTATCTTGCTAACAATCCACATCTTTACCCTGCACACTGCAACCATTGTGGTGTTATTTTTAACTAAAACCCTTACTACATATTGGGGTTAAGCTTTTTTAAAGGCTTATATTGATTATTTGTGCCTTTTAGCGCTAGTGTGAAACCGGAAATAGTGAGGGCACGCACTTCTGGTTCTCGCACATAAAAACTACCATATAGTGAGCAGGAAGTCAGTAAATAAGCCTTGAATTGCTGCACTGTACTCTGTTCCTATCTTGTTCTAGATGAAATGTTGAACTGTTTGAGTATTATTTAAAGATTGCAGCATTTAGAGACTCTTCTGAGAAAAGGGTTATTCCCTAGCTCTGAGCCCTCTCATTTGCCACAAAGTAGTGTGGGATACTGGTGGACTGGAGGCACTCGCTGGTTACCTTGCTACCAATCCACATCTTTACCCTGCACACTGCAACCATTGTGGTGTTATTTTTAACTAAAACCTTTACTACATATTGGGGTTAAGCCTTTTTAAAGGCTTATGTTGATTATTTGTGCCTTTTAGCTCTAGTGCGAAACCGGAAGTAGCGAGGGCACGCACTTCCGGTTCTCGCACATAAAAACCACCACATAGCGAACGGGCAGTCAGCAGATGAGCCATTAATTGCTGCACTGTACTCTGTTCCTATCTTGTTCTAAATGAAATATTGAACTGTTTGTGTATTATTTAAAGACTGTAGCCTTTAGAGACTCTTCTGAGAAAAGGGTTATTCCCTAGCTCTGAGCCCTCTCATTTGCCACAAAGTAGTGTGGGATACTGGTGGACTGGAGGCACTTCCTGGTTACCTTGCTACCAATCCATATCTTTACCCTGCACTCTGCAACCATCATGGTGTTATTTTTAACTAAAACCCTTACTACATACTGGGGTTAAGCCTTTTTAAAGGCTTATATTGCTTATTTGAGCCTTTTAGCGCTAGTGTGAAACCGGAATTAGCGAGGGCACTGCACTTCTCTGACATAAAACACCACATAGCGATCGGGCAAGCGTGCGTGGGCCATGTGCGGAGATATGTGCAGAGACATACACATCTTGCGCATGTCTACTGCGTCCACCAGGAACACCAGGACTAGGACAGTTGGGTATTATTACTATAACTAAGGTAATTTAACCATAAATAACAACCTTTTGTGTCATACTCAGTTGATATCATGGAGAAAGCTAATAAACTGTGTTCTGTTTGCCAGATGTACACTACTGGTAAACAAGTTCCTAATTTCATTTGTGATAGATGCATTTTGGTAAAAGATTTACAGGAGGAAATAAAACAATTACAACCTAGTGAGACTACTAGCTCTAAAATTAAAGCTTTGGAAGACTATATTGATCATGTGTCACTGCTTGTAGAGGCAAATACCTCTCCCTCAGAATATCTGGGAAGCTCCTTCACTAATGAGCCACCTCTAAACTGTCTACCCATCTCTATTTCTGCTGAGCAACCTGTTATTACCTCTACTCCTTTAACTGTTGCTGTTAAAGACCAAACTAGACATCTTATAGATGCAGATAACTGGACCTTGATTCCTCCAAAAAAGTACACCAAAAAAATTAATAATCTTGCTCTCAATGCTTACACAACCCCACTATTTAATTCATTTGAACTCCTCCCCCATCAGGCTGAGGATGATTCTAAAGTTATCCCAGGAACCATTAAACATGAAACTGACACCCCAAATAATGAAAGATCTAAAGCACAACTTGATCATAAAATAACTGTTATCACACCACTTAAACCTTCTCAGGCTCCTGCTCCTTTGGTTACTACCTCTGTCCCCCAACCTTCATTAATCCCTGACGTGCCTTGTTCAAAAAAACAAGTTTATGTCCTGGGAGATTCTATAATAAAATATGTTGATTGTATAGTATGTAATCCTGATAAGGAACACCGAACTTGCTCTAGTTATAGAGGGCAAATATTGCAGATCTTACATCAATGATTAAACCTATTTTGTCACATGCTGGGGAAAATCCTTTGGTGGTTGTCCATGTTGGAACCAACGATGTTAAATGGTCCCCACTTCAGCAGATTAAACAGGATTACATTGCTTTATGCAATGTCTTAACGGAACATGGCTGTAATATATGTCTCTCTGAAATTTTACCTATTCCAAGATCAACCAGGTACATTACTAATAAAATAAAAGCATTAAATGAGTGGCTCCATAAGTGGACCTACCGTCAGGGCATAACTTGTTTAGTTCACTGGGAGGAATTTGATGACAGACCATCCCTCTTTTGCTGGGATGGTTTACATCTTAGCAGACAGGGTAGTACAATCCTGGGATGGAAAATAGCAACTTTCATAAATAACCATTTAAACTGATAGAAAAGGGGGAGATCAGGACACCCCCCATATCTCGTATTATTAGTCTTTGTTCATCATATTGGACAAACCTTAATATTCTTTCTTTAAATGCCTGATCATTAATGATTTCTAAACATGCAGAACTTGAAATTCTGGCAAAGACTTTAGATTTAGCCTTAATAGCTATCATTGAAACTTGGGGTAATTCTGACAGAAAATGGAGTGTAGAAATCCCTGGCTTTAAGCATTATTACAAAAATAGAGTGGATACAAGAAAAGGAGGAGGGGTTAGTTTATAAGAAAGGGATGATATTCCATCATATGAGTCAATAATTACTGTTGAATCTGAAAGTATATGGGTCCACATTAGACCCATAGGTATCCCTTAGCTCCTTATTGGAACTTGCTATCGTCCTCCTTCCTCCGACATAAACCAAACTAAGGAGCTAGCCAATGAAATTGCTCAGATAGCTTGTAAAGACTCTGTCCTTATTCTGGGGGATTTTAATCTTCCCACCATAAACTGGGATACACTCACTGGTACCAATCAACACGATGAACAAATTATTTTGGTTATTATTAATCTGGGCCTTATTCAAATAGTCAGGGAACCAACTAGGGGAGCAAACATATTAGACCTAGTTATAAGCAATCCAGAGACCCATATATCTGATGTTCAAATTTGTAATCCTCTGGGAAATAGTGATCATATGACCCTATGTTTTTCTATCCAACTGCCCTTACAACCCAAAACTAATAAACTTAAAACAAAACAATATAAGATTTTGAAAGTATTAACTACCAGTTAAAGGCCCTTAACTGGGAACAGATCCTTTCTCCATTGTACACTGAGGAAGCATGGGACTTACTAAAATCAAATATTTTTGAACTTGAAAAACAGTATGTCCTAGACAAATTTAAGTATAATAGCAAAGGGAAAATCCCCCCTTGGTTTAATGGAAATATTAAAAAACTAATCAAACACAAAAATAAATTATTTTTAGTTCTAAAAAAATGTTCACCTGACCAGAAAAACATTATGTTATCTAGATACAGGGTGGTAGTTAGACAACTAAAAAAGGTAATTACTTTGGCAAAACGCAATTTTGAATTTAAAATTGTTCATACTAAGGATTGTCATAAGGCATTACACTCTTATTTAAATGGCAAAAAAAGTAATAACAATATGATTGGTCCCTTAGTCTGTAACAATACTACTATAACATCTGATATTGAAACAGCTAGAGAACTAAATAAATATTTGTCATCAGTTTTTGCTCCTGAGTCAATTAACATTCCACATATTCCAGCAGTATTAAATTTAGAGTAATATAAAATCTCTTCTCAGGATATACAGTGGGTTCTTGATTCCTTGAAACAACATACAAGCTCTGGCCCTGATAATATAAGCTCCAGATTTATTTTAGGGACAAAGGATGCAATTATTTTCCCTCTAACAATCAGTTTTAATAAATCACTTCATGAATCTTCAGTTCCAGCAGACTGGCATACTGCCATTGTCACACTTATTTTTAAACAGGGTTCACATTCCAAAATTGAAAATTATTGGCCTATTAGCCTCACGTCGATACCATGCAAATTAATTGAAAAAATAATCAAACAACAATTAGAAAATGAAATGTCAACTTTAAATATTAATGAACATGGTTTCAAAACAGGATTTTCATGCACCACAAACCTGGTCTCCTTTTATAACTATATCAGTTCTAGCTTTGACTGGAATATACCTATGGATGTTATTCTTTTGGATTACAGCAAGGCATTCAATAAAGTATCACATGGCATCTTGATTAATAAACTCAACCAACTAGGTTTTTCATTACCCATTATATCTTGGATAAAGAACTGGTTGAGTAAGAGAAGACAAAGAGTAAGGGTGAACATGAGAGTGGTGACTAGTGGTGTACCTAAGGGAACTGTCCTGGGCCTGGTGCTGTTTAATTTGTTCATCAGTGATATGTACATCTCAGCTGATAACAGTATGGTTACATTTGCAGATGATACCAAACTTGGGGGTAAGGTTAATATCCTTGGTAATTGTCATAATTTAAAATCTGATCTTGCCTTAATTGAGCAATGGGCATATATCAATAAAATGCATTTCAACATTTCAAAATGTGCAGTGCTTCATTTGGGGAAAAACAACCCCAAACAAAATTATCATTTAAATAATACTATCATTAGGACCTCCTGTGTTGAAAAAGACCTGGGAATTTTGGTAAATGATAAATTATCTTCTGCTTCTCATTGTTACAGACTTGCAAATCAAACAAATGCATTATTACACAGGATAAACAAAAACATTTATCTCCAAATCTGAACAATGCCTTATAACTTTGTATAGCTCTCATATTAGGCCTTACTTAGATTATAGATCTCCATTCTGGAGTCCTTATTTAAAGTCAGATAGTAATAAAATTGAACAAGTTCAATGCAGAGCCACTAAACTAGTACCACATCTTGCCCACCTAGAATACGACATCAGACTTCAAAAAATGGGATTACATTCCCTTAAGCGAAGATGAACTAGAGGTGACCTTCTGCAAATCCCCAGTTCAAATGGCACAATGTGGATTTCTTTATTCCAAAAGGAAGATTGTGCCTAGACTTCATAATAAACAACTGGAAGTTAAAAAAGCTAATAATAATAAAAGGTTACATTTCCTTACCATTAGAACTCCCAGGATATGGAATACACTACCCCAGGATATTATTGACTAACCAACTATCACAATTTTCAAGAATAAAATAGATAAATGGATGGATGGACAGGATTTGGGTTAATGTTCCATTTATATGGAGGATAATCTTGATAGGCAAACTGCCTCCTTTTGTCCTACAAACCAAGTAAACCAAGTAGCATGCAGGTGTAGGTGGGGACAGGAAAAGGGGCAAAATGAATAAAGGCGTGGGACTTTTAAAAAGCAGACTTTGGCAAAATGAGGGAAAAATGAAGAAGATGAAAAATCAGCTTTTTCATACACACTGTATCTCAAAGAACTTTACAAGCAATGAGAGACTGGTAGTGAAGTGATTGAATGTGTAGTGGTAGTCATTTCATACATTGAGGTTCTACGATGCCAGTTTGACAACACTTTTGTCGACTGGCATCTCAGCTACAGGATTTATGCCAATTGCAGTTTGTAGTGGTCACATAAATCCTGTATGTCTGGCCTATTTTGTGTCGGGGCTTTGCCAAGCCCCATATGGGGCCTCTGGTCCCTGCACCCTGTACTTTGGATTATCAACTCCAGTCAGAGTTGATTCAGGGAGGGGGTGCAGGACCGGGAGACAGTGTGCCCCTGTCTCGGGTGCACCAATACAGCGACCTGTCAGCAAAGTGTTGATTTTGCAGACAGCGAGGTATGTCACTGTGTTCTTGTCTTGATCAGGTCAGCATACCACGCATTAACATCTACACACAGTCTTGGAAAATTGCATGAGCTGGTTTCATAGGTGGGGGAATGTTGGCCAGCACAGCACTGAAAATTCCCTACTCTTGGCAGGGGGTGATGTTGGCTTTCTTCCAAGACTGATGATTCTGGTGTATTGGAAGAAGAGGAGGAGGAGGAGGAGGAGGATTACAAGGAGTTGCTGCACATTGCATGTGTGTCCTCACCCCAGTCCATGTATTGCAAGAGAACATCCTGATGGTATTAGGTGAAAACACTGTGTCAGCTGAGTTTGAATCAAATAGGAAAAGGAATACAAAAGGTAATACGAACATATGAACACACGAAGATGCCAGCAGAAACAGGCCATAACGTTTTATCAAGTCTGATCGAGTGTGCAGCTCTCAATAAATTATACAGAAGATGCCCCCACCCCTGACTGGAATATTCTTCTTCGACCCTTTCTATCCCCACCCCCTTTTACCACCAGTTGTGACTCCCCTTTTATCTTGTCCCTCCCTTTCTTAAAACTTTCCACCACTCTTAATGAGACCACCTCCTCTGGTAGTTTGTTCCACTCTGACACCACCCTTTTGGTGGAAAAGGGCCTCCTCATTTCCTTTTTAAATCTTCCCCCTGCTAATTTCAGACAATGCCCCCTCGTGGCCCTTTCCCTTTGTAGATTGAATATGCTCTCTGTTCCAACCTTGTTTATACCTTTTAGGTGCTTGAAGGTTTCTATCATATCTCCCCTCTCCCTTTTGTCCTCCAGGGAATACATACAGAGCTCCCTTAATCTTTCCTCATAGGATTTTTCCCTCAGGCCCTGGATCATCTTGGTCACCCTATGCTGTACCCCTTCCAGTGGTCTGATGTCCTTTTTCAAATAAGGGGACCAGAATTGCATGCAGTACTCAATGTGTGGTCTCACCAATGACTTGTGCAAGGATAGAATGAATTCCTCTTTCCTGGAGGAGATTCCCCGGAGATGTAGCCCAGCATTTTGTTTGCCTTTGTTGCTGCCTTATGGCACTGTGCTGAGTGTTTCATGTCTCCCTTAACTATGACCCTGAGATCCCTTTCCTCCTCTGAACTGGATACCAGTACTCCCATAGCCAATAGCTGTTCCCAGGGTTCCTAGTTCCCCGCTGCATGACCTTGCACTTCTTGGCATTGAACCACGGCTGCATCACAGCATTTTGTTTGCCTTGGCTGCTGCCTTATGGCACTGTGCTGAGTGTTTCATGTCTCCCCTAACTATGACCCCTAGATCCCTTTCCTCCTCCGAACTGGATACCAGTACCCCCCATAGCCAGTAGCTGATCCCAAGGTTCCTAGCTCCCCGCTGCATGACCTTGCACTTCTTGGCATTGAACCCTGGCTGCCAGATGCCTGACCAGTTTTTGAGTCTAGCCAGATCCTCCCTGAGCTCCTGCCTCCCCTTCTCTGTATCCACTCTCCCACATATCTTGGTATCATCCTTGAATGGGCAGATTTTACTTTTGATACCATCCACTATGTAACCAATAAAGACGTTAAGTAACACCGGTCTGATTAAATAGCCCTGAGGGACCCCACTGGTCACAGGTCAAGGCTTCAATAGCTCCCCCCGACAATCACCCTCTGGTTCCTGTCCTGCAGCCAATTCTGAACCCATCCCACCAGTTTCTCCCCTATTCCCAGGTTCCTCATTTTTTTTTAAACATCCTTCCATGTGGCACAGCGTCGAAGGCCTTGCTGAAGTCCAGATACAGGACATCCACTCCCTGTGGTTTCTTTACCTGAAGTACTATCGGGCCTGAAGAGGTCCAAATTGCAGAGCAGTAACTGGATGCTAAAATGCTTTGAAGTAAACAACATTTATTAAAGATGATGGCCTAAAATAAAGAAAATATTTGCAGACTGAAAGAGAATTTACAAAAGGCCTATGTCCTGAGATGTTGGTCACACTGCCACCCAACTTTCAAACCTTTCACAGATATTCTGCAATTGACAACACAGGCCTGAGTGCAGATACACAGCTGAGTAAACTTGGTCAAAGAGATCAAAGAGAGCCACTGACAGCCTGACAGTGTCTGGCTTTGGCTTTCTGGCTGGAGGCTAAGAATACACCTGAGATATGATCATTGGCAAAAGCCCTTACAGGTGACAGCTTGACGAAAAGTGTGTCTGGGATATGGGTGGCAGATCCCGAATGGGATGTGTTCATGCTGACACAAAGGAACAGTGGTGGAGGTAAAATGGCACAGGATTTCATAGGATTGCAGGGAAGTCTGGTGTGACAGGATGAGATATGGCTGTTCCAGGCATTGTGAGATGGACTGGATCTCCTAACATAACGACACAAGAAACCCCCAGCAATATTACAAGTATGAGTCTAACTTCTAAATTAATGAAAAAGAAGACACAACAAAATGTTGAGAAGGCACAGCTAAATGTTGAGAAAGAGACCACTACTCTGAATTAACCTAATGAGAAACCTTAAGACAATCAGGTTGTGTAGGAAAATAAATCTGTTAGGATGATATAGGCCTTGGCAATCACCCAGTACACCCAGGAAGACACTGCAGTTTCTATTGATATGGCAATTAAGACAGACTTTGTATACTCATAAACAGAAATTGAGGGGGGTTCCCTCAGAGGAATTTGCCACTACCTCAGCAATCAGCAGTAGTGTTATGCAACCCCAAGGAGTGGGTGTTCTGAAAGTAGCTCTGAAGGGAGTCAAAAATAGGGGCTTTGGCAGCAATATAGATGCCGTCCTGTGAGACTGAACAGTTGGAGATGTTTTATCTGGTGTCCTGCAGTAAGACATTGGGACTAGAGATGTGTGAAGTTGGCAATGTTTGCTTAAATTTGCAGTTTGTTAACTTTGCAAAGTGAAAAGTGCCGACTTTGCCATTTGGGCTGGCAAAGTGGCACATTTTCAAGTGAAGTCATGCAAATTCGCCAGTGAAGTTGCAACTTTGCCATGACTTTGCCAGGAAAACTAGCAAAGCACCAAAGCAACAAAGTGGGAACTTTACGAAGGTGAATTTGCAGTTTGCCTGGAACTTTGTCAGCAAATTAAAACTTCATAGAATTTCTAATGGGGACACACACTAAAGCTCAGGGTTCTTAAATTCAGCATTAATAACAAGAGACACTCTTTCTCCTCTCCCAGATGATGGTGACTTTATTTAGCAGTCTACCAGCTGAGTCAGTGGATATGAAGACAGTGCAGGCTTTTAAGGTAAACATCCAGTAAATGGGATAGTAGAGTGGGATAAGAAACTCTCTATCTCATATATGTTTGCACAGCATATTTATTTAATTTATTTTTATTTATTTATTTATTTAGAAAGTTGGATTTACAACTTTTGAGTCATGGACTCATTTACAAAGGCACCTCGTCGCAGGGAGGGTAGACTGAGTTACAGTGTGAGGTACAACAGGAATAACATTACAGGTGCAGTACTATAAACATATAGTACACATTCACAAGAGGTAGTTTACAGAGTAGGATGCTTACAAAATGTTACAATCAAGTAAAATATCCCTGTTTATGAAGTAAGGGGTGCTAACATCATGAAGACAGAGTACCTTTCCGACCTTGAAATTACTGCTGTGTTACTGAAACCTCCCCATGCAGTGGTTAAACCAAGCAAGTGGCTCCAGTTATATGTCAAAAGTCTTCAAGCCTGTAGAAAATACATTGTCCAGTATATGGCCACCCTCATATTTGTCCACAGAAATATAATGGCTGAGCCCCAGCAGATCAATTGGCTGGAGTAGTCTGGCAGCAAAATTCTTTGCGGTATCATCTACCTAAATATTGATGTCACCCAGAGGAATGAGCCTCAGTAATTCTAGCGCCAGGGTGGACAGCTTCTCGGCAAACACCTTCAGAAAGTCCATTTCACATAAGGAGGGTGAAAGAGATGGTCTACTCTGCACCAATGTATTTACCTGTACTTTACTTGTGCTCATTTGTACTTGCTGAAGTGTTGATATTTGTGTTTTTTCTCTGTTCCTACTTATTTTCACTACAGTACCTCAAATATATTAACAATTAAATGTGGAGGTTCTTTGCAATGTTTTTTTTGTACTATTACTTCCTCATCCGCCTTCCCCCAGGATGCACCTTGATATGAGCTGTTAACAGCTCAGCTTGTGTTTTTTGGTAAAGCTTTTGAAATTAAAACAATGTGTAAAATTCTGCTGTTTCAGCTGGCCACACATAAACAGGCCACACACACTCAAATTCCCCAGTGAGATCTACAGGAGACACGAAGCAGCCAACTTCTGATCTAAAAACATAGCCCCCATGTGTTCCATTCAAGGGCAATAGATCATGGAACGACCTGTGTGGGATGAGCACAGCCAGGACTGACACAGCAGACTCATCCAGTCAGGTCTCTGTGATGCATCCAGGGGGTAGCCCATAACATGCACTACCACGATTGAGTGAAACCAAAAATGGTGACTCAATTGCAGTGCACGTCAGGGGGGGCTACTGATGAGGTAGGGCAACCAGATGGGTTGGTTCACTCATATAGCAACAGGATGTCGCTACATGTATGCACGTACAGGAGTGGGTGGGAGCGAGCATGCTCAGCGAGGGTGGGAGGGTTTCTGAAGGGTGATGCCATTGTGGGCTGCCAAGCTGGCCCCATGGCATGGTGGGTGGTTTTGTGGCTTGAGTGCTGGGTTCAGGTTTGGGCACAGGTATGTTTTTGTTGCACCTGGCCTGAATTTTTTTACATGTTTGCACCCCGACTGCCATCCCCCTGGAGTTGAGAATCATTAAGTAGGGGGGATGCAGGGGGGCACAGCCCCCTTCATAAAACATAATAATTGTATGTCCCTGGCGCTGTTTTGCTGTGCACCGGAGACTCACATCACCGAAACTGATTTTCAGTGATGTGACTTCACTCTAATGGTGATCGCCTTTCGGCGGTCACCATTCTGACATGGAACCCAAATAGGGTTACCATTAGAATCAGTATTAAAAACTCATTTAATGGAGATGTCACATGGGTGACTGACTGTGATGGCTGCCTGAATCCTGAGCTCCCAAACGACTCTAAATATTATCTCTGTTTTGTGACTGGATAAGTAACCCTCGGCTACTAATGTTAGCAGAAAACTTAGATCATAGCATGTGGAGCAATCTACCAGACTTACAGGAAGAAAAGCTGTCTACAAAGCATAAAATATACATTTACAAATTGCTGCCTGTACAGCAACTACCAGCACTGAAAAGGCACATCAGAGCCCGAGAAACCGCTCACCTTCACACGAACCAGCACCCTCTGTACTTGAAAAAAATCATTGCATCAGTGGAAACAATTTGGACTATCATCCTAGAGACTCAGGCTAGCCTATTCAATTTAACTAATCGTGTGATAATCATGGGAGAGAAAATTTCCTCCCTTAAACAGTGAGAAAGACACAATGATAAAGCATTTAAAAAGGTAGAACAGCAAATAAAATGGCTGACAAACAAGTTAGAAGTCCTAAAAGGAAGGGGACAAAGGAAAAACATCCAAATACTTGGGCTAAAAGAAGGGATAAAGAGGCGAGACCCAATATGTTTCTTACAAAATATCCTCCCGGTCTGACTGCAGCTTGAGCCCACTGAATATGTCATTGAAATTGAATGAGCACACAGAATAAGAAGGGTCTACACTGCATCTACCAACAATAAACCCAAACCCTTCATATTCAAACTCTTGCACTATCTGGACAAAGAAATAATCTTGGATAACGGCAAGAGAACATCAGACTGCAGAAGTGGCAGAAAATCGACTCTCCTTTTACTTGGACTTCCCTCTATCTATCCGTGAAAAAATACAAGATTAAACAAGGCCTGAGAAACTGGGGACTAACGTGTTTCCTGTTATATCCTGCAGTGCATCAAGTACAGTATGATGGTACCATGCTACAATTCCATTCACTGAGGGAGGCCGATACATTTTTTCAAGATCACCTTGGACCACTGACCAGATGCAGGCAAACACTAGAGGAACAGTGGACATGAAGCTGAATTCCAAAAGAACTACTCTGTATTCCCTGATCTCACCAGCAGCGTTGGAAACTGTGCCCATCAAAATGGACCACTGACCCCCACACCCACTTATTTCATCAGAAATGCCAGCTTTCTTTTTGAACAAGGTAACTGGAGCATCTCCTAACATTTATTTATTTATTTATTTATTTATTTATTTATTTGTTTGTTTGTTTGTTTGTTTATTTATTTATTTATGTCTTTGATAACCGGGTAAGTGAGCTAATCCAAAGGACCGATTTCAGTCATGACCCGGGCCACAAAGTGGCATCAGACGTTTTTACATGGAACATAGCCAAGCAGTAATATAAGTACATGTAAAACAACTTCAGTAGAATGGTCATGACACAGTAAAGAGCCATTAGGGTGGTACATCCAGCAAAATAAAAGGCTACAGAAAGGCAGATCTTGATAACAATTTGCTAGTACTAACTATGCAGGGCAAGCATAATTTAAAAACATAAACAGCGGTTATATAACTAGAACTGAGCTGCAATTTCAAGCAAAAATAGTATGCTGTGGTTTAACATAATATAGGTGCACAACAGAAAGAGATGAATTCATTCAAAAACACAGCAGTCTTGCTGCATGGGCTGGCCTGAAACTACCAGCAGAACACGCATGAGTGCAGTCAAGACTAAGGAATGAGGGAAGTAAGTTGATCTGGGATAGAGGAAGGGCATCAGCAGTAGTAGGAGTAACATACTATCAGGGGAGCTAGGGTGGATCATGGGCCCTAGCACAGTCTAGAGAACAGTTGCAGGAAGATTCAGTCAGGAGCTAGGCTTGTAGGTTGTTTTTGAAGGACATATGGGAGGGGGAAGAGTGGATTGATGGTGGGAGCCTGTTTCGGAGGGAGGGGGCAGATACAGAGAAGGCATTACTACCCATGACAGAATAAATGCATGGGACTTCCAGAGGAGGAATGGAGGAAACCCTAAGACTTCTAGGAACCACCCTCTCTGTGAGTAGCAAGGAGTAGGGGGACAGCTGGCATTCCCTACAAGAGTTATCAATTAAGCTGCCCATGGCATATTCAAAATGTCCCTGAAGATTGAGCCACCCTAGGGTTTTGTAAAGTGTGCAATGGTGGGTAGAGTAGGGTGCTTGAAGAATAAAGCGGCAGATGGAATTGTAAATTGTGTTGAGTTGTGAGCGAAGTGAGGAGGAGGTGAAGAAGTAGACAGGGGAGCAGTAGTCAAGCAGGGGGAGAAGGTTAACTTGCACAAAAGTGAGGTGGGCATCCAGAGACAGAAATAGTTTGGTTCTGTAGGCTGTGCCTAGTTTTTGATGCATTTTTCTCACCGTATTTGATATGTGTTCATTGAATGTTAGGGAGGGATCTAGAGTCACACCTAGGTATTTGAAAGAGGAGACTGTGTTGAGGGGTAGGCCAGCTGGGGAGTGTTCAAGTAGAGATGTGTTAGATTTGGTGACCTTGGCTAGAAAAGGCTTTGAGCCAAAGAGCATGACTTTGGTCTTTTTTCATTAGCGAGCAATTTCCTGGAGAGGAACCAGCCATGGGCGGTGCTATAGTTGGTTGCAAAAATGGACGAGATTGAGTACAGGGATTTGTCACTGTGGTATAGTGCCAAATCATCGGCATAAAGAAATGCCTCACAGTTGATACTGTTGGCGGGGAGAGAGTTTATGAACATAGAGAAAAGTAAAGGGCCAAGTATGGAGCCCTGTGGAACTCCAGTGTGTGTAGGTAGGGAAGTGGAGGGCACATTGCCTATCAAAACAGTTTGGGACCTATTGAATAGATAACTGCAGAACCATGCAGCAGTATCCAGGGAGCAACCAAAGTACCATGGGGTGGAGTGGAGAAGGTGGTGGTCTACTAAGTCAAAGGCCTAGGATAGGTCTACAAATACTGCACCTGTGGCCTTGCCCAGATCCGTATTTCTCAGGATGTGGTCAGAGAAGAGGGCACAGCAGAAGAGATGCTGTGGTGTTTGCGGAAGCCATGTTAGAGTGGACACAGAAGCTTATATTTTTCGAGATGCTCAGATAGCTGGTGATGGATAATTTTTTCCAATCATTTGCTTAGGTGAGGTAGGAGGGAGATGGGTCTATAGTTTTCAGGGGCAAGGGGGTCTCCAGCTTTGAAGATAGATAGCATATGTGCATGCTTCCAAGAGTTAGGCACTGTGGATAACAAGAGGGAGAGATTGAATATATAAGTCAGGGTTTTTAAAATGTCTGGGGAGATGAGTTTTAGAAATGTTGGGTAAAGCCAATCACTGCCAGGACTACCTCTGGCTGGTAGTGACTTCAAGAGTCTGATGGTAGTACTGTGACCGATGGCCCTAAAATAGAACAAGGGAGGAATGTTGGCATTAACTGATGACTGGGAGTAGGGGGGATGGTTATCCTGGTCAGTGGAAGGCTGGGGAGGCAGCTTGCTTAGATGGAGGGTAAGGTCTGTGAACATAGTGTTGAAGATGTCAGCGATCATTACAGGGTCAGAAATGGAACCTGAGGCTGATGCAAGTAAATAAGAGGCATGTAAGTAAAATCAATCACTTTTAACTACTATTATCAGAAGAGAGCAACATGCTTTTTGCTGGCCAATGCCGCACAAGATGACTGGCATCCATTTTGTAGAGGACCGCATGCTCTGTGAAATTGTACACTGAAAGCTAATCTGTCCAGCTTTCCCCACAGAGTCACACTGGCACACAACTTCTGTTATGGGAGCTCTACTACTGACTCCAACTTTTACTGGTGACACAGACTAAATGGGCTGCCCATGGCTCACACCAGGCATAACATTGCCAGTGAACCGTACCACCAGGGCTAATCAAC
The DNA here is from genome assembly GCA_016271365.2 of Neoceratodus forsteri. Taxonomy (NCBI): domain Eukaryota; kingdom Metazoa; phylum Chordata; order Ceratodontiformes; family Ceratodontidae; genus Neoceratodus; species Neoceratodus forsteri. The sequence continues at coordinate 1,379,203,628 of CM057455.1, forward strand.
AGTGGCAAAGGGTTAATAACGTTCCCTTCATGTTGTGAACAAGCCATAACTTCACTGTGCCCCGAATTATTAAATGCACCTGAAAACTCTCCTGTGATGTTTGAAACTGACTGGAAATTACCTAATCAGATACTACTGCTGTCAGGTCAGTTTTCTGACATGACAGACTGCATATGCTACACAAGAGGGGGTGGGGCACATTCCCTAGTGGATGTCAACATCCATTTTGTCACAGACCACATACTCTGAGCAGAGGCTGCACTGACAGACAACTTATTCATCCTCCACCTCAGTGACACGCTAATTTGTGACCTTTCTGCATGTGAGAACCTTTCCGTTAATCACAGAACATTGCCGTATCACAAACGTTTTGAACTATGTATAGCTTGAATAAGCCACAGCACCACACAAGGTCTGCACTAATGGGACTGATAAATGACCGCAGCATGCAGACCATGCCTCTATGGTCAGTGTGATTGATAGTTTTACTGTGAAAGAGATAATTAAATAAAAGTTTACTCAATTATATTGTTTAGAAGCAGGCTGAATTTAATTTGGCAGAGGTTAACCATGTCGAGCAGTTAACCCCTGAGTGACAGGCTGAATCTGCTTCTAACTGTATGCATCTCAGACTCCCTCATGGGAAAAATTATGTACATCCCTCTTGCTAAAGTCAAACAGCAACTAAGCACACTGTGAACTAATATGAGGAAGCTATACACAGTATAACCTCCATCACACAATATACCCCTCCAGTTATTTTGACTAGTGTGTAAAGCACATGAACAACCTGTGGGGATGTAGATTAATGATAAAGGACACACGCTGCATAACACCATATAGGTGCTTTCAGACACATGCATCACAAAAAAAACCACCACAGGCTAACACTACCAGCTTTCCCTGTGTCAGCCACAACCAGCATTGCAAACCTGCTAAGGGCCATGGTAAGGAGACATGCACCTTGCAGACATTAATCTGCAAAAAGTCTTCTTCGCTAACCTTTAATCCTAAACTCCACTGTCCATCTAGGAGCCTGTGAGGTAATACAATACACAAGAGAGAGGAATGCAAGGGCCAGTTGGTCAGCAACCCCTTTATCTCAAAGTTCACAGGTTCTGTGTGAACGATGATATGAGCCTCCCTAGATTCTCACTAAGAGAGCCTTCTAGACTGCCTCCACTAGTATGGATTGCCTTGAACAACAGTATTATATGGTTCATTCTTTTTGTTTTTCTCTCTTTAGAGTGTTCAGTACCTGTTCAATATATGTAGCAGTTTATACAGTGTATTCAGCTAATGCAGTTACTACCTGTTATAACACTTGTTATAGTGCAAATATTACTGTGGGGGTTTGGTGGGGGAGGGGTTGGGGAGATCAGAGGGAGAATACTGTTATAGGATAGAGATTATGTTTTTTACAAAGAGCATGGCATGATTAGACACCTTGCAGATAGTCACCTGAAATACAAGGCGGTTGTATTGTACATTTAAAAAATGCAAGATACTACTCAGGTTTAAAGAAATGAAGTGTGACATAGCTCTTCTCCAAGAGAAGCATCCCCTGGTTTCCAAAGCAGATAGACTTATGTGCAGCTAGGTGGGTACAGTCTACCATAATGCTCTCACATCCAAGACAAGAGAAGTGGTTGTTTTATGCCACAAAGATCTACAGATGGGAATTTACACAGAACACAGAGACTGAGGGCAGAATCTTCATAGTACAAGGTATGTACCAAGGGCTCCTAATTGTCCTGGAAAGTATCTATGCACCCAACAGTCCCAACCACCAGTTCTTTACCCAAGTCCTCACAGAAATACCAGGGAGTTCAAAGGGGGAAGTCATAGGAGGGGACTTTAACCTTGCACTGAATCCAGTGCAGGATCATACAGGCCCAGGCAGTAAAACTGAAATACACCTGGGTCTGCAGGTCCTACAGGACTTTAACAAGGTTGAGCTACAAGACATATGGAGAACCGTCATCCTCAGAACCAAGACTATGCCCACTTTTCCACAGTACATGACTCATACAGTCATTGACATTCTTTTTGTCTGCTCAGAGTTGATCCCATGCACATGGGGAGTAACTCAGGAGAACATTATTGTATCAGACCATGATCTAGTCTTCCTATCCTTAGCGTGGGGGGGAGGGTAAACTGGACATAGAAATAAGTGGAGAAATAATGCCTCCCTTTTGAAAAACACAGAACTCATAAAAATATTTTCAAAATAACGAAATCCCAGACACCAGCACGGCCACACAATGGAAGGATATGAAAGCAGCAATGTGTGGACTCCCCATTGCTTACACTTCCAAACTGAGGAGGGACAGGGACAGTCAAACCAGGACAGCAGAAGGTGACTTGAAACAACTAGAAAAACTAGTTAGGACTTCCCTAGAACAGAGCAATGCTCTAAAACCACAGATCAAAGTGGCATGCGATACAATTGCAGAAAGTTTACAGCACAAGACAGAATATGCTCTGTTTAACCTGAACCAATGTTACTGGGACATGGGAGAGCAGCCCAGCAAATTACTGGCCTACCATCTCTGAGCTAGAGAAGACAAATGCTATATTTTGAAGATCCCCCCCCCAAGGCTCAGTACTAACCTCACAAACCAAATCAATGAAACATTTTAACATTACTACACTAAATTGTACTTCTCAGATGTCAATCCCACACAAGCACAACAGGAAACCTTCTATTTTTTAGTTTAGTATGCTTTACTAAGTTTAAAAAGCAAAACACAACAGGCAATGACAACCAACAACAATACAATAAAATAAAATATAAACAAATTACAATTACGAACATGAGCAATATGATAAAAACTGGACACTTTCTATGAGGGACTCCAGTTACCACAAATCCCAGGAGAACACATAAACCAACTTCTGATCCCAATTACCAGACAAGAGGTGGAGACAGCCATCCAATCCATGGCCAAGGGCAAATCCCCCTGGCCTAGATGGCTATCCCAGTGATTTCTACATGACATTTTCATCTATCTTGACCCCAAGGCTGACACATTTATTTAATGAGGCCTGGGAAATAGGAAAGTTCCCACTCTCATTTGAACAATCCCTCATTACCCTTGATCCCCAAATAAGCACCACGACTGTGTCTTATGCTTTCAGTATAGGCCAATTTCTCTTATAAATGTCAAAGCAAAAATATTTGCTAAAGTGATAGCATGCAGAATGGAACCATTGATGGGAGACCTTATTGACCCAGACCAGATGGGTTTTGCCCTGGGCACGTTAGCGGCAAATAACACTTATAGAACACTGGACATTATCTGGGAGGCTAGTAGTCAACCCCAACCCATAGACACCCTGTCACTGGATGCAGAGAAAGCCTTTGACAGGGTGGAGTTAATATTTCTTTTTGATGCCCTTGAAAGGGTTGGCTGTCTGGCTCTTGTGGGGTCTACATCCCAGAGGGTCAACGGTTTGGCTCTCCACCTCTACTTTACTCCCCCATTTCCTCCGCTCCTCCTTTTCCCTATTTCATTTCTTAGTATTGCACCCCCTCCCACTCTTTGGGCATGCCACCTACACCATGTCTTGTGGCTCAATATTTATTGCCTTACGCTTGTTTAGTTCACATACCTACATATTGTACATAGCTGTTTCAATGTTATTTAATCACCATATGAAGTTTTATTTTGTGACGCCTTAGTCTGTTGTAAAAATCAATTGTACTTACTCCTTGTCCCCTTCCCCACAGGACACATCTGGAAATGAGCTATGTTATCTCATTATGCCTTTCTTGATGAAACTTTTCAAATAAATAAATAACTATCCCTCATACAACTCTTCTATAGGATCCCACCCACATCTGTCCTAACTAACTCAATAATATCAGCAGCCTTCCACTTAACAAGGGGAAATAGATAAGGCTGCGATCTTTCTATTTCTTCTGATGGTTGAAACTTTAGCAACCAAAATCTGTTCCCATCTGGACTTCCCTGGCATCCCTATAGGGCTTACAGTCAAAAAACTAGCACTCTTTGGGGACAACATCATTCTCTTCATATACAGTATACTTGTGGTCTTATGAACACTGTGAGCAATACTTTCAGAATACACAGCCCTTTCAGGGTACAAACTTAACAGGAGTAAGTCCCGAGTCATGCCATTCACTTCTTCCTGTACCCAGGAATTATTCACCATTTACCCTTACCAATGGGCTGTGAAAGATGTCACATGTCTAGGGATTCAGCTCTGGACTACCCTCAAATCCACATTCAGACTAACATAGTAACAGTAATTGACACTCTGTCCAGAGACCTCCAGAAATGGAGCTCTGTCCACTTATCTATCTGGTGCTGGATCAGCGCACCGAAAATGACAACACTTCCGAAAATACAATACATCCTTAATAACCTACCAGTAGCCCTTCCCAACTCATTCTTCACACAATTTAACTCAAAAATGCCAATGTTTATCTGGAACTACAAAGCACCATGGATAAAACTACAAACACATCAGGCCCACTGGAGCAAGGGAAGGTTCAGTCTCCTCATCCTCTGTCTTCTACACAATAGTACCCTTTGTAAAACAAGCTGTTACATGTGTGAAACCTGGAATACTACATCCAGTCCCACAATGGATAGCCATTGAAACACATCAGGCTACAGTACCATTTCCTCAAGCTATGGTACACCCAGACTGGAAACTTGGGCCCAACACTTCACCCTGCACCAGGCATACAAGGAAAATATAGAAAATACATGCCACCCAACTAAACTGGACCAATACCTTTTCAAGACTGTGACAAACCTGGCAAAACCCCCAGCTTCAACTAGGGAATCATCCCATAAAATGGCCTCTGTGGCAAACGAGTGGCATCTACAAATAAGGAGACCTGTACCACAAGGATACTGGAACACTCAAATAATTTGAGGAAATACACTTCACATATGGAATACCCACGCACACTTCTAGAGATACCTCCAACTGAGAGATTCCTAAAAACAAAGATCACACCTCATCACTCCCTCCCTTCCTTCCTCTACCCTCAACCTGGGATATATGGATCGGGGACATCAAGATGGTAAGCCATTTAGCTAGCCACTTTCTCAAGCTGAGAGCTCAGGAGACACCCTCACAATTACCTGTAACACCGAGAATTCAATGGGAACAGGAACTGGATACTAATATCCCACGGGATGACTGGAACAAGACCTGGATAATAGCCTATTGAGCAAACAGGGAACTACAGGCAAAAACCATTCACTACAAAATACTACACAGAGCTTACAGAACCCCACAATGACTTTATAAAGCTAGACTAACAAAAGACAGTGATGTGATTGTTGGCACTGCACATCTCCCCAGGTCAATCTGACACATATCTTATGGACTTTCCCAGCCCTGGAAAAATACTGAGGCACAGTCTGGTAAATCTGTGGGAAGATTGTCCCTTTACCTCCTGTCAGAGACCCTAAATTAGGCATCCTGGGTATCCCCCTCAGCAGCTCCACTCTTAACCCCTCATCAACTACAATGGGTTAATGGGGCTTTGGCAGCAGCCAAACATGTAATGTTACACCAGTGGTGAGACCCAGATACCACAGCTGTACAAGAATGGCAAACACATTTGGCTACTACCGCTTGATATGAGAAGGTTGCCTATGCAGTGGGGATGCTAAGTAGACCTTCACAAACTCAGTGCACCACCTCTCCCACCTAACAAGTGAGACTCCTTCACCTAGCCAGTCTTCCAATCATTTACCACAAACTCCCACTCACACAAACCCCTTGTTATGTAGATAGTGGTTAGATGTACCTTCATAGACTCTTAGAGTGAGACCCCCAACAGCTGCTGTCCATCTGGTGAGCCCTGGCTCAAGCATCTACTCAAGTAACAGAGTTTATCTACATTACATGAAGTACTCCCTTTTCTTCCATGTGGCCTTCCTGCCCCACCCAGACCCGCACACCACTACCGGCTTCCCCCATACTCACCCCCCATTTCATCCTAGAACAGGCATCTTCAATACAGATGAAGCCTATGCACTTCTATAGTTTATTAGAATAAATGCAGAAACAAGAAATGTTATCAGATGTTAATAGCTTTTAAAAAGACTGGACCCTGAGAGGGCCTACAGGATATAAACCCCCTACCCCCTTAGTCCAGAACTCACATTTACCAGTTAAAGCTCAAGGTCAAATGTTGACTCTTATATTCCAAATCTAGTATTGTTAGACTAAGAATAAATTAGATATAAACCTTGCTCAAGAACTAATTATGTACTTCTTAACTATGACCACACTGCAGTAGGTCTCAAGCAAGGCTTCAGATAACTATATTTTCAACATATTTTACATCCAGAAATGTATGCACAGCATCAAAAAATAAACTAATTGGAGTAATTTACGTCCTACTTTAACAGCCCTGTTAAGGACTGATGTCTGCTCTTTCTGCTGTGGATGTGGTGTTTTTTTTAATTAACCCCTCACAAGTCACACTTAACAAAGAGACACTTTTGAAATTAATTTTCCATGGGCTTCATTTAATTCAGGTGTGAAGGGGTGCTGATGCTGTAGCAGGCTGCAATGATCTGGCTGGTGTGTTGATAAGGTACATCAATATTAACTAATAAATGTCAAATAGTCAAGTCTCTGTTACATCTGAGATAGTACAGGAAGGCAGTTTCAAGGTCTGAGATCATGCAACAAGGGGCCAGCCTGTGAAGGGTCTTTGAAAAGTTATTCTTTGAACCTGCTGCTAGCCTGCTACTTTGAAGAAAGAACTACAAAGAAGTCATACTTATCTTGCCTGTCCAGTCTATGTTTGTTGTGGTTGTGGACTGAAGAAAGTGCTAACTGGTGGGATGCTTGGATTCATGAAGCCTGGTAAAGTATGACACAAAATTAGTTTATGGGTTAAACTTGCTAGTCAGGCAACACTCAGAAGTTGGCAAGGGACAGTTTATTATCTTATAGTTTTCATTTAAGCCCAAAGAAGCAATCATGGATATACAGTCAGGGACACAAAAGCAGATACAGAGCTGCATACTGCAGAGGGGGGTCAAGGAAGGGAAAACAATTCTTTAAATATACAAGGAAAAAAGTGAGATGGGGGAATTTAAGGCTGACAGATGAGTGCAGGGTAGTAGATGCAGATGAGTTTTCTGCATGGACATGATTGTGTTATTTTTATACTGTAAAAATATGTATGAAAAGCATTGTGGGGTAACTGCAGTTACAGAGTTTGGTAATCGGAAACAAGGGATTATGTCTGGGGGGTCTTAAAATGTATGCAGATCTTGTGTGGTCGTAGTGGTGGAGATTAAAAGTTTGGCTAAAAATGGAGCTTTATTGGGGGTAGGGGTCCATAGTCTTGGAAGTGTTTTTGATTGAAGGGTACACTGCAATGTGTGTTGCGGGGGGGGGAATCAAGTAGCCAATGATCACTATAATAATTGGTTTGGCTATGAGATTTCAAAAGTTACCAGGCAACTGGCTACCTGCCAATGGAAATGATTTTTGAGTCTTAAACAATGATGGACATTAAAAAAATATTGATTTGGCTACCAGTTTTTAAAAGCTAGGGCCAAGCTGACAACCAGCTCACAAACTGATTTGTCCCGCTCTGGTTCTAGACTAAGTGTACTGTTTCTTGTGGAGATCAAGGGAAGGGGGGATTGTAACAAAGTTCTGCTAGTCTGGCTTAGTGATCCAAACTCTTCACCTCCAGCTCCTAACTTCAAAAGCCAAACCATCTTGGTCTAAATCTAACTCTTTAAGACTGTTTAAAAAGTGATACGTTGTCCAAATATTGTTTGAAACGTGCTTTTAATAATTTGCAGAGCAACACTTTGTTTTCTAATTGTTTTATTTGTGTTCTATTTATCACCTTTGCCTCAGTTTATATTTGGAAACTGGTCTGCTCCGACTTCACCCCCTCAACCCTTCAGTTCAACAGTCAGAAGAGCTGACTTGGGATTGCACAGCCTGCTAGTGTGGGTTGGTTGGGGGAAGTGGAGGCAAGGTTAGGATCAGCGCATACCTACACACTTTGATGTTAAAACTAGCCCCCCTACCTGATCCACCATCCATTGCTGGTGTCTGTAACTCTATGCCAACACTCACCCAGCATTCCTCTGTGTGTTTTTCCATGTCTCGACTCCACGTAGGTCTCGGCTCTGGGATGATCAGAGCTGCTAGTGCTCTTCAGCACAGTTCCATGTTAAAACAGCCCCCCTGCCTGACTGACCATATTTAAGGGGGCCAGGTGACTCCCTCAAGATATAAATATGGAAGGTTTCAGTCTTTGGGACAGGCTCAAGAAGGGTGCTATACTAAATTTAAAATCAATCTTTCTGTCTGTCTGCCTCTCCCTCTGACTGCTTGGGGTTTGCTGCATTGTGGAGACACTCAGAGTGTTTGTGGGGAGAGAGGGGTTGAGGTGACATTGCACCAGGGGAAGGGTAGGAGACACAACTGGAGCTAAAGTGGAAAACCAAACTGTAGGTAACTATCTGTTATTATATCCCCACACTCTCATGATCTCATTCCATAAAAGTTATGATATGACCCCAATACCAGTGTTGGATTAGAACCCACAACCATCTGGCCCAGAGGCAGATGTGCTTCCAGCTGAGCCACACTAACACCTGCTGCCCAGTCACTACAATTTTACTTGAGACAAGAGAAACAGTGACAAACAAACAAGTCATAAATGGTGGCAGTCTATCTTAGCTACAAAACAGTCTGGTCCCTTATCCTATTTTAACAGCATGTGTAAATCCTGTGTGCAATACAGTTGCCAATATGAACATTTTATGGATTAGAGATGCGTATGGTTTCTGCTCCTTGATATTGATCAAGAAGCTGTTTTAATTTTGACATTTTTTAAAGAAAATAAAAAGCTAGTTTTTTTGATAGTGATACTGGTTGTGTGTAACAAGGCAAAGAAGGCTTTAAAAGCAGCCAAATAGTGTCAGAATGACCCTCAAAATACACCAGCATGTATCTAAAATCTGATAGTTTGTAGTATGAGGTAGGCTATTTGCTTGGGTGGAGTTCGGTGACTGGGCATGCAGGTGCTGGGTCCATCAGAGTTCACTTGGATTTGGTGGCAGTGCTGGTAGTGTTGGTTCTAGGGATGGCTGTATTTACTTGGGTGAGGTGGTGGTGGTGCAGGTAGTGTTGGTTCCAGAGTTGGCTGTGTTTACTTGGGTGGGGTGGGATTGGCAGTGCTGGTGCAAGGGCTGTGTTCATTTGGGTGGGGGTTGGCTGGGAAGGGGGGACAGGCCATATTGTGGTTCAGGGGCTGTTTATGTTGTTGCAGTGGCTGAGGTGGCTGGCTGTGGTTGTTTCAAGGCAGTGGGATGCTTGGATGGGGTGAGAATTACTGGGGAATGGGGACTCATTAGCCATATTCTTTCAGAGAGAATGCAAGAGAGAGAGAGAGAGTGTGTGTGTGTGTATGTGGGTAGGGTGGAAGGGACTGTGTGTGGGTTTGAGGAGCAAGCTGTGTGTGTCTTGGTGGGGGATGCTGGCCATTGTAGAGTAAGCCTGGTGTATGTCTGGCAGAACTGGCCATGTTGGCAGTGGAAGGGAGTAGCTCTCTGGCCCCCCCTAGCTGCTGGAGGTCTGCCTCTGAGCAAGTAAGGGGTCTACTGAGAAATATAGGATCTTCTTGTCTCAGAACAGGATGATCAGGAGCTTAAAGGGCACAGAGGCAGTAAGTAAGTAGGGAGAGATGAAAAGGAAAGAGAGAAAGAAAAGGAAAGAGTAAGGATTCCAAACGACAGAGAAGGGGACAGAAATAAGACATGATGGGACTGGTGCAGTGCAGTGCAGTGGCTGTGGAGCAGCAGTCTTCCGGGAGACATTCTGGAGGATGCGGTGTTGTCCCATCTGTAGACACCTCTCTGGGCTGAGAGAGGAGGTTGCTCATCTCCAGGTTGAGTTGGCCAGGATTTGTGGGACCTCCTCTTCCATCCAGAGGCCACCAGGGCCACTGCCGTTGCCTCAGAGGTTGCCAAGAAAGAGGAAAGTTGGACCACAATCAGCTCAGGGAGGATGAGGGTGGTGGAAAAGAGGCACATCCCTCCAGTTGTACCTCTCCACAATTCCTATGCTGTTCTGGCAAAGTGTGGTTCCTCTATGGAGGCACCCACAGTGGAGACCAAGGAGGATGTGGGGAACCTCCACAGGGGAGACCCACAGGAGGGTGGCATGGGACCCCACAGGGGAAGGAAACAACTCCTGGTGGGGGACTCCATTGTTAGGAAGGTAGAGCTGGCAGAGGAAGAGGAGAGGAGAGGGAGGTAAGGTGCCTGCCTAGCACCATGGCTTGGAGAGACATGGAGCGAATCTTCAGGATTGCCAGATCAGCTGCACAGGAGAGGGAGCTGGATGTTATTGTCCATCTAGGGACAAATGACCTGGCTAAGAAAGGAATCAGAGCAGTGCAGGAAGAATTTGTGGTGTTGGGGAGGGGCCTTAGACAAGTAGCATGCATGGCAACCTTCTTGGGGGTGCTACCTGTCTATGGCGTAGGTGAAGCTAAGGTGCTCTACATAATGGGATTCAATCAGTGGTTGAAAAACTGGTGCAGAGCTCAGGGATTTGGCTTCATTGGGGCCTAGGGGTCCACCTAGAGTGATGCAGGACTATACTGGCATGATGGGCTGCATCTGTTCAGGAGGGGAACCAGGATCTTAGGTGATAGGTTTAAATGCTTCATTGGCAAGCATTTAAACTAGCCAAGGGGGGAGGCACTGGAAAGGAACAGGGAAATCCTAGCCCCCAAAAAAGTCAGGGTAGTAAATGAGGTAAACACCAAGATAGAGATGTTGATAGGGAAAAGGGCAGGGATAAAAGGAGAAGGTGACAAAGGCAATAAGGACAGGGATGGGGCAAAAAGGAGTAAGGCCATCAGGAAATAGAGGGTAATGAGTACCAGTGCCCGTAGTCTTGGCAACAAGCTCCCTGAATTGGTGGCTTTGATGGAAGAGGGGTGCCTGGATATTGTAGCAGTCACAGAAACATGGTACACAGGGAACCATGACTGGGATGTTAACGTACCAGGGTACATAACCTACAGGAGAGATAGGGAGGGGAGAAGAGGGGGAGGAGTAACTCTCTATGTAAAAGAAGGGATAAAAGCAACTGAACAAAAGAGTAAACAGGGAGGAGAGGAGGCACTGTGGGTCACCTTAGAGACTGGAAATGGCACCACAATCTGCACAGGGGTAGTATATAGACCCCCATGTCAGGGGGAGGGAATGGACAAGGCTATGATAGAAGGCATTCTTAGGATGGCAGAGAAAGGGGAGATACGTTCATGGGAGACCTGAATATGCCAGGTGTTAACTGGAGCACATTTGCTGCAGCCACATCCAAGAGCAGGACCATTCTCAATGCCCTACAGGTAGCATGCCTCAGACAGCTAGTTTCGGAAGCCACTCATGAGGGAGCAATCTTAGACCTCGTACTCTCAAATGGGGACAGTGAGAGGATCTCAGATCTAGAAGTGGGTTGCCATCTGGGAAAAAGTGACCACCAAACAGTGTGGTTCACAATAAACTCAGCTACAGAATCAAGCCATACAAAAGTGAGGGTACTGGACTTCAGGAGAGCTGACTTTGTCAAGATGGGAGAGTGCCTTAGAAAAGCACTAACAAATAGGCTAGAAGGAGGGGTGGAGCAACAATGGGGAAACATCAAAACTGCCATCACAGAGGCAACAAGCCTTTGTGTCGAGCAAATAAACAAATCAAAATGATAGAAAAAGCCACTATGGTTCTCAAAAGAGGTGGCAGGGAAAGTAAGGGAGAAAAAGATAGCATTCAGGAAGTATAAGGAAACACAGAAGAAGCAGGACAGAGAGCTGTACCAGTTAAGGCAGAAGGAAGCAGGGAGAGAAGTCAGAATAGCAAAGGCCCAAACTGAGGAAAAGATAGTCAACTCGGTTAAGAAGGGGGATAAAACCTTTTATAGGTACATCAGGGAGCATAGACAGACAAAGGGAGGGATAGTGAGGCTGAACAGAATGGACGGTGGCTGGGCAGAGAGGGACAGTGAAAAAGCAGGGATACTAAACAAATATTTCTGCTCAGTATTCACAAAACAGGAGGAGGGGGAGGTGCCTAATCCAATTAACAAAAGCACTCTTGATAGGGGAGTCGATCCCAGTCCTTTCACAGAAGAAAGGGTTCTGAAAGAACTCCTAAAACTGAAGATGGACAAAGCAATGGGGCCTGACAGAATTCACTACAGAATTCTAAAAAAATTAAGGGGAGAGCTAGTGAAACCACTGACTACCCTTTTTAACAAATCATGGGAGGATGGTGTGGTACCCGAGGACTGGAGGAAGGTGGATGTGATTCCCCTTCACAAAAGTGGGACCAAGACAGAGGCAGGAAACTACAGACCTGTCGGTTTGACCTCTGTGGTAGGGAAAGTGATGGAATCACTTCTGAAGGAAAGAATTGTTGAGTACCTAGAGGCCAGTGGGGCACAGGACCCAAGGCAGCATGGGTTCACAGCAGGAAGGTCATGTCAGATAAATCTAATTGATTTCTTTGACTGGGTGACAAAAGTAGTAGACCAGAGGAGGGCTGTGGACATAGCCTACCTAGACTTTAGCAAGGCATTTGACACAGTCGACACAAAAAGATTAATAGTCAAATTAACTAGCCTGGGAGTGGGTCCCAGGGTTGTAGCCTGGTAAAACATTGGCTGAACAACAGGACACAGAGGTAATTGTAAATGGAGTCCACTCTGAAGAAAGAGGGTTACCAGTGGGGTACACGCAGGGTTCAGTACTGGGTCCAGTCCTTTTAATGTCTTTATAAGTGACACTGCAGAGGGGCTGGAAGGAAAGTATGCCTCTTTGCAAATGACACAAAGATCTGCAACAGGGTTGATACACAAGGAAGCATGGAAAGGATGAGAAGGGACTTGGCAAGGTTGGAGGAATGGTCAAGTATGGCAGCTTGGATTCAATGCAAAGAAGTGCAAAATAATGCAACTGGAAACAAAAACCCAGGGAAGATTATACAATGGGTGGAGAGTAGTAACAACAGCAAAAATGAAAGGGACCTGGGGGTAATCATATCACATGACCTTAAGGTTAGCAAGCAATATGAGAAGGCAATAGGGAGGGCTGGGGGTATACTGGGATGTATAGGGAGAGGCATCACCAGCAGAAAACAGGAAGTTGTTATCCCTCTGTACAGACAGTTGGTGAGACCCCATCTGGAGTACAGCATCCAGTTCTGGAGACCCCATCTCCGCAAGGACATAGACAGAATAGAGGTGGTCCAGAGGAGGGCAACTAAAATGGTGCAGGGTCTGCAAGAGAAGCCATATGAGGAGAGACTAAAAGAGCATAATATGTATACCCTTGAGGAAAGGGGGGGACAAGATAGAAACTTTTAAGTACCTCAGTGGAATCAACAAAGTCCAAGAGGGTAGCATCTTTCAGAAAAAGAGATGTGCAAGAACAAGGGGACACAATTTGAAGATGGGGGGGCAGCTCAGGGACAATGTGAGGAAGTATTTTTTTCACAGAGAAGGTGGTGGACGCATGGAACAGCCTTTCTGAGGAGGTTGTGGGGTCTAAAATTGTGGAAGAATTCAAGAATACATGGGACAGACATAGGGTAATTCTTGTAGGGGGTAGGAAGAAATAGACTGTTGGTTAACTAGGATCTGCAGCTTAACCTCTAGGTAGGGAAATGGACAGACTAGGTGGGCCAAGCGGTCCTTATCTGCCATCAAAGTCTATGTTTCCATGTTTCTATGTTTCTATGACTAGGCATTTGTGTGGGGAGATGACCTGTGTTGGTGGGTGCAGTGCAGGCATGTCATGGAGCTGGCCATGGCATTCAGTGGTGAGGGTGCCAGATATGGGGACTTGACCATGTTGGTGCCTTAAACTGGTAGTGAAAGGTTATTTTTGGCTTACAAAATGGTACCAAAGCATGCCATACTTGGCTGCATTTGGGGAAGTATGTTTATATATGCTCGTGTTTGTGTGTGTGTATATATGTGTGTGTGTGTGTGTGTGTGTGTGTGTGTGTATGTGTGTGCATATGTGTGTGTGGGCAACAGGCTGAAAGGCTACAAAATGGCTGGTGTGTCCAAGATGGCCCTTGTGATCTTAGCACAAACTTACAGTATTGCACAAGGTGTGTATATATGTGTGTGTGTGTGTGTGTGTGTATGATGCATGGGACCTGGCTGTTTAGTTGAGTTGGCTATGAGGATTGAGGGAACAGATTGAGTTTATTGGGGACCACACTAGTGTGGTGCTTGCCATATTGGTTAGGTGGTAGAGCTGATTGGTTATTTGGGGTCATGGTGTGGGGCTGTCCATTTTTGTGTATTTGGGGGACTGGCAATGGAATAGCTGTGTTGTTGCAATGGCTGGGAGAGCCATCTGTGTTCCCTTAGGTATAGTGGGGGGGGGGATTGTCTGTGTTGGAGAAGGAGCAGGTTGTGTTGGTGCAAGGTGTGGAGGACCTGGCTACTGTGTTTGCTTGGGTTTGGTGGGTTGAACAGCTGTGTTGGAGTGTAGGGGGAGCTGGTTCTGTTTTTGGATGTGGGTAGTCATGCATGCTGGTGGGATGGTTGGGGGGGACTTGTCATACTGGTGTGGTAGGAGAGCCATCTGTCTTCATTTAGGTGGGCTGGCTCTATTGGTTCCAGGGTTGACTAAGTTCACTTGGGTAGGATAGGGGGGCTGGCGATGTTGATGAAAGCATGGTCTGTTTGTGTTGTGTGTGGGAGACGGTGTAAGAGCTAACTCGGAACACAAGAAAACAGTCCACTTTAATTTAAAAATTATTTTATTAGTTTACAGGACAAGTATGCATGTGCGAGTGCATGCGTGCATATGTGTGTGTGTGTGTGTGTGTGTGTGTATGTAAGACAGAGACAAATTAGATATTTTTTGTGTTTTTAATTACTACAAATACTTTAACAAAAAGCACTTGCTTACACTAAAGATTTTCATCATTCATAATCAAGCAAATCCAGCTTTACTCACCCCACTTTGAAAATGAGAAATATATGCTCACACTGTCTGTATTATACTGTACATATGTGTGGAACTGGATGTGTTCGAGGGGGCTAAACATGTCCGTTGGAAGCTGTCTGTGCTGAAGACTTAAACTGGGAGTGAAAAGTGATACCCTCCATTGACTGCATCCAAGTTCATTACAAATAAGTCCTCACTACCCACCTTGTTTCACTCATGTGTGTCTCCCCTAGGTTTCAGTCATGTGTGTCCCATCATGTCCCATCTGCTCCCATCTAAACTGTAGCATGTGCATATTTAGGTTTTCCAACTAACCCTCATCATAAGATCTGCCCTGCTGGCCCTGGATTATCTGTTTCACCCTTTGCTGCACTGACACTAGCCTGTGCATGTCTTTCCTTGGATAGGGAGCTGGTCATGTGGCAGGGGGAGCTGACATGGGGGGGGGAGGGGGTCTGATAGCTGACTGGGCTTCCTTGGGTGAGATGATGGGACTGTGGTGTTTCCACAGGGCCTGTGTGTTTGGGCCAGTGGTAAAGGAGGCTTGTTTGCTTGAGTGTGTGGACTTGCAGAGGTTAATTGTATTTGTATCTGAGCTCTGACATGAAAACTAAGAGACTCCCTTTTCATGAAATAAACACATACTACAAGTAACTAATTTACTGAGCACGGTTTCCTTTGCTAGACTCATTCAGAAATGTATTTCTGTGGATGTGCTGTGGATGGGGTTACAGTGAGGTGTTCAGAAGGCCTATGTCTTCAAAAACTATAGGACTTGGAGCATTTCGACTTCCAAACTTTGTGGACTGGAATTATTTTGACTGCCCACAATTGACAGCATGAAGTATTTTGACTCCAGTAAAACTGAAATGACTTCCAAATTTCAACCCATGGAAGCATTTGACTCCCACAAAAAAAAAAAAAAAATATCTGAAGTCCTGGTCTCAAGCTTATTTTAGTACTTCAGTTTTGAGATACAGTGCGATGGGGAGCATATCAACAAGCTATTCTTATGATAAATATACTTTGCCATAAATGTATCTGATTGTGATCACCACATTTAATGAATGTATGTCAATATATTTGTACATTGTTTAAATGAAATTGAAAATTCAGTAAAAACTTTTATGGAAAAAAAATGGATAATGTCAAATTTGCTTACTATTGACCTGTCAGTGCAAAGCCAGGCCAGGACTGTATAAGACTGGTTACTTCACACACCATCCACATCCTCTATGGAACAGTGTTGTTGAACAGACACAAGGCAGGATGGATTTTTACCCTCTCTATCCTTATGCAGCACACTTCTGGCAGCCAATTCCTCACCCAGGAAGGTGAAACCTTCCCTGACAAACCACCTTTCTAAAAATGGCAAATGCTCAGCAATGTTGTACTACCCTCTGAGCCCGAGGCAGCAGCTTCCCATTAAACTACAGAGACAGCTATGCTTGAAGGAGGTGAAGGTGATGTTGATTTTATACATCAGCACTGATCCAGTTTAGAATTCTTGCAGAACCACTCAATCGTACAACTGTCAGAAAATGCAGTTACACACAAAACAACTGATTTCTCAAAACCAACATATGAAGGCAAAAATAAAGAGGTCCAAAGGAAGTGGAAGCAAATGTGAACATTTTCACCTTTGCTTTGATTTTGAGCCCCAGTCTCCAGTTTGGCTTGAACCCTGCAAAAACACTTCTGGTCCTTGATATGGGGGTCAAATAGGCTAGAAATGGAAGTAAGAGATATCTCTTTACTACCACTTGCTTACTGCAGTCAATCCCAATCTCCTCCACACTTACCCTTTCCTCTAGTCAGATTTTTATAAAAAATAAAACTTGGTCAGTACCTGGCACAGTTCCAGGGACTGGATTTTTAATTAAAAAAATTCTGAAGAGGGGGTAGATCGGGCAGATTAAATTGACTGAGTGAGGAAAGAGTGGTCTCTGGGGTTCCATGTCAGTTGAACATTGAAATTTCAGTAATGGCAAATTCAGTGACAGCAATTCGGCAAACGTAAAAGTGGCGACAGTGAATATGGGCACCCTACAGTAAGAGCGACAGTTGCAGTACTGCTTTTCGGTGGGGAACTTCACCTCCCCAAACACCCCATTGTGGGGGGCTTTGCCCTCACACACCCCTTACTAATATAACTAACTCTAAGGTCATAGCACCTTGGGGGAGTAGGGAAAGCAACTGTAGCCCTTACTCTAGGATGCCCATGTTCACTGTTGCCCTTTTCACATTCACAGAATTGCCATTGCTAAAATTGCCATTGCCGAAATTCCATTGCTCAATTCATGTGATACCGTCTTGGTTTACAGGACTAGCCCTGGCCAATTGCAAGGAGTTTGCATTTTTTTTAATTGTTTGGCCAAACGTTGAACTGATCTGAATGGCATATTCCGTTGGATCAAATCTATGGTAAAAGTGACACATTTTGGCAAATTCATCAAAGACATATAGAGCATTTGCTCAACCTTAGTCAAGAGGACTACTAGATATAAAAACACCACTGTCTCAGTACCTCCATGACAGGCCAATCTACCTTTCTTTATGGCATCTTGTGGTCACAACACCAGCTCATATATAAGACAAGGTTGGTAGAGAAGAATTCTACTCCATGTCATTGACTAATCCTTTCATGTGACATCACTACAGTATTGTAGTATCAGTTGATTCAGCAAGGTATCTGCCAAGATTCTCTGGAATACCAAGAGAAACAAATCAATGGGACTGCCTGTGTTGCAGGAAATCTAGTGAAAATCTCCTTAGAGATCTTCATAGATTTAGGATAACTTGCCAAATCAACTGCTGCTACTGACAGTACTGTATGTGATTCTTAGAGTCTATTTTCTCCATAGATTAAAAGTCAGTTCAATTCAGTTTTAGTTTATTGATCAACCATTTGATCATTACAATTTTACAAAAAAAACCACAACCAAGATACAATAAAAAACAGTTGCTAAAACAATACATATCAGGAGCCAGAGCAATGAATATCAACATAGTAAAATACTGTACATCCCTAGGTAGAGTAAAACAATATCATGCAGTAATCCATTCAGTATAACATAAAATACAGTTGGTGCTGAGTAGTTACAAAATCCCTAACTTATCTTTGGTTTATATATTGTGTTCCCATTGAAACCACTTTCAATAAGTCAAAATCTGTAATCCAGAGAGGTAATAAAAATAAGGAACATTCATTATTTTAACCTAAAAACCTAAAACATTTCACTGTTAGGCTCCATTAGGCACAACATATGGATTTGTCATGGTTTTAAACTTTGTCGATAAGGTCTCCATTTAATACAAGAGTATATGACATTTTTATAGATTGACTAAGTTTTAACACGAGTTTTAAAATAAACTCAATTATCTCCTAAAATGTGAATACTTAATAAGCATGATGGAGTAGTTATATACTGGGCCCAGATATTCAAAGGAGTTACACCTGGCACAACAGAGTTGCACCGGCGCAACCCTGCACTGCGCCCTGGTGGGATATTCAAAAGGCTGCCAGGTGCAGTACAAATCCTGATGCACTAGGGTGCAACGGTAATGCATGAGGTGCAAATGCAGGGGGCATGCCCATGCATCTGTGGCACATCCCAATACTCAGCCTGGGATGACTTCATCCTCAAATTTGTGGCTGTCTAATACAGTATGCTCTGCAAGCCCATACTGTAATCTGTCATTTGGCCGGTGTCCAGTTGGTGTGCGGGTGAGTTGCAGTGAGCCGCTGATGACCGGGGGAGCTGGGTGGGCAATGGGGTCCTGTGTGGGTAGGAGGGGTGGGGGGTGCCACTGGATCAGCAGGGGGTATGTTCTGTTGGGGCTACCTATGATCGGGGTTACGGGCAGGGTGGAGGGGCCACTAGACTACCAGGGGGTGCAACGTTGCATTATACTGATGATCAGGGCTAGGGGCAGGGGGGACAACTAGACTATCAAGTAGTGCACGTATTGCATTGTACTGGTGATAACGGCTCTGGGGAGGGTGGGGGAAACCACTGGACTATCATGGATTGTCTTTATTACATTTTACTGGTGATTGCGGCTATGAGAGGGAAGGGGGGTACCACTAGACTAGCACGGATTGTCTGTCTTTCATTCTACTGGTGATCTGGGCTACAGGAGGGGGGGGTACCACTAGACTACCAGGGAACGTGTTTGATATACCATTACCCTCAATGGTGGCTATGGGGCGGGGGATGCCCCAGGACCCCCTAAGGCCACACGTCATTCTGTGCAGGGCACCAGGTGCAATTTGCCAGGCTTCCCTGTGCAGTGCATGCAAATGGGGCCATAATGACATGCTAATGGCCCCAGTTGTACCATGCATATATTATGGCCTCATTTGCATGCCCTCTTCTCAATATCACAGGTGCTGCACCCAACACAACTGTGTTTGTGCTGGCGCATCCCCATGCTCCCTATCTGTGGCTTGCAGTGCGTACAGTGCCACTGTGCCGTGCACAGTCCATGCCATATTCAACGGTGATGTGCCATGGTACACAACCATTGAATATCACCTGGTCTGGCCCAGGCACAGCCCAGCTGCGCTGCAACCATGCTTGAGCCATTTCTGGGCACAGTCTGAATATTTGGGCAAAGCACAGCACTAACAATATTTTAATTTTTAAAAAATCGAATCTCTATATCTATAAATCCTGCTATAATTGTAAGCTCTCTAAATGTTGGCTCAAAAACAGTTTGACAACAATGTACAAGTTAGATAAAACAGAAGATGTTATATAAGCTAGCACTTTTAACAGAGCCTACAATAGCCATTGAGCCTCTCATGTCCACAGTTAGACAACATTACATTACCTTCCAATGAGTAAATACAATAAAGCATTAACCCAACTCATTAGTGACTCAGGTGCTTCAAGAGTTTCAAACTAAGTTTGGGATTTTTAAACTCTTCATTTCCTGAGTCCAAGGATCAGCAGAGGCGCAGTAGCATCTAATTTGTTTCCATCTGATCCGAGATATTTTATTAGAAAATATTGCACAAAAGTGTAGAATAGGGACTCGGAAATAAGAAAATTGATCTAGTTAACCTAGATCAGCTGTGCCTCATTATGGCAGCAGAAGTTCCCCGACTAACTGCATACCATATCCAGCAGACTGTTAATACAATTCCAGCAAATAAGATAGGAACAGTTTCAAGACTTAAGTTTAGTAATTCCTCTTCAAAGATTTGGCAGGAGTCACAGATTTTATATTCTATAGAGCTGAGTTATCAACACAAACAGTACACAGAAGCACAAAAAGGAATATTGTGATCACATGAGGGCATACCCCAATCCCAGCCCTGCACTCCCCAAAATATACAATATTTATCAAAAGAACTCTCAGCTAAGCATAATAACTCACATACTGTATCAGTGGCTCAAGTCCATGTATAAAAGTCACACTTACAGTTCTTATTTAAGTAAAATGGGTCAAACTGTAAACCGAGCAGAGGAGAACTTTTAACGGTTCCAGTCTGGAACATCGCAGAAAAAAATATCATGGCACACAACAAAGCAGTAGAGATGCAGCGAATTTAAAATTCTCAGGCGAAGTGAATGCAAAGTGGGCACTTCGGGTTGCTACTCCGCTACGCTGAGTGGGCAATGCAAAGTGCTCATTTTGCCTTGTCATTACCACTTCGCGTTAAGATGGAATGGCAATGCGAAGTAAGGCGAAGTCATTGTTTTTAATGGACTTTGCATTCCTCATTAGGATTCTAAGTGATCCACTTGGTGTTTCAGATTTTGCAGCCCTCCCCCCCCACACATCACATGGCTTACAGTACTGTAAGTCACATGCTCTTTAGCTAGGCAGGAAGAAAGTGAGTCATACAAGCAGACACTTTTACTTTCTCCTGTGCAGATGGAGAGAGAGTAGTGTGTTTTGTGACTGCTGATACTTTTAGATCAGAGCAAGGGGGAGATTTAAACTTTGATTTATACCCAACAGCTTTTTTAAAAGCTAATTTTTTTGTCTTTTCTGTACTCTTTTTTACTTAATTTTTTCTCTCTGTAAATTTTATTTTTCTTACCTTTATAAGCAGTTAGTTGTTTGTCTGTGTCTGTGTGACTATGTGCGTGTGTTGTGTGACAGTGTGAGTAGTGATTGCTCGGACTGAGGGAGCTCAGTAGGAGAGATGGACCAGGGTGAGGGAATGTCTGGGACCGGGCTGCTTTGGGAGAGCGTGGTAGTGGTAAGCATCGTACCGTGTGCATGTGTGGAGGGCATGAGCACCCATTCCTGTTGGACCACTCAAAATGTGTGAGTGCCCCCCCCCTGCCAAAGCAGGACCAGCACCACCTCCTGTCCTGACTCTGAGGCAGTTGAACCACCACCACTAAGTCCAGCACCAGGTCCTCTGGAGCAGGATGTGCCTGTTCCCCCGGGCCCAGGTGTGGATCCCATCCCTGTTCAGCACCGTGACCAGCAGGCTTACAATACATCCAAGTAACTATTAAAAAAAATGTATGTTGTGATTCATGACGTGATCATAAATCATGACTTGTGACTGCATTTGTGACCATGATGATGAAGAAACGTGAATGCCTATGGCTGTACCTCCCTGGGCCCCGATGAGCTGTAGCTTAAAACTCCCAGACTTAAAAACACGTATGAATGAGCACAGTGGTGGGGTGCTGAAGCCTGGAGAGATACTACAAAATAGGCTTACAATACATCCAAATAACTAGAAAAAAAATTAATGTGATTCGTCACGTGAATGATCGTGAATCGTGATTTATGACTGCATTTGTGACTGTGATGATGAAGAAATGTGAATGCTTACCACCTACGGCTGTACTTCCCTGATGAGCTGTAGCTTAAAACTCTCAGTCATAAAAACACATATCAATGAGTACAATGGTGGGGTAGTGAAGCCTGGAGAGATACTACAAAACAGGTTTACAATACATCCAAGTAACTAGAAAAATAATTAATGTGATTCGTAACGTGAATGATTGTGAATCGTGATTTGTGACTGAAATTGTTACTGTGATGATGAAGAATGTGATTTGTATCATGAGCGACTCGTGATGATGGTCCTGACTTAAAAATGCATATTAATGAGTACAATGTTCATGCAGAATTAAGCACCACACCTGTCCAGTACTCTGAAGGGAAGCCAAAGAAATAACTGTAACTTAAGTTACAGATGTAGTTTGGGCCCTAAAGAGATGCAAATGCACAGACAGATTAAGATTGCGCTGTGCACTGAAGAGATGCAGACACAAAGGCACAACACCTAACCAGTGCTCACCATCAGAAATTGAAATCTGGAAAAGAATACCTTTACCAGTTGGGGCGGGCCACGCGGGGCGGGAGGAGCAGTGTACTGTACTGCTGCAGTAACAGTCACTAGTACTAGTACCTGTACCAGTAAAGATACCACAAAGAAGTACAAAAATTACACAGCTGCAGTGGCTAGCAACTTCACATTGCTGAAATTATTATGTGGCACAATAAAAGGTGTTTGATTTGATGACACGCGTCACACACATAATCACACACACACTAAGTAATGCGTAGCAAATTGAAAACTTCAGTAATATAACCACATATTTTAAACAAACTAAAATTATGCACTGCTGCACCACAACAAAAAAAATGGCAAGAAATATTGAAAATATTACTGTGTGTACATTAACACAGTTAAACAAGAAAAATATCACCAAAACAGAAAGCACTGTCTTTTTCTCCAAGTTAATCTACCTACACCACAGATACACCCCTCCCCCAAAGAACACTTCCACTGTGTCTCAGTACACAGACTGAATGTTGTACATTAGCATTCAAAATCCATACACAAACAATAATAGCTTGATGATATAAGCACAGGAGGGTTTCCTATAATCGATGAACTAAAGTTTCAGTAAAAAAAATTACTCAAAAAGGCTTTCTTAATAGCTTTTTGAAGGTTTAAATTGCAGAGAGCTCTCAGAGCAGATTGTCTCCTACAGCTTCCTACACACACACTACCCCAAACTCAGTCTGTGCAGAACAATCTAGAGCCCATGTGACCTGAAATCCCATGAAACACTGCAAAATTCAACTTTGGAGCTTAAAAGCAAGGCGAAGTAAGGTGAAGTACATTGTTTTCAATGTACTTCACCGTAAGAATTGGTGGAGTAGTGGTTTGGGAAAGCTGAGTAATCGCGAAGTCATTGTTTTCAATGTACTTCACCTTAAGAACTAGTGGAGTAGTGGTTTGGGAAAGCGAAGTAATCGCGAAGTCATTGTTTTTCAATGGACTTAGCTACTCATTACAGCGCCAAAGTACTCCTTCGCGTTCTGCGAAGCACTCCACGAATCACCTTCACTCCGCCAGTTCACTTTGCAGAGCTAATTGGGGTTGTGCCAGCTTCCACCACTACAAAGCAGGCAACACAACGCCATCTCCCTACAATGTCAGCATGTAAAACATCACTGACCCAAACCCGTGGCAGTTCACATGACACAATGCAGTGCACTTTATCCATGGTATCTAGTGGACCCCCACCCCCACTCCACCCTCACCAGCAGGTAGATCCCCACCCTCCAACAAACCCCAACAACGGGCAGGGTGCCAGCACATCCCTGCACCTACCACCACCACAGTAGGCTGCTCAACTGAACAAACTGAATGAAACGCATACATGTATACATGCTCATTCATCCCATTCAGTCAGGTGGCCAGCCATGGCAGTAGTAGAGGCTGTGCTGGCCTGCCCATTGTTGAGGTGTGTTGGGGTAAGTGCGAAAGGTAAGGGATCTACCTGCTGGAGTGGAGAGGGGTGGAGGGTCCACTAGACACCAGGGATAACGTACACTGCATCGTGTCATGGGACACAGGTAACCGATCGTTGGTGGCGGCGAGTTGGGGGGGGAGGACCAGCCATCACATTGCAGCTGGCTGCTGTTACTGTTCCCGGGGCCATTGTTCAGTGGGATGGGGGACTCAGTGGTCACCAGGCCTATTCTTCCAGTGCACTGTCCACAGGGTTTGGATCGGTGATGTTTTTACATGCCAACATTGTAGACAGTGATGTGTTGCCTGCTTTGTTGTGTGCCATGATATTTTTTTCTGCGATGTTCCAGACCAGAACCAAGAGCCATAGCATACAATTATTTAGGGAAAAAAAAGATGTTCAGAAGGCTTAGCAGTTGTTAACAATTTTAAAAACATGCCTATGTTAGCAGCAAAAGGGCTGAGTAATAAAATGGAGTCTATCAAGGGACTGGAGCCAGAGTGGAGCAGAGCAGCCATCTTGCTGCTTTCAGAGATTAAAAGTCATAATCTCTTCTTTCTCTCTAAACCCCACTTACTCTACAGCTCACTTCATTTTTAATACTTTCAAATTCCAAGGTCACTACTGATGATTTACTTTGTTAAATTAAATCCTCATTTTATTCTGTAGTTTATGTGCTTTGAACTACACCTATTGTGTAACTACTGTACTGTATATCTATGTATCTCATACTGTTTATTATATCGTATACTACCATACCCAGGACCTCTTTAATAATGAGCTTGCTCAATGGAGCCTTATCCTGGTAAAATAAATAATAAATAAAATATTATTCTGTTATAAAACAGTTCTAGCATGTTTTTTTCAGTGGTTTCTAAAAGTTGCTGTTAAAATTCATTAAGAACAATTTTTAGAGAATGCTAGGAACAGCAAGTAACCTTCCACTCCTCGTAGATAGCCATACGTCTCTGTGATAGGGTTCTTCTTACCTACCCCTGGTGTCAGGGGCATCGGGGGTCACATGAGGCCCTCCTCTACAAAAATCATAAATCAATATTTTACAGTATACTCCAGTTCTGTCTTCTTGGAAGGGGGCTCAGCCTTCTACACCCTGTTGCTTAGATCTAATATTACCTGTATTAGTACAAATCGTTTGACCTACTGTAGTGGTCCATGTAATGTGTTAGTGACATCTCCCTGTACATAATAATACTGTCTTTTTACTCACAAGATGTCTCAACCTTTTACACCCTTATGCTTATATCTAAATTTTTATGTTGGCGTGCTTGTGCAGCCATCATTTTGTGGTAGTGGAGATTTGGAGGCGCGGTCGCTGTTGGGCGAATGCAGGGCATGCACCAGTAGGTGAGTCGCTCATTCCCCAATCAGCCTGCATGCCAGCACCACACCACCCAGACGAGCACATCTAAGGAAAGGTCCGCTGCAATGTGAGCAAAGCTCGTCACACACAGCAGACCTTCCTACGTGCTTGCCCAGCATCAAACATGGCAGCACAGTGGCCACTAAACTGTCGACTTCGGAGGTGCCCAATCACCCGGTCAGCTTACCCTGCCCCTCTTGTATGTGTCAACAGGGGAGCCCACTCCCCATCAGCATAATGTGTCCCTCCTCACCTTTTTTGGTTGCTGAGGTGGTGTCCAAACCCCCTCAGCTCATGCGCCTCCCCCGCTTTCGTTGTTTGCTGATGGGGTGCCCAATCCCCGTTGGCATCTGTCACCCACTCCCTATGTGCCAACAGGGGTGCTTAATCCCCCATTGGCTACTATACCCCCCCCAAAAAAACACCTGTAAAAAAAGAAAACCATTTGCAATGTTTTTTTATAACACCTGTAAACAGAAAAAGGTCCCTCGTAGTCTCCCTACCACATGCACCCACCCACTGTGCACCCTGCCTCCACACACCCCCCCACCCCATACTTACCTCCGGAGTCTGGCACGACGATCTTCGGTGGACCGGGAACACTTCTGCACTCTTCAAAGCCGACCATGAACTGAGGAAATGCCGGTAAGCTGTATAATGGAATAAATAGGGTTTTTTCATCTTTGATGCATATCTTGGGCATTTTTTGAATATTTCCACCAAATGTTC
This sequence comes from Neoceratodus forsteri, assembly GCA_016271365.2. Lineage (NCBI taxonomy): Eukaryota > Metazoa > Chordata > Ceratodontiformes > Ceratodontidae > Neoceratodus > Neoceratodus forsteri. The sequence goes on from CM057455.1 coordinate 1,379,229,498, forward strand.
AACATGGGGTTTTTGGGACCCCTCCTCATGAATTCTGTCACTGTTATGACGTTAATCGGTCCCAAAAGCTGATTTCACAGTCACTGCGCGGAATCACCTTTTGGGACTGATTAACACAAGGACAGTGGCAGTGTTCATGAGATAGGCTCTCAAAAAGCCTATGTTGCAAGTCTTGCGGAAGAAATAAAAAAATGGCTGTTTTACGAGCATGTGTTGTGCAGTTGCTACGCACGCTCGTAACTTTGAAATTCACAATATTTTCAGATCAAATTTTCAACATTCTCATTTTTCTACACCTCCTTGTGAACAGTACAGCTGTTATTTTTCACATCCCGGTCAAAATGTGTTTCCGCACTTCCGACGCACAATAGCACAATCTCTGTGGGAAATCAGTGTTTGGGGCAGATTATGAAATTGACAGTGACACTGTTCATGAGCGTTGCACAGTTTGCACACACTCACGTAACATGCATTTGTAATATTTTCACTCTGGATTTTCACCATTGGCATTTTCCACACCTCTTGATGAACAGTACAGCTGTCATTTTACATTTCCTGCCTGAAATGTGTTTTCAGACGTCCGGCACAGAATAGCGTGGTTGCTGTGCGAAATCACTTTTTGGGACAGTTTGAAGAAATTACAGTCAAACTACATGAGCAGAGGTGCTAAAATGCTTATGTTGAATTTTTGGTGTCAGAAGTCCATAAAATGACAGTGTTACAGGCGTGCCTTGCACATTTCCCACACACCCTTGTAACTTTGCAAATTTGCAATATTTACATGCCACATTTTCAACACTGCCATATTTTTACAACTCCTTATGAACAGTACAGCTGTCACTTTTCACATCCTGCCCAAAATGTGTTTCCGCACTGCACTACCAAAGCCAATGCCAGCATAGCAACATTCGGCACTGTCAAATGCTTGTTCTGTATTTGTACTAACTGATTGATCCAGTTGTCCATATCTAATGTTTATGATGTCTCCCTCTATATAATTGTAAGGTCCTGTATTTGTGTCTGTATCTAGTATCTGAAGTTCACTGTTTGAAAACTGGATGTTTGTGAAAACAGGCATTTTTGCTAACATACCTTTCCAGTATAACATAAATAAACTTGAAAACTTGAAACTTTGAATGTCTAGCACATGCTCAGCTGTAAGCTCAGCTGCTTTCCTTCGCAGGTCAAGGTCAGAGGCACAGTGATTTAGAGTGGTAAACGGTTTCAGTGTGAACTTTCATTTCTTGTTGAACTGGATCATAGAACACTGATCTGCAGGAGTTAAGTGCTTAGAAACTTGCTACCTGATATATTGGAACAAAAAAAAAAAAAAAGAAAGAAAAGAAAAACACTTGTGGGTGCTATGAACCAGCATGTTTCTCACAGTTTGTTTTTATTTATTGTCTATATCAATGCATTCCTCCTCATTGAAGCATTATTTTTCCTGTGTCTAAATCTTGTGCTATTTGTAAATCATCTTTCAGATACTGTTAGTAATTAAAATGATACATAAAAGTATAACTTTTATGCAATTCTTTTCTAAATGTAGTTAAAAACTAAAATGTTAGGGCATTATCAAATTCTGCACTCACTGTGCTGAGGAAAAATGAAGATGTATATTAAGAATCATTAAAACTGGTGTAGATCAGATTAAACTTAATATTGAAAGCTGAAAGCAACAGTGCACTGCTACTGTATCCAGTCATTAAGGAAACTATTTATCACAAGAGGCTTATTGCTTTCTGAAAACAATCCATTTTTCTTTCTATCCATAATTTAATCATTCATCAAAGTGATTGACAGTGTAAGAAAAAGAAAATGTATTTCTTCTTGCTGCAAGGTGGTATTAAACCTTCAGAAAGTTCAAAACTGTAAAGAGTGATAACAATATGAAACATAGAAACATAAAAGTTGATGGCAGTTAAGGACAGCAAGGCCCATCCAGTCTGCCCGTTTCTTTTTCTACCTTATGAGCGTGCCATAGGCATTTGCTCTGTCAATGGTCTATCTATTCATACTGATCTGTATTGCTCCCTTATGCCGATCCCATGCCTGTTTGAAGCCCTGCACTGTATTCATATCCACCACTTTCTGAGGTAGGCTGTTCCATGCATCCACCACCCTTTCTGTGAAAACAATTTTCTCACAATAACCCTTAATCGGCCTCCCTCTAATCTCATGCTGTGTCCTCTTGTCCTGCTATTTCTCTTATATTGAAACATGTTAGACTCTTTCACCTTGTTAATGCCCTTAAGGTGTTTGAATGTTTCAATCATATCATCTCACTCCCTCCTTTGCTCTAGGGTATACATATCGAGTTCCGTTAATCTGTCCTCATATGTTTTCTGATAAAGTCCCTGCAGCATTTTGGTTGCCCTTTTCTGGACTGCCTCAATTCTGTTAATGTCCTTGTGATTGGCCTCCAGTACTGCACGCAGTACTCCAGATGGGGCCTAACCAGTGTCTTGTAAAGAGGGATTATTACCTCCCTCTAGCCTTACCTACTGCTTTAGAGGTCTGCTTGGATGATTTCAGGTCATCGGTGATGATGAAGCCCAATTCTCTTTCTTCCCTTGTGACTGCCAGCAACTTCCCTCCCAGCCTATATGTGGCTTCAGGGTTTCTCTTCCCTATATGCATGATCTTGCACTTCTTTGCATTAAACCTCAGTTGCCACTCTTCCAACCATTTTGCTAGTTTATCCAGATCTCTTCTCATTCTGCCTACACCATCTAGATCATCTACTGTGTTGCAGATCTTGGTGTCATCTGCAAACAGACAAACCTTACCCTCCGGTCCATCTGCAATGTCACTGATGAAGATATTGAAGAGGACTGGCCCCAGAACTGATCCCTGAGGTACCCCACTTGTGACTTGCATCTCCTCTGACTATATACCATTTACCACCACTCTCTGCTTTCTGCCACCCAGTTGACCAATGTCTGACCCACCCCGAGCCTACCCAGTTTATTAATCAATCTGCTATGTGGAACAGTATTGAAAGCTTTGCTGAAGTCAAGGCAGGCAACATCAACTGCTCCCCCTAGGTCCACTACTCTGGTTACCCAGTCAAAGAAATCTATAAGATTAGTTTGACAGGACCTTCCTTTTGTAAACCCATGCTGTCTTGGAGTCCAGGTGTTGCACTATCCTTTCCTTAAGGAGTGTCTCCATAATCTTGCCCACTACTGAGGTAAGACTGACTGGTCTGTAGTTCCCTGCCTCCTCCCTGCTACCACTCTTGTGGAGCGGGATCACATGAGCCCTTCTTCAGTCTTCTGGGACCTCTCCTGTGCTCAAAGACTCACTAAATGGTTCTAATAATGGCTCTGCTAGTTCCACCCTTAGCTCCTTTAGTACCCTGGGACGTATGCCATCAGGTCCCATTGCCTTGTCCACCCTGAGCTTAGTGAGCTCTTGTAGGACCCTTTCTATTATGTAGGGACTAGTGCACACCTCCCTCCCCCTGTGTCCATGGTGCAGAGCTGTGGGCCCTGCCCTACCTTCTCTTCAGTAAATACTGATCAGAAGTATCTATTTAGGATAGATGCTTTTACATGGTCCTCCTCCTCACACGGCCCAGTATCCCCTTTGATCTTAGCAATACCCCCTCTGGACTTTCTCCTTTCACTAATGTATCTATAGAACATCTTGTTACCTTCTTTTACTGTTCTTGCTAGTGTTTCCTCAGTTTGGATCTTTGTCTGCTTTACCGCTGTCCCTGTTTGCCTTATGGAAGTTTGGTATGCCTTCCTATCTTCCTCCTGTTGCATTCCCTTATATTTCCTGAAGGCCAGCCTTTTGGCTCTGACCTTTCCTACTACTGTTTTTGAGAACCAAAGTGGTTTCCTTCTTCTTTTGCACTTCCTTTTCTCACTAACACAATGGGATGTTGCTTCAAGTATTGCATCTTTAATGCTTGTCCACTTTACCTGTACCCCCCTCACCTGTATTTCTTTTTGCCAGGGCTAGCTTAATTCTGTTGGCCATCATATCAAAGTCAGCTCATCTGAAGTCCCATATTTTTGCCTTGGAATGGGATGATTTTGTTCTAGTGGCCAAATTGAACCATACCATGTGATGGTCACTGGCCTCCAGGTGACCTTCTACCTGGAGATCTTTGATGTGATCCTTTCCGTGTTAGTCAATACTAGATCTAGGATAGCCCTGTCTCTAGTGGGTTGTTGTACCAGTTGTTTGAGGCCCTCATCCTGCAGGGAATCCACCATGTGTCTAGTTCTGGCAGATGTCCCTGCTGGTATTGACCAATCTGTACCTGGCATGTTGAAGTCTCCCATTATCAGAACCTCCCCTTTAGCTGTCATGTTTTGTATATCTTCTAACAGTAATGTGTCTATGTTCTCCCCCTGGTCTGGAGGCCTGTACACAACCTCAGTTCATATGGCTGTCCTGTTTCCTGTTTCCAGGGTGACCCACAGTTCTTCTGGCTCCTTATGTGTATTCTGAATTTCTGTAGCTTTGATATTTTCATTGACATACAGGGCCACTCCACCCCTCCTTTTTGCACCTCGGTCTCTTCTGAATAGTACATGAGCCATTCATTTCTTTGTTAACATTCCATAAGTAAGGGTTCATAATAATTTTCCCCAGCTCTAAACTTTTAGGCCTTGCAGATGTGAATCTGATGAAATCTCTTACTAGAGGAGGTTTAGGGGATATGTGTATAGATAGTCACAGAGCAGTTTACAATGTTAAAGGGAACACCAAGCCTTAATAGCATCATGGAGGAAAAGGACCTGGGGTTATAATATCAGAGAGCCTAAAAATGACTGGGCATTGTCACAGAGCTATGGGCAAAGAAAATAGGGTGTTGGCTTACATGGTGAAGGGTATAAGCCATAGAAGCCAGGAGGTAATCTTCCCACTTTACAGGTCACTGGGGTGATCACACCTGGAATATTGTGCAAGGTTGTGGACCTCACACCTGAGGAAAGGCTGCAACAAGGTGGAGGCATTTGTTAATCCTGGTTGGAACCTGCAATCAAAATACTTTCTTTCGATTGGCAGTAAATCATTTTTATTATTATGCCTCGTATATGTTCACAACCAGAGTTTAAAAGATACTTATGATGTCACACATTCATCCCACAGAAGATATTAAAACAAGTTTTTGTTGTAAATAGGATATATTTATTAACAAAGCTATGCACTATAGAAGATCTAAGAATTCACTAGGGTTTACACAAACATGCATTGCACTGCAAACAAAAGACAACTTGATACTGTACTTCTGTAAAGGGCATTAGTTTCAGTCTGCAAACAAAAATACATAATCAGACATGTTAGGCTATTATGCATTTACATTATATTGCATGTAAGAATGGTCTGACCCCCACCCCCAAAGCAACTTTCAGCAAATGTCTTTTAGCAAAAATATCATTATAGTATGTAATTACTTACATTTGTCAGCAGGCAGAAAACATTTCTATCTGCAGTATTGGCAGGGAGACAGGAGATACTGTGCTGGTGAATTTATGGTCAACAGGTTCTGTTCTGGTCCTATCTTCTATAAAGCTGAATCTGTTAGCTGTCATCAGTTACCAGTCCAAATTCACTCTTCCATGATTTTTAGCAAAAGTTCAGAATTCCATGGCTACATGTTTCTGCTGACATTTCAAGGCTGTGTCCAAATGTCCCTTTTCTTCTCTTTGTAACACCACCTTGAAAATTGTCCCAAGGCTAAACTTTGAGTTTCTTGACTGCCTGTACCTGAGTGAAAAAGTGCATAGAGTGGCATATCTTAGGAGTGGGATGTCTGACCTAAAGGCATCTGTAGGACCTATTTAGGAATACTACAGGACTGCAGGATGCTCTGGAAGAAACAGGTAACCAGTACATAATGGAGGGACCAAGATGGCTGACATAATAGCCAGCTGAGGGACAGCTCTCTAAGCCAGGGACTACCCTTCTCAAATTTATCACACATTGTCTCTACATTTCACCAAAGACATCTTGTCCTTATCTTCATTAATGCTTTAATGCATAAATGTTTGAGCCTCATGTGAAGATAAGCTGTTGTTTTTTACCCTTCTCTTATGTCGAAACACTTTTGGAGGGTATAAGAAGCTAAAGATTTGATTAAAATTAGGAAGGAGACTCACTCAGATAACCCTACTGGACAGCAGAAATATAAGAATTACTAAAAGGACAGCACTGTTAGCATACACTTCTAAATCATTTGAAGAAGAATCCCTTATCATGCCAGCAATTGAACGTCCAGGTCCATCCAGCCTGTAAGTGCTGTTTGCCCCTGCTTTTAAAGAGTAAAGGACACCTCCAAAACTGACATTCCAATATCATCTGCACAAAAACAGTATCTTTCCAGAAATAATAAGATATACATCTCCTCTCAACATTTTTCATTTACTGGTAATACACTGAGTAAAACAGATGACTCAGCGTTCCTGACGGCGACACACAGTGCAGTACAAAAAATGGGTAATTCAGAAGGTGCAACAAAAAAAATTAAGAAAATATTGAGATTCAATTTGCTATTATTAATACACCCCCAATACTGTTTAAAAATAAATCTTATGGCTGGTTAGTCTCAGGAGCGCTACGACAGCAGAAGCACCCGGTTACCATAGCAATAGATCCAAACACCAGTTGTAAACCTGCCAAACAGTCTATTACAGAGTCAAGTAATATTGATCGACTGCAGAACACAATGAATACTGCATTTTGAGCAGAAACATTAGCAGAGTCTTCTCCGACTCTTCTAAAAGTAAAATTTTTGCTGTGCTTAAGGTTAGCGACACCCTTGAATCTATTATAGCTGCATGGTCTTTAACTGCTCGGAGCACAAATACAGAAAACAGCTAAATCCAGGAGACAGACATGGTAAATCCAAACTCACCAGATTCTTGGAACACCTCTCCTCAGTAGGTATACCATTAAAACTGTGTTGGAATAATATTACAGTGAAATGCACACTGTGGAAATGGTGTCCGTGAAAACAGCTACATGCACACAAGAGCATGGGGATGTTACAGGCATTCATCCCTTCCCTGAATATAACCCTCCCAGAGATGGAAATAATAAATCATACCCCTCCTGACTGTCACCCTCCAGAGTTGGAAATAGTAAATTGTGCCCCCCAGCTATCACCCCCACCAGAACTGGAAATAGTAAATTGTGCCTCCCCCACAACTCACCCTCCAGGATTTTGACTTTCTAGTGGTGCAGTTGGGTTGTGCTATCATTTCTTTGTGCTGCATTTGGGAAGTGCAGTTTTTGGTGTCCTTGTTTTGCCTGCATGGTTATTGACTGTGCTGTGTTTGTTTTAGAGGACATGTCGTGGACCCTCGTCAGCATCCTAAACAAAACTCCTTCTCATCAAAAGAACTAATTGATATCAGAAAGTCAGGAAATTGTGGCAATATAACTAATATAGAAGTCAGAAAGTTGGTGCTGTCCATTGTAGCTCAGAATCAACAGGTGGTTGCCATAACAGATAATGATATGTCACCAAGATTAAAACAAGCATTTGTCAATGCCAAATGTTGTCTTGCTGACATTGGCATTGGTAGTGCAGGAGTTAGACAGAGGCATAAATGGAATGGCAGTGAAGTATGGAAGTGACATCAACCCCACACCACCCTGAAGAGACTGACAGCCACTGAGGTGTGCCTTTGGGTGTCGGCCATAACGATCATGAGATTTCACCTCACCCTATTCAGCAGAGTCTGACAAGTATTGTGTTCTGCCTTGGGGTCCTCAGGCCTTACGCTCACCCCATTCCATGTGGAAATACATTGAGATGGGTGCAGTATAGGAGAATGAGGTGAACTTTGGGGCTGAAGAGTACAAAGCACAGTTCGATGCCTGTCAGTAGATGCAGGGTGGGTGTGGGGGTGGGGGTGGGGTTGAATGGCATGAGCATTAGAACCAACAATCTAAAGTCACACCCCTAATGTCAGTTAATCTTTACAGGATGGGATGTTATGGTTAGAAACCCCAACGCCCTGGGCATTTGTTGGTATTTGCACTCCAAATTTTCAACATGTGATTTTTCTCACCGCACCTCATGAAAGCATTTGGGACCTCTGCTCATGAACAGTGCACTGTGATTTTGTTAATCTGTCCTGAACATTGATGTTCAACAGTGACTGCGCCATTCTGCTCCAGTAGCCCGAAATCACATTTTGGGCAGGATGTGAGAAATGACAACTGTACTGTTCTTAAGAAGATGTGCAAAAATGGCAATCATGAAAATCTGGAGTGAAGATATTAAAAATGCTCCAGGTTATGAGTGTGCATGGAAACTGTGCAATGCATGCTCATAACACAGTCATTCTGTGGAATTTTCTCACCAAATTTTCAACATAGGCATTTTGGGACCTCCACTCATGAACACTGTCACAGTGATTTTCTTAATCTATCCCAAACATTGATTTCCTACAATGACAGCGCCATTGTGCACCGCATGTGCAAAACCACATTTCACGCAGCATGTGAAAAATAACAACTGTACTGTTCTTAAGGAGGTGTGCAAAAATGGCAATGTTAAAAATCTGGAGTGAAAATATTAACAATTCTCGAACTTACAAGTGTGTGTGGAAACTACGCAACTTACGCTCATAAAATAGGCATTTTGTGGAATTTTGTCACCAAATTTTCAACATGGGACCTCTGCTCATGGACAGTGTCACTGTGATTTTCTTAATCTGTCCAGAACATTGATTTCACACACTGACAGTGCCATTGTGCACCTCATAGGCAAAAACACATTTTGGGTGAGATGTGAAAAATGACAGCTATACTGTTCATAAGGAGGTGTGGTAAAATGACAATGTTGAAAATCTGGGTGAAAATATTAAAATTCTCAGAGTTACAGTGTGTATTGGAACTGCGCAATGCACTTATAGCATGAGTCATTACAGGGAATTTTTCTCACAGATTTGCAACATAGGGTTTTTGGGAGCCTGCCTCATGAACTGTGACACTGTCATTTCATTAATTGGTCCAAAAAGGTGGTTCCACACAGTGGCTGTGAAATCACCTTTTTGGGACTGAATAAAAAATGACAGTGACTGAGTTCATGAGGTGGTGTGCCAAGAACTCCATGTTGAAAATTTGGTGAAAAAATTCCCAAAAATGGCTGAGACATCCACCAAAGTTGAAAAAACCCTATTTATGCCATTATACAGCTTACCGGCATTTCTTCAATTCAGCAGTTGGCTTTGAAGACTGCAGATGTGTTCTCGGGCCACTGAAGATAATCGCTCCAGGTAAGTGTGGGGTGAGGGGCGTGTGGGGAGGTGGGCGTGCAGAGGGTGGGTGCGGGTTGGGGGGCACGAGAGACTGTGAGGGACCGTTGTCTGTTTTAGAGGGGGAAAAAAACAGCAACATAGGATGCTTTGGGCATGCTGGGGTGGGATCCCAGTGTGCCGGCATACCTGAGTGTTTCTTTGGGGGGGCTGAAGCCAACAGCGATTGGGCACCCCATCGGCCATACAGTGTACTGGGGGGGCATGAGTACACTGGGTTGGGCTCTTAGCATGCCATCTGACTTTTTATTTGGGGGAGAGCTGGAGCTGATGCAGACTGGGCACCCCCATTGGCCACATGGTGTGCTTTTGGGGGTGCAGCATGAGCCGAGGGGGATTGGGCACCCCCTCGGCACACAACAAATTTTTTTGAGGGGGACATTATGCTGATGGGGATTGGGCTACTCCGCCGGCAAATGCCAACAGGGGGATTGTGCACCCCCAATGTTGGCTGTTATGGGGACTGTGAGAGGTGGATGACTCTGCCATGTTTATTGAAATGTTACACCAGGGAAGGCACTCCCTGCAATGAGGGGGCACTCCCTCATTGCAAAGGCTCAATTATTTCAAGGTAGTGGCATGCTTTTGCACTGCTATCATAGACAGCAAGTAATCTAATTTGTGCCAGAGAGCCCAGCCGGAAAAATCAGTGGTGCCACTGGCCACTACAGGACCGCACCTCCAAAACCTGCTATTCCAAGTTACTGCAATATGTTTTTTGCACATGTGCAAGACAACATAAAAAAGAAGAAGGATGGAGGATAATACTGTGCAATGTATTGAAAAAGGAATAGAGACAATCCCAGATCCTACCCAGGGACTACCAGAAACAAAGCTTTCAGGATAACCCTCTCTTATCACTCCAAGAAGCACTGATAAATGAGGTCAGACAAGGATTCACAAAAACACATATTTCATTTACTGGATTAAATGAACAGACCCAGAAACAAATGATTTGATACATTTTATTGGACCAACATAGATGTAACAAAAGCAAACAGCGCTTAAGCTTTTGAACCAACCAAGCCCTTCTTCAGAAGCTTAACAACATAACAAGCTTAAGCTTCCGAGGAAGGACTTGGTTGGTCCGATAGCTTAAGCACTGTTTTCTTTTGTTACATCTATGTTGGTTCAATAAAAGGTATCAAGCCATTTGTTTCTGGATCTATTCTTAAAAGGACCAATACAGCAATTAATTCTGGGATTAAATGAGTCATTTACAGACCTTGCCAAAAACACTGATAGCCCGACTAAAAGAACCTCAGAACTGGAATTCAGGCTGAGTGCAGTAGAAGACAAAATCAAACTGATGCAAGTGACCATGAAGAACCAGGTTAAAGAGCTCAAACTTTTAAAACTTAAGTAGAAGAGGAGGAGGTTAGAGCTTGATGGGACAACATAACATTAGGAGACATTCCCAAAGGAACAGAAGGTGTGAACCCACTTGAATACTTCAAAAAACACTTAACTGAAGCACTAGGAAGATCATATCCCAAGAAGAAGGTGGAGTTGGAAGGCACGCGCAGAGTAGCCACTAACTCCAACTACTATGGAAACCAGCCAAGATTTGTTTTTGTTAAACCTCACCACTTCCAGGAGAGAGAAGCCCTGCTTAGGAAGGCAAGACAGGAATGGGGCCTGCAGACTGGAAGCATGACTTTCCAAGTCTTCCCAGATGTCCCTCCTGAAGTCTTAGGGAAAAAGAAATCATTTGCCCCAGCAAAGGCTTTACTAAACCAGCAGGGCATTAAATATACAATGGTTCCACCATATATATATATATATATATATATATATATATTCATTGCAAAAATTTTGTTAATGCATCAGTTAGGGATGAAGCAATAAAAGTAGGGAAAGAAGGCATAAGGGTTGACACCTAACATCCCCATGCCTTACCACTCCACCCACCCTCCCACCCACCACAGACCAACAGGTGACGGGTTTGCAGTCATAGTCCCTCACTCTTTAATGTTATCCTATGGGAAATCTCTCAACTTTGGAATACTGTACCTATAGGCCAGTTAAATGCTTTGGGACCAAACCACCAAAAGGCATATCTGTGGGACCAGGGCTTGCCACCCTATAAATTTCAGCCAAAAAGCACAATCCACCTTGGCACAATGAAGTGACAAAGAAAGCAACACATGGAACAACATTGTAGAGCATTGTTTTAGAGACAACAAAAATGCTTTCATGAAAACAAAAATGTTTTCATGCTTCCCTATACCTTATAATGGAACAACTGGTACAACAACCCACAAGAGACAGGGTGGTCCTAGATCTAGTACTGACTAACTGGGAAGAGATCACAGATCTCCAGGTAGAAGGTCACCTGGGGGCCAGTGACCATCACATGGTATGGTTCAATTTGGCCACTACATCTAAATCATCCCATTCCAAGGCAAAAATATGGGACTTCAGAGGAGCTGACTTTGATAAGATGGCCAACAGAGTTAAGCTAGCCCTGGCAAAAAGAAGCATGGGGGGGGGGTACAGGAAAAGTGGGCAAGCATTAAGGATGCAATACTTGAAGCAACATCCCATTGTGTTAGACAGAAGAGGAAGTGCAAAAGAAGAAGGAAACCACTTTGGTTCTCAAATACAGTAGCAGAAAAGGTCAGAGCCTTCAGGAAGTATAAGGGAACACAGCGGAATGAAAATAGGGAGGCATACCAAACTGCCCTAAGGGAAGCAGGGAAGGCAGTAAGGTAGGCAAAGTCCCAAACTGAGAAAACACTAGCATGAACAGTAAAAGAAGGTGACAAGACTTTCTATAGATACATTAGTGAAAGGAGAAGGTCCAGAGGGGGTATTGCTAAGCTCAAAGGAGAAAAGGGGACATGTGAGGAGGACCCTGTAAAAGCATGTATCCTAAATGGATACTTTTGCTCAGTATTTACTGAAGAGAAGGTAGGGCAGGGCCCACAGCTCAGCACCATGGACACAGGGGGAAGGGAGGCGAGCACTACTCCCTTCACAAAAGAAAGGGTCCTACAAGAGTTTGCTAAGCTCAGGGTGGACAAGGCAATGGGACCTGATGACATACATCCCAGATACTTTAGGAGCTAAGGGTGGAACTAGTGAGCCATTAGCAGAACTGTTTAGTGAGTCTCTGAGCACAGGAGAGGTCCCAGAAGACTGGAGAAGGGCTTATCTGATCCCGCTCCACAAGAGTGGTAACAGGGAGGAGGCAGGGAACTACAGACCAGTCAGTCTTACCTCAGTAGTGGGTAAAATTATGGAGGCACTCCTTAAGGAAAGGATAGTGCAACACCTGAAATCTATAGGGGCACAGGATCCAAGACAGCATGGGTTTACAAAAGGAAGGTCCTGTCAAACTAATCTCATACATTTCTTTGACTGGGTAACCAGAGTGGGGGACCAAGGGGGAGCAGTTGATGTTACCTACCTTGACTTCAGCAAAGTTTTCAACACTGTTCCACATAGAAAATTGATAAATAAGCTGGGTAGACTCGGGGTGAGTCAGAAGTTAGTCAACCGGGTAGCAAACTTGTTGACAGGCAGAAAACAGAGAGTGGTGGTAAATGGTATACAGTCAGAAGAGATGCAAGTCACAAGTGGGGTACCTCAGGGATCAGTCCTGGTGCCAGTCCTCTTCAATGTCTTCATTAGTGACACTGCAGATGGACTAGATGGTAAGGCTTGTCTGTTTGCAGACGACACCAAGATCTGCAACAGAGTAGATGATCCAGATAGGGTGGGCAGAATGAGAAGAGATCTGGATAAACTAGCAAAATGGTCAGAACAGTGGCAACTGGGTTTTAATGCAAAGAAGTGCAAGATCATGTACATAGGGAAGAGAAACCCTGAAGCCACCTATAGGCTGGGAGGGGAGCTGCTGGCAGTCATAAAGGAAGAAAGAGACTTGGGCATCATCATCATCGATGACCTGAAATCATCCAACCAGACCTCTAAAGAAGTAGGTAAGGTTAGGGGGATGCTAGGGTGTATTAGTATGGGTATCACAAGTCGTAAGAGGGAGGTAATAATCCCTCTTTACAAGACACTGGTTAGGCCCCATCTGGAGTACTGCATACAGTACTGGAGGCCACACCTTCACAAGGACATTAACCAAATTGAGGCAGTCCAGCGAAAGGCAATGAAAATGGTGCAGGGACTGCATCAGAAGACATATGAGGACAGATTAATGGAGCTCAATATGTATACCCTTGAGCAAAGGAGGGAGAGAGGTGATATGATGGAAACATTCAAACACCTTAAGGGCATTAGCAAGGTGAAAGAGTCTAACATGTTTAAACATAAGAAAAATAGCAGGACAAGAGGACACAGTATAAGATTAGAGGGAAGCCAATTAAGGGGGAATGTGAGGAAATTCTTTTTCACAGAAAGAGTGGTGGATGCATGGAACGGCCTACCTCAGGAAATGGTGGCTATGAATACAGTGCAGGGCTTCAGACAGGCATGGGGTAGGCATAAGGGAGCAATATAGATGTGTATGAATAGATAGGCCACTGACAGAGCAAAGGCCGATGGCACATTTATAAGGTAGAAAAAGAAATGGGCAGACTGGATGGGCCTTGCGGTCCTTATCTGCCGTCAACTTCTATGTTTCTATGTTTCCGTGTATCCACTGCTACAGTAGTATCATACCATTGCATGTGCCCAATTCAAACTGTGTACTGTGCTACAGGATACATGTACATGTGCTGTGGCCATGTTTGCAGAGTGTACATTGTATGCTGGCCATGTGGTGTGTTGTGCTCATGCCTATGATCAGCTTGGTGGTTGTATTGTCAGGTTCCTGTGGATGCATGTCTACCCACAGCATGCATCCACCATATGGTATGCCTCTGGAAAGGCCATGGTCCCTGTGGCCATTGTGTACACACAGTGGCTTGGGCATGTGTCGCCATCTGTGTCACACATGCAGAACAGTCACATTGCACTGTGCTGTTCTGGTGTGCCACTGTGTTGGGTCTGTGTTGTACACTGTGGCCACCAACCCATTGTCTTCGGGGGGGGGTTGATGTTGATGTCTGGCTCAGTGGAGCATCATAGCACTGGGGGAGTGTGGCTATCATATGTCCACACATGACACATGTGTCATGGTCGGGGTCTGTGACTGTGACGGGGGGGTGTGGGGACACCTGCACACTGTCTACTTTGCAGCCCTGTGGATTGTCACTACAGACTGCAATCTGTTGTGTGCCCATTGGTTGTGTGGTTTAGCGTTGTGATGTTGCAAGGTCACCTGGCTCTACCTTCTGTTCCATTGGGCAGCATGTCCCACTCATTCCATTGCAACAGTGTTTTGTTGTTGCTCTGGGGCAGTCTGTTAACCTCATGGGGGCTGTGTAGCTGTACTGTGACAGGTCTGTATTGGTCATGCTTGGGGCATTGTCCCATCCATGATGGTGGTGGCAATGGCCTTCCAGGCCTTTCCATCTGTGGGGATGGGCATGTGTACCATGGGGTTTCATGCTGCCGTATACAGGCACAAGTTAGGTGGCATCTGCACTGTTTACATTTTTGGGCACATGGGCATGGTGATTGGGACATGCCATCCTTCCATGGGGCCACATCCTGAGGTCTGCATTGCTCCACAATGTCAGCACACCATCTTATTGCTCCACAGTGTCAGCACACCATCTTTACACGGGCATAATTCCCCCAATAGATTTATATCAGAGCTCACTGTGGGCCAGGTAGCCAGAAGAAACTGAAGGACATGATAACCTTCTGTGAAGGCTTGTGTGCCAGCAGTGCTTAATAATCGAACAACAGACCATCCTTACTTGCAAGACCATGAATGTGGCAGAATCTGTAGTGCCCCAGGAAAACTGGGGCATCACAGAAAATAGTGGAATTGGGGGCATCACAGAAAATAGGGGATCCTCAGGGACATGAGGGGTCAGACAGGGTCCCTAGTAGCTTTTTGGGAAACCCTTGAAAAGCTTAGGAGACCCTCTGAAACAGAGAACAAGCCCCTCTTCAGCAGACAGTCCTAGCAGTTTAAATTCAGAGTTTTAAAAGAAAACCATTTTTTTTTGCTTCCTTTCTTCTCCCTTCCCCCTGCTCAAGACTGACACCTAGTCAGCCAATGCCAAACTAGTTGGGCCACATTCCTGTCCCAGCAGGGGAGAAGGAAGCCAGGCTGAGCCCTCTCAACCAATCCCTATGGCCAGGGTAGATTCAAATTTGGAGACTTTTTTTTCAAACCACTGACCCAGCCTCAGGAGGCTGACCTCTGGATGAAGGAACCAATACCCTGGCAGGTAGCCAGGACTGCCCCAGCCTAGAGGAGGCTCTGTACAGGCTGGAAAGAGGAGAAAGAGTTTGACCAAGGAGGGTGAAGGATGGTAAGGCCATGGATGTTGGCTTCCCCATTAGGAGGTTGAAGTGAATCCCCTGGGTCCCTTTGGTGTAACTCCCTCCAGAAGATCTCCAGTAGCAGCCTCGGTCAGTTTTCTGCAGAAATTTGCCATCCTTTCAGGTTGCCCAGTGTGGTGAGTCAGTCTATTTGGCCAGGAAACAAACCCAGTGAACCTTTTATGCAGTCGTCTCCAGCAGAAGAGGCCTTATCACTCCTTTGTGTTTGTGCATTACCCAGGATACAGAAATCCTTGTTGAACTCCAGGGGTGAGTAGACTTGTTGGACAGCATTTCCTTTAATAATTAGTCATAGCTAGACCTGCTCCAACCAGTGGAAGGATTGTTTGTTTAACAATCATATTGTTGTAGTATGTAATCATTGTTTATAATTATTAAATTGCTTCCATTGTACCCCCCAAGGGTGGAGGAAAGCTGCTTACCTTGTCCAATTGTATAGAGACAGAGAGAGTGCGAGAGAGAGAGAGAGAGAGAGAGAGAATCAAGAAGACAGAAGTTAGGAGGGTTTAAACCAAATAATTGTTGGACCAAGATTAAAGGTGTTTGTGAGCTCCTCTCTTGAAGGAATCTCTGCTAATTTAATTTATTCTAGGCAATCTATG
Organism: Neoceratodus forsteri; assembly: GCA_016271365.2. Classification (NCBI taxonomy): domain Eukaryota; kingdom Metazoa; phylum Chordata; order Ceratodontiformes; family Ceratodontidae; genus Neoceratodus; species Neoceratodus forsteri. The sequence goes on from CM057455.1 coordinate 1,379,245,765, forward strand.
CTCCAAATAGAGAGACGGGGGCACTCCCTCTCAGCCAAGAATTAAAGAATTGCTAGGTAAAGCCAAGTCAAAGTATTATTGGTGAGAAGGTGCATTTCATGCTGAATCTCCTAGTGTTAGCTGTGAGGAACTGATTCCAGGGGTACAAAGCAGATTATAAGAGAATTCTTCTTTCAGAGTTCTAGGGTAACCTGAGACCTAATAATGGGGAAAGCTTAGTCCCTTATTCATATTTAGTAGAAGGGCAGGACAGACCATAGCTGGGACAAAGAGATTAGGGACTCTGGCCTCCTCAATACTCAGGAGGCACCCAGAGCTGATCCATATTAACAAAGGGGTGGGTCATCAAACTGTTTCAATGCCCATGGAACAAACTGTATTTTCTTTATCTGCCTGCAATCTCCTGTTGCTTGCATACCTCTCAACTGTCCATGATTTTCAGGGATGTCCCTGATTTTGCCTCAGAAATATCTTCTGTCCCTCCTAAGTTTGGCATTTTTGGCACTAAAGAGTAGGGATTGGAATCACAAAATAATGCCAGCCATTGATGTTACGGTCTCGTTCTCATTAAGAAAATTCTATTCACACTAAGAAGCATGTTGTACAGAGCTTCTGGAACTAATATTACTATTTTATCAGATGTGTTCCTGATTTTGGTCATTTGTCCCTGATTTGTGATGAGGGAGGTTGAGAGGTATGGTTGCCTCGACCCACTGCTTGCTGTGTCTGAGCTGCTGTATTCATTCAAACCATTTTTAGTGGTTGAACTGCTTCCAGTGACTGAACTGCTATATTCAATTGAAGAGTTTAAGTGACTGAACTACCTTATTTCTGGGGTATCATGACTGCACTGCCTTATTTGCTCAATTGGTCTGTGACTGCACTGCACTGAGGGCATTTATTGCTGCACTTGCCTACTGCTATTTTCTCTGAAGACATTTGGGGCCACCCCGTCCCAAGTTGTAGGGCTGTCAGTCATAAAAGAAGGGGGAATTGCCTTTCAGGTTTTTAATCTTTGATCTCTTCCAGGCTCCTGCACACACCTCATCTAGGGTTCCTCCAGTGCCTGGGCATGGTGGGTTTCTCCACCATGTTGGGTCACATTCTGTTCTTCATGTACCTGCACCATGATGGCATTGCCTGGTGGGGGGGGGGCCTTGGTCTGCGGGCTTGTGTGGATCTTTATGTATGTGGCCATGGCTATCTATCCCCCTGTGTCCTCCAACTGTGTATCCTGTGGTGTGCAGTACCCTGCTCTATCTTAGGGATCCTTGTTCCTTCCCCCTGTGCAAAGTGGGTCCACATGGATAAAGCCCCACACCAACCACAGACCAAGAACCCCCCCCCCCACCAGGCAATGCCATCATTGTGCACTCAAGGAACAGAGAACAGACCATGTCCATGGGCATACACAAGACAGATGTCACCTGCAGCACAAACACAACATGCAGGGTACACATGAAAAACAATGTGACAGCGATGTGGAGGAGAAACCCTCCCCATGCAGAACAACCCACTGCCACATGCACAGCCACAGACAATGCAGGGGGAGCTGTTGTGAGACTAGCACCATGGGATAGGCCAGGATGGCATCCACCATGGTGAACTAGATGGATAGTAGGTGCAACACACCGCAGCAGTGACACTAACCCAAAGAAAGAAACAGGACACAGAAATGCAACAATAAAAACATGTATTAATAAAACATCACAAAAACATCACCAAACTATTTACAAGAGACAGAAAACCAAAATGGGAGGGAGGAGGGAACTGAGAAGGGTGAATAACAAGAAGAAGGGGATTAGGGGTTGGAAGCCTGGGCCTGGGTGTCTGCAGGGAGCCTCCATTCCAGAATTCCCACCACATGCCTGGCTTCACTAATCAGGATGGCCTGTTGTTCGATTATTGTGCACTGCTGGCACACAAGCCTTCACAAAAGGTCATCATGTCCTTCAGTTTCTTCTGGCTGCCTGGCCCACAGCGAGCTTTGGCATGAACCTATGGGGGGAATGATGCCCATGTAAGGATGGTGTGCTGACACTATGGAGCAATGCAGACCTCAGGATGTGGCTCCAGGGAAGGACAGCATGTCCCAACTACCATGCCCATGTACCCAAAAATGTAAACAGTGCACATGCCACCTGACCTGTGCCTGTATGTGGCAGCATGAAACCCCATGGCACAAATGCCCATCCCATGCAGATGGGAAGGCCTGGAAGGCCATTGCCACCACCACTATAGATGAGACGATGCCCCAAGAATGACCAATGTAGACCCTGTCACAGTGCAGCTCCACAGCCCCCCCTAAGGTTAACAACAGACTGCCCCAGAGCAATGACAAAACAGTGTTGCAATGGGATGGGTGGGACATGTTGACCAATGGAACAGAAGGTAGAGCCCGGTGACTTTGCAACATCACAGCCCAAAACTGCACAACCAATGGGCACACGTCAACAGACTGTGGCCCATAGTGGCAATCCACAGGGCTGCACAGCAGACAGTATGCAGGTGTCCCCACACCCCCAATCACAGCCACAGACCCCAACCATGACAGAAGTGTGACATGTAGACATGTGACAGCCACATTACTCCAGGGCTATGATGCACCACTGAGCCAGACATCAGCATCAACCCCCCCTGAAGACAATGGGTTGGTTGTCACAGTGTGCAGCACAGTCCTGACATGGTGGCACATCAGAAAATTACAGTGCAATGTGACTGTTCTGCATGTGTGACACAGATGACGCACACATGCCCATGCCACTTTGTGTACGCAGTGTCCACAGGAACCATGGCCAGGCCAGAGGCATGCCATATGGTGGATGCATGTTGTGGGAAGACATGCATCTACTGGAATCTGAAAATACAACAACCAAGCTGCTCACAGGCATGAGCACAAATCACCACATGGCCAGCATACAACAAACACTGTGCAAACATGGCCATGGCATATGTACATGTATCCTGTAGCACAGTACACAGTTTGAAGTGGGCACATGCAATGGTATGATACTACAGTGGAAAGGTAAAGGATACAGCATGCACAGCACATGTGGGAAACGGGTATAGTCAGACATGTCCAATGACACACACTCTACATCTGCTGCCCCTTTTTAGTGTCATTGTACACAGCTACTCAAAATGCTGGCCCCATAACTAAAAAAACAGACAGGCATGGGCTGTCCTTTCTGTGGGTCATATCACCACTGTCTCACCTCTGCACCTTTTCCATGGTTCACATCCATAGTATGCCGCATTTTAGGTTTTATCTTTCATGTCTTCATTTTATTTTTTTTTTTGGTTCCTGCATTTTTTTTCTGGTATTGCCTCTGGTAGTTCATTTGCTGTTTGTGTTGGACACTGCTGTATGCTGTGGTGCTCACATTTTAGGCTGCACTTCTTGGCATGCGCCCCCAGTGGACACATGGTTCTCCTGTGCACTGTGCTGCTGTTGCTGTTTGCACTGCCTGGTTGCTATATTCAGAGCTTTCTTCTTTGCTACTTTCAGAGCTGTCTTGTTTGCTGGGCCATTTTTGCATTGCACTTTTTGGGATATTCCTTGGAATATAACGTGCAAATGGTTCTGGTCTAGTTTTGCATGCCGGGTAGTGCTAATTTTTCCCTGGGCTAGGTTTTAAATACGGGCCCTGATGTTCTAGTTGTTCAACTATCCATTAGAACCAAACCTGCAACTTTGGGATGGGCCATAATATTATATGCACACCCCATGCTGACTCCTCTGCACTGAAACAAGCAATGCCCACATACAGCATGATACATGGGTGTGCATTTCAATGCTTCTTTGGATAGCAAATAAGTGTACTTTATGGATCTAGCCTGACTGTATTAATTTTTCATACAACAGTGTCAATGGCATCAAATCTGCTGGCATGTGTTTCTAAATGTTAAAGCCACAGCATTTCTTTGCTTTGATCGTTTAACAAACACATTTTATCTTGAATAAAAATTGCACTGAATCAATTAAATCATATTTTCCGCCAGCCCAGTGGCATAGAGGGTTGAGGTGCTGGTGCCTTACCTTAAACCACACTGGCGACCCGGGTTCGGCAATTGACTCAGGGTGCTGGGGTCAGCAGGGTAAGGAGAGAATTGAGCATCCAGAGGACTGCTCTCCTCTCCTAGGGTCGGATTGAGGTAGGCTTCACTTGGCAGTGGCCCCTAGTGGAAACTGGAGGCACTGTCTAAGTGATGTGATGGGTAATCTAGAAAACAAGAAAATAGCTCCAGGGTCTGATGGATGATGGCTGCCATGCTCTGACATCACCAAAGCCCTCCAGGGAGCCATCTTTCTGCCTCATCAGCACCTGAATCTACAGATAGTGCGCTGGTAAGCTCCCCTCCCAGTGCCTTCCACCTCCTCCAGGACCCACCCGGCGGAAGGGTTACACTGGAATACTTTGTGCTGTCTGTGATGTGAGGATGCAGAGGCTTGAGTGAGGATAGTAGGTGAGTTGGGGGTCTTGGTAGTCTGAAGGAGTGTGGAACACTGGAGCACGTAAGGGGGATAAATAGATCATAAAAAAAAATCATATCTTCCCAGTACAAGCTGTTTTTAGACACCAAATGAAGCCTGGAACCTATTGTCACTGGTGTGGTTATTTTGTGTAACTTGTGTGTGTGAAATGGGGTGAGTAGTAAACCCTTTCCAGTGACTCTCAAAAGGAAATTCATTAGTGTGATTTAACTAAGTATGAACCATTGACTTGCACTGGTGAAATATGTCTGGAGTTTGGTGCTTGAAGCTTGCTTATTTCATATATTTATTTGTTTGCTCATACAGTGATAGCAGTGTATACTGATGATGAGCATCTTACCTGTTGCCTGGTGCACATAAGGGTATTAGGACCCAGCAGAACTTATTCTGCCATTTATCGCAGCTCAGAGAGGGGTCCCAATTAGTGGGTCTCGCAAGGAGTGTTCATACACTTGCTGCAATTAGTGAAGTGTGATACTGGCCAGCAGTAACTCCAGTCATTTTTCTTGCCACTTGGTTGGGCTGAGAGAGCTGGATACAGGGAATCTGTGGATATGTACAGCTGGCTGGTGTGACTCAGGAGGGGTGTCCCAGACACTGTCCTTGAGAAGGAGTCATCCCCCAACAGGTGGGGGAAAAAAGCTAATATTTAACATAATTAGGGAATGAGCATAATATTTAATCTAGCAGCCAAACCAATAATGTGACCTATTATTTCTTTACGCTTTAATTAGATTACTCAAACTGTCATGTAACAGATTACATTTTATTAATTGTTCTTCCTACTTCACATTCAGTGAGGAGCACCACCAATTCAGGTTGGTGCAGCATCTTTAATACTGTTTTTTTAAATTATTCTATTTAATTATATATTATTCATGAGTGCTTGCAGTTTTTGCTCTAATTGGACATAGTATATAATGTTGTTCTCCACACAGCATTGTACTACTTTCGACAAAATGCCATGCTGTGGTGCAAAACATTCTTTTTTTACTCTACTAATGTGGTTGGTTTTAATTATTTTTTTGCACTAAAAACACTATAATATTGGCTGGTGCCATCTTTTTTATGCTGGATGGTTGAGTTACAGAGTTTTTCTTGCCTTTATTTAAAAAAATGACACTCCTGCTATGTGGGAGGTAGACACTATGCTCTTATAACACTCAATTAGTTATTCATACTAGGATTCATACTAGGATATCTGAGACAGCAGTAGACATTAGTCCAAATGAAGCTGTTCCTCCACTATTCAGTTGTAATAATAATCAATAGGTGATCCATCCATGCAGTTATTTAAATGTAAATGTGTTGATGCTTTCACTAACAGTAATGTGCTGTGGTAAGACATTACATAAACCCAAAATATGTTGTGTGAAATATTGCTACCTCGTAATTGTTTTAAAGGGCTTAACTGTCAAGCCCTTTAAAACAAGAGGAAACAATAGTGCAGCCTTAACACATAGCTGACTGTCATGCCTTCTGATTCCAAATTTATTGTATTTGAACTCCAAATTGAGATTTCTCATAAGTTCATCACTTGAGTGTAAAATGCAAAAAGAGAACCTCTCTAATCGTTCTCTTATGAAGACTGTATAAACCCAGAAATTGTAATATAATACCCCTTTCTTTATCTTTGCACCCCATAGCCATCTTTGTTGCTTTTTTTCTGTACTCTTTCTACCTTGGTTTTATCGCCCTCATTCTGAGCACCCCAAAACTGTGAGCATAATCTAAGGGAGCCCTCATGTACACTATGACCTGTACAGTAGTAGTATAATGACCTTAGATTCATACAGTAAAGCAAGTAGTATCCCATCAGGCTGCCCCTGCTGAAAGAATAGACAAGGGGAGGTGTCAGTTCCTAACAAGCGATAAAGTGCGGTACCATGTAATTAGAAATGACACGCTCACTACATAAATTCGTGTTTTCAGATTTTTAAGTTTTATTTAGTAGCACATTACAACAGCACTACAGCAGTCTGCTAAAGCAAGTGCTAACATTTTGAGGTCTACAGTACATCCTGTACAGTACTAGTATAATGACCTTTAATTTATGCACAAAGTGCCATATACTAGATTAAGAATGTTATTTTTTTCTGAATACCTTGTCACATTGCCTCCTATTTTTGAAATCCACAGTTACCAGTACTCCTACAGTTGCAGCCATTGGCATGGTCAGTTATTTCTAGATATTTCACAGCATTTCTAAAGATATTCTCCCTGGTGGCCCTAAAGCAGTACTACGCACAGGCAAGAATTTTCTAGAGATAGCACAGAAATTTCAGGAAATATCTGATTATGGCAGTGGCTGCAACTGAAGGTCTTTTCCTTTTGTTATTTCTTTAAAGGTCTTTGCCATCAAGGGTATTCTTAAATGTATGATTCTTTCCCCAAAATGTATCCCAGAACACTTATTGTTAAATACCCCCATTTACAAGCCCATAATGCAAACAGGTTGAGGTCATTTTGTAACACATGATGTTCTTCATTAGATTTGATGTGCCCTCTGCAAAGCATTGACTGCCTCCAGGATATGTTTTGAAATGAGTTTTTTTCACACAGAGAACTTCCACACTCTACCAAACTGCTTAAATGCTCACATAGTTCTACAAGAATACACAAAACTTGCTCTCTGACACCACCTACTGCCTCTTCCAGTTCTCTACAGGTTCCTATAAGGCTCAAATCCCAAACACTTTAACAGTTTCAACATTACACTCCCCCCCCCCGAGAAAAATACTTGGTTGAGAAAAAACATTTAGTGATCTACTATAGACGTGGGAAGGAATTACATTTCAAATACTCAGAACAATGAACTACACAAATAATATGCAATATCCCGAAACAGAATTCACTGTTTTGTTTTGTTTTTTTATTACGTCAAACACATAATAAACTGGCTAAACTCATATACAGTCTTTAAAGCGATCAGGGGGTCTTCTGTTCTGTCTTTTGGGATAACATAGAGAAGACCCAGACACAGGTATTGTTGGCAAATCAGGACTGTCATCAGATGAATTAGGCACAGGATATTCTGCAGGAGTTGAACTTGCAGATGTGATAGTCATGGTTTTTGATAAGCATCACAGGGAATCTTTCTGAAGCAGGATGAGTTTCAGGTGAAGGTGTGATCTCTCCTACAGGCTGACACCATGGAGTCTTGTGCCACAGTTTTGTACAGATAATTGCCAAAAGGCACTAGTAAGTTTCCTCTGGACTGTGAGTATTTAACCAACACTGCACCACCCTCAGTCAAGGCAGAGAGCTTCACATACACCATGTTGTCAGCATAAATTTTCATTTGCTCTTTGGCTTGCTTATCACACTGTCTAAATTCAGGCTGACAGGCTTGGGTCTGCTCATACAACTCTAGTCTAGAAAACAAAACAGTTGCTGGGAGAAAAAAACAGTTGTACAGTGCGGAGTGGCAGGATAGTGTCTCAAGAACTGATACATTACTTATTTCCAGTACCTTTGCTCAATGTCTGTAGTTTTTATGACTTTCTTTATAGTTCTCATAAACCGTTCTACTTCCTCATTTGCTCTAGGCCAACAAGGAGTGATCTTTCTGTGAAGAAATCCCAGATATTTAGGAAAAAGCTTTTAAGTCATGGCTGTTGAAAGGAAGTCCATCATCTGACTGTAAGACTTTGATTATTCCAAATTCTGAAAACACATCAATCTTAGGAATAACAGTCTCAGCACTAGCTAATTACGTCCACAACTGGGTAGCAGCAGCAGTCATCAGTAATAAGAAGTAAGTACTCACACATGGGAAGCTGAGCAAATTCAACACTAACCTCCTGACAGGGTGATCCGGGTAACTGACATCCTGAGGGGTTCATGTTTTGTCTCAGGCAGCATGATGTGACATGCAAGGCATGATTTTGCCATCTCTTCTACCATCTTATCAATTCCCAGGAACCAAAGTTTTTTCCTCAGTAAGGCTTTGGTTTGTATTAGTCCCAAGTGGTGTTCATGTGCTGAATCCTCTGCTTGTCTCTGGAGTTTTTCAGGTATGGTCAGCTTGTTTCCTTTTAAAATGAAACTTCTGTCTGTGCGAATGATCAGTTTTGTTTTCAGTGCTCCATTGGGTTAAAGGCTTTGTCGTTGATCTGTGGATTTGTACAGGCAAGAAATCACTTCCCAGACTGTATAGCTTCAGCTACTGCTTGCAGATTAGGATCATCAAGTGTTGCAGACAATGTCTTCAAAGGACATCGCTATATGTTGCGTATGCCACAAAATAGTTCACATATTTCTCTGCCACTTTCTCTTCATGCCATGATGGTGTTGTCTCCTTTGGCAGGTGACTTGACATGTAGTCAGCAGGGTTGTTTCTGCCTGATCGGAAGACAATTGTCAGGTAAAAGGTCTCCCAAGCACATAAATATGGAAATTCTCACAGGCCCAAACCATGGCTAACACCTCTCTTTCAGTCTGTGAATAGTGTTGTTCCACAGACGTGAGCACTCGGCTAGCAAATGCCACTACATGACTTACAGGACTGTTTCATCTTTTTGCACAAGGATAGCAGCAAGGGCTACTGGACTGGCATGCATTTGTTTTTGTGCATCAAAGTACTTCATGACAGGTGTACTGATGAGTGCTTCCTGAAATTGACACAGTCCCCTCCATGCTTTGCTGAATATTCCTATGGTATGTCATTCTTGAGCAGTTCTCTCTATGGTTGTGTCAAAGCTGCATAATTTTGAATGAAAGGAAAGCAGAAATTAACCATTCTGAGGAGACTTCCTATCTCAGAGACATTGGTAGAAATGTCAAGTTCATGGATTGCTTACATTTTCTTGGGGTCAAACATCATACCCCTTTCGGTAAAAATGTATCCAAAGTACTCACGAGAGCTCTTGCCAAAAACACATTTTTGTCTATTCAGCATCAGTCCTTTCTCATGTAGCCTCTGTAATGCAGTTTGCAGATCTGTGTTATGGTCCTCTAGGGATGTACTGCAGACAAGAATGTCATTACTAACATTTAAAGTCTCTTTTAGTCAACTCAGAGTTTCATGAATTGCATTCTGAAACAGCTCAGCCATACTGAAAATGCCAATGTTTACATGCGTGTACCTCTACAGACTAGAATGAGTGGAAATGTGGTTATATAACCTGACTCTGGGGCTAACTTGAGCTGATTATACCCCTGGTTGAGGTCCAACTTGCTGAACACTTTAGCATCATTCCAGTCATTAATGATCTCACTGATAGTTGGGATGACATAGTGTTCTTCTTTTATGACTTTATTTGCTTGGTGCATGTCCACACATACACATCTATATCCACACACACACACACACACACACACACACACACACACACACACACACACACACACACACACTTTCCCAGGGCTCTTGGATTTTGGTATGAATACCACAGGTGATACACAAGGTGTTGGTCCTTCAGTCTTCTCAAACACATTTTACTTTTCTTCGTGTTTCAGCTGGTCCTCCAGCTCTTTCCAGATATGGAACGGGACTTTGTGATGGGGTTGTGCTACAGGCTGTACTTTTGGATCAATGTGTAGCTTTCCTTGAAAATCTTTAAGTCCGCCTAATCCATGAAATAGGTCATCATATTCAAGGAGTAACTTGCTGGAACATTTTTCAGTAGGCTGTGATGCACTAAAGTAGCTGCATCAGGTTCAGTAACTTGCTTTACCACATCGATCAGATTGTGGTCTTGTGAGGTCTTCCAGCTGAGCAATGACCCACCAGCCTCTTTTGCCACATAGAAGTGTCTTGGCAGATTTTGTTTTTGGACTCTACAGCAGCATAAAATTTACCCAGAACAGGTAACAAGGACAGTGAGCTGTAAGGATACATTTTTACATATGTTTTCAAGGGTTTTGGATATTGTGGCATGTTGAAAAAGTAAAATTCATCAATCACATTAAGCACAGCCCCTGAATCAGCCCTTATCTTTATAGGTTGCCTAAAGATTTTAACCTCAAAGTATGGGTGTACTTGTGACTTTCTTTCACTAAGGTTATGTACCATGATTTTTCTAAAATTAAGTTTATTTTGTATTTTCAAGAAAACAAACTACCAGTATAAAAACACTGAAACATGTAACATACAAGGTTATGTACCATGATGGTGTATTTGTGTGTACTTTCAGCTGAACTGGTCTCTTGGCATCAACCTGCTCCTGGTTTACAGCAGGTTGAGGTTGTGCTTTCTGCTTCTCGCTGTTGTTTGGTGGCCATGATCTACAGCATGCTGCAAAAGGGTTTGCTTTTCTGCACTTCCAGCACTCCTTTCTGAATGCTGGGCACATTATCTTGCCATCAGTGTGTGGGTATGCCCCCTCCCCCACAGTTTCTGCATTTGATAGAGTGAGTATTTGTCTAGGGCAAATGCAAATATTGCTTGGGATGCTGTTTGTGGTGCACAGATTTGCTTGAGGTCACATTGTTTGCCACATGACGGTCATGCTCAATTCCAGCTGCCTGGGCCTCAAAGTTCAGTTGCTTTGCCCACATCCAGCAACTTGGTTAAAGTCATGTTAGGATCTCCTAGTACTCTTCTATGGAACATGTTAGACAAACTGTGTTGCACAGTCTGAGTGTTGATCTCATGATCAACAGCAGTAAAGTTACATGTGGCCACCAGTGGTAGGAAGCTAAGCTTTCTCCATTTTCCTGCTTGGCCTGCTGGAATACATATACTTCATACTCTGTATTCTGTGTAGAAGTAAAGTGTTCAGTCAATGCATCTGTGGCCTTGTCCAGGTTGTTCTCATCTTCACCCAAGGCGATATTTGGCAGTATATCAAAAATATAATTTGCCTGCCCTCCAGCATAGTGCAGCAAGAGAGCCCTTTGTCTCTTGGGGTCTTCTATATTCAGTGCTAATAGCAGATTCTTAAATCTGGACTCCCACTTTCTCCATCTTACACCAATGGCTCCTGCTTCTGAACTCACATCAAAAGGAGGAAAAACTGGAAGTGATGTTGCCATTCTTTTTTTTTTTATTAGGAATGGCTTTCCTGTTGCCTTCTTGCTGTAGTCTCTGGTTGAAGTAGTTTTCCATTTAATCACTCGGTGCCACTGTAAAGTATTGACTTCCCTCAGGATGTGTTTTGAAACAAGTTTGATTCACAGAGAACTTCCACACACTACCATACTGCTTATTTCACAAACTTTGCTCTCTGACCCCACCTTGTGCCTCTTCTTGTTCTCTTCTGGTTCCTATAATGCATAAATCCCAAACACTTTAACAGCTGCAACATTACACTCCCTACCTTAGAGTCAGCTGCAAACTTAATGAACCACTATTTGAGGTTATGCCCCATATCAGGTATGTGTTTGCCTGCCTGTCTGTCTGTTTGTCTGTCTACCTGTCTATCTATCTCGCTCTCCATCCATCCATCCATCCTTTTTTAGATAGATGGATAGATATAGACTTTATCCCAAAATTATTTAGTTTTTCAATGAGTTTTATGTGTCACAGTATCAAATGTTTTACTATTGTTTGTTTACTGATTGTTTATTCAACTTTAAGTCACTACAAGTTTTTAAAAATATATAAAAAGAAGAAAAAGCATGACTTGATATAGCATCCAGACAAAAATAAAATACAATAGATATAGAATAATATATGGGGGTCGGTGCATTAAATTCTCCTTATGCACTCACCACCCATGTATTGTTTTATATAATTGCTGGCTAGCATTTTCTCACCTTGAAGACACTACACAGCAGTTATACAAATAAGTACAGGCAGTAGATAGTGCTGCTGTTCAAACCAAATACAAAAATCAGCATTGTTTTATTTTTTTTTTAAACTTTCTATTTATTGAGAATTCAATAAACATACAGTTTATATTCTGGATGCACCACTCCAGCATATACATTTAAAGTACGATGAGGGCACCACCCCTCTTAATACAAAGCCAATAAAAATAACTGGGTGCATCAATTAGATACATCATAAAGGGGTACATATTTATTAAGTTTACAAAATTGATTATATTTGCTGATCTGAAACCCATGAGCTGCATGTGATTACTTATACAACTGTTTTGACATTAATAACAATACCACTCTCTGTCCTACCAGAGGACATGAGAAAAAAAGCACATGCCCTTTCTGAATTTTGGACCCTTAAGGTTCATACAAGATAAGATTCAAATGTCCTATAAGAATATCACAATAGTTTTACTGCCTTTTAAGTTGCTATTACTAAACAATTTATAACTTCAAAGATTAACTCAACCTTAGCTATAAGGCTATTAAATCCTTTGCTAAAGCCCTCATCCAACCCCACTGAAAACAGCAAAAACGAAGTATTACAATATTTTATTAAGTAGCCATATGAATAAGTTGGGGTAAGACTAGCAAGCTATGTAACCAGCCAACCTGTTTAGGTACCAAGTGTCCATTTCATTATCGCTCTCTGATTTTGACCTGGGATCTTCTATTCTCTACCTTCGCTGTGGCGCATTCTTTTGGGCCCACTTCAGTGCATCAGAGGGATCCGTAAAGATGAAAACTTTTCCCTCATGCACCAAACGCAATTGAGCTGAGAAAAGCAGTCCATGTGAGACACCCACCTCGCGAAGCACAGCGCGAACCCCATCAAAACTTTTCTTCCTCTGACGGGTAGCGTAGCTTAGGTCAGGGTAAAGAGAGACACGCTATCCTTCATGCAAGAGAACTTTTTTCTGCCTAGCCAGAGTGAGAAGAAAGTCATGCTTCTTGACTCCATCCACCACCATTACAATTGCCCTCGGTGCGTCCACATCAATAGGTCTTCCCCTGAATGCCACACGATAGGCTTTCTGAATATGCAAGTCTCTAGCCACCACAGGTTCCCCAAGTTGCTGCTCAAGCCAATCTTTCAAAAATAAAGCCAAGTGGTCACCTTCACTGTTTTCTGGCATCCCCACTATTCCCAGATTTGCTGCTCAGGCCTGATTCGCCAAATTTTCCAGTCGTGTTTTTAAATGTATATTCTCCTTCACCATACTGGAAGTCACTCCCAGTGCTGCTTCTGATTGCTTTCTTATGTCACAAAATTCAGTTTTAATATGGATTACCTCTGTTTCCATTGTTGTGACGCGTAGTGTCAGTGAGTCAAATTTTTCTGACAAGCCTGCAACTGAAGCAAGTAAACGGGTTATTTTTGGCCCGAGGGTTTGTATTGTCTCTTTACCCTCAATTGGGGAATCAGCTAGGCTTTGGCCTTGTGTTGAGCATGTGGGTGGGTTACCTGTAGGATTCTTAGCTCTACCTTCATCTGTCAAGCCTTTATCTTTTTTCGGGTTTCCCATTTCGACTCCATAGGACTTCGGAAACCAGTTAGTTCTTTTGCTGTACAGAAAAACTTCACAAAAAATACTTTTTTTGGCAGGTCAATTATTTGTTTTAAGGAGCATTAAATCCTGTCGACTGTCAAGCTCGGGCTCCACAGCACCCCTCCCCACAATAATCAGCATTGTTGGTGGTGGTTGTAGTATTTGAAGCCCACCCATCCCAAATTTAATTTCTTGCTCTGTAATGAGAGTTTAAGGTCATTCTCACCTCTCCTGCTTGGTGTTAGTTGAGATGCTGCTGCAGGGTGGAAGTGCTGTTTTTATTTTCTTTTTCTTCCCGGAGTGTAAAGGGCAAGAAGTATTGCATAGAGTGTCAGAGGTGTCACATTTATGAATTGGAAACTAAAGTCCTCAAAAGGCTAACTAAGCTGTCCCAAGGTAAGTCCCAGTGTCACAGCAGAGATCAAAGGAGATATAGTGTACGGCAGACATCAGAGGAGAGGTGTTGTGAGAGTGCTCTGTAAGCAGCAAGCACCTGCGTAGAGCAAGGGAAACTGTGTGTGTGTTTGCCATTATAACCCAGGGGTTATAATGGCAAATTATAACTCAATTCCCTATGGGAGAAAACACTCTCCAGTTATTATATAGGTATTATTACTGAAATATGTGATCTATAATGTGGAAGGACAGTAAAGTGTGACTAATCAGTCCTGATGTTTGATCTACTGTATTTGATAGGATACAAGGGCACACATGGATTTGTCCTTAGGTTTGAGTAATTTTCTAGAATGTAAACAGGACACTGAGGGGTTTGGGTCTGGGCAGCTATACCCCTCAGTGTTTTTGTAGTCCGTATTCACCAACCTCACTGAGAAAAAATGCCTAATTAAAGACCAAAGAAGGCAACTCCACTTGCATCCACTTACAGCAAAATAGTTCTAATTTGTTATCCAGAATGTATGTATTTCAGACATTTTACTAGTATCAAATTTTTTGATCAGCACTTGACTGTTTCAATTTTTAAGAAGCAGTTATAAAAGCATATCATATATTATATATCTTTCACATAATTTCAGTACTGCACAAACATTTCTAAAAAAAGCAACTAATTACTTAACTACAACATCCATATCATTTACATAAATACATTAATAATATCTTTCAGACTAGCGCTAAAGGTTTTACCTATATTTTCAGTAGAGCCTTTCTTTTCCTAATTTTTACCACTTGTAACAGGAAGTTTGCCAGTTTTTCTAAAATCTCAGGGTTTTCAGAATTAAAAATGTAGATCCAATATATGCTCTTGGGGAACATTAATGTGTTGTGGTAAATTTTTCTTATCATTTAATGCTTTACCTATAATATCATGGACAATACAGGACTACATGTAGATGTTCTGGCATGTTTATAACACCATCACAATTCTGGTTATCACCCCTTTCCTCCTTTCTATACCTCATATACAGAACATTACTGGTGAAAGTCTCAAACCTAAAAGTTGTCTGTATGGCTCTTTGGTTAGGATTCTCAAAAAAAAACCAGACATACACAGATACGATGAGACTTACATTGTATGTATATGAGTAGCCATTGAAAAGTGATTTCATATACATCAGTTAAAACTGCTTAAAGATTAGAACTAACCTAACAGTGGAGAAGGGGCGAAGCCCTCCTGTTTGTTTTGTTTTTATTAGATTAAACATTATGTGGCTGGCAGTCGCAGAACTTAAGGTGACGATGTACCAGCAAGTGGTGTCAGCATGTGAGGCAATTCTGTTCTGCTACCTGTCACTTACATTTCAGTCACCATGGCACTTGATATGGTGGCAGCAGATGTCAGGCAATGATGAACTTTTTATGAGTGTCTTGCTGGCCACACCAGGGGACCAATATTGAAATATGTGCAAAGCAAAACACAAAACTTTGCACTGTGCCTTGTGGTTGCCTGGGTGCACAAAGATGCTATATTCAGTGGAATAGTGCACTGGTGCTATTCAACTGAATATACAGTGATGTTGGCCCAGAATTAAGCCTTAGTGCTTCCCTGACAGGGCTGCCAAAGTACACTGCCAGAATAGATAGCCCAGAGTGGAATTTCCAATATTCAAAGGGACCCATGCAAATTAATCCATTGGGCATGCAATGAGCTAAGGATACATTTGCATGTCCATTATGGGTTCATTTGTATGGGTAGTGAGGCTGCCCCACTTGCTAGGTCCCAGTTATGTAAACATATCCTTGGTGCTAATAGTCCCCCTCTACAATTGCCGGCCTGATCTTTAAATTAAAAGGTTCCCTAGTGCTAGTGGTCCCACCACTGATCACAGCCCATTCTTTAAATAAACAGTATCTCTGGTGCTAGCGGTAACCCCCCTTCCTCTGACTGCCATCCCCATTTGCACATATTGTATTCCTGGTGCTAGTTGTAACCCCCCTCCCTTCAACTGCCATCACTCTGTCCTATAAATAAGAGGCATGCTCACTGACTGCATGTATGGGGGTCAGCTGAGGAGGTGTGAGAAGGGCTGTGCCTATCTGTAGCACCACCACTGTGGATTCAGTGAGTGGGGGGGGGCTGCCTGGTGCCATGGGAGAACCTCTGGATGCCAGAAAGATGTTGTTTGTTCATCAGGGCTGGTGATGGGGGGAGGGAGTGCATTACTGCCACAAGGGATATACGATTGTATGACAGGGATAAGATACATGAAGGTGGGGATGGCAATCAGAGGGAGGGGGGTTACCACTAGCACCAGGGATAATATACATGAAAGCAGGGATGGCAATCAGAGGGAGGAGGGTTGCCACTAGCACTAGGGATACTATACATGAAGGTGGAGAAGGCAATTGGAGGGAGGGAGGTTACCATTAACACCAGGGATAATATATGTGAATGCAGAGATGGCAAACAGAGGAAGGGGGGTTACCACTACCACCAAGGATACTATACGTGAAGGTGTGTATGGCAATCAGAGGGAGGGGATTACCACTAGCACCAGAGATAGCTTTATTATCACATTGGGCTGGTGATCAGTGGAGGGTGCCAGGGAACACAGGGGACAGTTGTGCTCCCCCAGCAGCCAACTGGCTCAATGGCTGCATTACCCCCGGCAGCCACTAGGGTTGCCCAGAGTTAAGTCAGGTTTTTTCTCAGTGGTACTTGTGTTGCATAAAAGGATCACACTAAACCCTTTTGCACAAAGCAATGTCTGAATATGGTTTTGTGCACATATTCATGGCCACACCCCTCCCCTTTCCTGCTTGCATACATTATATTTTATGTGGATGCTAACCCTCTTTCCCTACTCAAAGGCCCCTTTTGAATATGTGGCTCCAGCACAAACTCCACTTTGCATGGGCAAAGACCCATTAGCGCCCATGCAAACTTTTGAATATTGGGCCCCAACTGTGTTGGACAACAATACCAAGAGCACATACATATGTATGAAAACTATGTATTATTGTTGATTAATCCAGTGCACCAGTCTGATGCAGATGTTTATACATCTATATAAGTGACTGTTATAGAGCCAGGAACAACCAAAAACTCATGACATGAAGTGGTGACACATATCATATTGAGGGTGCTTAGACTGCCACTACTGGCAAGCATTTGATTCAGAGACTCTTGTAGAGACTGAACTATACCCTGAAGTGGGACCAGGCCCACAAAGTGGTTTGACTGCTACTTCTGTCCCACAGACTTTATTGAATAAGGTACAGTTTTGGCATAAACATGTTGCTTTTAATGTGTGAATTTGCTTTTACTTTGGATATGATAGAATATGGTCCTTATGTGGGAACATATGTATCATTGTTTTATATTTCTTGATCTTAGATGTGACTGCCACTCATCAGGCAAAAACTGATGATGTTCTGAACTGAGAAAGTTTATGCATATTCCTGTGATTTTGAATTTTTCTCATAAGAATGTCTGAACATAGTCATTCTAGTGCTTCTACCAATGTTTCTTTATTATACAATGCTCTGCTTTTGGATATGTTAGCTTCATATCATGCTAGAGCCCAAGATCCCATAGCTTCACAAGAATGGAGACCCCAAGATGAAGTCTTCCATACCTGACAGGTTCAAGACCTAGGAGGACTTAGTAGTGACATCTCAGGCCTATTTGTATCTGGCTTGTCCATATGGAATACGGCTGACATGGAGACCATAAAGAGGCATGTGCATTATTCTGAACCTCAGAATGCATCTAAGGTTACCAAACCTATGATACCTAGGATTGATGGCCTAGCCCAAGAAGAAAGGTCTACTATTTATAATATATATGATATTGCTAAACTGTTTCAGGAAACTCGAGCTAAAATCAGTGAACTGGTAGAAGTCAAAAACAAGAAAACAAGTCCAAAAGGTTGGGCCATAAAATAATTTTTTTCTGCTTATGAAGCCTATGTCCTTTCTACTGTTCAGAGATGTGCGAAATAAGAAAATTTTGCCCAGCAAAATATTTTGCATAATTAGCGCATTTCACAAAATATTTAACTGAGCAAAATGTAAAATTTCACCAGCGGATGCACACAAAATTTCACTCATGGGCAAAATTTTGCACCTGCGGGTGAAATTTTGTTATCTGCAGGAGTAATTTCACCTCAGGCCATGAAATGTTGTGGCCACTGGCCAAAGTTCTCCCGGGTGTCTTGTGCTCCCCCCCACCCCAGGCTGCTTACTGGCCAACTTTTTTTCCCCTGGTGTCCAGTGGTCCTCCTGGCCAATCACTGGCCAAAATTGCATTTATTAAGCATGCCCACAATGTTACCCTGGCCTCCCATATGTTTTATTTAAAAAACGAAAAAACAAATTCACCCTACACTCCCTGGTGTCTAGTGGCCCCCCATCTGATCCCTGAATGTAACTGCATTGAATAAATCCCCCTCAAAGTTACCCTTCCCCCTCCATTTGTTTTATTTAAAAAAATAACAAAATTCACTGTCCACTCCCTGGTGTCTAGGAGACCCCCACCTCATCATTAGATAGCAGCACCCACCCAGCTCCCCCCCAGTACCCCAATCGGGCCACTGGCACAGTCCTCCACTCACCTCCATAGCTGGCAGCCCAACTGGGCTCAACTGAGTGCTTTAATAAATGAGCACTTTTACATGCTTATTCATTCACATGCTCAGTCATGCTCAGTTGGGCTGCCAGCTGTGGAGGTGAGTGGAGGGCTGTACTGGTGGCCTGATCAGGATACTGGGGGGAGCTGGGTGGGTGCTGCTATCTAATGATGGGGTGGGGGTCCACTAGACACCAGGGAGTGGAGGGTGAATTTTGTTTTTAAAATAAAAGAAATCGGGGGCAGGGTAACTTGTATGTGTGTGGGGGTTCAATTTATGGACTTTTGTGGTAGCTGGCAATGGGGTGAAATTGCAGGTTAAATTGCAAAATTTTGCTGTAGTTTCACAAAACATTTCACATGGCAATTTCACCAGTGAAATTTTGTTTCACTGCATTTCTACTACTTTTATCATGCTATTGGGGAGATATTGATAAAGGAAGGGTATCTGATCTATTACATATCAGTAACTTGCTAAGATGGTATTCTCCAAATTGTCAGGATAGCTGGGAGTGTTTAAAAATGTGTGCCCATTTACTCATGAGTATTGTTAGGAATTTGGCATCAGTAACACACCATCCTGCAGTAATCAATGGAACATGTTTACAAGTATGAAGTTGTACACTGCCTGAGAACATGTTTGTAACCTTCACTTTATCTCACCCACTATTTGATAAGGATGTAGTAATATTTATTTATTATTGTCTTGGAATATATTTGACAGGTTAGCCTATATTCATTTGGTTGGTCACTTGGAAGGAGACATTTATAAGGAAAAGTTTGACCTTCCTAGCATGGTGGTGTCAGGAGGTCTAAACCTCACTTTCAGATTCTTGGCAATATTGGGAATGCTAGTAATCACAGAAATGTTGCATAAGAGTAATAAACATGTTTATTACTACCAAAAGGATAAAATCACAGATGCCCTAAGCAGTTCTTACCAATACGAACCTGGACCCAGTGCTAAGCATTCCCTATACCTTGAGGTTTCTTTGTGTCTCTGGGATCTCCGAGGTACAAGACTAGTGTATCACATTATATACATATGATAATTACTATGGTTACTGTAAGACAGAAACATTTCTAGTTACAGAGATGAGCCCTATTGGCTAAATTAGAGGAGGCTCCACAGTCAAAGATAACATTATACAATTTTGTAGTAGTCCTCAGTTTGTGAAACAAAACAGTTCTTATACAGAGTCTTACATAACTCAGTGTACTAGTACAAATCACCAAAAGGTGGCAATGCCGACTTACATATCATCTTTATTTCAAGGACACTGGTGTCCTAGCATCTTACAAGTAAGAAATACACAGAAAATACATAGAAGAATATATGTGTATTAGCAAGCAAAGTGTATTACAACAATATGCGTACATATCCTGACATCTACTCTTATACGGTAGATGCCCTTAGCCCTATATGTTAGTATAACATATGCCTAAGCACTAGCTGTCTACAGTGTACCTCTGAGGGTACCAATAAGGGTGCAGGGACCTCGTGTAACAGTGCCACCCAAAATTAAATCAATGGGTAGCCCTCAGTCCCTCAGACAGCGTGCTGTGACATCAGAAATTATTGATATCTTTGTCATTGTGATGTGTTTGATATTTTCACACCCGTATGTTAGTTAGTTAGTTAAAACCTTTATTTTTAAACAGGAATTCAGATGGAAAACATCACATCATTAGGACAAAGTCCTATTTTCAAGATGGTTCTGTAAAGTGTAATATATTATACTACTAAACACATAAGTCATATATTACAACAAAAATACATTACAAATTTACATAAATTAGTCATTCACAATATAATACACCAAGCATCTAACCATTCATCTATAACAATCACAATGAACTTTTAGTTCAGATCTCAAACTTGTTAAAAATACCTTCAAATCATTAATCTGATTACAATATACAGGTTTCAGAGCCCCCCATAATTTACTAACAATAACCAGAAATCTGAAATTACTGTATGAGTTTATGGACCTTGGAAATGCATAACCCCTTAAATTTATATCTCTCAAATTATGTACATATTTTCTTGTTTCCAGTTTATCATAAAGACTTTCAGGTTGTAATTTTATTACTTTAAAGATGTGTTAGCCGAAATCATTATGTTACTGTCCTGCGTAACCCAACCCAATTCACTAAGCACTTGGCAATGATGTGCCCTATAGTCTTTTTGTATTATAAATCTAGCCATCTTATAGTATAATTGGTCAACCTTTCATAACAATCTATTTGCTACTAAACCATATATATGATTTCCATATTCCTAAATTGGAAGAAGAAATTGATTTATAATTTGTTCCCTCATTAATCTGTTCAAACAGAAACTAGAACGCCTAAAAGCTCCCAACCTTTTATTTACTTTAATAATAGTTTCTGTTATATGATGTTCAAATTTCAATGATGAATCTATCCAAACACCCAAGTATTTATATACTGTAACCTGTTCTAACATTTCATCACTTAAAGTTTTTATATTAACCTTTGTGTTACCAATATTTAAAGAAGTTTGCTTTCTTCCAAAAACCATAAGTTTAGTTTTTTTTTACTATTAAGTATTAAGCCAGATTTAGTTCGCCAATTCAATAAACCAGTAAAATCACTCTGAAGGTTTTTTTGCATTTCACCAATTGTATGACCACTAGAAATCAACAAAGTATCGTCCACATAAAGATTTATACTAGAATGTTTTATACAATCTGTAACCTTATTAATATAAATCAGAAACAAAATTGGCCCTAAAATGGAGCCCTGAGGTACTCCTCATTGCACATTTTATTTATTTGATAACACCCCATTTATACAAACCTGTTGAGTTCTTTTTGAAAGGTAAGATTTAAACCAATTTTCTGTCTCCTCAACCCGCCAATTCGTGGCGATTAACCAGAAGCCTATGGTTAACTGTGTCGAAAGCTTTGGATAAATCCACGAACACCGCTCCCACCGATTGGCCCCCCTCTAATTTAGATGCAATAGCATCAACCACATCGGTGAGAGTGGTGCCTGTGGAGACCCCTTCCAAAAACCAGATTGTTGTTTGGTTATTAATGAATACTTTTTCAAGTGGTCAACCAATTTGACTTGAATTAATCTTTCCAGAATTTTTGATAACCCAGACAATAAAGCAATAGGCCTATAATTTGTTGGTTGAAATGAATCCCCTGAGCCTTTATATGCAGGAATAATCTTGACGTTCTTCCAAACCTCTGGAAAACCCCCCTCAGTCAGAGACCAATTAAACAACTTAGTCAGTATGGGAGCAATCACCTGAACTGAATCTTTCAGAAATCGATTTTCTATAAGGTCAGGACCAAAAGCCTTATTTGTTTTTAACTTCCTAAGTTCTACTTTACCTGTTTGCAAGAAATCATTTTAAAGCTAAACCTTGGAATATTAATATGCAAATTTTCATTAACTTCACCCCCTAATTCTGGATCAATAAGGTCCAAATCAGGCAATGTAACAAAATAATCATTTAAAATATTTGATGTTTCCTTTGTATTCTGGGGGACACCTCTAGCTATCATTTGGATAGGCGGGCCATACATCTGTGGGGTCTCAAAAGATTTCAGTAATGACTAGTACTTTTTATTATTATCTGTAGTCTGTTTAATTTTATCTTCAAAATATTTTTGTTTCAATTTTTTTATTTGGAATTTCAAATAATTTCTGGCTTTTTTATATTCTTCCCAGTCTTCATTTTTTTAAAGATTTACTCGCCTTTTTCCACAAACAATTTTTACCTCGTATCAATTTTTTTTTTTCTGAAACCCAGGGGACATGTAATTTTCTTTGCATACATGTACGAAAGGGAGCCAATTCATCACAAATCTCTAAAAACCATTTTGAAAATTCCTGAATCGCTATATTCACAGAAGGAATCAAAAATAATCTATTCCATCTTACTGAGAAAAGTCTAGCCACAAATGCTTCTTTGTCATAATTTATAAAATTTCTACATTTTATTTTTAATGGAAGATTTCTAATATGATTACATTTTTTATCTTCCATAACAAATAAACAACTTATTGAGTTATGATCTCCCATCACTGGTTGCTTTACTTCGATTGCTCTCATATTAATTTTTGTTGTAACAAAATTTAAATCCAATATATTACCAACACTAAGATGGGAAGTTTTCCTAGTAGGAAATATAATCTTCTGTTCTACTTCTAAATTTTTAAAGCTTTTCTCCAAAGCAAGGCCCCTTGATTTTCCCCATGCTGCATTAAAATTGCCAATTAACATTAATTCACAGCTCATTGAAACCTTTTGAATAACTGGTGCTAAATTATCAAATTCACCAATTGGAGTCTTGGGGGGAGCATAAATAACCCCCAGTACCAATTGTAAATTTTGAACCTTAACTAATAAACAATCTATTTTTCCCACCTGGTCTGCAAACAAAATTGAAATTTGTCCAAGTTCCCATTTTATAAACATTAGTACACCCCCACCTCGCATTCCCTTCCTATCCAATATATAGCTATTTTCACCCTCAGGTACAAATTCTTTGGTGTCTATACTTTTATTTAACCAAGTTTCAGTTAATGCCACAATTTCAGGAGTTTCTGTTTCTACCCAGGATTTCATTATATCCCCTTTTTTCTTTAAACTTCTAGCATTATCATAAATAATTTTTATGTCTCCATATCTTCCCAGTCCTGGGTTTGTTTCTATATCACCCCCCAGAATCAATGATATTAATAAACAATTTATATTTTTAATCTGATCTGCCCAGGAACCATTAAACTTATATCAAATAATTTTTTGTTTAATTGGTCTCTAATCATAAAAAAGGAGTTTCTACATGGCCCTCTATGCTTCATAATCCCTTTTGCTGATAATACTCTCATTTTTAATACAGGGACAACCTCAATTGCTAAGGAACTTGAAACTTCAAGTTGGCACGGAGTTGTTAATTTCACTGTTAATAACAAAAGGACACACAATTGAAACAGCAGCCTACGAAATAAATCCATTCTATTGGGCGGTTAGAAACCTGTAAGATAAAACTATTTATACAATTTAGCTAAAATATAAACTAATACTATCACTTTAGCAATCACATCTATATATTAAAACACTTTTTATCTCACCGTTTTGTTACCGAGTGGCGCTCACGCCACTCATGCTCGCGCAGTACCAGTGCAAGGTATTTAACAAAGTCTGCCCCTCCTAGAATGGTGATGCTACACCCCGGTACCACCCCCCTCACAGCAGCTGTTAATGCTTACGGTAACCAGAAGGATTTGGGCGCAGTGGCGCAAAGTAGCAGCTCCTTCAGAAACAAGCTGGTTAGTCAGTTACAGCTTCAGCTGGCAAAGTCTCACAAAGCAGCAGCTCCTTCAGAAACGAGATGGTTAGTCAGTTACAGCTTCAGCTGGCAAAGTCTCACAAAGCAGCAGCTCCTTCAGAAACGAGATGGTTAGTCAGTTACAGCTTCAGCTGGAGTACCACCGCGAGGTATTTAACAAAGTCCGCCCCTCCCAGAATGGTGACACTACCACTCCAGTACTGCCCCCCTCACAGCAGCTGTTAATGCTTATGGTAACCGGAGGGATTTGGGAGCAGTGGCGCAAAGTCTCACAAAGCAGCAGCTCCTTCAGAAATGAGATGGTTAGTCAGTTACAACTTCAGCTGGCAAATTCTCACAAAGCAGCAGCTCCTTCAGAAACGAGATGGTTAGTCAGTAACAGCTTCAGCTGGCAAAGTCTCACAAAGCAACAGCTCCTTCAGAAACAAGATGGTTAGTCAGTTACTTAGTATGTGGATACTCTAATACTACAGGACAGCCTGTACCAACAACAGAGGGTCCAAGATCACTCGACAGCTTCACTTACCCAGGGCACCTCATCAAATGGAGGGCACCACAAGCAAAAGGTCGCAGATAATATGGGAGGACAGTATTGTGTGGTTACTAACCACAACTTTTTCCTATGTGGATCTCAGCAGTGTCCAATCTGTATGCTTAACTTTTGTTTTAATCCTACTTGTAAAACCCTTTTAGGTACCCCTGTCATTACTCCTGTTCCCCTGTACAAGGAAACCACTCTTTGGAGTGCCCCATCCTTTTCCAATCTTGAAAACAACATGTAACCATCTTTGAGGTCCCTATAGTTAACCTGTCTTCAAGTTTAAAATCCCTTCATGATTGTAAGGACTATCACATGATTATAATTAGTAGTAGTATGCATGAAGCAAGACAGGTACTTGAGTTATTAAATGAAAACTTGGACTTGGTTTTCTCCAACTAGTGATGTGCAGAGTTGGAAAACTTTGCTTTGTGGATTAATTCACAAATTCACCTCCTCTCATGAATTAATCCACCATGCAAAGTTGCACCTTCATGGAAAAATTATGACTCCATGAAATGTGAAGTCTCAATCACACTGGTGGAGTTAGACACAGAGATGAAGTCTCACAAGCCTGTGAAGTTGTGACTTCACCAATGAAGTTTGGTACAAAGGCAAAGTTTGCAAAGTACTGTGGGATTGGAGGTCACATGTTGCTGAAACAGCCTGTACACCACGTGGAGGAAGCTGTCTCAGTGCAGTGTTGTGAAGAGAGAGTCGAGAGAAGTCTGTGCTTGTCAGAGCAAGAAACAGCTTTAAATTCATTTAAAAAAATCCAAATTGCTCCTATGTTGTTGTAGAGGGCCTCATGCTCTTAGATTTGTGCTTTTTTGTTCATTTTATCTGTGATTATTTACTTTAAAGTAGTGGTTTCTATTTTGGTAGTCTGTGAATCAGTGGTGTAGGGGAGGGTAGTACTGTAAGCAGCCAGGTGGTAAGGCAGTTCAGAAAGATCCAGAGCTTTTTTGGGGGTAAGCAGGAGTTTTGAGTTATATTTTTTTTCTCTGACTTTCTTGTTAATTTTTTTTTATCTGTACAGTAATTTCTTTTTCATTTCTGTTATTAGTTTAGTGTGTTTAAGTAAGCCATTTTGACACTATGTTTCTGTAGCAGTTTTAGTGATTTTCTAGCTATATTTTCCTTAAAGTGACAGTGTTCTGTCACAGTGTGTCATACTAATTAACCCTTCATACCCCATCACTGTGTATTATTACCCTTTACCCCGTCAATGTAATTCTTGTGCTGTTAAAAAAAATCTGTTTTGTGACTGTGTTATACTAATTTCCCCTGTTACTCCTTGTAAGCCCTGTGCTGTTTAAAAAAAAAATGTTCCGTCACTGTTTTTTATGCTTGTAATCCCTTTTCTGTTTTTTTTTTTAAAAATCAAGTTACAGTCAGCACAGAAGAATGACCAAGAAGACAAGAAGAGATGCTCAAGTAAATGGAGAGGTGCCAGTGAGGCAGCAAAGAAGAATTCCAGTGCTGTGGGGCAGAATGGTGCTGCAGTTAGAAAAACAATGTCTGCTGGCATGGTGCCAGCATGTTCTATGGGCTTCAGGGCTGGTAGTAGCGAAGGAGTAGTTTGCAGCGGTAGTATTAGTGTAGCCAAATTTTTCTCTGCCACATCTGTGGCAGCTATGCTGGTGGGGGATATGGGAGGTGACAAGGGAAGTAACAGCAACAGCAAACAAGAAACAGTGGCTGATGAGGAGGTTGCTGGTGTCTTCATGTCTGGTGGTGGTGCTGAGCCTGATAGTGTGGAGCCAGTGGTTGAGGTGGGATATCTAGAAAATGTGTGTATGATTCATTATTATGAGAGGGTCAGAGAGCCTGGAGACAGTGAGGTTGAGGAGGACAGACCTGTGGAGGAGGAGGACAACAGTGACCGTGCTGATGATTATGTGTTGGATCCCCTAGGGGGGCCTGAATAGAAAAAGCATAAGGGTGATGATGCAGATGGTGCAGGGGATGTTCTGTGCACTAGCCTAGGAACTACCAAAGTCCCACCTCAATATTTTTGATATTCTCAAATCCTCCCAAAACACACAAATTTCCACTCCTTCCCCTCAGCTGTCCCAATCCTGGCACCATGGTAAAACACGGGTACCCAAATCCTTTGTTTGAAATTTCTATATACTGTACTTGACCCAGCTGACAAGACAGTCACTATCTGTCAGCTCCGTCAAGCATGAGTTTGTAGGGGTAAAAAGAGAAGCACATATACCTGAAGAGCAGGCACCTGTTTTGCTGGCATCAATACCAGAAGGAAGTCAGTGCAGGGGGTCCTGGTCCCTCATTATCATTAGGCAAGGCAAACAGAAGTGACAGGGCAATAGACCAGGTAGATGGAGGGGTGAGTGAGGAGGACTACAGAGAGCAAGAGGAGGATTCTGTGGATTTTCCTAGTAGTGGACATAGCAGCAGTGGTGGTGGGTTGAGTAGTGCCACCCTGAGTCAGGAAAATACAGTAATGTCATTGCAGAAAATGCCTCAAATCACTGGTGTCAGTCAAGCAGCAGCAAATACTGTATGAATCCCCAGCAGTCAAACAGCATTCCAACAATGCCATTATGATGAGTCCAGTTGTTTGGTATCCCAACCCCAAGAAAGATCCAGCCTATACTGCATAGCATGTTTGAGCATCACTCCAAGTTCCCTCTGAATCATGCTATTGCATGAGAGCTAAATGCAGCAGCTGTTGAAAGGCTGGCTATTGATCTATTGCCATTCTACTTTTGTTGAGAATGTTGGATTTTAGAGGTTGATGGCCAGTGTCTGTCCCAAACGGCAAAGTTCACCAAGAACATAATTTTCCAAATGTGCCATTCCTGAACTCAATGGGACAGTGTCAGAGATGGTAAGCCATGTCCTGAAACACTCAACATTAACATACATGCATCTCAGCATGGATATGTGGAACAGTGGCCAAAGAGCTGGTAGCTCCTACTTGTGCATTACAGCACATTGTGCACAGGTACCTGGGATGGTAATTGACTCTGGGTATAAGAAATACTGCACTAAGCCCAACTGTGGTGGTAGCAACATTCCAGGTCATTACCAACATGTAGCACTGACAATGAAGAGTATACCTGGATCACACATGGGTGAGAAAATGCTGGAAGTGCTCGCTACCGAGATTGATGAGTGGCTTCACTCCCATTCACTGAAAGCAGGTTTCATTGTGAATGATAATGACTCGAGTGTTGTGAAATGCATCAGTGATTTGAGGTTTGTCAGGGTGCCATGCCTGGCACACTCATAATCTTGTTGTGCAGCAGTTTCAAACCCATCCGGATATCAAGGAAATTTTGACTCTGGCCTGTTGCATCTGTGTCCACTTTGCCTGTTCTGGAAAGGATTGTACTAGGTCTGTCAGCTGCAGATATGGAACAAACAGTTTCAGCGCCATATGAAACTGGGTGTTGTCACCAGATGGAACTTGACCTTGTACATGATCAAGCAGTTGTAGGAGCAGTATAAAGCAATACCTGAATATCTGCTGCTACATACAAGCTGTGACAGTTGTTACACGAGGTCCCTGCACCCTAATTGGTA
Source organism: Neoceratodus forsteri (assembly GCA_016271365.2). Taxonomy (NCBI): domain Eukaryota; kingdom Metazoa; phylum Chordata; order Ceratodontiformes; family Ceratodontidae; genus Neoceratodus; species Neoceratodus forsteri. Next base: position 1,379,274,028 of record CM057455.1, read on the forward strand.
CCCACAGAGGTACACCGTAGACAGCTAACACTTAAGTATAGGTTATACTAATATTTAGGGATAAGGGCATCTACCATATAAGAGTAGATGTCAGGATATGAATGCATATTGTTGTAATACACTTTGCTTGCTAATGCACATATATTCTGCCATGTATTTTCTGTGTATTTCTTACTTGTCAGATGTCAAGACACTGTGTCCTTGAAGTAATTATAATATGTAAGATGGCATTGCCATCTTTTGGTGATTTGCACCACTACACTGAGTTATGTAAGACTCTGTATAAGAACTCTTTTGTTCTCAAACTGATGACTTTACAGAATTGTATAATGTTATCTTGGACCGTGGAGCCACCTCTAATTTAGCCAATAGAGCTCATCTCTGCAACTAGAAGTTTTTCTATCTTTTGGTAACCATATTAATTATCATAGGTATATAATGTAATGCACAAGCCTTACACCTTGGAGACCCGAGAGACCCCAAGAGACAACAGAGAAACCTTGAGGTGTAGGGAACGCTTAACACTGGCTCCCGGTTCGTATTGGTAAGAACTGCTTAGGGCAACTGTGATTTATCCCTTGGTAGTAATAAACTTGTTTATTACTCTAATGCAACGTGTCTGTGATTACTTGCATTCCCAACATCGTCAAGAATCTAAAAGTGAGGTTTAGACCTCTCAACGAATTAGCGACCGTGTGCAGGCGATATTTGGTGTTTGTAAGTTTCACTTATTGCTTAAACTTTTTCCCTGTCCCACAGGGACAGTAGAAGTACATTCCTGTATCACCTCTGTCATTTTAAAACCAGTTTGTAGTCACTTGCAAAGTCTGGCTGACTTTTTGGGTGTGGTCGATGCCGTCTCGACCCACTCCATAGCAGTTTTGAATTGCAAGCCTGCAACTAATACAGTAGCCCAGCTGTGTTTAAAGCACTCGTGCTGTGGATCGATATGCCTCACGCTGTCTTTTTCACAGTTTGAATTTTCGTTCCTTCCCACACAATGGCCACAGTATCAGATATCACCGCAGAACTGAGACTCAATGTCTCGAACTTCCTTGCCTCCCATGAAGGATGGGCTGACTTCGCGCGGGACGCAAGTCAATCTGACAACCCTATACTGGGGATTTCAACCCAGTATGCAGAGATGAGACAATCAACCAATAAGCATCATGCTAAAGGGTTGATGGTCGCGGCTCTCTACGCTGCTTTGAAAGCCTCCAAAGTGAGGTTTTGAACCCTTGATCTTCAGATTTCATCTCTTAAGCAACAGATGGGTTTGCAAGAAACAGAATGTATTAGACTGCAGCAGAACTTGGAGTCTGAACTTCAAACTCTGCGGAATGAAAAGGATTCACTATTGCATCATTCAGCCCAGGCTGGAGAACAGGAAATATGTATGTTGAAGCAGAAGTGTGAAAGTTTGAGGCAGGATAAGAGTCAGGCTGTGCAAATGAATGATTTGCTGAGTGCTGCGAATGCTCAGTTGAGTGACGAAATGGGTGAGCTGCAGGATGAAATTAACCAGGTACGTAATGATTTAGAAGTAGCTTACAGGGACAATCGCAAATTGAGCGCCGCGTATAGAGTTTTGCAAAAGCAAAAGCAGGATCAGGTTGATATGGATGTTGCAAGTGTGAATCACGATGAATGTAGAACTAAGATGGCGACACTGCGCCATCAGCGAGAGGTTCTGGCTGGACATGTTAAGGCAATGGGAGTCGTAGCCCCTGCCTTTCATTCATCATCAGAGGGGAAGTTATCTGATGTTGACGTTTCACAATACAATGCCCAGTCATGCCCCTACTATGGCCCAGACTCCACACCCAGCCACCCACAGCATGGCGGGTCCCCACCCCCAACTTCCTATGTCACACGTCGGCGACGTCGTGATGCTCATCATGGGAGACGCCAGCATGGTGGCCTCCATGATGGGGGGGAGCAGGCCCAAGCCTGGTCCTGACGGCACCTCTGGTAACCGTTATTAATGTGGAAGACAGGCAAGAGATAGAAACAATGATTGAAACTGCGATAGGCAATATCCTCTTCCTGAGAGGAGTAAAAGGGCGATTAAAACCCAGATTAGGCAGCTTTTCCAAGAGACTGGCACTCAGGAAGGTATTGTCTGCACTGCGGCTGAAGTTGCAGCTCGCACCACCTTGGATGGTGCTCAAGACAATCTACCTTTGCCTGATCGACCCACTAATCCCCTACAAATAGCCTACTTTGTTCAGCAAATTACTGACAGCATCAGTCGGATGAATCCGTCCGACAACCTCAGCTATCACTTGGAAAAGGTACGTTCTAAATGTGAGATGCTTAGCTGCTGCAGAATATGGGTCCAAATACGCCAGACCATCAATCCTGGTTTACTGGCCAAACTCCCCGATGCTGTTAGCCAGGATAGGAGCAGCTACCTTTGATGAGGTTGCAAGGTGAGCTCATTTCTGCTCACAGTCCAGGTGTAGTAGGAGTGATGCTTGCATACCCTGTGAAGCATAATGCAAAAGAAAGTCCAGCGACTTACCACCAGAGACTCTAGATGGCCTACCGAGCAGGGAAGCACCTGGCATAAGAAGCTGCGGATGTAGATCTTATTGAATATAAGACCCTGTTCTCTAGGAACATGATTTAACAATGAGAGAAAGGTAAGAATAACCACTTACCCAAACGGATAAGGTTTGCCGACCTTCTTTGGAAAACTGAGAGAATGTATCAACTGTATGTCCATGATCTGGACTACTGTTCCAAAAAGGTAGCTGCCGTGGAACCCGTTTCGGAGGCCTCGACACACTACACAGTGGAAGGGCAGGCTCAACGCCAACAGGCCCAACATCAGCCAGCCCCTCCAGCTGATAATCAACACCCCCAACAGGCCCATCAACAACAACTGCATCAACAACAGCAATGGGGCGGGAACCGGAATTGGCATAAGAACAGGAAGCATAAGGGTAGAGGTAAACCACAACAGAGAATGGGTCCTTCATATAGGGAGATAGCCAAAGAGAATCAGAAATTTCGAGAGCTCCTGGGACAAGTGCACTGTGGCAGATGCTGTTCCCACAGGCCCTTAGCGGGTGGCAACTGGCAACCCAGGCCTCAACCCGCTATGGGGACACCGGAGGTACAGGCCCTCAGGCCCACACGGTCTAAACCCAGAAGCTCCTTCCCTATATATCATACAGCACAGCATGGTGATGTGATCATGAACAAGGCCAACCTCTGCATGCTTCTGACGGTACGGATTGACAATTACAGACCCCAGTCTGTATTGTAAACAAGCTAGTCTTGGATACAAACAGAAGGCCCTGCACCAAGGCCGAGGTCGGAGGCCGCCTACTAGTAGTTTTGCTAGATACAGGTGCAGCTGTATCTGTGCTACATGATGAACACCTGGACACATCCTCTTGGTCCACCGGACGGAGGACCAACATGTCAGGAGTCGACGGTACTAGGCTACCTGCATACTGTTCTCAACCCTTACCGGTAGATCTAGGTGATTTAAAGGCCTCACACACTTTCCTACTAATGGTACCGCATGATCATCCTAGTATTATAGGGATCGACTTCCTTGCGCCACACGGCTGTGTGGTGGACCTAGCTAACATGCTACTGATACAGATTCAGGGTCAATATCATACCATTTTGATTCCTGATTCACATGTTGTGGCAACGATGTCTGCCAATGACAAAGAGTATGACGTCATAGATTTGTTCAAGAATCATGAACTTTTTCCAAAGCTCCTATCCATTCTGCAATGACACTTAGAAGCATTTGCGGTCAACAAGCATGACTGTGGCGAGAATGCACACCATCATTGAAGTGCCAGACCCGAGCATGAGAGGCCAAGGTGCAAATCCTTTTCCCAACTAAGGCCTTGCCTTCCTCATAGAGAAACGATCAAGTCACTCCCTGCTAAGGAGTAATCAGAACTTGTGTTTCCACTGCCAACTCTCAGTATGGCCCGTGAAGAAACCCACAGGTGCCTGGAGACTTACCTACATGACTATAGGAAACTGATCAGGTCACCCCCAGTTGATCCCCAACTGTAGCATTAGCACCAGATGTGCTACGACTTCTGACCCCTGACTTGAAATATTTCAGTGCCCTGGACATTTCCAATGGTTTTTGGTCATTGCCATTGGCCCTTAAGAGTCAATATAAGTTTGCCTTCACCTTTGAAGGAAGACAGTACATGTGGACTTGCTTGCCACAAGAATTCCATAACAGTCCATCCCTCTTCCATCTCCACATGATGGATGCCCTTGAGAGTTTCTCCATCCCCCAATGTCTCTTACAATATGTGGACGACCTGTTGCTGGCAACAGCCACACAGGAACAGCATTTGGATCTCTTGGACAAACTATTGACTCTCAATCAGAAAGCAGGCCTGAAATGTAACCCAGCAAAAGCACAGGTGTGTCAGAAAGAAGTACTCTTTCTGGGTCTGAAAATAACTGACCATGGTCAAAGCCCTACCTGGAAGAAGGTACAGGGATTGCAAGACTTGCCATTACCTACCAGTGTGGCAACTCTTCGAAGATTTCTAGGTATGGTAAACTATTTGAGAGATTTCATTTGTGATTTTGCTCAGAAAGCTGCTCCTCTGTATGACTTACTCAAAGGATGTGCTGTGGACTTGGGGCCCTATTCACACCCAGGCTGTGATGTCACTGAAGCAGACCTTGGCCTCAGCCCCAGCACTGGTGAACCCCAATCCAGCACTACCATTTCATCTGGTGTGCCACCTCTGACATTGCTATGTCAGCAGTGTTAGCCAAGAAGGTGCATGGCACCTTGAGACCTGCATATGCCTCACAGCTCTTGACTCCAGTGGAACAGAAGTAGGGCTTTGTGAAATAAACCTTCTGGCCACCTACTGGAGCTGTCAACACTTCCTGTATATCATTGGGTACTCGCCACTGATTAGGTCATCCTGCAATAAGCAAGAGAGGCTATCCAGTTCGGTTTGTGGGAGAAAAGACTTAAGAATAGGTTTACTAGCTATCGGAAAATTAGGGATGAGGCAGAGAGGCTGGGTGGGATCTTCTGGGGAGTATAGTTAAGGACCCATCGGAGCTGAGTGTAATCCAAACTGACCAGCCTATAAGGTTATGCTGTAGAGGAGAGGGGAGCTTTGACCAAGGTATATGTATCAAAGCTTGTAGAGAAATGTCATGAAGCTTACATAAGTATAATTTTTGTTGAGCTGGTCCTGCCCCCATGTTCGCAAGGCTCCCTGCCAGAAATTTGGTAGCTTGGGATATTGGACAATACCAATAAAAGTTTGGTAACTGAAGTCCCCCCTGATATTTCACCAGGGTTAATTTGGAAAATTCTGTTTGGGGGAGGTACTTCATATTATGCACAATTGCACCCAATATGACCAATCTGTGGCACTGACTGAGGCCAGTGTCTGTGGTGTATGCAACTGAGGGATGTGGGTGATCCTACACATGGACAGGGGGGCATACCACCAGCATGCTTGCTGAGGCTGCACAGTCCCACAGCACACTTGTGTGACTGCACCGCATGACCCATGCACCTTAACGTTGGTATGGTCATGAGGGGGCAGCTCAGCCATGCAGCTGTGCACCATTGCCATTACACACACAGCTGCCACATAGCACAGCCATACAGGATGGCCCCTCATGTGACAGTTGTAGTGTCCATGGCTCTTGATTTAGCACAGACACGTGTGTGCATACACAGATGTGAATGATGCACACATCTGTGCTGCAGGAATGTATGGCTTGCAGGTGCCTACATCATGGGAATGTCAGACCCATGACACGGCATAGACCCACACTGCCATTGGTAATGGTGTGGGACAATGTGGGATGGTGGGAGTGCTGAGAAAGCTGCATCACATACAGCCTGTGGGGAGCAGCACTGTGCAGACAGTGGGCATTAGCACCATGTGTATAAAGCACCAGTGGTGGTACAACACAGCATGCATCATGTGATGCTGCAGTACATCTATCAACAGGCATGGCAGCAGATATCAAACACCAATGCCCTGAAACAGAAATGGACATTTATCACAGCATCCAAACATGCACATACTTATATGTCTACCCACAGGTACCAGTGGTGATGTGGCAAGGCACTCATACCTTGTCATGGATAGGAACACAAGGGAGTTACCCAGCAGGTGGAAAAGGAGGACCTGGATGGTGTGTCTACAGTGGTGACTGAGGGCACACAAAAACAAACTGTGTTGTGCATGGATGCCACAGCCCAGGGTACCCCCATGCACAGTGTACTGCACAGCACAGACAGCTCGCTGCAGAGTGCACACATGCAAGTGTGTCTGCATTCTTTAATGATGACAGGGACAATGTGCATGCGAAAACTGTACAGGGTGACACCAGTTCATCACGTCAGTGAGGCACAGTCACCACTGCCACAGCTCATGCCCCTGTGGAACAAGAAGCACAGTATGATAATGATCTCAACAGGTACTTCCAGGATGTAGTGGGGTACCAGAAGGAATTACACAGTTCTGCCACAGGCATCTGGGCAGCACTACAGGAACAAAATACAGCTACCACAGAACATAAACTCAGTACCAAGGGGATCCTAATGGGTATACATGATGCACTTCACACAGTCATACGTGAGGGTGTGGTCAATCACATTGAAAGCACAGCACTACTGCGTGGTATACACGTGTGCGTGTAGTGTCAGGTGGATGCCATGGAGTGACTTAAGATGCTACTGGAGCATGGTAATGCAATTTAAAATACACAGACAGAGCCCATAACCACAATGGCATGTGCACTTCAATCCATTGGACAGGCCATGTGGCACAACCATGGACCAATGTCAGCAGGTCAGTGCAGGTATGGCCCACACACATCGGGCAATGAAGACACCTTGCTCATGTTTACCGCAGCCCCGCACCACTGGACACACACGCCAGAGGTGAACAACAGCAACACACAATCGGTGGCCAAGGAGATATGTCTGACATGGGCCAGCATGAAGGGGCCACAGACATGGCAGAGACATGGGACCACCCGGAGAACACCAACAACGGAATGAATGGCAACATGTTTGGGAGATGTGGGGTACCTTCATATGGTGATCAGATGGACACCATGCTCAGTTCCAAAGAAGCACAGTGGCAGCACATACCCAACAGTGATTGTGGCTGTGTGGATCAACAACAGAACAAGACTGTCCCACCTGCCACAGGCTCTGCATTGTGTACATCAGCCACAAAGAATATTGTACCACAACCACCACCAGCACCTGACTCAAGCAAGGGTGTAGGCAGGCATACACATTGTACACATTTGTGTACAGTTTTATTGAGTGCCTGTCACAAACCAAATGCCTTTCTGTTAACATTTTCATTCTAATCTGTAGTATTTGGGTTAGTTTAGGCCACTGAGGAGTGCCTCTAGTCAGACTTCTGTTGCTTTGGAGACAGCTACATGTATAACCTCTTAAGAGATTAGAAGAATCTTCTGACAACAATCTGACTTGTTTGGAAGGGGGTACCATTTAGAGAAGATGTGCAAATTTTTTATTTGGGGGGTGCAAATGCTGGAGAATGTGTACAAAACAGAAATTTCTGGCTACACCCCTGTACTCAAGTGCAATGTCCAGAGCCATACAGGCAATGCAGCAGGACCATGAAGCAACAGCAACAGCAGTGGATGTAGCCTCTGTCAGCACCCATTCAGCAGCAGCATATGGTGGCATACAACCAGCTGTGGAACAACACAACATGGACGGCACACAACAGGCAGGTGATGTTCAGCTGGACCAGGGATATGGTGCACAGAGTCATGTACATAGCTCCTGTAAAGCTGACCAGGAGCATGCAGCACAGGGACCACAAGGGACATCATAGTCACAGTCACCACACCCTGTTGCCATCAGTGTCCCAGGCATGGTGAAAGATGTGCACATGGGACAGACTGAAATCAATGTCAACAATGGATCCACCATGTAGCATGCATAGCCACAGTTGTCACCCGTCAAACCATGATGCTCTGGCAGGAAACAGACTAGCACCATGGTACATACCATGCCCACAAAGGGTATGGCTACACATGTCCCACATGCAGAAGCACCCAGTTCACAACTGTCATCAACCCAACAGAAGCGAGGCAGAGGTGCCAAGGACAGATGTGGTGGTGCAGGTACAGTAGTCGAGTTCCACAGTCCCAGGAAGCTGCACACACCAAGATGGTCACCTTGATCCAGGGTCCAGCCAACAATGCCATCACAAGGGCACAGAACTGTGGTCTCTGCACAGGGAGACACACAGTGCTACTGTGGCAACAAACAACAGGCAGTGAACATCAGCTGCAGCAGGAGAACACCGAAAGATGGAACTGGCACATAGGAAATGCATGATGAAACTCAACATGGACATTGGAGCCATGTCTACAGCTCCATTAGACAATCTGCAAGCAAACCCACACATACCACGCCAGACCTGGATTGTATGCCCCCATTTATATTGCAAATAATATCTTAACCATACACTGCACTGACCACATGTATCACATGAGATGTGACCTCTGTCCCATAATAGCTAGTTTGTGCAATACACAGTTAGGGCCAAACCATGGGATTCCACCTTGTTGTATGCTGATTTGGCTTACTCACATTGGAATTCTAATATGGGAACACAAGGAACACCTATCACATGGTGTGTGATATAGCACAATAGACAATTGAGACAGGCAACACTGATACACACACAGCCGTACAATGGGGGGGGCATGCACTCTGTGTGTGTTTCTGTTACATGCCAAACACCTGTAGCACACATACATAGATATGTGTGGTAACTGGAAAAAGCATTGTTACAGGTAGCCGTGACATGTTATGCAGCATGTGTTGCTGGGACGGGACACAATATGGCATGCTCCCTATGGGCAACCCAGTGGGTACATTACTGGAGGAACACAGCCATACTGGGTTCACTACAGCATGTGCATTCAGTGTATGTTGTTTATGAAATGAATGACAAAGGCTGGCCAATGCAGGGGGGGGGGCACCCCAGGGCAGCTGCGGTAATACAATACCCACAGCGGAATTCCAATATGAAACTAAGAGAACCCCTTTAGCCATGGTGTGACACATTGGACAGTACTTATATCAGGATTTGCAGTTGTATGATCTTGGGGATATACCAGTGGCAGTGATCATGGGCTATATCTGTTGTCATATGAGTAGCAATGTAAAATATGTTCAAATGGTATGTGATGCTGACATTGCACCAGTGCTGTATGTCTGCAATACAATGACTCCAATATGTGTATGTCACATCTCCTTGAGTGCAACACAATGGTACACTGTAGCAGACTTGACCATACAGGTGAGTATACAGTAGCACACATACCTCAACATACATGCAAATGTGACCCCAACAGTGCACAATAGTATGGCACATGTCATCCTTACTGCCATAGCACACCACCCAGCAATCTGTAGGACAGGTATAGCAAACATACATTGAATACATACATGCCTGTGCTATGCTGGGGGCACATCACCATCTGAGGTGGAGTATATTGGTGTGGTGCTATAGGACAACAGAGGTGCAACATGGCCAGGGGTATGGTCTGCCACTGGAATGGCTGACACACATGTGTAGCCTGTGCTGCATTGTGGTGCCTGTGCTACATGCTGTGTCCATCTATCCAAGGAATTAAGTGGCCACACTGCGTAGGTGGTGTATGACCATGAATATGGCAATGTGGCCGTAGCCTACAAGGACAGGTTTTACAAAGGTATGGCAGACACCCATACATGCATTGAGTAATAAGGTGTGACAGGACGTTGGTACTACTAGGTTTCCCCCACAGTCAGGGGCATAGTGAGGCATGAGGCAAAGCTGAGAGCTTTTAACCTCCTGATCATGGTGGAAAGCTAGTACCAAAGCAGTCTCAAAATGATGCAGGATAAAGAAGCTTATTATGCATATGCAGTGATAGACAGTTTATGAGGAATTTTCACTGTTACAGGACACTTTAGAGGACTGGCCCCTAAACAAACTATTCGAGAGCGAATTGTTTATTAGAGTATCAAAAGGTGAGATCATGCTTATATATCTGAATAATAGAAAGATAATCTACAACACTTTCATGATGAAATATGAATAATTCTGTCATTTTTTATTAGTTTCATTTCCTGGTTTCTTTTAGATTCAACACAAATCTATTGTTCCATACTAGTCAGTTGCTATGAAGAAATCTTAATGGAACATTTCAAAATACCAAAAAGGACAGCTTTTAATTTAAAATAAAAACAAAGGAAAAATATGCAAGCAATAACACATGATGAGGTGTGGGTTATCTCCTGATAAGAGCACACCCAGGCACATTATCAGGCATGAGGTGCTTGGTAGCAAGCTCGGGTAGCTGGAGGACCAGCCGAGGGGAGAGGGATCGAGTGCCCGATGGGCTGCTGTCCCTCTGCGAGGAGGGTGGGTTGCACTCCTCACTGTGATACCACCACCTGGGTGACCACAGGTGGTGGTGGTGCAGACAAGGAGGTAGAAACAAAGGAGGAGTGGACGTCAACCGAGGGTCCAGAGCGGAGGCATATCTCTGCGTGCCCGAGTCTCCTTGGTCCCTCCTCATGTGCCAATGTATACAGGGGAGGAGGGACCAGAAAAAGCAGAAAAGACCCACAGTGATACCTGGAGATGTGCCCTGGCATCACATAGACTAAGTCAGAGGAGGAGCCCAAGTCCGTTCAACACTTGGATGAAGGATGGGAGTTTTGGGGAGCCTCCCACCCCACTTGGGAGGTAATCTGAGTGCTGATGGCAGAGCAGACTTGTGAGGTGCTTATAGTTCCTAGGAGACCTGGCTGGCATGAGTCCTTCGGAGTCCCCAAGAGAAGGTAGGCACTGCAGTGTAGAAGGGGGCATCAATAGAAAGTAAAAAAAAAAAAAAATGAGGTATGAGGTGCTTGCTCCGAGTGCCTTATGCACCTCGGCGTGCTCTTATTAGGAGATAACCCACACCTCAGAGTGTGTTATTGAGCTTATAGAATGGGTCCACTAAGTAACTATTTAAGGAAAAAAAAGAAATAAAAGCCAAAAAATGTAAAAAAACAAACAAAAAAAACTAACTTCAGGTTTAATACCTTAAACAATAAAAATAGTCCCCCTATTGATAATTTATGATGGCCAGTACACAGGCAACACCCACCCAACACACAGACAGAGAGGCAGAGATTGTCATCCCTCTCCCCACACTCTGTATCTCTCTCTGGCACCCCCCCATTTTTGTAAAGTGTGTCCCTGTGAGGAATGGGCAAAGTGGCTGTTCATTTGAGCATGAGCATCCCGTTACCTTTACAGCGAGTATGTCCCTTGCCAGCCATCTTTGTTACCGCGTTCATAATCGCGGTTGTGCAAGATCGGGACACTTGTTTGGCAATTGTAGTGGAATCTGCAAGTTTTCAATAAATGTTTTACTTTGAAAAACTGGCATATTGAACAGCCAGTCAAGGAGTGGGTCTGGATTTTTATTTGGATGCGGCGTCAGAGGCATCCTGGCTGCAAGCGCATGGCATGGCTTTGGTGCGATTGCTGTTTTTATCACAGCAGCACAGGTTAGTTTTGTTTCAGAACCTTTTGATCTTCAGTTATTTTTGTATCAGCTAACGTTCTGTGGTTGCTTGCAGTGGGGGCAGACCAGCGAGTCGGGGGTGGCCCAGATTGGCTGGAGTGGGGTGGTGACTGTTCTCCAGCTCGGCCGGAAAGGCTGAGATACTTTTAAAATTTGGGTGTTGGCACATTGAGGCACAGTGATTTGTGAAGTGAATTGTCCTGACTGGCTAAAGTAGTGCTGGCTGGTACAATATGCCCTGATAAGGACACAGTCACAGGTACCTCTCAGCCAATCAGGAAGTAGAAATATTGAGACCCATTTTATAAAGGAGCATATTATTGTATAGTTTTTGAGTATGAATTTATTAACAGCACAGCACTGTGGGCCTGAGGAAGTGGTTGGGCCCTAAAATGTTGCCCTTTTTTGTGTATGGATCAATTTCTTAGCAAAAATCAGAAGATTTTGAATATATTGGAGTTCATCCATCATCATTTTGAGACTGCTTTTGAGTGTCACAGTGTGGATGACCCAAGACCAAATATTTTTATCTCTTCAGAGGAAGGGCAACCTGAGCCTACATTGGAGTAAACTGAGACACCTAGTACCACCAACATCCCTGAAATGCCTTATTGCTTATATAAAATGGGACCATAGGCAACTGTTAGAAAACATAGAAACACAGACTTTGATGGCAGATAAGGACCGCTTGGCCCAACTAGTCTGCCCATTTCCCTACCTACAGGATAAGCTGCAGATCCTAGTTAACCAACAGCCTATTTCTTCTTACCCTCCACAAGTATTGCCTTATGTCTGTCCCATGTATTCTTGAATTCTCCCATAGTTTTAGACCCCACAACCTCCTCAGGAAGGCTGTTCTATGCATCCACCACCCTCTCTATGAAAAAATACTTCCTCACATTGCCCCTGAACAGCCCACCCTCTATCTTTAAATTGTGTCCCCTTGTTCTTGCACATCTCTTTTTCTGAAAGATGCTACCCTCTTGGACTTTGTTGATTCCACTGAGGTACTTAAAAGTTTCTATCAAGTCCCCCCTCTCCCTCCTTTCCTCAAGGTTATACATATAAAGCTCCTTTAGTTTCTCCTCATATGGCTTCTCTTGCAGACCCTGCACCATTTTAGTTGCCCTCCTCTGGACTGCCTCTATCCTGTCTATGTCCTTGTGGAGATGGGGTCTCCAGAAATGGACGCAGTACTCCAGATGGGGTCTCACCAACTGTCTGTACAGAGGGATAACAACTTCCTGATTTCTGCTGGTGATGCATCTCCCTATACATCCCAGTATACCTCCACCCCTCCTTACTGCCTTCTCCCATTGCTTGCTAACCTTAAAGTCATCTGATATGATTACCCCCAGGTCCCTTTCCATTTTTGTTGTTGTTACTACCTCTCCCCAATTGTGTAATCTTCCCCTAAGCTTTTGTTTCCCAGGTGCATTGTTTTGCACTTCTTTGCACTGAATCCAAGCTGCCATATTTCTGACCATTCCTCCAAACTTGCCAAGTCCCTTCTCATCCTTTTCATGCCTCCTTGTGTATCAACCCTGTTGCAGATCGTTGTGTCATCTGCAAAAGGCATACTTTTCCTTCCAGTCCCTCTGCAATGTCACTTATAAAGACATTAAAAAGGACTGGACCCAGTACTGAACCCTGCACTACCCCACTAGTAACCCCTCTTTCTTCAGAATAGACTCCATTTACAATTACAGTATGTTCTGTGTCCTGTTGTCCAGCCAATGTTTTACCCAGGCTACCACCCTGGGACCCACTCCCAGGCTGGTTAATTTGACAGTTAATCTTTTTGTGTGGGACTGTGTCAAATGCCTTGCTAAAGTCTAGGTAGGCCATGTCCACAGCCCCTCTCTGGTCTACTACTTTGGTCACCCAGTCAAAGAAATCACTTAGATTCATCTGACATGACCCTCCTGCTGTGAACCCATGCTGCCTTGGGTACTGTGCACCACTGGCTTCTAGGTACTCAACAATTCTTTCCTTCAGAAGTGATTCCATCACTTTCCCCTACCACAGAGGTCAAACCGACAGGTATGTAGTTTTCTGCCTCTGTCTTGGTCCCACTTTTGCGAAGGGGAATCACATCTACCTTTCTCCAGTCCTCAGGTACCACACCATCCTCCCATGATTTGTTAAAAAGGGTAGTCAGTGGTTTCACTAGTTCTCCCCTTAATTCTTTTAGAATTCTGGGGTGAATTCCATTAAACCCCATTGCTTTGTCCACCTTCAGTTTTAGGAGTTCTTTCAGAACCATTTCTTCTGTGAAAGGACTGGGATCAACCCCCCTATCCAGGGTGCTTCTATTAATTGGATTAGGCACCTCCCCCTCCTCCTCTTTTGTGAATACTGAGCAGAAATATTCGTTCAGTATCCCTGCTTTTTCACTGTCCTGCTCTGCCCACCCACCGTCCATTCTATTCAGTCTCACTATCCCTCCCTTTGTCTTTCTACGCTCCCTGATGTACCTATAAAAGGTTTTATCCCCCTTCTTAACCAAGTTGGCTATCTTTTCCTCAGTTTGGGCCTTTGCTATTCTGACTTCCCTCCCTGCTTCCTTCTGCCTTAACTGGTACAGCTCTCTGTCCTGCTCCTTCTGTGTTTCCTTATACTTCCTGAATGCTATCTTTTTCTCCCTGACTTTCCCCGCCACCTCATTTGAGAACCGTAGTGACTTTTTCTTTCATTTTGATTTGTTTATTTGCTTCACACAAAGGCTTGTTGCCTCTGTGATGGCAGTTCTGATGTTTCCCCATTGTTGCTCCACCCCTCCTTCTAGCCTGTTTGCTAGTGCTTTTCTAAGGCACTCTCCCATCTTGCCAAAGTCAGCCCTCCTGAAGTCCAGTACCCTCACTTTTGTATAGCTTTACTCTATAGCTGAGTTTATCGTGAACCACACTGTTTGGTGGCCACGTGTTCCCAGGTGGCTACCTACTTCTAGATGTGAGATCCTCTCACTGTCCCCATTCGAGAGTATGAGGTCTAAGATTGCTCCCTCACGAGCGGGTTCCAAAACTAGCTGTCTGAGGCATGCCACCTGAAGGGCATTGAGAATGGCCCTGCTCTTGGAAGTGGCTGTAGCAAATGTGCTCCAGTTAGCATCTGGCATATTCAGGTCTCCCATTAACAGTATCTCCCATTTCTCTGCCATCTTAAGAATGCCTTCTATCATATCTTTGTCCATTCCTTCCCCCTGACATGGGGGTCTGTATACAAACCCCTGTGCAGACTGTGGTGCCATTTCCAGTCTCTAAGGTGACCCACAGTGCCTTCTCTCCTCCCAGTTTACTCTTTTGTTCAGTTGTTTTTATCCCTTCCTTTACATAGAGAGCCACTCCCCCCTCCCTGTCTCTCCTGTAGGTTATGTACCCTGGTAAGTTAACATCCCAGTCATGGTTCTCTGTGTACCATGTTTCTGTGACTGCTACGATATCCAGGCATCCCTCTTCCATCAAGGCCACCAGTTCAGGGAGCTTGTTGCCCAGACTACAGGCATTGGTACTCATTAGCCTCCATTTCCTGATGGTCTTACTCCTTTTTGCCCCATCCCTGTCCTTATTGCCTTTGTCACTTTCTCCATTTACCCCTGCCCTTCTCCCTATCGACATCTCTGTCTTGGTGTTTACCTCAATTACTACCCTGACTTTTTTGGGGGGTGCTAGGACTTCCCTGTTCCTTTCCAGTGCCTCCCCCCTTGGCTAGTTTAAATGCTTGCCAATGAAACATTTAAACCTATCACCTAGGATCCTGGTTCCCCTCCTGGACAGATGCATCCCATCATGCCAGTATAGGCCTGCGTCACTCCAGGTGGACCCCCAGTCCCCAGTGAAGCCAAATTCCTGAGCTCTGCACCAGTTTTATTGAATCCCATGGTGTGGAGCACCCTAGCCTCACCTACACCATAGACAGGCAGCACCTCCGAGAAGGTTACCATGCATACTACTTGTCTAAGGCCCCTCCCCAACTCCATAAACTCTTCCTGCACTGCTCTGATCCCTTTCTTAGCCAGGTCATTTGTCTCCAGGTGGACAATGACATCCAGCTCCCTCCCCTGTGCAGCTGTTCCATTGATCCTGAGGATTCGCTCTGACGAAGACTCTTAAAGTTTTCAAAGCCACAAAGCATATTATAAAATGTTACTAAATAATATAAAATAGTCCCTCTACAAATGTGTTTCACTTGTCAGTCATCAGTCTTTCTTCACATTCAATACGTTGTGTGATTGTTTACCATGCAACAGAGGAATTCGTAGCTCTGCATTATTTCAGTGGTAAAATGCCCTCCCACACACATGCATGGAATAGTAACATGGAATAAATGAATTCAGACTTCTTCAGAGTGCCACCGGCATGCACACACAGACACACACACACACAGGCCTCAAGTGGAACCAGAACCTCAGTTTTATTTATTGCCAGGTAAAGAGCGGGGAGTTCTCTGGCAAAGTGGTAGGGGTAGGATGAGTTTTCATGGCTGTCAGAGGAACACCAGCAATGGAAACTCTCAATAGTACTTGAGGTTTTATATTTGTGTATGTGTGTAAGGGGCTCATGAGTGGAAATAACATTTAATTATTTATGTACTTTATTTAATGTAATAGACTTTCATTGTTTGGGCCTAGTTAACATTTGTTATATGCCAGTAAAGGTTAGCAGCCATGTTTGTGATGGAAAGTAAGTGGCTTATGAATTTTCTGAGTTGCCCTGGTTGGCAGAAACTTGTTTTTAGCAACTGGTGGTGCTCTCTTACTGTCATGGCTAGAACCAAGCCTCAGCCAATCAGGACACAGGGATTTCCTTGCCCATTTTATATTACATGGTGGACTAGATGACATTGTAGTGCACCACACCACACATAAGAGGAAAATAGCCTGTCTACATACCAGACACATTGTATCACGCATGTACCACACAGCTGCCCATGGGCAGACGACCATGGTGATGCATGATTGATAGACACACACACACAGATAAAGTGCAACAGAACTAGGAAACACTGCTGAACAACATCAACAACATGAACATATCACCTAACCTATGAACACATGAAAAAGCCAGCAGAAGAAGGCCATTTGGTCCATCAAGTCCATCAAGTCTGATCATGTTGCAGGGTTCACAGCTTGAGCTACTGTCCCTCCCCACTCTTCCCACTCCTCCCATCCTCCCTACCCATGACTCTTACCCTCCCCCATACCTGTCCCAGCCTCTCTTAAAGCTGCCCACTGTCTTCAATGAGATTACCTCTTTTGGCAGAGCATTCCAAATGTCCACCACCTTCTCTGTGAAGAAGTGCTTCCTGACCTCCCTCCTAAACCTCCCACCCTCCAGCTTAAGATTGTGCCCCCTAGTGTTATGGTTGCCACCCAGCTTAAAGAGACTGTCCTTATCAACCTTATTTATCCCTTTCAAGTACTTGAAGTCCTAATCATGTTCCTCTCTCTTCTGTCTTCCAGGAGTACATGTTCAGTGCCCTCAACCTCTCCTTGTATGCCTTACCCTGCTGACCAGCTAACATTGTTGTAGCCCTCCTCAGGACATTCTCCAGGTTAATGTCCTTTTTTTTCAACTCTCTCTTTTTCCGCCTTACTCCCTGTCCCTCCGCTCAATCAGATCCCCTCAAGCCTCGCACACTCCGTGTAGCACCTCAGGAGTCTGCTCCTATAGTGCAACCGCTCACTCAGTTAGACCCTTGGTGCCAAGATAACTCCTCGGGTGGGGTGAGGAGAGGTCCCCCTTTTACCTCCCTCGATCTGCGATTGAACAGGCAGTGCACAGCGGAGTCTGCCCCTGTTGTTGGCTGGAGGACATGCTTTGGCTCTGGAGGGGTCGTCACCTAGGAGTGACGGGGTCTGTTTTCTCTGTTCTTTGTGAGCCATTATCCCGCAGTTGCCTGCACTTGAGGAGAGCCAATTGGGAGGTATGCATCAAGACGCAACTCCTCCCAGAACTCTCGGCTGATGTCTGCCCCTCCCATCGCTTGTCTCGGCTGAACTGCCAATCTCAGGTTCACCCGTGAGATGGCAGTATAGAAGCTGAACCAGCGCACAACCCTCCCCAGAGAGGGAGAGCCACTGTTGGGCACTCAATCCCTCTCTCCCCCTGCCGAGTCCCCATAGCCTGAGTCCATAACTGAACCCGGGTCACCAGCATGAAGCGAGGTGTCGGGTCCAGTGCCTCAACCCTCAGCGCTACTGGGCCAGCCATTAATGTCCTTTTTCAGGTGTGGGCACAAGTACTGAACTCCATACTGTAGATACAGCCTTACCAGTGACCTGTACAAGGGCAGTATAACCTCCTATCTCCTACTACTGATCCCCCTAGATATGCATCCCAGTATCTTGTTTGCCTTTGCTGCTGCTTTCTTGCACAACATGGAGTGTTTCAGGTCTCTAGTGATCATCACTCCCAGGTCCTTTTCCTCCTCTGATGCAGATACTCAGACTCCACCCAGGTAGTACTCTGTCCTAGGATTCTTGACTCCAATATGCATAACTTTGCATTTCTTGGCATTAAAGCCAAGCTGACAGATCTTGGACCACCTCCCTAGCTTTGCCAGATCTTTCTATAGGACCTGTATCCCTTCAGCTGTGTCCACTCTCCCACAGAGCTTGATGTCATCCACAGATAGGCACATTTTGACCTTAATGCCATTTCCAATGTCATTGATGAAGACATTGAACAACACTGACCCCAGCACCGAGCCCTGCAGGACCCTACTGATTATCTGTCTTGTGCCAGATAACTCTACCCCCACAATCACCCTCTGGGTTCTGTCCTTCAGCCAGTTTTCACCCATCTGGCCATCTTTTCCCCAACCCCAAGATCTACCAACTTCCTGATTAACCTTTTGTGGGGCACAGAGTTGAAGGCCTTGTTGAAATCAAGATAGAGGATGTCTACTGCTTGGCCCCTGTCTATTGTCTTAGTGACACAGTCAAAGAAGTCAATCAGATTTGTTTGACACGATCTCCCCCATGAACCCATGCTGCCTCGCATCCTGGAGACCATGCTCCTCTAGATATTCCACAAACCTTTCTTTTAGTATGGTCTTCATGAGTTTGCCCACAATGGAGGTCAGACTGACTGGTCTGTAATTCCCTGGGTCGTCCTTGGGACCACTTTTGTGGAGTGGCACTACATGTGCTGTACTCCAGTCCTGCGGTACTACGCCTGTCTCTAGTGAACTATTAAATAGGTCTGCCAGTGGCCCTGCCAGCGCCTTAGCCAGTTCCTTTAGTACCCTTGGATGTACTCTGTCCTGTTCTGGTGATTTGTCCACCTTCAATGCCAGCAGCCCTTCCCTCACTCTATCCTCCTCTATCACTACATCTGTGTCCCCCCTCCCAGCTCCCGCTCCTTTTATCCCTCCTGAAGGCACTGGTCCTTCCTTCTTTCTGGTGAAGAAAGAACAGAAGTATTCATTTAGTATCCCTGCTTTTCCCCCATTATCCTCCACCCTTTTCTTAAGCCTAATAACCCCTTCCTTCTCGTCCCTTTTCTCACTTGTATAGTGAAAAAAAGCCTTCTCCCCCTTCTTAATTCCTTCAGCTATCTGCAGCTCATTCTCTGCCTTTGCTCACCTGACTTTATTATTTGTCTCACTAGCTAACCTTAGGTAATTTTCTTTATCCACCTCTCTCTTGGTGTTCCTGAATTTTATATAGGCCAATCTCTTTTCCCTTACTGCCTGGGCAAACCTAGAACTGAACCAGCTTGGTGCTTTGGCCCTTGTGTTCTTACCCCTGAGCCTAACGCACTCATCTGTGGCAACCAGTATTCCTTCCTTAATGATGGACCACCTTTGGTCCACCCCCATATCTGCTCTGATGCCCACAAGATGGCTCCTTAGCACTTCACCCATTTTCCTGAAGTCCACCCTCCTGAAATTCAAGATTTTGGTCTTAATCAAGATGCTTTCCCTGCCATATACAACTGGAACTACACTGTGCAATGATCACTTCCTCCCAGTGGTTCCGTGAACATTAATTCTTGTACATGCTCCCCATTTGTGAGCACCAGATCAAGAATTGCCTCTGTTCTTGTTGGTTCAGTGATGTTCTGAATCAGGAACCCACTCTGCAGTCCTTCCAGCATCACCTGACTCCTAACACATGTCATGGATGGTATGCTTCAGTCCACCTTGGGCAGATTGAAGTCCCCCACAATTACCACCCCTCCTTTCCCTGCAGCTTCTGACATTTGTGAGCACAGTTCCCTGTCCTTCTCCTCATCCTGACTGGGTGGTCTATAAACCACCCCCAACCTCACCTTTCTCCATCTATGAACCTTAACTGAAACCATAATGCCTCCACCTCCCCTTCCTCCGACTCCCCCTTCATGCAAATTATTCCCTCCCTGATATAAACCTCCACCTTCCCACCTTCCCTACTACCCTGTCCCTCCTGCAGTTTATATCCAGGGATTGCAAGGTCCCAGTCATGGTGTGCTGTTGCCCAAGTCTCGGTTACTGCAGCTATGTCCACCCTCCTGTCCGCTAATAGTGCCTGCAGGTCTTCCATCTTGTTTCCCAGACTCTGTGCATTCAGAAACACCCCCCTCCACCTAGAATATGACCTTCCTTCTCTTTCCTCTATTCTTCTATTCATATTTAACCCCTCTGTGTGCACCTTTCCACGTATCCTTGTTATGTGTTTCTCACCCCCTCCACCCTTGGCTAACTGTGTTCTTTTCCCTTCCACCTTCTCCCTCCAGACCTCTTCCATCACTGTTGGGGGTAGGTTCGCTGACCTCTTCCTCTCAGAGTCTGTGGGCTTACACACTTACTGTCCCCCCGTCAGTAGTTTATCTATGCATAACACAAAAACAACAGCAATAGCAGGGACATATTACTCACAGGTCTCTGCTTAACTCTCTACAAAGAGTATAAGCAAGCAATAACTGCACGCGAGGTGTGGTTTATCGCCTGATAAGAGCACGCCCAGGGGTGTACTAAGGCATGAGGCGCTTGCGCTGAGTGCCTTATGCCACTGGGCGTGCTCATCTGAGGCGATAAACCACACCTCGTCGTGTGTTATTGAGCTTATAAAATGGTCACATCTACTAATTATTTAATGAGTAAAAAGAAAAAAACATAAAGTAGTTAAAAATAAATAAAGAGGGTTTAATAGTTCAAATAGAAAAAAATAGTCCCCCTATTAAGTCACTAAAAATGTGTTTCATTTGGATTTCTCAGCTAAGTTTTCTTTATTTTTATTAGTATACATTTTTCTTTAAAATTGTGTTTAATATATTTAAATGGAGTGAGCTGTCGTTTCCATGACAGCCAGTATGCGTCTGTCTGAAGTGCAACCGTGTTCATGATGTTGCTGCATCTCTATTCGATCCCAATAACTAGTGTGAAAAGGAAATGTTGGCAGAAATAGAAACTGGCTAATTTATTTGATTGTTATAATGTTTGTCTTTTTAACATTGGTAGTGAATTCGGTGACTTGATAGAAGTGCGAGGAATGAGCGTGTAGTGATTTGGTGACTTGATAGGGTCTGGAGGAATGGCGTGTTCTTTAGCTTGAGGCTGGCAGCCAGTGTGTCCCTTTACAGGTGCCGTGAACTAGCGTTTCCAGTTTTTTTCAAAGACGCCATGATGCAGACAGTACTGTTTTCTGTTGTTTTTTCAAATCACACTGGACAGAGGGGAACACTTTTGGTTTAGAGGGAGAAGTATTTTACTACAGATGTGTTTTGTGGATAAGGTTTAGTTGCGGGATGAGTGGGTCAACTGAGTAATATGGAGTTCCAAGTCAGGATAATGCAGTATCAGAGGTGGAAATACAAAGAGAAAAGGCTGTGTGAGTAACATAAAATAAGAAATTTGAACTATGTGTGGAAAGGGGGATGTTTTACATGACCAGCATGGTTAGTGTGCTGTCGCGAGTGCCGTTGGTCTCGATAGACAGAGAGACAGGGTATTGTTGCCATCTATGTTTCTTGTCACTTCAGACTATTGATTTAGCGCTGCCACTCGCTCAGCTGTGCCAGACTGTTTTTTTATTTTCACTTGGCACAGCTCAATGATTCGCACTTGTCAAAGGGCAGACTGGCAAGCATTAGTGCCGGTTGGGTACAATACCAGGGATTAAGGACTCGGCTACGAGGGTGAAACAGCCAATCAGTGGCTTCGTTTTTTTTGCCAATTTTATAAATGGTAATATAGTACAAACCACAACACTGCATGACTGTCTACTAACATGAACAACATGAACATGTTAACAGTCAAAACAGATCTGCACAGAGCTGAACACTTATAGCACTGCAACCCCGTAAATCACCTACCTGAATGAGTGTCCACATATGCCAGCATGGGTTGAAGTGCTGCCTGCAGAAAATCCACATGTTCCAGTGTAGGGCATAGTTGGTCACCTAACCCCCTTGCCAAGTCCTATAGCCCCTCCCTCAAAGTAACTGTAGTGCCTCCAACACTCCCAGTATTTCCATCCTGCTGTTCAGCTGGGGCATGCTGTTTGTCTTATACATCCAGCACATGCTCCACAGACCCCATTGTCACATCCTCCACTTCAAATGTAATGTCCTCATTGTCCCCAACATCATCTTGCTGTGCAGAACAGTTGCCACATCCTGAAGTTCCTCTCCGTCCTGTGTTAGCACATCACCATCACTCCCACCTACTGTACATGGACCGATATGACTGGTAGCCATTGCTGTCCATCCCCATCCTCTGCTGTGCCTCTGAATTCCCAACCCCCTGTATCAGTCTGGCCCTCAGCCTCTGCAGCTCTGCTTCTTGTACATTGGTCATTTGCCCTTGTCTCCAAATGTTTGACACACCACATGGCTAGTTCAAAGGATCGCCATCATGGCATGCATGCATGGGAACCTCTAGCAAGAGGTCAGTGGCACCTACAACAGAGCAGATATTGCAGCATAAATGTTCATGCACAGGGGGATATGACAAGCTGTACCGCATATGTGACCCATGATGCATAACC
Source organism: Neoceratodus forsteri (assembly GCA_016271365.2). Lineage (NCBI taxonomy): Eukaryota > Metazoa > Chordata > Ceratodontiformes > Ceratodontidae > Neoceratodus > Neoceratodus forsteri. The sequence goes on from CM057455.1 coordinate 1,379,296,607, forward strand.
CATCCGGTCATGTACCCAACATGCCCAACCCCTTGTGCCTGCGATGGCAATTCTGCCACAACAGCCACATCACCTACCTGTACCTGAGGCATGCTATGTGCTGTTGCAGACAACACACCGTTACCCACCAAACACAACACATGATAGGCACAAAGACAGGGTAGATGTCCATGTGCAGTTGACATTCCTTTGATATACCTGTGGTATGCAGATACCCAGGGGTGGGCCACTGTGACCGATGTTCCATGGCATGGCTCAACATGCACATTATGACCATGTGCCTGCAAGGCCTAACATTTGTGTACATTCACCACAATATGTGATGGATATGTGATGGACATGTGCCACTGTTGACCATCTGGTGTGCTATCATGGACATACATGTGACCACTGACATTTGCATTGTGCATGTGTAACTTGATGCTATGGCCCTAGACACACACAGTAACCAGCCTCACAGTTTACACTGCCATGATGTACACCACGTGTATAGACATGATGCAAAGTGAGCCATGCACTATGGGCCCTCATGTACACCCCAACCCCAAACTGCATATGATGCATTCCTATGGCCACCCCTGCACCCTGTGTACGGTTGGCACAGAACCCAGCATTTGCACCAGCACTGCACCATACATTGTTGCATATGTTTCCATGGCCTGTACTGTGCATGTCACATGACATACCTGTCCAACTGGGTGCCAGCCAGTCATCATCATTTCCACATGGCTGGACATCATCAGGATCAGCTGGGCATTTCTTGGTTGCTGACTGTGCTGCCTGTGGTCTTGTGAAGACAGAACAGGGATACAGCAGGTTAGCATGCATGCAATGCTAGGTGTATATATCCACCTATTAGGTTATACACCGTGTGTACCTTTATGTACCTGTTTGCCAGGGCCATACACCTTGCATCTGTATATCTGCCTCCCTGGCCATAGTCCTTAGATGGCTGAGCAAGTAAGTCTCTTTCAATGCTAGGTTGTTACAGTGATATTTTATCTGCTTAGCAGTTCTCCGTATGCCACTGGCCCTGTGCAATTTGGTGGCAATGGTGAGCCATACCCACTCCCCCTGCCTTGGGGTGGACTTACCACTGCCAGGTGGCAGCAGTATATGGGATCACTGCTCAACAAGGTTAATTAGAATGGTGGTCTCTTCATCACCAAAGTTTGATGCCCTTGTCCACGAGGACATGTTTGAGGCCTACACAGGTATATGTTGCCTCTAAATCCTGCCTGTGATACTGTTTCAATTGAGTGCCATGTGTCTTCCATTCTGTTATGGTCTGTGAATGCTGCTAGGCCCTGGTCTGCATCACACACATGCATATGCACAGACAGCAAAGTCACAACAAGCTATGATCGTTTCACCATGGGCCGCACCATGTGCAAGAATCGGCCGGTACATTCATGCACATGGAAGCAGTGTGCGCAGGATGTGGCACAATGTGGTCACACATGTTGTGATGTGCCAGATACCATGCACGTTGCAATGTGGCACATTATCACATACACTGTATGTGTGCCCTTCAATGACATTCACAGCTGCACTCTCTATGGTGGTGTACCTTGGCAACACATGTAGACAGGGTGGTTGGAACTTGTCTGTCGGGCACTCCCCTGCATCATTCTATTGCCACCATGTATGATCAACAGCATACAGCACACAGTGATAAGCCTGTCATACTGCCTGGGGTGGCTATCCTACCCATGTGTTTCTGCCCATACATCTATCTGCACTACATTGTGCACTTTGCCATCCTGATGGAGGGCATGAATCATGTATGGCTCTGTGGTGCTGTGTTTGGTGTCCCTATATGTTCAGTGGATACAGGTATGTGGCCACTGGGTTGCCAGGCCTGTCATCTGCACATCTAGGACACCACTTATGACCGATGTGTGACGCATGGACATCCAATACGCCCACCATGACAGTGTATGCCAGGTGCCTGTATGCACCCAACACAGTGTCACATGGCCCACCGACATCTGTACCATGGTCGTGCACTGTCCTAATGGTATCCCAAACTGTATTATGCATGTGTCCACAACACCCACCAATTACCTGACTCTGGATGTTGTGTCCCATCATATCAGTTCCTGTCCATGTTGGCCAGCATGGTGGCATGCAAATGTGGCAAAGTGTTAACCCTAGCCTCTCCTGTGGGTGTGACAGAACCACCTGGTGCTGCACACAGGTGATGGGCACCTTTAAAGATACAGTGCAACCATGCCCTGTGTGTGGCCCCAGATGGCGACACCTCCACATCACCGCAGCTGGGACTGGGTCTATATCCTTCTGTATAATTGCGCCATGTCCCATGATGATGTTGGCACTGTGATGAGGCTGACCATTTCATCCACAGTTGTACATTGGTGCAGTTCTCTCATCAGTCCTGCCACCTTGCCAGTGCTGCCTGTTTCATGACACCATGATGTCTGTGTTGTCATGAGGGATGCTGTGGGATGGTATGTGCCCACCAGTCCAAGGTGTGGCTGTCACAGCACACTTGGTGTGCCTCACACCACCCAGGGTGTGGTACACAATATTGCTGCTGTCGGCCTAGGAGAAGTGGGCTAAGATGAGGTTGGCCAGATCCTTTGCCTCTCCAATGTATTAATGTTGCATTAAGCCTCAGGGGAAAGGTGCTGCAAAGGACTGAAATCTACTACTACTACTATATTTAAAAAAACATTTTCTCCTAGTGTTTGTTGTAGTCAATAGTTGACTACCAAGCACTACCTACCCCAACTCTGGAAAATAATGCCCAAGCCCTTACCATAAAACTCACTCCTGACCCAAATAGAGCCCCACTAATCCTCACAGTTGTATATATCCCCCCCCACAATCAGTTAGCAGCAACTCGATCCCTAGTGGACTACCTAACCACCCTCCCACATAAGCAGAAGCAGGTACTGGTTGGGGACCTTAATATAAACTGGTTGTCAAGCACAGCCTCCCATGCTAAGGGAATTTTTGCCTCACTGGATCTATCTCAACTCGTATCCAGTCCCACAAGGTTCAACCCCTCTAATAGTTTGGGCTCCCTGTTGGACATACTACTTACAAAACGCCCTCACCGGGTCATGGGCCTAATAGTCCTTCCCAACTCCCTAAGCGACCATTCCACTATCCTATTCTTCTGGTCTTGCCATCTACCAAAACCACCATCCAGTGTCACCCCCCTGTTGTCACTTAAGACCGGGAAGTCTCAATAAACTCAAACTCTACCTGGCACACTGTGACTGGTCCTCAATCTCACTGGCTACCAACAGTAATGATGCCCTGACCTATTTCGCCAGTGTCTTCAATAGTGCCTGTGATGTTTTTGCCCCCATTTCAATAGTGTCCTCCAAGAAATGCAGCATCCCATGGATTACCCCAGCCTTGCTACAACAGCTAAAGGAAAGAGACGCTCTGTGATACCGTGCCATTAACTCTAGGTCTCAGTTCGATAGGCAGGCCTACAATGCTGCCCAAAATTGGTGTACTTGGAAAATAAGGAAAGCCAAGGCACTCCACTACAGAACTACCCTGGCCGCTTCCTGGGGTAATTCTCGTAATTTCTGGGATAACATTAAAGATCTCAATGGGAAGTCTCGCCCCCCCCAGCCCAGCTAACCATTGATGTCAATATCACCATGGATCCTGTTATCATTGCCAACTGCCTCAATTCCACCTTCTCGGATCTGAGCCAGATACTACCAAAGAATTTTTTTGACCCCATCCAAACCGTCCCGAGACCTAACCTACCTGGCCCTTGTTCTGCCTCAGAGTCATTACACCACGGGCAGACTGGGTGGGCCGTATGCCCTTATCAGCCAACACTGTCTATGTATCTATGTAACTCAAGCCAAACATTACCTATTCAAAGCACTCAGTGACTACCTTCAATAAAGACAATTTCAACATGAAAATTCTTTTCCGTGTCCTTGACACACAGTTCTAGCCCCACTCACTGACCTCCTAAACTGATCCCTCTGCCTGGGTCAATTCCCAGATGCATGGAAAACTGCCGTTATAACCCCAATTCTAAAAAGCGGTGACTGCACTGCTCCTAACAACTACCGACCCATCTCAATTCTGCCGCCACTCTGCAAAGCCCTAGAAAAAATTATAGTGGACCAATTCACTGAATACCTTCTCACCTATAACATACTATTCAGGGAACAGGATGGCTTCAGAGTGGGTCATAGCACCATCACAGCCCTTATAGAATTTTCCAATGCTCTGCACTCTGCACTGGATAAAGGGCACCTCACTGGGGCTGTGTTTATAGATCTCTCAAAGGCCTTTGACACAGTCTCCCACCCCCTCCTCCTGGACACACTCCAACACCTAGGAGTTGGCCACGGTCCTCTCGTCTGGTTCACCAGCTATCTCACTAATAGGTCCCAGTGCGTCAAAATAAACAAGACCTTGTCATCCACGCTACCGGTACACTCAGGGGTACCTCAAGGGTCAATCCCTGGTCCTCTCCTTTTCAGTGTATATCTAAATGCTCTGCCTGGCTCCTGCACTGGAAACATTCTCCTATACACGGACGATGCAGTACTAATAGCCTCCCACCCTGACCCCACCACCCTTCAGAGCTCCCTACAAGACTCTTTCAAACAGATTGAAAACTGGTTGTCATCATCAAGAAAACAAAATCTATGCTATTTGTGTACCGACAGCACAAGGCCAGAGACTGCCCCATTAAAATTCTATCCAACTCACGTGTCCCCCTGGAACAGGTCTCAACCTACAGGTATCTGGGAATTACATTTGACTCCTCCTTTACCTTCCATGAGCACACCAAAGCTCTCACCTCGGCCGTCAACATATGCATAGGCCTCTTATACTGGCACAAAGACTGCCTTCCACCCGAAACTCTACACCTGGCAGTAACATCCTTGGTCATGTCCCTAGTTAACTATGGCCTTACAGTCTTTTCAGCTGCTGACACCACAGCGCTTCACCAAATCCAAATGGCCATCAACAAAGCCTGCCGACTCATCTCGGGTGCAGACAAATGCACACACACCTGCTCCCTCTATGCTCTCGCTAATATTCTCTCACTAGAGGAGTGCCTTCAGTACCAGACCTGCCTACTTATAAAAAAAGTACACCTTGGACTAACCCCGATAGGTGTTGTGGCCTCACTTCAGTCAGCCACTCCACTTGTTACTACTTGGGCTGCCTCCAAAACTGTCTGGAAGGTACCAAAGGTCAGGCATCCCTAGCGCAAAGATTGTTCTTGTACAGAGCTCCATCATGGTACAATACCTTCCCCCAGGCTATCTCATCCATTACCAAGCTTGATTCCTATAAGGCAGCACTAAAATTGCATATTCTGGCCTTACGTAGCTGTCATTGCACCCACTAACCTCCTCCAATGTAGTACATAACATTAGGACCCACCTGGCACTACTTTTGCCCTTTCTGAGGCTGCCCCGATTGTGTACTACTGAGTCACCAGTCGAAGGTCCAACTAGCTTAATCTAAAAGATCTCAAGACCTATCTAAAAAACCTGACAATACCTCTCTGAGGTAGCAACTGCATCTAATTTTGTATCAATTGTGTAAATAGATCCTAGCTAAGCTGTATAGGCAATTTACCCTTGTCTGATTTGTTTGTACTATGACTGTGTATTTAGAACCACTTAGACTGCTTTGTCGATGTTTCGAACCTTACTAATTGTACCACACATGTATGATACCCCATTGTACCCCGCTCCTAATTATTTCCTATGTCAAAGTACGGAAAGTGTTTTGTTTTTCTTTGTGACGTGGAGCCTTTGAAAATGAGTCTATGACTCAAAGGGTTGTAATTCCTATGATTTTCAATAAATAAATAAATAAATAAATAAATAAATAGATGCTGTTGTGGTACAGTCCCTCCCTGATTTTTCTTGTCCTGATGGAGGACCAGGCCTAAGTGCAGTCCCCCTCCCAACCCACACACATGCACAGACCATTCCCACCCTTAATAATTTTGAAGCACCATGGCAATGACTGCAGCATCTTGGAGGATAGCCATTCCATGCAGATTAGTGCAGCAGCTCTGGAAGGTCAAGCCATAGAAAGTGTGTGGGTAATGCAGGTAGTAGCTGGGACGTTCAGCAGATATGAGCACAGTGAAGTTAACCAGGGATGCACCTCTGTGAATCAGGTCAGTTTGGAGTGGGGAGGGGAAGTTCATATAGGTATAAAACAGTTAATGCTGATTTTTATACAGGCAACAATAGTAATGCTGTAGGACTGGAGATAGTAGTGTGCATAATGGGACCAGAGATGTTAGTGTACATTGCAGGGCTGACTATTATGGAAACAGAGTTGTTTATTGTTTGTGGGACAAGAGCTGCCAGAAGTAATTTGTATTCTTTCAGCCTTATGGGATCAGTAGCAGAAAAAAATTAACTGTGGGAGGTTCAAGCGGCACCATTGAATTGTTTTGAGTGACACCACTTTCAGAGTCAGCATGTGGCAGTTTACCGAGGCTGAATCAAAATGTTTACAATGAAGCCCTGATGGGTAGTTTGGGGAATTCTGAAAGTAGTAGTGTTATGGGAACATATATTTAGTATGACTTTGCATTAGAGAGGTTGCCATTTTGTTTTACTATTGTAGCAATTGAGAAACTAAGAACTATGATGGCATAAGAACAGGTAATGATGTAAGGTCAACTATTCTGAATGAGAGCAATAGCTGACATAAGAAAGTTGACTGATGCTGGGCTGGAAGTACATTTAAACCGTAATTGTATGGTGAAATAAAATCATAGTTTGATTTACAGTACCTCTCAGCCAATCAGTTCCCTGCTTCATTATTTCTCTTTCCAGAGAGCAGGATGGAACAGGAGTGGGTTGGGGACTGTGGCACCAGCCTGGGGCAGCCCATGTGTTGTTGCCACTACCTCTCATTTGTGAGACAAAATAGTTTGCTGTTTGTCTGTACTTGTCATTTACAGGGTTCATTTTTGTGTTCTGTGGTTCCCTGTGACATCTCCGTGGTTGTATTGAGTGGCAGGTCCTTGATTCTGGGATGGCATCTCTCTCAGGTGAAGAGCAGTGTTCTTTTTTTTGGGGGGGGTGCCAGCCGTTCTGACCAAGACTTCCTGGCTAGTGGCATTCCCATGCTGAAGGGTAGTGAAGAATATGGTAAGGGTGATGGATCTGCAGTTTTTGTTTCCTTCTGTGGCATTGTGGGTTTTCAAGACAGGAGTGGAGTCTCCTCAGGAGTGGTTCCCCATTGTGGCAATGAGGGATCAGAGCTGAGAGTGGAGCTACATCAGTGGTAGTCTTTCCAAGGAAAGGAAATTGTTTTCCACTGAATTGAGGATTACCAAGGTGGGAAAGATAGTGAAAACTGCAAAGTAATGGACACTCACTCCTCAGTGGCTGGTGCTGCTAAAAAAAACAATCACATGGAGGACACAGACTCAGCACACCAAATACGCAGGGCTACAGAGACTGTCTCAGACAAATCCTCATTGTCCAGCAGTGAAATGCTGGGGTAGTTCTGTGACTCCATACTTTCTTATTTTCTTCAGCACAATAAACTCTGGCATTTAGTACTTACTCTGTAGTCCTCCTTATTCAGTACACTATGCCTGTGTCCTCCACGGGAAAGGTGATGACCTGCACAGATTGTGAACTTCTGTCCCCCACAGATTATTGATTGTATTAGGATATTTGCCCTGGCTGAATTCAGTGAGAGGTGGACTAGATTTTGTGAACCCTGGGGTATAGTCACCATGGAATTTTATCTGTTGCAGCTTTGGAGGACGCTGCTTTAAACTATTTATTTCTGAAGCTTTGAACATTGGCAAGTATATCTTGCAGTGAGACTGTTCTTTTGCTTGTAAGTCCTTTGGTTCTTTAATATGTAAATGGGCTAGTATGTGTACTGTACAGTATGTCATCTGTAAACTGTATGAACTTAAAGAGGAACTCTGCGTAAAAGTGTTACATTGCAGAACTGGAATAAGCATACCCCCAGTAAATCTCATACCAAACAGGTTTTTGTGTTACTTCATTTTAAAGTTATGGGCTATTCTGTAACCTTAACTTCACTACCTGTTCAAAAAAGCCAGTTTCAGTGAAGAGGTGCTGATGATGTCATCTTCTGAACTGAACTCACAGTCTAGCCCTCCCTGTCAGCAAGCTTATAGGACCGGTTTCTCCAAAGTTAAAAGATCATTCTGCAATGGTTTTCACAAGTAAAACAGGCAGCACCATTCTAAAAACAGTGCTATAGAATCTATGTGTTTCAGGTTTTGTAACAAAGTTTTTTGAAATTCAACTTTATTAGTTTTAGAGTAACAACAAATCACAGGTTTCATCCAGAACTATACATAGGGTGACAAATATCTTCTCTATATAACAGAACAGTAAATGGGTCATGAAATGGAAAAAAAAACACACCCCTATAACTATACAACTACCCCTTCCCCCCAACCCTAACCCTCCCCGGGTGTGCTTATTTTATTAGTAATGTGGTATTAACACGATGCCATTAGGCGATAGGGGTTAATCTTGGGATAAGTGAGGAAACAGAGCTTCAGAGACAGAGCCTAGATCACCGATGCAAATACAATGTGTACAATTTATCCCATCTTTTGTGAAATAAATCCATACGGTTGCAGGAACTAGCAGCGTCTCTCCATATTAAAACAGGTTGATAGGTCTTTCAGCCATTCGGTATATGTTATGGTTAATTGGTCAGTCCAATGCTTGAGGACCAGTCTTTTGACCACCATAGAAATTAGTGCGATATGGAATCTGTGCTCTTGGTTCTCAACTTTGCAGTAAGTACCCAGGATGCATATTTCGGCAGTGAAAAAACTGTCCAGACCCAAAAGAGGATCCAAGTTGGCCTGGATAGAACACCACAAGGGGGTCACTTTTTCACATAGCCAAAAAATGTGGAGTAAATTCCCTTCTGATTGTAAACATCTGAAACATAGGGAGAGAGGTAGTTTCCCTAAGCGAGCCAGCTTGATCAGAGTGTAGTACATGTTGTTTAGTATGTGATATTGAGTAAGCCTGAACCTGTCTTGGGTATGGTATTTGTGTAAATCTGTCCAAATCTGTGGCCAATTAGGGGTAATGTCCGGTAAGAGAGAGGTCCAGACACAGGAGCCTGAGAGTGAGCTCGGGAATTTAAGGTCCAGTAGGTAGGAATATATTGATGAGATGCAGTGAGGTTTGGAGGTTAAGACTTGGATTTGGGAAAGGAAGGGACTGACCTGTGAGCTACGGAATTCAGGACCAAAATTGGCATTAATAAGATGTCTCAGTTGGTATATCTTGAAAATCTTATTGTTAGGGAGGTCAAACTTGGCTAGAATATCCGGAGAGGAGAGAAGAGCGTCCTGAGAGTATAGGTTCTCAACTATTGCCTCTTGGATTTGAGGAAGCCAGTCTGGGGTAATTATCGAGCCGCCTAACTGAATATTGGGGTTCGGGATGAGGGGTTGAGCCATGTCTCTTTTAGGGAAGATTTTGAGATAGTGAAGGCACTGAGAGAGAGTTTTGAGGGAAGTGATGATGGTTGGGTTCGAGATTGAGGGTGGAAGTGCTACCCTGGGAATGAAAAAAATTGTCTGAGAGCAGAGATTGGCCTCCTGGAGTATCCGTCTTTCGATCTGGAGCCAAATTGGGGGAGGTCCTTCGGCCTTAATTGGGAGCCATCTGCCCAGTTTGGAGAGGTGGGCTTCCCAATGGTAAAATAGTAGGTTAGGAAGATGAAGTCTTCCCTTATCCCTTGGAAGGCATAATTTAGAGAAAGAGCATCTGGTAGTTTTGTTTCACCAGATAAATTGAGAAAAGATGGAGTGGAATCATTGTAGATATGAGAGAGGTAACCAGGGCCCAGTAAACTGAGGGGTAAAAGATGCGGGGAGGACGCTCATCTTAATGATGTTAATCCTGCCCCAAAGAGATGGGAAGTTTGGACCATCTTTGCAAATCTAACTGAATGTTAGACTTTAGGTCATCTAGGTTAAGCTTCTTAAGTAAAGCTGGGTCAGAGGTAAAGTGTATGCCCAAATACTTAACTAATTTAGGAGACCATCTCATACCGAATCTAGTAAAACAGTGTTTGTGTGTAAGGGGGTTCAGAGGGAACACTTCTGATTTTGCAAGGTTCAGCTTATAGTGGAAGAGGTGACCATATTGCGTAATCACCTGGAGAGCGTGCGATAGTGACTTTTCGGGGTGGGCCACATGAAGTAGGACATCATCCACATAAGCAGAAAGAACCAACTCCTGTTGTTGCACCGGGCAGCCCTGAATATGTGGGGAACACTTAAGATTGCAAAGAAGAGGTTCTAAATACAGATTAAACAAAAAGGGGGAGAGGGGACAGCCTTGTCTAGTACCAGTAAAGAGGCAGAAGACCGAGGAGAAGACCCCATTGCAATAGATCCTAGCCGAGGGAGATTTGTATATAACCTGAATCCACCTAATGAACGGAGGTGGGAAATCCATCTTGGCTAGTGTTGCCCACAAAAAATCCCAGTTAACTCTATCAAACGCTTTTTCAGCATCTAAAGAAATTAGAGCCATTGGAGTATGTGATGATTGGGCAGCATGTGAGATATGAGAAAGGATTCTAAGATGGTCAGCAGGAGAGCGGGCTTGCACAAACCCTACCTGTTCTGGGCTCAGAAGATGAATCCAGATCTTTTTAATCCTCTCGGCTAGGATCTTAGATAGGATCTTCATGTCACAGTTTAAGAGAGAGATGGGGTGGTAACTCGCAAGGTCTGTGGGTGGTTTGTCTGGCTTAAGGATTAACACGATCGTGGCTTCCAGTAAAGTAGGGCCAATGGTATCGGCTTCAAACATGTAGTCATAGAGCTTAAGGAGAGGGGGGGCTAGTTCCTTGCTAAAGGTTTTGTAAAAATTAGAAGGGTAGCCATCTGGACCAGGTGCTTTGTCAGGGGCAAGGGAAGCGATGCCGTTCTCGACCTCAGACAGAGTGATAGGGGAAACGAGCGCACTTTTGTGGTATGCAAGAAGGCGGGGAAGCTCAAGATCTTCTAGGTAAGTCTCGATGTCTAAAAGGGGTGCTGGGGGGGAGTGCCTACTGTAAAGCTTTTTGTAAAACTCCTCAAAAATCTGGGTGATTTCTCTGGGGGTTGTTTTAATTAGTTTCTCTGGGGTTTGCAGCGTCAGGATTAATCTCGAGCTCTCTGTTTTGCGTAGTCTTAGAGCCAATAACCTACCGCCTTTTTCACCATGATCGATATATTTGGATTGGGTTTTTAAAATAGCATACTCAGCCTTTTCTTTAAGTAAATCCGCATACTGGTTCTTTATTTTTAACAAGGATTCAAGTGAGTCTAAGGGGGAGGAAGGAACGTATGAGCTTTCCATTTCTTTAATTTTGGCCAATAACGAGGCAACACGTGCCAATCTACATCTTTTCCTCATGGAGACCAATTTGATTAGCTCCCCTCTGTAGTAGCATTTCAGGGAACACCAAATTGAGTCCATCCTCGGAGTGGAGTTCTTCTTGAGTTCTAGAAAATTAGAGATGAGGTCTTTAATATGGGAGACTGTCTGGTCTTCCTTGAGAAGTTGGGTGTTGAGTTTCCAAATAGTATCTCGTTGAAAGTTTGGATCCGGAGAGACCCTAGCCCAGACTCTAGCATGATCCGACAACACTATCAGTTCGATACTCGTCTGGAGGAGGCCAGGGATGAGTGACTTACTGGTCAAAATGTAGTCTATTCTAGACCAGGAGTTATGTACGTGGGAGAAAAAAGAAAAGGACCGGAGTGAGGGGTTATTAAGTCACCAAGGGTCGCAAAGGCCCAAGAGCTGCATGAAGTCTGATAGGGCCTTTTGAGCTGGAGTTGTTTGTCTCTTTGGTTCATGGGATCTGTCAAGAATTTGACAAGGCGGGACATTCCAGTCCCCTCCTAAAATTAGATGTGAGGGTAAGAAAGTACCAATTTTGTCCGCTAGGGTCATAAAAAACTCAGGACTCCCTCCTACTGGTCGATAAACAGCCGAGCACAACCTTACAGTTGTTGAGACACCCTTTAACCAGTATAAACCTGCTTTCTGGGTCTGCCAGCTCTTCTTCCGCCAGGAAAGAGACATGGTTTTTGATTAGGATAGCCACACCCTTGCTAGCCCCAGAGCCACTCGCTGAAAAAACTTGGGAAAAGCCAGATCTGATTAGCCAGATTTTTTCATTATTAACCAGATGGGTTTCCTGAAGCATAAGTATGTCAATCCTGAGTAAGTCACAATGGCTAAAAACCTGAATCCTTTTGGCTCTATCTCTGATCCCCCGTACATTCCAAGAAGCTGTTTTAATTGACATCATAGCCATTTCTGAACCATTAAATTAAGAAAACATGGATTATTATATCTTCGAAATGAGAGATAAGGGTAGCACACTCTAACCCCCCCTGTAAACCTGTCTGAACTGTAAAGGAAAGAACATTCAAACCTCTGATGTACAGAGATTGGCCAATAAGAGCAGGTAACAATATAGGACCATTGAGAAATAATGTTGCAAAACCAGAAACAACCTCCCCCCTCCCCCCAGTGAAAAAAAAAACAACAACCAACTATATACAAGGTGGTTCCAGGCTTGAACAGGTAAACCATGAGAGAACAGACCACAGGAACTTGGAACCAGAACCCCAATGGTGAGACCCAGGACTTTCATAGACCAATACCAATCGACTATAATATTATTACAGGGAAGAAGGCATAAGCTGTTTGAGTAAGTCAACCAACAAAATGTGGAATGGAATCCCCTGTTATAGACCTGAGGGTCACCATATCCCCCGTTAATAAGCTCGTGAGGCAGCTTCCTCTGAGCTTGTCACAACTCCGGGGTTCCCCTCCCCATCCCATCTAACAATGGTGAAATAGCAGCCACGCATAATGGTGGTCAACAGGAGAAACAAAAAGGGAGAGAACGAACTAGGTTAGCGGTTTCAGTCAGCTCCTGCACGAGGCGTATGACACACGCTCGCTGACTGTTTTAACCAGTCGCCTACCGTAATCTGCAGAGATCTACTACCAGAGAAAGACTGGTCTCCTGTGTGGAAAAGAAACAAGGGGGTATCTGCCCCCATCTATCATTAGGCAAGTAAGCGATCCATCGTTTAGACGAGGCCCTGGGGGACATGATATGCAGCAGGACCAAAGTCGGTACACAGCTAATCCAGCCAGTCGGAACAAGAAAACCCCATCCTAAAGGTTCCGGGATCATGCTAAGTGAATCAGGGGAGCCGAGGCCTGCCAGGATCGAAATCAGGGGTGTCTTATATTCCACATACCTCGCAAAACCCAACCTCCTCCCACCGAAACCAAACAGGCAGGCATTATGCCAATCTCATCTTTATAAAAGAAAGAACAAACAGCCGTAGTGACAACTGATCCCCTAGAGTTCAGTTCATCTCTCTTTAAACAAGTTAGGAAGCCTGGAGGTTAAGTCTTTAGTGGCCTGGTCGGGGGGACTCATAAGTAAATGTAGAGCCTTCAATCATGACTTTCAGGTTAGCTGGATAGAGCATCCTGAAATGGATACCTGCCGTGATAAGCTTTTGCACAACAGGATGAAAGGCAGTTCTCTTCTGCCTGGTCTCGATCAGGAGATCTTGAGCGACTCTTATCTTGGATGTTCCCCAGGCTATTGCTTGTAGCTCGCTAGCCTTGGTGAGGACATGCTGTTTCTCAATAAAGCTTAAGAACTTGATAATGATCGGGCGGGGAGGAGAATCTGGTGGGGGCCTTGGTCTCAAAGATCGATGAGCCCTTTCAAGGTGATATTGGGGGTTGAGAGGTGAGGGGCCAACAATTTTAAGCAGAAATTTTTGGAGGAAAGCAATGGTATCTGGCCCTTTTTCCAGCTCTGGCAACCCAATAATTAGGAGGTTGTTCCTCCTACTGCACCCTTCCAAATCCTCCGTTTTGAGCTGGAGCTTCCGCACTTGCTGCTTCAGTGAAGTGGTTTCTGGCTCCACTGTGCCCCTCCATTTTTCCTAAGGTATGAGCCTGGCTTCTGAATTGATCATCCTGCTTTTAAGGGAGGTAAGGTCACCCTTAATAGATTTTAACTCGGAGGTGATGCTTTCCAGTGCTTCCCGAAGAGGTGATACCTCCTGGAGAAATCTTTCTTCAGAAAGAGGGACTGCTGAGGGAGCAGTGCCACCCGATTTGCTTGAATTGCCAAAGGCCTGGTTCCTCACTTTCTTAGGAAGCTTTTCCGGCGTGTTGGGAGGAGTGTGCCGCATCACGGCCTGCTTCATCTCTTCCTCCATCGCCATGATAAAGCTGTGCAATGCCGGGAAAGACAGATGAAAGACAAAAGGCAGAGATTAAGAGAACTCCGACTGCTATTATTTGTTGAATTAGGAGGCTAGTATCGATTTAAAATTGATTTGGAGCTGATGGGTGGTGGGAGCCCAGAGTGTGCACAGCCTTCAGGCAGCTTGCATCATGTGACCTCCCCAGGTTTTGTAACAAAGTTGGCAAATTTGTATTTCAATGCCTTTTTGGTGTGGTTCATTTCTCCAGAATTGCAGGGTGCTGAGCCAGCATGCCTCCAGGCTGCAGATACCATGTCAAGTCTTACTCTGCAGTGCCTGTTTGGAAGTTGTATTGCTACAAGTGTTGCAAAGTTGGTAATTGCATTGCTGTTTGTCAGTGTCTGCTTTACAATAAGTTTTAATAGGGGCCTTATATGTGTTAATTCCTACTGGGGTGGAAGTGTTAGCACTGGTAAAACAATCATTGTGATGTGGAGTACAACACAGATGAGCCTGAATATAGCTCAAGTAACAGCCGGTCAATGAAATAACAGACAATGAGCTCTGCTCAACTGAGTATCCCATTCATTTATATTTTGATGATAAATAAAATATTGATTGAGTGATTGAGTGAGTGATTAAGCATTGAGCTGGCTATGGCACAAAAACTCTTAGTAAGGTTTCAAAACAGCACTACCTCTCCCATTTACAGGGTGATAGAATAATTGACTTAAAGTGCCATCCTGAGAAATCACCTCAATTGAATGATAGGTGTGAATGATCACAGCCTTTCACCACATCAAAGATATCCAGTCTGCAAATCTCACATTAATGTGCTGCGACTTAGCATCCAGCAACCCAGGAGAAAAGGACCACTACAAAAAAGCACCAAAAATAAAAATACAAATTTAAGTTTGTTACAAAACCTGAAGCACACATAGTTTTTAAGACATTGTTTATTGAATGGTGCTGCCTGTTTTACTGGAGAAAACCATTTGCACTGAGTTTTTAAACTTTGGAGAAGCAGGTCATGTAAGCTTGCTGATAGGAAGGGCTAGACTATGAGTTCAGGAGTTGACAAGTTGACATCATCAGCACCTCTTCACTGAAACTGGCTTTTTTGAATAGGCAGAGAATTTAGGGTTGTAAAATGATTTGTAACTTTTAAACAAAGTAACGTAGGAATCTCAGTTTTGGCATGAGGGTGATTGGCACTATGTTGATCCATACTCTGAATTTACTGATGCCAGTAATTTGTGACCATAGTCCCTCTTTAAACCATCAGTTAAGAGGTGACATTACATTCTAATAAGCCTTAACCTAATTTCGCAGTTAACTATATATTTATCACAGTTACTTGACAATTCAATGATACAATCAAAAGTCATATGGTAGTGATCTTATATGAGGAAGGTATGGATGGGGAACCAATGTGTAATAAGAGGTCTTAATATAGTATATGGTTAGGGCTTATTGTAGATGAAACTCAGTGGTTTTCTGAATCTTGCTGTAATTAGGATAGTTCACAGGTAAAAAAAGTTGTTGTACTATCGTTCTGATGTCACATTGATAATACAACAACTTTTAAGCCTTGTCCTGCCATCTGATTGGTTCACTCAATGTTGCTCTTAGGAGAAAAGTAGGCAAATAGTGGCAAAGTGATTTTGTGAGTGCTGAGCAGTGCACTGCTGTAGCTGAGACACAGGGAGGCCCCTGTCACTAAAACAAATTAAATTATTTTTTTTTTGTCATTTTGAAAAATAAACAGATTTGTCACAGGTGATCATAACTGCCACATAGGAATTCTCCTCTCTGACATGGTCTTAGTCACTCAGAATCTGGCAAACCAGACCAAGTGGGACAGATCAGAGAAGCTGGAATGAGTGGGAGTGAGAGTAGCTCCAGAAAACACTGAAGGTAACCACCAAATAAAAAAAAACACACAAAAAAAGAATGGATGAGCAACCATATACTATAAAAACAGTGAATGGGTGACCATCCACAACTAAGGCTGTGTTACCATCTCGGCAGTTGATGATATCATACAAACCTCTTGAGCTTCACTCTTGAGGTCTGTATGATGTCATCAGCTCCCTCAATGGAAACACAGCCTTGTTACGGATGGTCACTCATCCACTTTTCTATATGTTTAATGGAGTGGTTTCCATGGCATATATTAAGTGGCCAGATGATTTAGTATTGTGGCCATTCTATGTATTTCATGGCACAGGAACTCAGACTATGTGGGTCATGTGGCAGTTAGGTTTTAGTGGCCTTTGGAAATTTCAGGTAAATATTTATCACTTGGTTACTGAGGGTATTTGCACCCATGTTGAAATCTTCCTTACTGATTTCTAAATACTGTGGATTTATATCCCTTTAATTAACCCTACTATTTTCAGCCTACTCTTTTTAACACAGCTTTTATGAGAGATTAATATATGTTATGCACCAGTTTATTGCAGTTAATGACGAAGTAAAGCTCGAAATAGAAGGAACAACTGTTAAACAGTTTTCTTTGAGTTTCCAGAATGTTATATAAATCATGACAAAGTTGCAATGATAGAAGATTTTAGTAGTAATTTTCTATTGAGTTATGCATAGTCTGTACTTCTGAACATGAAAAGCTGACTTTTATTTCCATAACCATAAATTATGATGTTCAGAATATTAGACTAATAGCATGGTTTCATTACCAGTAGATATTTTATCACTCTTTTTTGCTGTAAATCTAATGAACTTTTATCTTTACTACAATACATTTCTTGTATTGTTAGAGGTTAGTTCATATATACAGTTGCTCTAGAAAGAAGGAAGGAGACTGAATCAGTTCCTCGGCTACAGCAAAGACTTTTCACATTCATCAAAATTCTGAGAAATAACTTTTTTTCTTATGCAGAGTGAATGCAAATTAACCTATCCATATTGGATGCATGGAATTGAAACTGGTCAGCTGTTTACATGAAGATATGTTTATTTTCTTTATGTTGCACTCTGAGGTATATACATACATGCGTAATTTGCAATACTTACATACTTTAGAGGTGAAGGTAGACCACTGTCCCATTGAGTCCCTTCCTCCTACCTTTCTTCGAAATGTTTGGTGAGTCTCAGCTTAAAGTCCATTATGGTGTCAGCTGATAACACATGCTCTGGTGGTCTATTTTAGGTGTTCCCTGCTCATTCTATTAAGGTATTTTGCCTGTATTTTCCCATAAATCTTCCTTCCTTCCTTCAATGGCATTAACTGCCCCTTGTCTATTCATTCTTTTGTATCTTGAAGATTTTTTATTTATTTATTTTATTGATTTGTACATCGGTTTACAGCTTTGTGTCATGGCTTTATTCCATTTACATAATTACAGTGGAGTCAGCCAGGATGCAGCACAGTAAATGACATCTCACAAATTCCTGCATGACAAGAGAGCTTGATTGCCACTGTTCCTTGCAGCATACTGCAGCATTCAGCAGACATACTGCAAGGTTCTGTGCTGCATCCTAGCTGACTCTGTTGCCAATACTATAGTCATGTCTCTCTTAATTCACCTCTTTTTCCTTTAACTTTGTATTTATTATTTTTTTATATATTTACATTCATGATAAATCATAACCAAGAATGTATAACATAAAATACAGTGGATATAAAAAAATTAAAAAATGAGAAGACTGTGTTTGTCCTCAAGAAGATGAGGAGATCCAATAAAAAAACTCATTTTGCAGCTTTATAATTTTAAAGCATAAAAAGCATGCCACACCATAAGTATCATAAAATGATTTATTATCTATCTAGTTAAATAACCAAACTCATAGCCCTTGCAAGGGGTCAAGACATTTAGATGAGAATCTAATATTCAGAAACTCATACGATATTTAAGAAAAATGGATCTGACTTTTTTTTACATATTTTTTGCAATCAAAATGATTTGGGGCTTGGGGGACAGGACCTATGGGGAGAGGCTCGAAGAGCTAAATATGTACACACTGGAAGAGAGAAGGGACCAGGGGGACATGATAGAGGTCTTTAGGTACATGAAGGTGGTAAATAGGGGAGGAGCAGTCAGGGTGCTTCGAAGGAAGGAGGAGGGGGCAACTAGAGGGCATGGGTGGAAGCTGGAGGGGGGAAGATTCAGGGGAGAAAGAAGGAGGTGCTACTTCACTGAGAGGGTGGTGGAGCCATGGAATGTGCTGCCCAGGGGGCTGGTGGAGGCAGAGACGGTGGAGGGGTTCAAGAGGGGGTGGGACAGGTACATGGGAAGGGTTCTGGTAGCAAAATCAAATGCAGCGAGAATATCCAGAACTGGGAAGGGAGAAGCCAGAGAAGGTGAGGGGGCAGCAAGGTCAGCTCCCAGGGTGGGGGCTGACCAAATGAGCAGATGCAAAAGACAGTTAGGCCTATTCTGCTGGCTTTAGTATGTTAGTATATCATCAGATATTAGACTATCCAAGTGTTGGCTTCAGTAAATCAGTAAAATCTGTGTCTGTGTTCATATCTTCAGCCTTTTCTGATATTTGGTGAGATCCCTTTTTAACATACGGACATACGATGGATAGGATGGAAGAGACTTGTTGTCCCCACCAGTTTCACTGGCAGAATTGGCATTCCCTAAATACTGTGTATGTCTAACATCATTTTCAATGTAGTAGTAAAAATTTTATTCATGTGACATGAATCGGAAACTCTGTTGAGCTAAGCTGAGTTCCATGGAGATCGACATTGCATACATTGTAAATTACATAAAACTTTCAAATTTCACTATAAAAACATATTGAGGAATCATTAAATCAGTCATAGCTAATGATGCTAGACTGAGTTAGGACCAAGGATTAGAGTAGTAAAACGCATACACAGTACATGATGCATGACATGTAAGAGACTATTCCATTCTGATTTACACAGTATATATCCACACAGGGTTATGGTGTTAAAAAGGCATAACTGAAAAAATGTTATATACATCACAAGATAAGAAACATCAACCAGTATCTAATTGTGATCAGCATGATGTTTTCCCTGTTTCTTATTTGAGATACTACCTTTTTATGTTTGCTTGACGCATGTGCAAGAAACATAGTGCCATCATTCGAGATACCGGATGCAGTGGCATACAGTTGAAAGGAAGGGCTCTGCTTAAGTGATCAGAGCTCCTCCCGACGCATGCAGACACTCAAGCACTGCATTTTTCATGCTTGTGCTCGTGCGCGCTCCCCCCAACGCACACACTGTATGGTCGAAGGGGTGCCCAATCCCGCCGGCTCCAGGCCCCCTAAAAAACAAGCCTTGCTGCTATGCTGGGAGCCCACCCCAGCATGCCAAACAATGTAACGGACAATGGGGTGCCAAATCCCCATCAGCTCCATGTCTCCAGGCCCCCAGAACATTTCCAGGTTCCACACTGGGAGCCCACCCCAGCGTGGCAGAAACTGTTATGGCTGATGGGGTGCCCAATCCCCAGTCAGCTCCAGCCCCCCCAAGCAGCCTTCCCAATGCCATGCTGGGAGCCCACCCCAGCGTGGCAAACATCCTATGTCATCTTCCTTTAAAATAAAGTCCCTGAAAGAAAAAAAACAGCCCCTCGCAGTCTCGTTGGCCCACACCCACACCCACCCACTGCACACCCTGCATCCCCACACCCCCTCACCCCATACTTACCTCCGGACTCTGGCGCAACTATCTTCAGTGGACCAGGAACACATCTGCACTCTTCAAAGCCGACCACAAACTGAGGAAATGCCGGTAAGCTGTATAAGGTAATAGATAGGGTTTTTTCAACTTTGATGCATATCTCAGGCATCTTCTGGAATTTTTTCACCAAATTTTCAACATGGGGTTTTTGGGACTCCTCCTCATGAATTCTGTCACTGTCATGGCAGAATTAGCTTCAAGGGTGATTTCATGGTCACTGCATGGAATCACCCTTTGGGACTGATTAACAGAACAACAGTACCAGTGTTCATGAGATGGGCCTCAAAAAGCCTATGTTGAAAATTTGGTGAAAAAATTCCTAAAAATTCCTGTTTTATGAGCATGCATTGTGCAGTTCCTACACACGCTCGTAAGTTTGCGAATTTTTAATATTCACACTCTGGATTTTCAATATTACCATTTTAACAAGTCTCCTTATGAGCAGTACAGCTGTCATTTTTCACATCTCACCCAAAATGTGTTTCCACGCATATAGCGCACAATGGCGCAGTCAGTGTGCGAAATCAATGTATGGGACATGTTAAGAAAATCACAGTGACAGTGTTCATGAGCAGAGGTCTTAAAATGGCTATGTTGAAAATTTGGTGAAAAAATTCCTAAAAATGACTGTTTTACCAGAGTGCTTGCACACTTCCTACGCACGCTCATAAGTTTGCAAATTTTTAATATTTGCACTCCAGATTTTCTACATTGCCATTTTACCACACCTCCTTATGAGCAGTACAAATGTCATTTTTCACATGTCGCCCAAAATGTGTTTCCGTGCATATGGCGCACAATGGCGCAGTCAGTGGCAATCAGTGTTTGGGACAGATTAAGAAAATCAGAGTGACACTGGTCATGAGCAGATGTGTTAAAATGGCTATGTTGAAAATTTGGTGAAAAATTCAAAATGACTATTTAGAGCTGATATATGCAGTTCCTACAACACGCTGGCAAGTTTAATTTGTAATATATGCATACCAGATTTTCAACATTGCCATTTTACCACACTTCCTTATGAGCAGTACAGCTGCCATTTTCACATCGCACTCCAAAATGTGTTTTCACATGTAGCACACAATGATGCAGTCGTGTGCGAAAACAATGTTTGGAACAGATTAAGAAAATCACAGTGACACTGGTCATGAGCAGAGGTCTTAAAATGGCTATGTTGAAAATTTGGTGACAAAACTCCATAAAATGACTGTGTTATGAGTGAGCATTGCGCAGTTTCCATGCACCCTCCTAAGTTCATGAATTTGTCATATTTTCAGTCCAGATTTTCACCAGTGGTATTTTTCCACACCTCCTTATGAACAGTACAGCTGTCATTTTTCACAACATGGTTTAAATGTGTTTTCACACTTTCAGTGCAGAAATGCGTGGTCGCTGTGGGAAATCATTGTTCGGACAGATAAAGAAAATCACACTGACACTGTTCATGATCGGAGGTCTCAAAATGTTAACAATCTGGTGTAAAAATCCCCAAACTAGTTACATTATGGGTGTGCGTTGCACGGTTTCTGTGCATGCTCGTGACCACCAGTTTTTTTTATATTTTCACAGCAGATTTTCAACATTGCTATTTTTTACACCTCCTCGTGAACAGTACCGCTGTCATTTTTCACATCTTGTTCGGAATGTGTTTTTGCACCTGTGGTGTCAAATGCCGTAGTCGCTGGGCAAAAGCAGCTTTTGGCTAACAAACTGATATTGCCACTGTTCATGAGGTGGGGGTCACAAAAAACATGTTGAAAATTTGGAGTGAAAATACCAACGAACGCCTGAGGCATTAGGGTTTCCAACCATAATGCCTCACCCTGTACAGAATGACGGGCATTAGGGCTGTGACTTGGGATTGTTGCCTGCAATGCTCATACCATTCCACCCCCACCCACACCCTGCAGCCAGTGAGAGGCATCAAGGTGTGCCTTGGACTCTTCGGCCCCAAAGTTCACCCCATTCTCTTACACCACACCCATCTCACCATATTTCCTGATGGAATGGGGTGCGCATAAGGGCCAATGACCCCAAGGTACACTGTGACACTTGTCGGTGTCTGCAGGGTAGGGTGTGGTGAAATGCCGTGGCTGTTATGCCTGATGACCCAGAGGCACATCCCAATGCCTGTCACTATCTGCAGGGTGGTGATGGGTTTGACTTCAGTTCAATACTTCACTGCCATTCCTAGTATGCAGCTCTGTAACTCCTACACTACCAATGTCAATGCCAGCAAGCAAACATTCGCAGTGACAAATGCTTCTTTCTTTTGCTCAGGCTTATTTTGCTCACTGTAGGTCTTAAATATTTATTTAGTTAGTTTTTTTTTGCAATTAATATTTTATTAAACATTTTAAACATACAATTGTGGAACAGTATCAAAACAGTCCATAACATACAATTCAGTACACGAAACCAACATTCGTAATTATTTATACAAAAGGAAGACACATAAACCTCCGCAATCCCCCATCACCCCACCCCTACCCATTTTTAGTTAGTTTTGTTTCCTGGTAGGTGCACTAGGCAAACAGTTGCCTATTTTCAGTCACAACCTGGGAGGAGTAAATACAACAATTTGAGATACAAACAATGTAACAAAATGACGACTTACAAAAGCAACAGGGCAAGTCAAAACAATTTGAGTGTGATCCGGATTAGAAATGAGAAGTACAGACAATCATCAGAGAGTGATGATATACCATTCCAATATTTTGACCCACACTGAAAAAATTAAATCTGCCCACATTCAAATTTCTTTATGTCACAGAAAGTCTACCCAACCTGCAGATGCAATTGAATTTTTATATCTTTGTTGTATGTTTCACCAAATAGCCAGGAGTCAAATTTCTATAACATTTATACATGAATGTAAGATAATGGACCATCCTATACTGCTCTAGACTCATACAAGCCAGTTTGTTATAAAGTTTATATCTAGGAATCCTTCAGGGATCTCAAGGATGAACTGAGCAAATCTGTTGTACATAACATCTGGGATTCGATTTTCAAAGCCCTGAGTATGACACAAGGTGCCTGCATCAAACATATTTGAAGTGGCAGCATACATCAAAAGATGCAGCAATCCCAATTTTCAAATGTAGTCTGCATTTAAAAAGGGAGTTGTTGTGCCAAACTAGCACTGTGCTAGCCTCTACGACTGAAATCAGGGCACCAGTTTCACGGGGCTTGCACCACTTGTGAAGCAGCATCCCCTTTGCAATTTTGGATGGCTCGCTGTGGATGCAGGAAGGTTTCCACTTAGACCAGCCGAGGTGGTCTAACTGTGATGAAGGGGCTGTCTCTGAAAGTGTGCTGATGGGAGCAGAAGTGCATGGGATACCAGAAGGGGTGTAGAGGAGACAGTGGGCATGAGAGGGGGTGATGTGGCACCCAGCAGGGTGCTGTTTGCAGGTAAAACATCAATTGAGTGAATCAAAATGGGCAATTCAATTGCGGTGAATGAGCTACAGAGACTGTCATGGCGAATGCACACATACAGTGAATGACAATATTAGCGAGTACTAATTGAGCTAATACATATATATGGCAACTAGTTATTACAGCGCCCAATGATTTGGGTGATCACTGACATAATTTTCCCTAAATCAGGAGTATCTCAGAGTGAGAATAATAACAATAGGGGTGGTATGAGCTGTGCAGCCCCCATGGGGGGGTGCATGGGGGTGTAGCTCCCCTGCTTGACATTGTTGCACCTGTACATAACGTAGTAGCACTTGTGTTGATGTGGATATACATGTGAGTGTGTCTTGGTGCTCCTAGCTGGCTCAGAATGTCTTCTGAATTCACCTGGGGGAATACCACTGATTATCTATGGTGGCTATGTGTACTGCTGCGATAAGGAAGTGTGAGAGAAAGTGTACTGGAGGTATGGAGAATATCACAGATATAGGTGCCCCACTGAAAGTACACACTGTGGCTGATTACATTGTGTCTGAGCCCTGGGGACACAACCATCCTACAATTACTGCTGATGCTGGTGCTTGGAGTTATGTGGAGCTGGTACTAGTAGGGGCATTACCTTAATCTAACCACGTGGCTCATGCAGGTCAGTTGTGAGTACAGAGAATGAAGTCTTTTGGATTATTTACATGGTACTGCCTACAACATATACATGCAATGAATCTGTTGGGCTATGCTTTTGCTCAAATTGTCATTAGCACATTTATACATTCACCCAAATGACGTTATTTATAATTGTCATTAGCTATACTTGAACACGCCTGCAATTGAAATTGTGTTATTTGTAATAGCTGTATAAGACTTGCTTAATTTAAATTGCTGTTTAAACTTCACTCATTTGACATGGAACCCTGTTTGCAGAGCCATAAAGCCAATGGGATGGGATGGGATGGCTTTTGGGGTGGTTTCAGGGACAGACAGTGACATGGCCCCAGGTGGAACAGCCCTGGCAGCTGCCCAATAGGTGGCCACCTTGCACAACCCTGTAGGCGTGCACATTGGAACTACAGGAGGAGGGATGTCAATGGTGGGGTACCATTCTCCTGGCCATGCCATAGTCTCCTTGTACCTACTGTCCCACATTGTGTCAGACTGCCTCCTGCCTACAGAGTTATGTGAGGTGGCAACCTATGGGGCAGCTTCCAGGGCCATACTCACCAGGGGTTATGTCACTGTCTGTCCCTGGAAGCCCCCCAAAGCAGTTCCATCACAAAGGTTGTATGGCTATTCAAACAGCACCCCCACCAGGTGCCACATCACTCCCTCTCATGCAAACTGTCTCCTCGACACCCCCTATGGCACTTCCTCTACATCTTCTGCCCTTGCCCTCTCCTGGCAAGCAGATTCACCACCCCCAACCATTCCAGCCCCTCTAGCGTTGTGCTGGGCAAGGGTGCCTGATCCCTGTTGCAATTCCTGCAGGTGTGCCAGTTGTTTGGCGCTAGCCTACGGCTGTGGCATCTCCTTGGTTTTTGGCAAAGGGACCCTTCCCTTTTCTAAAATTGGGTGCAGGGTCCCTGACACACTCGGTGTTCACTGCAGCCCTAGAGAAATATGACTTACGTCACTCTTAAGGTTCTTTGAAAATTGAGCCCCCAGTTTTACCAGCTCCATCCTCTATGTCCCAGCATACATTAAATCCCTGTAGTCAAAAATAGATGAAATCATAGTGCCCATCACCTGCTTTCTAATATCTTTACTCATGCAATATTTAATTTTATACAAATCACCTAGATGTCTCCCCAAATTTTTTAACTTGTTTGTCAATGTGGATATTCCATTTGATCTTATTGTCTAGCCAGACTCCCAAATATCTGTACTCCTGTCCTTGTTGTACTACAATATGGTCAATGGTTTCAGTTTGCAAGGTTGTTATACATGGAGCCACATTTTAATTATTACTAATTTTTTACTTTTTTTTTTTTTTGCAATAAGTGCATGTGTAGACCATAAGAAAATTCCTGTCAGTCATTGAAGGCCTCCTGTAGCCTGGACTCTATTTGGTTTATGGCAGTCCTTTCTGTGTATATTGCTGTGTCATCTACATAGAGATGGTATTTTATTTGTGGATTCTTCAGAGCAAGTTTGTTTATGTATATCATAGGGGTGAGGTAATGTCCCTACAGTTAGGGTTGAGTAGGTTGTTTAATGTTAAACCCCGACTTTGCACCTTAATAGCGTTGCCTCATTCAATGGAATTGCACAATATTTTGCGAGCACAGTCTGGGGGGCAAGGTCTCTTGATCTGGCAAATTTTGTTTTGGTTGAATGTGTGGATTCCAAGATCCAGGTAGTGCACTTTTAGGAAAAATCTGTTTTTTTGTCACCTAAAGCCCAGGTTCTATGTGATAACAGTGAAAACCTAAAGACGATCGCTGTTATTGCGAAGTCAAAGTGCCTAAAAATTTTTTAGGCACTTTGACACCGACGAACAGCAAAATGGTGCCGGGAACTTAGTTTTTTAATGTTTTCTGTGGGGCTATGCCCCCACCCCTCTGCAGGGGTTCACCCCTGCACCCACCCTACTAAAAGATTCTCAACTCCAGGGGTGCATGTTGGGGTGAAAACATTAAAAAAGAAAAGGTTTGGGCCAGGAGCAACAAAAATGCACCAGCACCCAGACCCGAACCCAGTACCCTGTGGACCGATGCCGGCAACCCACCCACCATGCCACAGGGTCAGCTTGGCAACCCACTGCAGCACCACCCATCACACCCCCTCCCACCCCTCGCTGTATGTGCCCACTCCCCCATGCACATACGTATAGCAGCATCCTGTCGCTATACTTGCCCTCCCTCCATCTGGCCATCCTACTGTCCTGTGGCCATCCCTGCAATGAGCTAGGGAAAGGATTACCATTATTGTAGGTGCCCTTCACCCAGTGCCAATATCATGGGATACCAAAGCCCAGATGGTGTGAAATTGTGTTCTAAAATGTTCAGAGTAGAAAGGACTTGCCCTAGAAAGGTGCCTTTTGTTGGTTTGGTGAATAAATATTAATCCATTTTACAGTTATAGGATTTGAAATTTCAGTTCTGAACATGCCCAGTAGGATCTTTCAGATAAAAGTTTCATATGAAAGAAGAAGTTTCTGCTCATGAAAGAAGAATTGTCTGTTGTCAGCTGAAATTCTTTTTTTGTGATTACAAAATCTTTTGTGTGGCAGTCATATTGTTTCAGTTCCGCCCCCCCCAGAAAAATTAGTACCCCAATAAAATGATACCCTAATGAAAATCAGACACATGAATCTAGCTAAAGGGACCCATTTACCACCATTCCAGAATTAGTTTTTCAAGAAACGCCATAAAATATGGTTTTGTGACATCCCCAAAATCCTTAACGAGGCTTGTTTTGTGAACCAAAATTCTTAGTTTGTGAATCTCATGAGAGAAGATTTCTGTCTCATGAAAGAAGAATCTTGGCTCATGAATGAAGATGGTGGACTTAGTTTTTTTTTCCATTGTTCTTTCATGAGCTGACCTTTTTCTGTCATGTTCATGAATGAACTCACAAAAGAAGAACCTCTGCTCATGAAGGAACTATGAAAATAAAAAAAATAAGTCCACCATCTTTTTCATGAGCTGTGATTCTGCTTTCATGAGTTATTTTGGACTCTATGAAAGAATGTGGTCAGGTCACAAAAGAACAGGGAGACTTAGTTTCTTCACAGTTCTTTAATGATATCATACAAAATAATAATTGTTCTTTCATTGGATGTCATGAAAGAACTATCCGTAGACCACATATCTTCATTTATTGAAATTTGTTAACCAGGTAAGCCCACTGAGACATAATGTCCATTTTCCAGAGAGACCCAGTGTTAATTACATTCAAATAGAAGGCATCAGTCTACATATATACATCAGATTACATACAGAGATGTATTACACAAATGACTGGATTGTTACACATTAACGATTTTCATATGTTAGGTTACAAAGCTTAGAGCTAAGACAGTGTGATGCACATCAAGACAGGTCAACAGCAATAACTGACAAGTAAACAGTCCTATTAGCTTGGGTTGGTAACCAGCTAGCTAGAGAGAAAGACTAGGCAGGTTTGAGTCAAAGAAAGTAAAGCTCTTATGTTATACTAGGAGCAGCATAGGCACGACCCCTGTTAACAATTTTAGCATTTAGGTAGGGGTATCTATGGAGGGGTTAAGTGCCCATAGGGAAAGTAACTCCTAGCATTGGTGTATACTGAGTGGTCAGGCAATAGTGTTAAGATGCATACCTGTGGCATCAAATACAACTACATTTACTGGCTACAAACATGTGGGATTTCAGTGTGGTTTTGAATGCTCAAGGTGGTACAGTTTGTCACTTGATGATAGGCTATTCCAGAGGACCAATGTAGTGATGGAGAATGACCCATCACCTGCAGAGGATCTCACCTTGGTACTTCCAGGGCAGGGCTACTAGACAACTGAAGCTCGTGCTTTGGAGCCTTGTGTTTGAGTATCCTATTTAGGCTATGGGATGCAGATAATCTGGCAGATTTGAAGGTAAGGCAGAAGGTTGGTTATGCTAGTCCAGCCTTGAGTGCTGGCCAGCTGAGGAAAGTGAGAACACCACAATGGTGGTCACGGGGTGAGCAGCAGCTACAAAGTGGACAACTTTGGTAGAGGACCTAAGTTTGGAAAGTTCAGTACCACAGAGAGGCTGGAAGGAGGGAGCACCATGTAGAAGAATGGGGAGAAGGGTTCCTGTAGCAATCGCCAGCCATGCTTCATTGCTTTGGTATCCACCTAATCTGTATAGTAGTCCAATTGTTTGATGGAGAGACTTGGTCAATGCTTCCTAATGTGTTTTCAGGGTTAATTCTTGATCGAGATGCACCCCAAGGTATTTTATGGATGAGCAGACCTCCATCCTGGTATCATTGGTCAAGGATATTGAAGAAAAAAGGCAGCTCTGCGTATACTGGCTGGTGTCAACAGAAGCCAAAAGCTTATACTCACAGAAATGAAGCCGGTACATGGCACCGTTTCTGATAGTCCTGTGGCCCTGTTAATCCTGCTGATAAGGAATAGATGATCAGACACAAAGTGCTTTGAGGTCAATATTCTTTTAATAAAGATCCATAAAATTCCAAGTGAATCGATCAAAAAAGAGACACAGAGAAGCCAAGCAGGAAGCCACACACTGTGGCTAACCCCTCCCTATCAGAGACTTGCTCTCAGAAGTGCCAGTCAAACATTTCCACAGTAAAGGAGTGTTTTCTCAAGATGCCCTGCTTGGCTTCTGTGTGTCTCTTTTTTGATCAATTCACTTGGAATTTTATGGATCTTTATCAAGAGAATATTGACCTTGAAGCACTTTGTGTCCGATCATCTGTTCCTCATTGGTCAAGGATAGTTGTAGAAGACTTTGCATATTGGCACCCAAGCATTTGGGACCAAAAAACCATCATTTTTGATTTCTTAAGGTTTAGGATGAGTTTACTGTCCACAAGCCATTGTTCCAAGATTTGGAAGTTCGCGTTGAGGTTGAGGTTTATTTGGTTAACATCCTTAGAGCTCCTATATATGACTGCATCATCTGCATAGAGTTAGATGTTGGCTCCTCCACAATGTTTAGGCATGTCTGTTTATTAAAACTGAGAATAGTAGGGGTCTAAGGATGGACCCTTGGGAGACACCTTGATTCACCAGTTTTAGATCCAATGTCATACCCAACCAACTGACCAGTTGTTTCCTCTCACATAGGTAGTTTTGAAACCAATGACAGATGTGGGTGTCCAGTCTGGGGTGACCAAGTTTGCTGATGGGAAAAGCATTGTTCACCAACTCAAAAGCTTTTGTTAGATGTAGGAATAAAGCTCCTGTTGCCAGAACTTGGTCCATTGCCCCGAGTATCTCCGCTCTGAACTTGATAAGAGCTGTATCGGTCCCATTATTTTTCCGGAAACCGTTTTGCACATCTGAAAGTAGGTTGTGGAGTTCCACATAGTTCTGGACTTGACTATAAACCAGCTTCTCCAATGTGTTAGTGAGTACACTGGGAATGGATGCTGGTTGATAGTTTTCTACCAGATCTTTAGCACCGCCTTTATGGATATGGACTACCATCGCCGTTTCCCACTTTGTGAGTAATTTACCAAGCAGGAGGATTTGTTGAATAGGTTATTGAAAGGGGTCACAATTTGGATGGCAATTTTCAGAAACTTGGGCTCTAGTTTGTCAAACACTGGGAGCCATCGGTTTAAGAAAGTACAGCAGGGTGAAGACTTCTTCATAGATCAAGCAGAAGTGGAATTGAGGACTGAGGGGAGTATCTGAGTGAGAGGGGTTCCTGCTTCCCAGTGTAGGGTCAGGCATATTTGTCCAGAATGGTGAAGAAGTTATTAAATGCATTGGCTAATGCAACAGGTGTGGATATTGGTTCACCATCAACTGAGATATACTGGGTTTTATCAGCTGAATGACCCTTAAGTATGTTGTTGATTTGAGCCTAAAATGTTAGGGGGTCAGACAGGTTAGTGGTTTGGAAGGACTTGATATAGTGCCTTTTAACGTTTTTTTAGCTCTTTTTTGCAGCTATTTCTTAGGGTCCTGTATTTCAACCAGTCAATATCCTCACTAGAGTGTTTGACTTGACCCCACGCCTCATCCCTGAGTTTTAATCATTTCCTTAGTTCTTGATCCAATAAGTATGAGGATTTACTTCTGACCCTGCATTGTTTTAGGGGGGCATGTTTGTTGAGAACACTTAAGAAGTTATTGATGAAGAAATCCAGAGCCAAGTTGATATCAGAGAGATTATTGAGGTTGTTCCGATGTATTTCTCTTAAGTTGCTGAGGAAGTCACTTGGGACAAACCTCGAGAGGTCCCAGGTAATCAGGATCTTGGGGAGTATTTGGAATTGTTCCTCCAGATGCAGAATACAGGAAAGTGGTCGCTCAGTGAGTCGGGTAACTAGTGCAGCTACTTTAATTCTGTCTGGTCAGTTTACAAGTATCCAGTCAAGAACCATGTGATTGCCTAACTTGGGGGTAAGCCTCGTTGGTTCACTGATAAACTAGATAAGTGAGACATCCATTAAGGCTGACTTGTTAACCAGATTGTTCCACCAGTTAAGGTTAAAGTCACCCATTAGGATTAGTTCACTCACAGGGTTATTTGCCTGATGATTAGTGAGGTATTCCCGTTCACATTTTGCCACCTTTGGCGGGTTTTAGGTGCACCCAATTATTAGGGATTTGGTCCCACCCAGCAGTAGTTTGACAAGTAGACAGTCTGAGCTCCTATTCTCCAGCTCAGTAGGACTTATATCAAATGCAACTAGGAGCTTCTAATATATAGTGACACCCTCCACCTTTCTTATTAGTCCTGTCCTTCTGGAAAATGGTGTATCTAGGGATATCAATTTCATGATTGAGTATGAGGAGTTTCAGCTGGTTTCAGTGATACAGATGATGTCCAGGGAGTAGAGATACATCCAGGCCTCGAGTTTGTGCATTTTTGGTCTAAAGTTGTAGATATTTATCTGAATTATTTTAGTCCACTGGTGAACTTCCAGATTGGGTTCATGGGTGAGGAAATCCTGCTGTTCCCAGGCCCCAGGTTAGACCTCAATATCTCCAGAGAGGAGAAGAATAACTGTTATGAGGTAATTGGACAGGTTAGAAGTTGACTGTCAAGGCCACCCTTGGACATTCATTATGTAAGATACCAATTTGTAGCAGTTTCCTTTTACTCTGAGGCCATGGAGTGTCACTAGACCAGGGGAGAAGGCTATTGCTGATTGAAATGACCTGCTAAAGGGCTGGTGCTCTTTCAACTTGCTGTAATCCGGAGTAGGGCATAATGAGAAACTTAATTCCAGTACGACCAGTGAGATAAGGATGCAGGCTGGTGTAATGCAATCAATGAGAAGCATGTTAGAAGCAAAGTATGACGGTGTGAGTGTAGCGGGGTTAGGATTTCAGGATAATAAATGCAGGTAGACCACAGCTATAGTGCATAAAAAATGCCATGTGGCATTTTTCAACACATAAAATGATTAGCAGTTTAAACAGAATTCAAGAAAATAATAGTCCAGCTAAATCCCAAAACAAAAACACTGTTGTGCCCAGCAGCACACATACAGCTCAGTTAAATGTGTAAGCACACATGCTTGCATCTGCGGTCTTGCACCTCGCACAGTCAGCTCTTCACTGACACCCTGTCTACTTTCCACCTCTAGTGGCAGGCTTTTATATGACTTTACTGATGACATCGCTGTCATGTGACATCAATTTATTTCATATTTAATAAATTCATAAGTTCCAAGGCTCACAACCTGCACCTATACAAAATAAAAGGTTGCTTCTAAGCCTTGTTGTTAGAAGTAAACATTCTGATTTAATAGTAGCATCCTTTCCCATACTCCTGGTAGAAAAATTCCCTTATATGCATAATTGGCTGTAATTATTATAGGCTCCTCCCTCTGGGGAAAAATAACTAGCATACAGCCTGCTATAAATATAGGCCACTATGGGCCGCTGTCACCCCATAGTGCACCTCATTTGGCATACCATTCTTGAAGCGATCAGACCTACAGGCCTAAAGGTCTGATATCTAGTAATACAATATATGGTAAGTTTCTTTCTTCTTTCTTTTATTTCAATGACTATTCATACCATATTGCTCTTAAACCTCTCCAGCCTTGCCTGGAAGGCATGAGGACTGTCTGTTCTATCTGTTTTAAAAGAACCCAGAGGCAGAGTCACACAGTTTTCCTCCAGATAGATTTTTATTTCCAACCATCTTCACTTGTGTACACTCATGCAGCAGGGCTGTGCTTAGAGGAACTGGGGTGGGGAGACATTTTTCAGTGACCTGGGGTGTTTTTTCATATATGTTAGCTTTGCTTTTATTTTTATTTCATTTGTGCATTTTCATTCTTAAGACTTGCAGCCCACTCCTATACTGAAGGCTGCCACCATTTTACACTGTGGTTTGACAGGGATATTCCTGTCCCTTTAAATCCTTCTCTCCTCCAGGTTTGCAATGAAGAACTGCAAACAGGCAAGTCCCTTTTATGTTTGTGTATTTCAGAAACAACCTGAAGTTCTTTATCAACCCCTCCTTTCCTATGGAATCCTTGCATGTATGTAGCATAAGCAATTCAACTTGTGTTAATTCTTATTTATTTTATAACTAACATCAGGGGAAGGGACAGAACAGGCCATCAGTGCAGTGACCCTCAGAACCATGCCCAACCACTGCATGCATAGAGCAGCAGGAACACCCCCCCCGAGGGCCTGTACAGACCACCCACAGGGGGATGGACCTATGCCTGCCAGTAACACGGAACACCACAACAGTGCACATCGGGGCACCTGCACACAGTAGCCACCCAACTGCATATTGCCAGTCACATGGCACAGTGCCCGTGTAGCACCACAGCACCGACAGTGGCGGCCAGGCACACACCCACCCCACTGACAGCTGGAACACACATACAATGGATGTGCCACAGCGGGCACCAAGCACAGTGCAACACACCCAGCCCCCACGGCACACAGCACAGGCAGCCATGTCCAGACCCATGCCCCCAAGCAACCCCCTAGGAGACGTCGAAGGCCCATGCCAGTGCCTACCTGCTCTCCATGGCCCTGCAGGTGCTGGGGCCTCTGACGCCCACTCCTAGTCCTGCAGCCCTGCTGCGGTGACCACCATAGCTCTCCTCTGATTCTCAGGGCCAGGAATGGAACAAGGACAGGAACACATCAGTACACAGCCACTGGAAAGGCCCCTCCAGCACAGTGTGGCCCCTGCCTGGTGCAGTCCGCACAGCAACAGGACAATGCAAGTGGCAGTGTGTGATGCATCCCCGTGATGCGCACGATGACAGCCCACCACCCTGTGGGACATGCCAGGCAGTCCACAGTCCACTACAGTACAGCCCCAGGGCATACATGCATGCTGGACCTACTCACCTGGCTGTGCCACTCGCCCATGCCTGACGCATGCCTCCAGGCATTGGAGGCATCCTGGATCCCTCCGCAGGAGTTCCCCATACTGGTGCCAGCACTGTTCATTGGTCCTGGCAACCCCAGTATGCTGCACTAGTGCAGCAGCAATGTCATCCCACACAGTAACATGGGGCTGCTACAATGGGGCCTGACCATAAAGCTGTGGTAATAGGGACTGGACAGGCCACGAGGTGGGCTCGCTCCACCTGAAGTCCAGTTGCTTGCACGGTCACCCTCCACTGTACCATAACACTGCTGTGTGCCGAGGTACAAAATGGTGCCCATAGCCACATGTGCCAGCGGCATGTTCCAGATGTGCTGGCTGAGGGGGTATGCACTGTGCCCACCAATTGTGCAATGGCATGGATGCACAACATGGGCATGGCTGGGGAGCATGTGTGCCTCGGTCAGGGTGAGAGGTCACTGAGAGGTCAGCAGCTGCCACGCACGCGCGCCGACTGTGCAATGGCAGCCATGGCACTGTGTGTGTGCCATGGCTGCTATTGTGCAGTCAGTGCACTGTGTGCAATAGGCGGCAGAGCACCATATGGAACATGCACACTGCCACTGCACACCATGCATGCGTGCAAAATGTGCAACGGTGTTCTTCGGTGCATCCAACTGGCTTGCTCTGAAGCTCTATCACTGCACATGGTGAAACTATGTGATATTCAGCCACCACATGCTAATGAGCTCATCAGCAAATGTGCAGTGCAATGGGGGAATTAAGATATCATTACCGTTGCACAACAACACATTTGCATACGATGCACCATAAAAGCTCCATGGACCAGCACAGTCCATGGACTGGTATTGCATCTTTGTAAGGTAAGTTGCGCATGCTGCAGGAGGACACTGAGCACAGAGGGCACAGCATAGGGGAGGGCACTGGTAGCTGCAGCCACTGACAAACTGTGCTGTCCATTACCACAGGAAGTTACATGTCGGGACCTGAGGAGGTTGAGGAGCGTGGGCCTGCCCACAAGCACAGGCCCAACTTCATGAAGGCAGAGACAGATGCCCTGTTCGAGGTCTACCTTGACAGGGAGCCACTCCTGAGTGGTGCCACAGGCACACCACAGGCCAGGGCCCGGGCCTGGGTGGAGGTGGCTGACTGTGTCAACCAGCAGGGCAGCCACCAGCAGTCAGTGCAGGAGTGCCTCAAGAAGGTGGGTATTGACAGGAGGTGGATTAAAGAAGGTGTGGCCATACATGCAGCCAGGACTGCCACCAGAGGGGGCCTGATGATGCACCATGGCTCATGGCTCAAGAGGAGCTGGTGGCAGCCACCATGCACTGCAGCACTGTGGAAGGTGTGCCTGGCTGTGGATTCCAGACTGGTGGCAGCCCATCCCAGCATGGTACTGATGGCAGCATTGTACAGCACGCTGTGGCAAGCTGATGTGGGGGGCACATGTGGCCACTGCTTCACTATCCGACCTTTTCTGTCTTACAGCACCAGCATGCCTGCAGGAGGAGGATGGGTGCCGCAGCCGTGGGAGGCTGGTACAGCCCTGGATGACCAGCCGTCCACCTCCATGGGCATCTGAGGCCTGGGAGGCCACAGCACACCACCACTGTCCCGCCTGATGTCCTGGGCATGGGATCAGACGAGGCCCTGGATGTGATCCTACAGGATGCCAGACAGGGTGTCCTGCATGGAGACACAGGTCAAGGCAGATTTCGACACCGATGATGACCTCACCATGATCCTGGACAGCATGGGTGGTGTAGTAGGGGAGACAGCCATACCAGGCAAGGGCAGTGTGCCCAGCGACCTGTCGGTAGGGCACCAGATGCCTGAAACCACTGTGGGTGCTGACATGTGCATTGCCACAGTGGTGCCATGCAGTGGTGGTGGTGCGGCTGCACAGGTACTGGGCATGGGTCAGCAGGAGGGTCAGTGGCAGCAGGATGCTGGAGCCACAGGGCAGCCAGATGCAGGTTCCACCGCTGGAGTGCCAGGTAGGGTCACACCCCAAGAGAACCCCACTGTGCAGCATCCACCAGAGATGGGGGCTGTACAGCATGGCCAGTCACCACTGGAGGGCCAGCTTCCCACCCAGATTCCCCAGGATGCTGACCCAATGGCTAAGTACAACCGTTTGCTCCAGGCCTCCATTGATCAATAGGTGCAGGTCGCCACTGGGCTGCATACACTGCATGTGGAGGTGCGCCAGCTGGCTTAGCAGCACAAGAGGGGCATTGCACAACTCCTGGCGGGATGCAGCACATGCAGGAGGCCTCGACGGCATCCATGGAGTGCATTGCACAGGCGGTCTTGGATGGCTTTGCACTGCAGCTGCCACAGGGTGTAGCCAGTCACCACGGACACCACGCAATGCAACATCCACCC
Source organism: Neoceratodus forsteri (assembly GCA_016271365.2). Lineage (NCBI taxonomy): Eukaryota > Metazoa > Chordata > Ceratodontiformes > Ceratodontidae > Neoceratodus > Neoceratodus forsteri. The sequence goes on from CM057455.1 coordinate 1,379,332,365, forward strand.
CATGTTCCCGGTGTGGGGCAACACTTACACTGCCGATGCCAGGCTCTGCTGTTGGTATCCCAGGCATGTCTGGGGTGGGCCTGTTCAGGCACCTCACACACCCCCATGTGGACCCTGTCACGTCCCATGGATCGAACTCCTGGGGGCATTGCAAACACCCCTGTCACGGTGAGCAGCCTGTGGTTTCCAATTGGCCCTGCTTGGCCTCCCTGTGACCGTGGTGGTCAGGATTCATGCGGAGGCCCTGAAGTGTGGCCCACCCTGTCCCCAGTCTGCTGCTGCTACCCAGTGCGTGCATGGAGGGTGTGCATGTGCATACCACAGGTGTGGCACCTCTGTGTCATGCCACATGCTGCCTGTGTGTGTGCTTGCCTGGTTTCTGGCCCATGTGACATGGGCATGATGAGGGCTGCCCTGCACCGGATGCACCTGTGCACTGGTGCTATGCTTCTGATCCATGCCACATGCCAATGCCAGGGCATGTGGGAGTGTGTGTGTGTGTGTGTGTGCATGCGAGTGATGCTGCATGCTGCTGTGTGCAGTTGTGTGTGGTGGGATGCCACCATCCCTCGTGTCCCTGCATCACGCCTCTGTGTGTGCATGCCCATCGCAATGCTCACCCTGCCTGTGTGCTGCACCTGTGTGTGTGGCCCTTTCATGTGTATGGCACCACCTACCTTGGTGTACCATAGTGCTCCTGTGCGATGGTGTTGCGGTGTTGTCAGGCCTGCCTCATCAGCCTTGGATCCCTCCAGCGGGGGGGCTGTCCATCACCGTCTGGCACATTGCCTCCATCATCTCCTCTACTGTTGCCCTCATCAGTCTCAACAGCTATCCCACGGTCAATGGCCATGTTGTGCAGCATGAGGCAGGCCAGGAATAGGCCACTGGCCTTCCAGGGGCTGTACTATAGGGCTCCGTCAGACCTGTCCAGGCAACAGAAGCATGTCTTTAGCATTGCAGATACACGTTCTATGATGTTTCGTGTCCTGGCATGTGCCTCGTTGTAGCGTTCCTCAGATAGGGATGATGGGCGCCAGTAGGGGGTGAGCAGTCAGGGCCTCAATGAGTAGGTGCTGTCCCCTGTGTGGATAGGGACATGGTTAGCTCTCTGCCTGCCCTTGCTGTGCCCCTTGCCGGCTCAGGCGCCCTCACCTGCATGCCCACTCTGCCTGCCCCTGTCCCATCGCTGGCCCTTCCTGTCACCCTTGCCCATCTGATACTCACCCACTAGGTGGCCTGTGGGGATGTCCCCACATTTCTAATCTGTGGCACAGTGAGGAGCTGTGCCAGATGAACGCATCATGTGCTTCCAGGGTGTGTTGCACAGACATTGGTGATGCCTCTTGTGGCATCGCACACCACCTGGCAGTTGATGCTCCAGCTCCCCTTCCAGTTAATGTAGGCAAGACCCTCAGGGTCAGGTGGCATGAGGATGCCCACATGGGTGCAGTTGATGGCCCCAAGCATACCAGACATGCGTGTTACCCTGTGGAAGTCCTTTATGGCTGCTGTGCGCTCTGCCTGTGTGCTGGGGAAATGGATGTATTCTGAAGCACGTGGCAGCAGGGTGTTGAGGAACTGTGTGAGGAGGCATGATGTGGCTGACTGGATTATGCCTGTGGTGTCCCCGGTTGGTCTCTGGAAGGTGCCCATGGTGAGCAGGCACATGACTGCTGTGACTTTCATCTCCACTGATATGGCATGACTCTGTCTAGTGGGTGCCTGCATCTCCTCACTGCACAGCTTGCAGAGCTGCCTCAGAATTGCCCTGTTCAGGTGGTACTGGCCCACTATCTCCATGTCAGTGAAGTTCTTGAATGTGGTGCAGGCATGGTATGACCTGTGTCGGGCATACCACCAATGGGCCCTTCCTCAACCATGTTGCTGTTCTGCCTGCCCCTCACACCCCCCATTACGGCCTCCATCATATATGGTGCACTGTCCATGACCCCTGTTGTCTCATCACCCCGAGTGGTTGGCTGTGGATGGTGTGTGTGGCACCATGGTACACTGCCTGGCACTGTGCCTGCCACTCCCTCTCACTCCCACTGCCCCTTCTCCCTTTTAGTGCCACCTGTGTCACACTCCTCTGTGGCTGCCTCTGTCTGTCTCTATGTCCTTCCTTCCTTCCTTCCTTCCTTCCTTCCTTCCTTCCTTCCTTCCTTCCTTCCGTCTTTCTCTTCTTTCCTTAATTCTGTCTTTCTTTGGTTCGGCTGTCTCTCTCTGTCTCTATCTCTCTTTCTCTTTCTCTCTGTCTCCTTCTCTCACTCTCTCTCTGTCTCTCCTCTTCCCTCTCTCACCTGGTGCAAGTGCTGTCCGTGTGCTTGCGCCTAGTTTTTATGGGCTCAAGTCTGCTCTGTGCATCTTGGCTTTGCTCTTCACTTGTGCCATGGTTCCACGGTTCAATATCACACTGTGCTGGATATGCATGGACACGCACCCAGCCGTTGCACCTGCATTCACTGTCATTGCACATTGGCATACTGGTACTTGTGCTGTGCATTGACTCACGCTGAATATGGCTCCATGGCACAGTTCCGTACTTGCACCAGTGCAACGCAGTTGCACCATGCACAACTGCTTTGAATATCCGTGCCATAGTGTAAAATGTTACATAGCAAGCACTGCTGCCTTTTACTTTCTTTCAAGACAAAAAGCACATTATTTAAAGGCACAAATGCACTTCAGTTTAAATCCAATGAACATTTTTAAATGCCTCTCATGCACTGTATTTAAACTTTCAAACTACTTTATTTAAACCATAAGTACCTTATTTTTCTTATAGGCACTTACTACACTTTATAAGTGTTTTACATACTCTATTTAAGCAACCAGCACCTTAATTACATCGGCCAGCTTGCATGCTGGACCTATACACCTGGTGCTTCATTTTAGTGGGGGTCAGTTTAAGGGACCCTCATCTTCTCAGAGGCACCCATCCTTGGCAGAGGTCACCCTGTCACAGTGAGGTAGGGACAAGGGAGTGTAGAGGTGTGACAAAGCTAGAGATAATTAACAAAGGAGGTGGGTAATTTGATGGACATGGTGAATACCTTTGGTGTTTAGATGGCTGAAAACCTAGCAATAAGGCTATGTGTGGCTATTTTTGAAAAGGTAGAGACAGGGCTCCCCGTACGGGTACAGTGAGTGCTTTGGCTATGAAAAGGCTAGACCAGATCTGGGGGATAAATAGGTTTATCGTGCACTCTTGGAATTTTCACTGATAGATGGAGAAACATAAACTACAATTGCTGTAAAACCCAGATATTGTTCGTAGAACTCAGAAACCGGTAACCTTGTGATCAATATAAATAGGAAAGGAGAGAAAAATTGACACAAAAACTGTGATCCCCTAGGCTATGAATACACTCAGACCAAGATGCTCACGGAGGCTGAGTTGGCCAGCACTACAGTAAATCCTTATTTACCTAGCAGCATAGCACTAATTAGACAGGGTGCTTGGGAAAGCACTGGAGGTATAAAGATCTACTTTAACAAGATAATGGATATTACCCTTATGGCTAAAGACAAGTTGCCAGAAGTCCTGGTAACAGTGATGGTAATGGTAATTCCACTAGCTAAGGTCTGTCTCATTAAGATCTGCACTTGAACAAGATAAAAGGTGTAACCCTTATGGCTAATGACAATTTGCCAGAAGTCCTGGTAACAGTGATGGTTATTAGTAACTACGGTCAGCCTCAAGGAAGATCCACACCCTTGGTTCCTTTGAGGTTAGAGCACTAAAGAAATAAATATCTACCATAGAGATCAAAGCATCCAAGCATTTAGGAGGTCCTCTTTCATCTTCTCCCACAATAAAACTAACAATCATGTTCTGTGCAAGCTACAGTTAACCAAGACAGATTGCCAGTGGTCCTGGTAGCAAAGGAGAATTACACTTTCTAAACTCAGTGTCAGTAAACAACCACACCCTCACTTATGTCTGCTAATCCACCTCCACACACTGTGTCCTCCAATCCTAGCCCCACAGGGCAGTGCTAAGGTCAATTTAATATGCTGTGGAGGCGGAGAGGAAAGGCAGGTCAAAGTCTCGAGCAGCAGACGATCTCTAGTCAGGTTAGCTCCATGGAGCTGTTGAACCTGACTGGCACGGTCTTTAGTAGAAATGAGCTCTGATGATCTCCAAATGAAGTCTGGCAGAATAAAAAATTTATTTCAGCTTCAGTGAGCTGGGGCGGTCCCCCGACATCCTCTCGGAGCTCCAGTGAGCTCTCTGCAGGAAAGCAGAAAAGGCAGCCATTTTAAATAGGCTGCCAGGACTGTTGAAATTGGTGCCTTTTTTGGGGGGGAAACAAGCAAAGTCTCGAGCAGTAGAAGATCTCTAGTCGAGTTAGCTCCATGGGGCTGTTGAACCCGAATGGCACAGTCTTTAGTAGAAATGAGCTCCCATGAGCTCCAAATGAAGTCTGGCAGAATAAACAAGCATTTGTCAAGGCCGAATGTTTCCTTGCTTGGTTTTTGTGGCAGATGTGTATGTGTTAGTTGAACTTCTGGTGAGGAAATGCCTGCTTGAACTATGTTTGACAAGCTGTCATATTTTGACAGCATTTGAATACAGAAGCTCGGGTAATAAGAAGGCTATGTTGAAAATGTGGGGTGCATTGCAGCCCAGTGGCGCTGATGGTTTCCGGCGCTGATGCCAATCTCGTGCAATGCCAGTGATCTGTATTCAGGAGCAAGTGCAGGCCACTGAGGGGCAGCAGGGGAGGAGAAGGATTGAACATCCCAGAGACAGCTATCTTTCTCTGATAAAAAGGCTATATTGAAAATTTTGAGTGAAAATATTGAAAATGACCAAAATTACACACATGCATAGAACATTTTGAATGACTGGGTATAATTGGGCCATTTTTTAGGTTTTTTCACCAGATTTTCAGCATGGCCTTTTTGGGACCCCATCTCATGAAGAGTGCCACTGTCATTTCATTCACTCACCCAGAAAGGTGATTTTGCAGAGCAACCATGCCATTCTGTGACACTGGTGCAAAAACTCATTTCAGGCAGGATGTGAAAAATGACAGCTGTACTGTTCATAAGGAGGTGTGAAAAAATGGTAATGCTGAAAATCTGGAGTGAAAATATTAAAAATTGGTGAAGTTATGGGAGTGCATAGAAACTGCTCAAAGCACGCTTGTAACCCAGTCATTTTTTGGAATTTTTTCACCAAATTTGCAACATGGGATTTTTGGGACCCCACCTCATGAACAGTGGCACTGTCATTTTATTAATTGGTCCCAAAAGGTGATTCTGTGCAGCAACCGCAAAATTACCTTTCAGGACTGAGTAACGAAATGACAGTGTTCACAAGGTGGGGTCCCAAGAATCCCATGTTGAAAATTTGGGGCCAACATTCCTTAAAATGGCTGAGCTATCAGCTAAGTTGAACCCCCACTGACTCCCCTTATACAGGGCTTACCTGATTCCTGAGTTCGCAGTTTGGCTTTGAAGAATGCAAATGTGTCCTGGTCCAGAGTAGATTGCTTCTCCCAACCTCTGGAGGCATGAGGTAAGGGGTGGTGCAGGAAGCTGGGTGCTCAATGGGAGGTGGGGATGGGGAGGGGACTGGGGAGATGATGAGGGACTGTTTTCTTTTTTACAGGTACAATAAAAAAGGTGGAGTGGAACAGTTTTCTTTATTTTACTGGTTAAAACAAAACCTTTAGGCACACTGGGGTGGGCTCCCAATGTCCCACAATGGAGGGAGGGTGAAGACATGCCAACACAGGGAATGGGCACCCCAATGTCAGCAAAGGAAGTAAACAGTCTTGGGGGGTGTCTTTTGACACTGGAAGTGGGCATCTCAGTGTTAGAAAAGGAAATAATTTTGGCACACTAGGGTGGGCTCCCAGTGTGCAACAATAGTAGGGGGGGAGAATACATGCCGACACCGGGACTGAGCACCCCGATGTCAGCACAGTGACAGGCAATGGAGGGAGTGGGGTGGGCAGCACACAGTGGGAGGGAGTGGGAGAGTTTAAATGATGCTAGGTGGCAGTGCTCTGACAGGGAATAGAGGGTGGGGGCCGATAGCACTACACAAATTAAATGAATGAAACGTCCATCTGATTGGAGCAGTTCATTCATTTCAAGTGCAGTCAACTTGCCACTGTGAAATTCTCTATGGCCATCACACTGGGCTGTAGTGGTTATTGGTGTGTCAGGGACTCACCCACTGTAAAGAGCTCTGCATTGGACTCATCCCTGACACACCTCTCAAATGTGATATTGTCCCAAGGTGTTTCTTACGCAAGTGCAAGGAAACACAAAAAGTTAATTTCAGCTCCAGTGAGCTAGGGCAGTTCCCCAACGTCTTCTCAGAGCTCCAGTGAGGTCTATGCAGCAAAACAGAGAAGGCAGAAGGTAAAAGCCTTTAAAAAAGGACTCAAAAGGCACCTGTTCCAACAGGTATTCTCAGATTTTTTAGATTTTTGATTATGGAATGATAACTAATATAATTGTATATTATAATTATTGTATGAATATATATATATGTATATCTGTATGATTTTATTGTTGCATATGTGGATTCTTGCTTATGTATAGCGCCAGAGTCCAAGGAATTGGGCACTTTATAAGTAAAATCTATCTATCTGTCTGTCTGTCTGTCTGTCTATCTGTCTATCAATCTATCTGTCTATCTATCTGTTTTGTCACCATTTAGCAGACCAGGGTGCCCACTGCTGATACCACTTCTTTCTCCCCCCTCCCCTCCAGGTCGTCTGTCCCCATGTTGCTGTTGTTGTTGTTTTTTTTTAATTTAAACAGTAAGCAGATTGGGTGCCCACCCCTTGTAACACTTCTCTTGCCACTCCTCCTCTGGCGGCCCACTCCCTTCTAAATACATTGTGACACCAGGGTGCCCACCCCCAGTCCCACCAACAACCTCCGACACTGGGGTGCCTGATCCCCAATGTTGATTTCTCTCCCCCTAAAATAAAGAAAACCATCCCTCATTGATCTTTTAATTTTTTAACCTAAAAAAAGTCCATCAATGATCTGCCCCTACTGCACAACCACCTGGTTGTCTGTCTGTCTATCTATCTATCTATCTATCTATCTATCTATCTATCTATCTATCTAATTCTTTCTTTAGTGGACTGGGGTGCCCAGATGTTTCTATGTGATAACGGTGACCGCATAATAGTTATCACCATTTAGGCGAGTCTACACAGCCAAAAATGAATTTTGGTGATGTAGACTCACCATGTAAACTTAACAAGAAGACACCCAAGATGCGTAGGTTTCTTGCCTTTATGTGGGGCACTGTGCCCTGAACCCCTGTGGAGGGCTTCCTCCCCGCACCCCTACTAAAGGATTCTCCACTCTGGGGGTGCATGTCAGGGGAGTGCAAAACTCAAAAAAAAGAAAACCCATGACCCAGCACAAAACAATGAGTGTTCCCAGAACCAAACCTGGCACCCATCCAACCCCAGCTTGCCACCAACCCATCATGCCACAAGGCCAGCTCAGCAGCCCACTACCACACTGCTCTCCACAAACCCTCCCTCCACTTCTGCTCATCGCACGGTGTGATCCCTCCCCACCCCCGCATGTATACATAGCGACATCTTGTCACTATAGTCGCTGAACTCCCATCCAGTCAACTCCCTGCTTGGTACCCCTGTAAAGCTACCGTGATTGAGTCACCTTTTGAAAGCACTCAATCATGGTCACCTAATACATGGGATACCAGGTAGACCCCGCCTGGGACATTACCTCCCTCCTAGACCCTCCTCCCTCCAGGTCATTCCCTCCCCATTCCAATAGTATGTGGTGGCACCAGGGTGCTAACCCCTGGTGCCACTGAACACAAGCCCGACACTGACATGCCCTGTCCCCAGTGTTGGATTGAATATATCCCTGAGATAAAGAAGACTATCCTCAATATTTTAACCCTGTAGGAAAGATAACAGACTCTCCATGATCTGATCACACACGCACACACACACACACACACACACATCCAACCCACCACTGACATCCCACTCAGCACCCACCCAACACCCTCCCACACCCTCTCTCACCTGAACATGTTCCATGGCATAGATCCACTCTCAGATTGAAGACATGTCTTGTTGCTGGAAAAGGGACTGCAATCTGAAAAAGCAGTGCAGTTTAATGTACAGTGGCTGCTATTGTAAAGTTGCCTGTTAATGAGGTGTACTGACTGGTGCTGCACTGCACCACTCATTGTACCACTCAGTGCGTCATGTAATTTAAGTCTTGCACGGTAGAATTAGCTTATTTTGTAATTCTTCTTTAATCCACAAGGTGGTGAAAGTAAGCCATCTGCCTCCCTGAAGCGCCAGAATTTATCTGTTTCCACTGTTTGTATTATTGCACCAGTAGGTGGTGTTGATTAATTGAAACTTTTTTTTAAATGTAGTAATTCTACACCACCTGATGGCAGTTTGATTAAAAAAAAAAACTTTTCCACTTGTCCCCCTTATCCCCACTGCATCAGGTATCTCCCGTGGTATCCACCCCTGTGAAAATAAATGACAATAATAAATAATAAAAACTTTGTGCACCTGATTAGCAAAAGTAAAAAAAAAATTAAAAAATCAGCATCACTGTCTGCAGCACTAAACTTCATAAACCCCACAACTGTCCGAGTCAAAGTGTAATGGGAAACACAGTAAGGTTCCAAACAACTGTACAATTCCCAGTTACACAAAAGTAGGGTTGTTTTTTTTCACTGTTTTGTATTTTTCTCAGTGAGTTTTCCAAGGTCAACAGCAACTTTCTTTTTAAACCACTGCCGTGGACATGGCTTGCAACTTTCTGTTGAACCACGGCTTCTCACACTGTACCTTCTGATACTCTCAGTCATGCTTCTCACTCGGATTCCCATCACAGTACATTGCCAGGGAGATTAAAAAAAAAAAAAAGAAACTCCAATGATTATTTTTCATTTAGTGAAGGTATATTTGGTTCAGCCCTATAAATTACTGTGTCATCTGCGTACAGAATTATATTTGAGTTTAGTCATATATTCTGCATATCATTAACAAAGATGGTAAAAGAGCAGAATAAAATATGTGAACCAATAAACTGCATGAAAATTAAGGAAAAAAAATGCCCGTTTTGGCTTTGAACTTTGCTCGAATCAGAGATCCTGAAAGATAAATGACTTTTCATTCTTAGTGCAGTGCAGTGTGCTGGCTGAAGTCCTACGTTCTCTTGGCACGATTTAGTGGTGAAAATCCTAGTGTCAGCTTGAGCAGCTCAGAGTGTGTGTGTGTGTGTGTGTGTGTGTGTGTATCAAATAAAATGATTTCTACCTAAATAGTGTCCCTGCATCTTCCTTAAATGCCTACATGTGTATTTTTCTAAACGTTTGCCAAGTAAATGATTTTCTTTATTGGTTTTGCATCAGTGGCAGGCCCACATTAATCCCATTCTAATCTACAGTATTTGGTAATTTAACTGATCATTTCACAGTATTCCATGAATGGATTTAAAATTAGTAAAAGAAGAAATTTTGTTTTACAAATTATTTAATGCTTCACAACAGCAATGGCCTGATTACTGAAGATTACTGAACATGAGTTCTTTTGATAGGAGAACCATGTTAGTGGGATGGTTCTCTTGATAGGAGAACCAACCCACTAACATCAGTTCTTTACATAGGGGAGCAATCACTTAGAATCAGGTGGGGGAGAAAAGTTAAAAATATTAATAAATATTAAATAACTGTGCATGCACGGTGGGGGATGGGGAGATTCCTGCACTGGAGGATTGCCCCCCCCCAAGTGCCACTGTAATGTTTTCTTTTTGTGGAGGAGGGGGTGCCAAGAGCAATAAATCTTATTACTTTACTTTTGGAAATTCAGCTTTTGAATCCCCAGTCAAATCATCAATACTAATTCAACTTTTTTGCCCGTGCTGTTACGTTCCATTGTATGCTGCAGAGTCTGTATGCATCATCTAGTTTAAACTTTAAACAAAACTTCTATTATGTATTTTGTTGTAAAATACTGTAGTTCCTCCACCTACAATACAGTGCTGCATTTTGTTTTCCCTTGAGTTTTGTCCTACTATGGCTACTGCAGCTGTAGTGTGTTTCCATATTGCCAAAGTCATTGCCATTGTTCTCGCTACAGTAGTTCTTATTTATTTTAATAGTTTAATTAAATTTTATAGTTGTCATGACTCCGCTGCTCCCCTCCACACACACATCAAGCTTCATAGCGTGAGTGGCTGCCTTTGGAGCAACTGTTGCCTCCCGTGCATGAGGATATTGGAGAACACTCTGACGAGCTGAAAAATGTTTGGAAAGTAGAAAGTAGTCCACTCATTTAAAGGAGCTGGTGTACAAGCTGGACTGGATCAGTGACATTTATTGGGAAAGATGGTGGGTGTCATTGAGTTATTCAATGGCTGTACCCCCCCCCTCCAAGAGAGAGCTGGCAGGCAGGCAGAACCAAAGCCTAGCAGATACAGAGTCTGCCTGGGACTTCAGTTAAGTATTTTAAACATTTACACAAAAGTGAAAAATGAGCAAGGGAGTGATTGGCAATGGGTAGGGCCATATGAGGGAGGGAGCTATGGGTCAGTGGGCTGGGGCATGTAAGTGAGGGAGCAATCGGCCAGTGGACAGGGGCAAGAGTAGATCACTGTGGAAAGGATGGAAAAATACAAACAAAAACTTCCCAATCATGTGAAGTGCTGCATACTGACAGCAAGGTGGATGCAGTTAAACACATTTTTTAGTTTTTTTTTTTAAAGTCTGCTTTCATAAGTATCAAGTTTACAATGTTTGAGCAAGTTCTTAGTTAGTGATGGAAAAAAAATGGTGATGATTTAAAAATGGACATAACATTAGGTTTACGTAATAACACATTTTTAAAATGTGGCTGTGTTACCTGGACTTGTTGTTAGCCATGTGTTAGACAGTTCTAATGCAGGGCTAGCAACCAATTAAATACAGGATTTTGTCTACTCATTTTGCAAACAGTTCATAAACCTTCTGAATGTATTATATTAGGCCAAAATAAACCCCTGCATTGAGTGTGTTAATACTTTGTAGTTCCATATATTTATATTTTGCTGTATCTAAACCAATTGGTAAAAGTTATATAAGGATTCTAATAAATTAGCTTTTTATTTGAACAGTATCTGAGCTAATTCCTTAATGACCACAAGACTCCTTCTAGCAAACCTTTCCGAAAATATATAGAATTTGTTTTGGTATAGGATTTTTTGTTTGTTTCTGCAATATTGTGTTCCATAACTGCATGACAGAATAATCTTGTTTCTAAGTATTACTTAGACATTTCCAAAACTGAGCTATTCTTGCAGCTTGATAATATGTATTCAGATCTGGACTACCCATTCCATCCATGTCCTTTGGAATAATTAAAATATTTCATGCTATACACAGAGGGTGGTATATTCAGAAATGCACCAGAGGCCAGTGCAAGGCCAGTGCAGTGCAAGTCCAATGTGCTACGGTGCACTGAGTATAAGATTCAAAGATTGCACAAGGTGGCATGTGCTGGTGCAACACGGCTAAATATCACATGGATGCACCAGGGCACAGCCAGTGGTGTGTCAGGAGCAACCAACATGTGCAATAGCACAACCATAGATGTGCAGGGCTGAGGAAGATGTGTCAGGACACATATGGAGCAGCCACAGGCACAGCAAGGAGCAAGGCACTGGGGAGGTGGGTGTGGCTGCTGGGGAAACGGGGGAGCCAGGCGAGAGGCACAGCTGGCCCACCAGGGAACACCACCCAAGGAGAACTGGCATGTAGCAGGCCCCGCCTACATGCACCACAGTGGTGGATGTAGGTAGGTGGCACTAATGGCCATGGGTTGACAACCACCAGCCACCCCCTGCAGGATGACATGCACAATGCCAACTGGCGCAGCCGGCAACACCCAGGCAAATGGCACCCAACACATATGCCACAAAACCTGAACAGTCAGCCCATGCCAACCCCAAGGCACAGCCACTGACCGATGGGCAAACACCACCATGCGCAGCCCCAGAACAACACAGGCATACCACACAGATTCCCAGCACACCACTGCAGCATGGTTCCACTCGACAGCAGCAAAGCAGACCCACACACAGATTAGTAATCAAAACAAATCTGTATTAAATAATAAAGAACAAACAAAGGTGTAATACAGTTAACATAGAACATGGGAACAGGGAACGAGGATGGGGAAACTATATACAAAGCAGGCTGAGGGCAGGGAAGGGAGATACAGGGACAGGGGACAGGGCTATACAAAGGGACAGGGGAGGGCAAGTGAAGGGGGACGGGGAAGGCAGAGGTGTAGCAGGACCAACAGGCCCTATGGGTGGCCCCATCCCACTGTTGCCTGGCGCTGACCCTGCTGCAGCAGCCGACGCATCAGTCTCGCGACCTCCAAAGTGGCAGTGGTGATGAAAATAGTCCTTCTCAGGAGACGTCCCCTCATTGGAAACCCCTGACAAAGGAGGGAACACATGATCAGTGCATGTCCAGGACACCCCGGCCCATCCACCGTGTGCAGCTGACAGTGGCAACACATGACTCTGGCCACCCACAGTGGGTGGGCCCGCACCTACTGCCAACCCGGCATGCCACTGCTATGCAAAGCACTGGACACCACCACCCATGAGCCACCCACCAGCACTGTGGCAGACAGGTGACATGGTACAGTGTCAGGGACCACAGAGGCACATGTGGTAGCTGGACACACCCACAGCCCACCAGCAGCAGCTACACACATGTGCATTGGCCACAGCATGGTGCCATGCACACTGTGGGCAGAACACAGCTGCCACGGCTCAGCGCACAGGGGGTCATGGCCCACCCCACCCCGCTGCCCACCCTCGCAACGTAGGTATACACTATCCCTACCTGCACGCTGATGCACCGCACGCTCGGCTTCTGGCAGCACCACCTCCCTGCCCTGCATCCCATGCCATTGGTCCTGTGGCAGCCTGCCGTGGCCCACCAGGTGCACCTGCTGCCTTGGCTCTCCTCCTGTCCTCAGGGCCTAGGATGGAAACATAAACATGCACACATCAGTACACAGCAACAACATGTGCACCCCAGCCCGGCACAGCTGTAGTGAGGTGGTACAGCACACACAAGGCATGCTGCCCCAGCCCACCGGGCATGCACCACCAGTGCCCACCCCCCAGTATGGCATGCAGCCCTGCCAGCCCCATGGAACACTGGACATGCACAGACGCAGGTGGTGCACATTTACCTGGCCGTGGCACGGTCCCCCTCTGGACGCATGACTTCAGCACCCTGAGCTGTTCGAGTCCCGCCTGTGCATGTCAGCATACCGGTGGTGATACTGTTCACCACTGTGCTGCACACTGGTGGCCTGCTCCATTCCATCTGCCACCTTCTGCCAAACCTCCATCCTAAGCCTGGCGAGGTTGCTGCCCAAAGAGGAAGCCTACATGGGGCTCCACCAGGGCCACCTGATTTACAAGTTCATCCTGGCTCCAGTTGGGAGCCCCTGGTTTGGTGTGGCACAGCATTGCAATCCTGCAGTGTAGCAATCCAAAATGGCACCTGTAGCACACAAGCTCCATGTACTTGGGATGTGCGCTTCGCTCGAGATGCACTGCCCTCACCAATCGCATATCCCTGGGTATGCACACGGTATGGGCAAATGGCCACTGGCACGTGGGTGCAGAGGTTCCTGGGGGGAAAAGGGCAGAGCAGGGTCAGGATCAGCAGGCGCACTGTGTGCAAATGTGCTATTGGGACCACAGTGCATGGTGTGCAACAAGGCTCTGAGGGTGCCACTGCTCACAGGCCTATGGTGCCCGAGTGCCATGGGTTAATGGCCCAGGTGCTATGGGGTTAATGGCGCGGGTGCCATAGGCACTATCACAGCCAGCGCCATACACTCCTATGGTGCACCTAGTATGCTGCACATGTGGTGGTGGCACTGGCCATGGCGCATGCGCAAGCATCGAACACGGTCAGCACTGCACACATCACAGCATGCGCCATGACTTGTGGTAGTGCAAGTCCATTACACAAGGTGCAACAATGTGATATTCAGCCAGCATATGCAGATTAGCTCATCAGCCTATCCACGGTGCACTGAGGGAATTAGCATCTCATTACAGTTGCGCATCTGCTCATTTGCATGCGATGAGCTATAAAGGTGCTGACATGGACCAGTATTGCAACCTTCTGAGGTAAGTTGCACCCACTGAGGAAGACAGCACAGTGGGATGGGCGGCTAGTGTGGGCCTCTGCAGCCACTTACCACTTGTCATTACCCACAGGTAGCAGCATGTCCAACAGAGAAGAAGGTGAGGATCATGGGCCTGCACACAAGAGCAGGCCCAGCTTTACGAAGGCAGAGACGGATGACTTGTTTGAGGCATACCTCAACAGGGAGCCTCTGCTGAGTGGTGCAACTGGCACACCCCAGGCCAGGTCCGCAGCCTGGGAGGAGGTGGTGGAGGCTGTGAACCAGCAGGGCAGCCACCAGTGGTCAGCGCAGGAGTCCAAAAATAAGGTCGGCACCAACAGGTGCAGTATCAAGGAGAAGGTGGCGGTCATCCATGTTGCAAGGGTGGCCACAGATGGGGGTCAGGCTGACATGCCACAGCTGATGCCGCAGGAGGAGATGGTGGTGGCCACCATGCAGCACAGCTCCACTGAGGGAGTGCCAGGTGGTGGCTTCCAGACTGGTGGGAGCCTATCACTGCATGATAGGTACAGCAGCATCAGGGGCAGGGGGGTAGTGGCCAGGGGGGCCAGTGCATTGGCGGTACTAATGTGACTGTTTTCCCTTTCAGCACTGGAACACCAGAATGCAGTGGCAGGGGTGGTGGTGTCTGCCATGAGGGCATGACCAGCCCTGGAGGACCAGCCATCCACCTCCACCGGCATCTGAGGGCCCGATCTGCTGAAGAACACCACTACTGTCTGGCCGGATGTCCTGGGCATGGTGGCAGACAAGGGCCCTGGCTGTGTTCCAGTGGGACACCAGCCATGGCATGCAGTATGCGGAGACACAGATCAGGACTGGGTCCAACACTGATGACGATGTGACCATTGTCCTGGACAGCAGGGGTGTTGTTGAGGGGGAGGCACCCATACCACACACCATCCATGGCAACACCACCAGTGCCCTGTTGGTAGTGGGTCAGCTGCCCACCACCGCCCCCAGTGCCACTGTGAGTGACAGCAGCTCACCACTGGTGGACAGTGGTGGTGGTTCAGCCCATAGGCACTGCCCAGTGCACAGCAGCTGAAGGGGAGGCAGCGGCAGACAGCTGGGACATTGGGGAATGGGTGCTGTGTCTGCTGCTGAGCACCAGTCAGTGAGAAGCCCCAAGGGGACCTCACTCTGCAGTGTCCACCTGAGTGTGGGGCTGGGCAGTGCAGTCGCACGCCACCTGTGGTTTGGCGCAATGCCCATCCACTGACCCCTTATCTGAGCACACCCGTTTGCTTCGGGCCTCTGTGGAGCAACAGGCGCTGCTCATGGCTGGGGTGCGCACACTCTGTGCTGAGGTGTGCCAGGCAGCAGAGCAGCATGACAGGGGCTTTGCGCAGATCCAGGATGCCATCACCGGACTGTGGGATGACGTGACTGCAGCCCTGGATTGCCTTACGTTTCTGGTCATGGTCAACCTAGCCCCTCTGGCCACCATGGGGCATGACTGGTCACCGCAGACCCCGTGGAGTGCATTGTCCACCCCACGGTCATGGTGTCATGCTATCCCCTCGGTGTTGATGCTGGGATCTGCTGTTGGCATTCCAGGCACACCCAGTGTGGGCCTGTTTGGGAGTCTGCAGACCCCTGTGAGGACACAGTCGCTCCGCAGTAACACCTCTGGGGACTGTCGACACCCCCGTGGCTGCTGCGCAGCCTTGGTCTGCTGGGCAGTCCGCATGGACGTCCACCTGTACGGCAGCCATGTGACTGCACAGCGGACCTAATGTGCCCATCTCCTGTCTGCAGTCTGCTGCTGCCACCCTGTGTGCACATGGGTGTTGTATGTGTGTGTGTGTGTCTGCATACCATGGACATAGCATCCGTGGACTGAGCCACACACACTGGCTGTGTGTGCACCTGCCCAGCCGCTGGCCTGTGTAGTGTGTGCATGATGATGCTAACACAGCACCAGATGCTCCCGTGCATCGGTGCTCTGCATCTGATCCACGCCTGGTGCTAGCACCTGGGCCATGCCTGCAGGCGCCAGTGTGTGTGTGTGGGTGTGTGGGTGTGTGGGTGGTGTGCTGTGCTGTGCTGCGTGTTGCTGTGTGTGTGGCCGTGTGGTCTGGCCCTGCCCGCCAAGCCCCTGCCCAGCTGTTAAGGATGCAGGGCATACCTACACATGCATGTGTGCTGAGCCACTGTGGCCATCCCATACATGGCTGTTTGTCCAACTACCTGCAGTTGCTGTAGTGCTCTTCCTGTTGTGTCCTCTGCTGGCATGACAACCTGGTCAGCTGGGGATCCCTCCACCCGGGGGGCTGCCCACCACCACTTGACCCATTGGCCACGTCGTCCCCACTGCTGTTCCCCTCTTCAACCTCGACAGCTATCCCATGGTCAGTGGCCATGATGTGCAGGATACAGCAGTCCAGGAATAGGCCACAGGCCTTTGAGGGGCTGTACTGTAGGACACTGCTGGACCTGTCCAGGCAATGGAAATGTGCCTTCAGAAGCCCAAAGACACAATGATGTTCCGCGTGCTGGCATGTGCCTCATTGTACCTCACTTCCACAGAGGACGGGTGCCGATATGGGGTGAGCAGACAGGGTCAGAGTGGGTAGCCACTGTCACCT
Organism: Neoceratodus forsteri; assembly: GCA_016271365.2. Lineage (NCBI taxonomy): Eukaryota > Metazoa > Chordata > Ceratodontiformes > Ceratodontidae > Neoceratodus > Neoceratodus forsteri. The sequence goes on from CM057455.1 coordinate 1,379,349,172, forward strand.
GTGTAGATGGAGATATGGTTAGTCTGGTGGCCTGTGTTGTGGTGCCTCCTCATCCTTCCCAGCCACACTCTGTGGCACCCCTACCCTGGTGGCCCCCATGCCCTATTGTACCTAGCTGCCTGTGGTCTCAGCATACTCACCCACAAGGTGGCGGTGAGGATGTTCCCACTCTCAAACCTGTGGCACAGTGCCAAACTGTGCCAAATGAAGACATCATATGCTCCCCCATGGTGTGTGGCACAGACATTGATTAGCGCACCCCCCGCATCGCACACCACCTTTCAGTTGATACTGGGGTAGCCCTTTCTGTTGTACGTAGCTACCCCTTCCAGGCCAGGTCTCATGTGGATGCCAACATGGGTGCAGTCAATGGCCCCTAGCATGCCAGGCATGCATGCTACCCTGTGGAACTCCTGCAGGTTCACTGTACGGTCTGCCTGCGTGCTGGGGAAGTGGATGTATTCTGCAGCATGTGGCAGCAGAGTGCTTAGTAATTGTGTGAGGATCCGTGACACGGCCAACTGGGTTATGCCTGTGGTGTCCCCTGTTGGTCTTTGGAAGGTGCCCTTGCTGAGCAGGCACAAGACATTTGTGACCTTCATCTCCACCTTCAGGGCATGGCTCTGTCTAGTGGGTGCCTGCATCTCCTCACTGCACAACTCACAGAGCTGCCTCAGGATCACCCGGTTCAGGTGATACTGGCCCACAATCTCCATATTGGTGTAGTTCTCGAAGGTGGTGTCAGCACTGTACCACCTGTTCTGGGTGTACAGCAGATGGGCCCTTCCATGGCTGCACCACCCTGCCCTCTGTCTCCCCACATCCCTCATTACGGCTTCCACCTGGAATATGGCACTGGCTATGGTCCCTATTGTCCTGTCCCCCTGGGTGTCTGATTCCACTGGCCCTCCCAGCTGTGTGTGGCTGTGTGGACTGCTCTGCAGGACCCATGCCTGTGTGTCCAGCCCCTTGCTGGCTGCCTGTTGTCTGTGGCCTCTGACTCCCACCCCTGTGGGTTCCTGTGTTGCTTCTCTCTGGCCTGGTGTCACTGGCCGACACACAGACACCATTGCCTCCCTGCCTGTCTCACTCACACACACACTCAGTCTCTCACACACATTCACTGCCTCACTGTCTCTGTCCCTGTCTGTGACCCTCTCCCTGCCTCCAACACAGTTGTATGCCAGCCTCTCTGTCTCCCTCTCTCCTGCTCCCCTCTGGTGCAAGTGACCTTCTCCTAGTTGCTCCCTATATTTATAGGCTCAAGTGTGCTTTGCACAACTGCCATTTGCTCCACGCTTACGCCGTATGTCCAGTGTTGAATATCGCACTGTGCCGCATATTCATGGCTATGCCCCCTGCCCTTGCGCATGCATACATTCCCATTGCACATTGGCACACTGCCACTTGTGCTGTGCAATTGCTGTTGCTGAATATTGTTCTCTGGTGCATGTTTGCTGTTGCGCAGGTGCAACGCAGTTGTGCAATGCACAACCGCTTTGAATATCCCACCCAGAGTATCCCCCCATAAAACTTTCCAGAAAATTATACAAAAAATATTTAAAGACTCACTAGAGAGAGATGCCAAATTAGGTTGGAAAAGAAATATCAGATGTGAAAGAACCACCATCTTTAGGGTTTCAACTATACCGTACAGAGAAAATGATACATTTTGCCAGTTACCCAAAGGTGCCTTCACTTTATTTTTAACAATTTGTACATTTAATTTTATAGTATTTGAAGAGTTATTTGTCAACATGATAACTAAATATTTAAAAGAATTTTGCTTAGTGATAGCTTTGGTATGTGAAATATAAATATATATATAAATACATTTATGCAATGGGATGGAGATATACAGAGTGTGATAAATCTGTTTATCTGAGTAACTACATACATAAATTTCATTTATGTATACAGTGCTTATGTCATCAGCCTTTTATCTATACAGTGCTTATATCATTTAGAATGTTCAGCCTCAGTAGCAGTATTAACCATGTTCAAATGTGAATAACTTTAAAATGAAAAATGATAGCATGGTACTGTGAGCACGAAAGTTATTCAGCATGGAAATATCTACAAAATGAGTGGTGTTTTATTTATTGACACCTTTTAGATTTTTTGATAATTAGCAACAACGCAGCAGAAAGTTACTATTTTTTTTATTTTGTCCACAAACAAATGTAAATAACCTTAAAATGAAAAAAATGATAGCATGGTAATGTGAGCACAAGGTTTATTCAGCACAGAAATATCTACAAAATGTGTGGTGTTTCATTAATAGATACTTTTTCATTTTTTCAGAATTAGCGAAAAACAGCAGAAAATTTAATTTTTGTGCACTTTTTCATAGAAACATAGAAACATAGAATTTGACGGCAGATAAGGACCACTTGGCCCACCTAGTCTGCCCATTTTCCTACCTAACAGATAAGCTGCAGATCCTAGTTAACCAACAGCTTACTTCCTCCTACCCCCCACTAGGACTGCCTTATGTCTGTCCCATGCATTCTTGAATTCCCCCACTGTTCTTGACTCCAAGACCTCTCAGGAGGCTGTTCCATGCATCCACAACCCTTTCTGTAAAAATACTTCCTCACATTACCTCTGAGCTGTCCCCCCTCTATCTTCAAATTGTGCCCCCTTGTTCTTGCACATCTCTTTTTCTGAAAGATACTACCCTCTTGGACTTTGTTGATTCCCTTGAGGTACTTGAAAGTTTCTATCATGTCCCCTCTCTCCCTTCTTTCCTCAAGGGTATACATATTAAGCTTCTCTAGTCTTTCTTCGTATGTCTTCTGGTGCAGACCCTGCACCATTTTGGTTGCCCTCCTCTGGACAGCCTCCATTCTGTCTATGTCTTTGCGGAGATGGGGTCTCCAGAACTACACACAGTACTCCAGATGGGGTCTCACCAACTGTCTGTACAGAGGGATAACAACTTCCTGTTTTCTACTATTGATGCCTCTTCCTATTCATCCCAGTATCCCCCCAGCCTTCCTTGCTGCCTTCTCACATTGCTTGCCCACCTTTAGGTCATCTGATATAATTACCCCCAGGTCCCTTTCCATTTTTACTGTTGTCAGTATCTGACCCCCCATTGTGTACGCTTCCCTTGGGTTTTTGTTTCCCATGTGCATTACCTTGCACTTCTTTGCATTGAATCTGAGCTGCCATACATTTGACCATTCCTCCAACCTTGCCAAGTCCCTTCTCATCCTTTCCACTCCATCTTGTGTATCAACCCTGTTGCAGATCTTGTGTCATCTGTAAAGAGACATACTTTTCCTTCCAGTTCCTCTGCAATGTCACTTATAAAGACATTAAAAAGGACCGGTCCCAGTACTGAACCCTCGCGGTGCCCGCTAGTAACCTCCTTTCTTCACTGTGTACTCCATTTACTACTACCCTTTGCGTCCTGTTGTCTAGCCAATTTTTTATCCAGGCTACCACCTTGGGACCCACTCCAAGGCTGGCTAACTTGAGTATTAATCTTTTATGTGGGACTGTATCAAATTCCTTGCTAAAATCTAGGTAGGCCATGTCCACAGCCCCTCCCTGGTCTACTACTTTGGTCACCCAGTCAAAAAAATCTATTAGATTTGTTTGACATGACCTTCCCATCGTGAATCCATGCTGCCTTGGGTCCCAGCCCCACTGGCCTCTAGGTACTCAACAATTCTTTCCTTCAGAAGTGATTCCATCATTTTCCTACCACTGAGGTCAAACTAACTGGTCTGTAGTTTCCTGCCTCTGTCCTGCTCCCACTTTTGTGAAGAGGAATCACATCTGCCCTCCTCCAGTCCTCAGGTACCACCACATCCTCCAATGATTTGTTAAAGAGAGTAGTCAGCGGTGTCACTAGTTCTACCCTTAGTTCTTTTAGAATTCTTGGGGGAATCCCATCAGGCCCCATTGCTTTGTCCACCTTCAATTTTATTAGTTCTTTCAGAACCCTTTCATCTGTAAATGGACTGGTATCGACCCCTGTCTTCAGAGTGTTTCTCTTGTTTGGTTTAGGTGCCTCCCCTCCTCTTCCTTTGTGAATACTGAGCAAAAATATTCATTCAGTATCCCTGCTTTTTCACTGTCACCCTCTACCCACATTCCCTCCCCTTTATTAAGCTTCAGTATCCCGCCTTTGGTCTTTCTTCACTCCCTAATGTACCTGTAAAAGGTCTTATCCCCATTCTTAACAGAATTAGCTAGCCTTTCCTCAGTTTGGGCCTTTGCTATTCTGACTGCCTTCCCAGCCTCTTTCCGCTTTAACTGATAAAGTTCTCTGTCCTGCTCCATCTGTGTTTCCTTATATTTCCTGAATGCTATCCTTTTCTCCTTAACCTTCCCTGCCACCTCTTTTGAGAACCATAGTGGTTTTTCCCTCGTTGTGTTTTATTGATTTGCTTTACACAAAGACTTGTTGCCTCTTTGATGGCTGTTTTGATTACTCCCCATTGTTCCTCCACCCCTCCTTCTTTCCTGTTTGCTAGTGCTTTGTGAGGCACTCTCATTTTCCCAAAGTCAGCCCTCCTAAAGTCCAATACTCATGCTTTTGTATGGCTTGATTGTATGGCTGTTTATCGTGAACCACACTGTTTGATGGTCGCTTGTTCCCAGATGGCTACCCACTTCTAAATCTGAGATTCTTTATCCGTCCCCATTTGAGAGTACCAGGTCTAAGATTGCTCCCTCCTGAGTGGGTTCCAATACTAGCTGTCTGAGGCATGCCCCCTGTAGGGCATCAAGAATGACCCTACTCTTGGATGTGCCTGCAGCAAAGGTGCTCCAGTTAACATCTGGCATATTCAGGTCCCCCATCAACAATATCTCCCCTTTTTCTGCCATTCTAAGGAAGCCTTCTATCATTTCCTTGTCCATTCCCTCCCCCTGAGATGGGGGTCTGTATACAACCCCATGCGGATTGTGGTGCCATTTCCTGTCTCCAGGGTGACCCAGAGTGCTTTATCTGCTCCCTGTTTACTCTTTAGTTCTGTTGCTTTGATCTCTTCCTTTACATAGAGAGCTACTCCTCCTCGTCTTTTACCCTCCCTGTCCCTCCTGTAGATTGTGTATCCTGGTATGTTGACATTGATATTTCATCAAACAAATGCAAATAACTTAAAAACAAAACATGATAGTATGGTACTTTAAGTACAAAAGTTGTTCAACATAAAAGTATCTACAAAATGAGAGGCGTTTCATTTCTAGATTCCTTTTAGATTTTCTATAATCAGCAGAAAATTCAATTTTTATTCACTTTTTTGACTAACAAATGCCTACAAAAAGCAAAAACAAAAGAATTGCATGAATGGAATATGCAATGAAAACTTATGTAATAAATGTTTATCTGCACTCGAGCAGTTTGACCTGGACACCTCACTCGTGGCTTATGCCACTCGTGAGGTTAACCGAGGTCAAACACTGCTGTGTGCAGATAAATCATTATTACACATGCTCCACTACATATCCCATATATATATGTGTATATATATATATATATATATATTTATATTTCACATACCAAAGCTATCACTAAACAAAATTCCATTTTATATATATATATATATATATATATATATATATATACATACACACACACACACCAAGAGCAATAAATCCTAATACTTTACTTTTGGAAATTCAGCTTTTGAAACCCCCAGTCAAATCCTCACTACTAATTCAACTTTTTTGTCCATACTGTTATGTTTCATTGTATGCTGCAGAGTCTGTATGCATCATCTAGTTTAAACTTTAAACACAACTTCTATTATTCATAACATAAAAACTTAGCTTTGGTGCAGTAAAAGAAAAAAATACAAACAGCTTGTATGAATATGTAAGTCTTATAGAAATAATTCAGCATCAATGTTTACTGTTTTCTGTACTTAACTGCAATCTTTTCATTGGTGATGCAACAGAAGTTAAATACTGTAATGAGGATCACGTGATGCAGAGTGCTGAGTAGAAGCACCTCACTAAGCTCCTGCCTCCTGATCATATAATCATCTTCTTTAGATGTTTAAATCTTACAATATCCTCTGCTTTTAAATTCTCCTGCCAGCTAAACACCTAGTGCACCTGTTTTGAGAGTTTGATCTCGGATGGAGACTTACATGAAGAAAGCCCCACAGAAACATACCCCGCCTGCTACTCCCGAAAAGACCCAAAAGAAATCTCGGATCTCAGGTGGGTCTGATAGGCCTGATCCTTCAAGTCAAATCAGGAAGCAAGAGCCTTTAACGCTTAATAGGTTCTTAGAAGAGTTTAAACCCTTCCTTGAGGAGATGAAAGGAATGGCGATTGACCTGAAGACTTTGTCAAAAAAGCTGGATGAAGTTTCGTTAACTGCCTCCGATAATACTGCCTGAATAGTCTTGTTGGAGAAATGACTAGAGAAACTTGATCCTGAGTTAGTGTCTACACTGCAGAAGCTATCTCGTGTGGAGGCAAAACTTGAAGATCTGGAGGGCCATAGCCGCAGAAACAATGTTGTGATACTAGGGCTACCAGAGGGAGAAGAGGGCCAGAATGCTATAGCATTCATACAGAAGCTGGTGGAACGGGTTGCTGGCCCCTCTCCCTTCAGCCCAGTATATATCATTGAGCGAGCTCACAGGTCATTGCGACTGAAGCCCTTACCGGATGCTGCCCATCGACCTATTATTTGCCATTTCTTAAATTTTTTACAAAGGCAGCACTTCTTGCAGAAAGTGAGAGATTTACAGGAGGTTCGTTGGGAGAATGCTAAATTGAGAATTGCACAAGACCTGCCAGGATTGGTTTGTTTGAAACGTAAAGCGTTTCACCCCATCGTATCCAAGATCATTGCTGTGGGCCTGAAATTTAGGATGGGGTATCTGACCAGGCTACAAGTTTTTGTAAATGGATCCTGGTTAAATTTTGAAGATCCCGAATCTGCTCTTTCAAGCCTTAAAACTGTCTTACCGGACTTGTTTGAGAGCCCTGAGAAGTTCTACCTACATGTTGAAGGGTTGCCTGGTGTTGCCTCACTGGAACTGTTATCTCTCTTTTTGCCTACAAAGATAATGTCAATGGGCTGCTTTTTGAAGTTCTTGTTTCTCATCTGGACTGTGTTAATTAAGAATATGGGCTACCTGTTACGAGTTTCTCAGGCCCTAATTCCACAAAGCTAATTGCTGTTCAGGGCAAGGACTTATGGGATGATCGGGATGGTTTATTTGGGGAAGGAGTTTTGTGTTTCAGTGCATTTAGTTATACAAATTAGTATTAGAGAGGGGAAGTCTGTGTTACCTAATTTAGGATTAATGTCATACTTAGCAGATTGTTGGAAATGGGAGCGGTGTTGGGCTTTCTCAGTAATTTCATATAGTTATCTTGTCAGGATTGGGCTATGGCCACAAGAGGGCGCACCATGCACATGAAATGTAATTCAGCACTGCTCTTAATTCGGGAAGGATCTCCCTCAGTTCTGTCTCTTGTCTCAAATTCAGGGCAGCAAATTACCCCAGTTGGGGCTCTTGTGCCTAAGGGCTGGTAAATGTCCGGGCAGAGATGTCATTTCTCACTTTTCTTTGCCTGGGGCCCAAGATGTCAGTGTCTTTTCTGGTCTCATTTTGGTGGGAAGGGGTAATTCCCCTCCATTAGCTTCCCAATCTGGTTCTGGTCTGTGTAGAGGTTTCTCATGGGGCAACACAACCCCTAATTTTTATTCAGTCTCCCAAAGCTACTTGGCTCATTTATGCATTTTCAGGCTAGTTTGTTCCCCTTTCATTAGTATCTTATCGCACCCATGTGCGTTACATTGGAAGCCAGGACCCTCTCTAGTTATTGGGGTTGTTAAAATAGTTGCACTGTTTAGTATTTACTTGAGGATATTGTTGAATTTGCTGTAAGCAGAGGTGCATTGTCAGGGCAGGAGAAGGAGGAAGGACCCAGTACTATACTAAACGTTGCTTATGGCAGTATGGGTAGTTCCATGAGGGGTGGTATATTTTGGGTTTTGTTAGGTGGAATGGGTGAAGTTGGGGGGAGGGGGATGGGTCACTTGTGGGGAGGATGGGGAGGAGGGAGGGTTCTACAGCAGTAACCTCTGGATTATGGCTGAATGTTTTGTGTAATTTGTCTACAGGGCTGAACATACTAAGTTCTTTAACTCCTGTTAGATGGCCAATGAGGTGACTTTTGCTACTTGGAATGTTAAGGGGATCAGGAAAAAATCCAAACAATATCAGGTTCTCAAACATTTAAGTTTATTATGTTCTCAGATAACTTTCTTACAGGAATCCCATTTACTTGAATCTGAAGCCTTACAGTTAAGGAGGCAACAGGTGGGGCTGGTTTATGATGCTCAGGGCTCCACTAATAGTTGCGGGGTCATGCTTATTATCAATAGAGGCATTCCCTTTGTTTCTACACAGGTTATCAAAGATCCGGAGGGTAGATTTATTTTAGTTAAAGGCACTCTCTGGTCAGTTCCACTTTTACTTGGTAGTATATACAGTCCTAATATGGATGATCCAGGGTTTAGAAACATAGAAACATAGAAACATAGAATTTGATGGCAGATAAGGACCGCTTGGCCCACCTAGTCTGCCCATTTTCCTACCTAACAGATAAGCTGCAGATCCTAGTTAACCAACAGCTTACTTCCTCCTACCCCCCACTAGGACTGCCTTATTTTTTTCATTATTTATTGGTTTTTCACGAGACTCATAACCATTATTCTTCCAATGCTTCCTATCAGGATTATTTTGGGGGGCGACTTCAATCAAGTCATAGATTCTAATCTGGACAGGTCAGGTAATGGACCGGGAGGGGTGTCTCCGGGGCAGAGGGCTTTTAAGGATTTAGTAGACCAGTGCAGGCTCTGTGATGTCTGGCACGTGTTATATCCTGACTCTAGGGAGTTTACTTTCAGGTCAATGGCACACGGCTCTCAGTCCTGCATTGACTACGTATTTATTTCTCAAGCTCTCTTGCCCGGGGTCAAGACCTCCTCTATTCAACCTGGCCCTGTCTCCAATCATTCTCTTGTATTACACAAATTGGCATTCTTTAATTTACCTAAAAGGGAAACCAGATGGAAGCTCAATGAACATCTTCTTAAAGATGCCAAGTATTGCAAGCTCATAAGGGAGCAAATTGAGCTCTTTTTTTCATCTAACCCTTTAGACAGTACAAAACCGGATATTTTATGGGGGGGCCTTCAAAGCATACATGAGAGGGATCCTTATCAGTATGGTGGTTAGTAGGAAAAGGGCACAGGAGGAAGAACTATTATCATTATTGTTCTAAATTCGGTCACTCAAGTGAACACTTGTGTTAGTGTCTCAGATGAGGACAAGAGGAGGCTCCTAGTGATCAAGGACAGATATCTAGAGTTGTTAAGGGAAAAAGCAGAATTAGCTATTATTCAAACCAGAGCTAATTATACGGATCAGGGAGAGAAAGCAGGGTGCCTACTGGCATTGCGTATAAAGCAGCAAGAATCTGCAAGATTCATCCCACCAATTCGGGCAGTGGCAGATGGGTCCCTGAAAGTATCCCTTACTGAGATAGTACAAGAGTTTGCTGTATATTATGAAAGATTGTACAGTGACATGGAGTCACTTCCTTGTCCTGGGAGTACAGAGAATTATTTGAGGGACTCCCATCTGCCCTTCCTATCAGAGCAACATAAGGATTTTTTGGTTACCTCTTTATCCCAGGAGGAGATTGCTGAGCTTATTAGTGGGTTACCCGCAAAGTCCCAGGCCCAGACAGGTTTTTCTCCCTATTTTACAAAGTTTTTGGGGATCTTTTACTACCAGTACTTTATAGCCTATTTCAACGTATTTTAACCGGAGCAGAGGCAGACCTCCACCTCTTTGAGGCCCTGATTTTTCTTCTCTCTAAACTAGATAAGGATCCAGAGCTAGTTCAAAGTTACAGACCTATATCCCTTCTAAACCAAGATATTAAAATCCTTTCGAAGATATTAGCCAAAAGGTCAACTGTAGTCCTCCCTGAGCTAATAGGTATGACCCAGGTTGGATTCATGAAGGGACACTCATCATCAGACCACTTGCACACCCTTTCTCATGTTTTCTCGGCTACCAGGGATGCCGAGTTTCCCTCAGGACTGGTTTTCCTGGATGCCGAGAAGGCATTTGATCATGTGAACTGGAATTTCTTGTTTTGAGTTTTGGAAGCCTTCCAATTCCCTCCTGTATTTATATCCTGGATTGCTGTATTATATAAACCCCCCACAGCAAGGATCTCTGGGAATGGGGCCTTTTCTAAACCTTTCTCACTCCATTCAGGTACCAGGCAGGGTTGCCCCCTATCTCCTCTTTTATTTAATTTGTACCTTGAACCTCTCATCCAAAATATTCTCGATAATGCATTAATACAAGGTATTTGGGTTGGGCATCATGAAATCAAGGTCACTGCATATGCGGATGATCTGCTGGTACACCTTTCCCATCCGGTATCCTCTGTTCCGGCTTTGCTGGGCGAGACAGCAAAATTTAGTGCCTTATCTAACTACAAACTGAATGCTAATAAATCCTCTTTTTTCCTTTAAACCACAAGATATTTAAGACTGAAATTAGCCCTTTAGGTTTATGTTGGGCCCCAGGTCATTCAAGTATTTGGGCATCAAACTAACTCATAACCCTTAACATGGTTTAAGGAAAATCTCGAATCCTTTCTCAGCTTACAACTCAAGACCTTGAAAGGTGGTCCAAACTCCTATTTCATTATGGGGCTGGATCAACATAGTTAAGATGAATATTTTCCCTAGAATTTTTTACCCTTTATCTCTTCTCAATACTTTTATCCCATTACTCTGGTTTAAGAAGTTGCATGGTATTTTCACTAGGTTTATCTGGTCCGATATGTATCCTTGATTGGCCTATTATAAATTGGCAGCTCCAAAATCTAAGGGGGGCTTGTGGATTCCCCATTTGGCTATATATTATTGGGCTAGCTAGTTAGCAAAATGTTTGAAATGGGTACGTCCTGGCCCTGAAAAAGAGCAACCAGTATGGCTTAGGATTGAATTGAATTTAATTAGGTCTATGAATCTGGATCCCCTAACTTTGTTCTATGTTAAAATGTCTCAGGTGCTATGGCTGAGAAATGTCCCATAGTAGCTACTTCATTAAGGTATATGCACAATTATGTTCCTTTATGCGATATACCCTCAGCTAGACTTGGCCCAGCCCATCTGGAATTCCTCATCTTTCACCATTAACAAGAAGCAGATTCCCGTAAATGGTTGTCTCAACTGTGGGATGGGAAAGTACTCTCCTTTGTGGATGAGAAGGGGCAATGACTGTCAGCAGGAGATACTATTCAGAAATTTAATATCCCAGCTCTCTCACACTTTAAAGTCATGCAGTTAAGGCATTTACTTACAATCGTCCTTGGCAATACTCCTCCTTACCAGACAGAAAACTCCCGTTTCCAGTCCCAAGATTCACCCTCAAAATGCCTGCTAGGTCCTATAATCTACATATTACTCCTGATGTGCCCATTGCCTTCTGTCTCACAGATTAAAAGTTTTAATGTGCCGTGTACATATGTATATTGTTATATATTAGCACTTATGTCATTGTATTACTGTTTATGTTACCCCGTCATTGTATTACTGTTTATGCTACCCTTGTCAATATAATAACACTTGCACTTCTTGACGACTCAGGTCCATCTTGTAAATGAGCTATGCTCAATGATGTTCGCCTGATTAAATAAAGATTTTGATTGATTGATTGATTGATTGATTGAGTTACGGCCCTGATACCTGAAATCTCTTCATTACTTAGATCTTCGGGTATCATATCTAAACTATATCAGGTGTTGTTTCACAAAAGATATGGGGATTCCTTTGGACACGAGGTTTTGGAACTCCATTCTTCCTCAGTATCATCCTGATTGGCAAACCCTGTGGAGATCTTGTCATAAATATGTTTCTCAAGACAGGTTGTGTCTCATGCAATATCACATTTTACATAATATGTATTACACTCTGGTTAAGTTAAATAAATGGGGTCTCTTGGACTCCAACTTATATGCTAAGTGTTCTCGGAGGAGGAACACTTCTTCAGTTGTTTTGGTCCTGCCCCAAAATTTCTTTTCTATGGGACTCTATTAAGGCTTCCCTAAGATCCTTTACTGGGCCTACAGGAGTATTTCATGCCTGATATTTGTCTTCTAGGGACTTGTCTTCTATTAGAGTTAAAGTCAGAAGGTTTCATATTTCTATGATAGCCTTATCGGTCAAGAAGCTTATTCTTTGTCACTGGAAAGACAAGTCCACCCGACTTTTCAAGAATGGGTGAATGAAATTCTTGCCAATCTACATACAGAAAAAGTGATTGCTAGCCTCCACAACAGATTGGCAGTTTATACACAAATATGGGATCCCCTTCATTCTCTAATTCTAGTTGCTCAGACTTAGTTACATTTTAGGACAAATTGCCCTGTAGGTTTCTGTGTAATGATTTTATACTTATGGGACATATGGATTTGTTACTTCTGTATGGGGAGGAAGGGGAGGGTCGGGCAGTTATATTTTAACAAGTGGCTGTACTCTTGTTTCATTCTCATGGTAACTGCCTGTTATTGTGGAAAATGTATCAATAACGTCTGAACTGCAAAAAAAAAAAAAGTTAAATACTGTTAGCCATTACTTCTTGGTAAAAGCTGTTTCACATATACACATTTCTTTCTTGGCAGACAGCATAGCAAAGACAACTACTGTATATAATTGGCATACTTCAGATATCTACCTCATGCTTAAGTCATAATTAAGTGCAAAAATTTCCCTTTTTTGTAATCTGTTCTCCTGTGATGAGCAATGTTTCATGATAAACTTTGTTCCAACTGTTACTGATTACAAGGAAATCTCATCTGATATATCTGAAGGATTCTATCAATCTATAAATCTATCCTGTATTTCTAGCTGAGAAGCTAATTGTTAGCTGCTGTGGAGTGTATTCTCACAGTTGTGTGGTTCATTGTTGGAAGAAATTTTGTTTTACAATGTATTAATGCTTCATAACATCAATAGCTATGGCCTGATTACTAAACTGGGGGGGTTCTTTTGATAGGAGAGTGATCCCTTAGAATTGGGTGGGAAGAATAAAGTAATAATAATAATAAAAATAACCGTTCATGCCTTTCATGATTTTAATGGCAACTCCAACAGAGGGTGAAACACAAAACCCCACTCTAATCACTTTAATCAATGTTTAAAATGCATGATGCTGGTAAAGTAACTGAATGCTACTTCAGATAATAGCATAGAACAGTGGCACTAAATGACTACCAAATCCTATTTTCTCTAAATACAACATTTTCAATGGGATCACTGCTGCTGAAATGTACAAGTTTTCCTATGCCTATTTGGAGCTGCAGTAAGATTATCCTCCTAGCTGGTGTTCCCTAATGGCTTTTACTCACCCCACCCCCACATCCCCAGCAGTAAAGTTATGTAGCTCACCCTGCATCATAGCAGTTTAATGTGACCACTGTGAACATTCAAAAAATTCCCATTTTTGTCAATCCACTGGTGCCCATGCTCTTATAGCAACAGACCAAGGGTCCTGTGTTCTCACTGTGCCACTGGTCCAGTCTCTCTGAGATAGACATGTATGGCAAACATAACCATGTTTGAATAAAGTGATGTGCAAGTTGCAGCATAAATTGCAAGTTGTGGTGTAGTGTAAATCACAAGTTGCAGTGCAGCGTGAATGTGGTAATAGTATCTTGATTCTGATGATAGTGATGTAGAGGAATTGTTATTGATTTAAGCAGTTAATAAAAAAATGAATAACTAGCTTTAGATGTGTTTAACACACACACACACACACACACACACACACACACACACACACACACACACACAGAGCCAGGATTCAAATTTGTTGAACATGTTTGAATCCAAATGAATGCCTGAGCCTATGAGCTACGGCCTGGCTATTCCCTTGCATACACTTGCTTGACAGCTCTGTAAAGCAATATGAACATGACAGTACTGTTGTGTGTGTGCCTCAAAGGTGAAGTGTGACATGATATGCATTAGTTAAACATTGGACTTTTGCTTCAGAATGCCTCATGTGAAATCTTGGGAGATTTATTGTCTGATGCTGTTAACAACTGCGATGAAAATATTTTAAAACAGAATGCCATCAAATACTCCATTTCACCAAATTCTGTGTTTTTGTAATGACAAATGTACTGGCATAAGACCTATAAAAACTGAACGTGTCCTAATCATACAGTTTTTATTAACACAAACTTTCTGAACTGCCAGGTTCTGCAAAATGTAATCTGAGACATATATTATAGACACGGTGTGATTAGAAAATTATTATCTGGTGCCATTGGAAACTGTGATGAGGATATTTGAAGCTGTAAGGTGGGGAGTAATTATTAAATAGTTTGTAAACAGTTATTGTTGCCAATGGTAAGGAAAAAAATGGGTTATGGGACTAACATTATTAAAAGTTAAATGTAATGGAGTTATAACTGGGGCACTCAGCAATTAATTAAAAAAAAGAAAAATATGCCTTTGTCTGCCTTAAATCTTAGAGGATAACCACAGGATAACCAGAGTAAAAAGAAAAGTGTAAATGGGCTGATAATCACACTGAGATGGTTTTCCTTGGTTAACCTCATCAGGTGTGCTCCCTTGCACTCCAGGTTCAGTGACAGTTTGAAGTTGATTTTGATTCATCATCTGTAGGAAAAGATTCATCTGTAGGAAAAGATCTCAACATTTGTATGCAGAAATCGGTTGAATTTTAACACTTTTTAATGCCCTTTTCCATTATAGGTACCATATATACAGTAATATGAAAATAGTCATTGTCCAAAGCATTGCATTAGCTCGTTTGTTTTATTTATATTTATTTATTTTGCTAATTCTATTGCCCAGTTTACTATGACTTTTCCCAGTGTGAAAGTACAAGTTAGGGCTGTCTCAGACAAACCATTAGTGCACATAACAGGCAAATACAATTTCAGCACAGTCTTTTGCCTTCGCTGCTAAAGACACAAATGTCCCCCTTTCCTTCAGCTGAATGGTCAAATTGTCTCACAGAGACTTTATAACCACCTGCATCTGTATTACAGAGGGCTGTGAAGCACAATTATTAGTGGTGATCTTCATAACAGAGCTACAGTTTATACTGGCAGCCAGTTAATGTACTGAATTGACTGCTTTATTCTGAAACAGTGTGGCTTTGTGGCATGATAGTGCAGTGATGCAGTCAGGACTAACTGATGAATCATTGTTTTAATTATGATTCCTTCCTGTTAAATTGAATAATACACTAAATATACTGGGCAGGATTCATGAAGCGATTTGGGACTAAGTCCCACTCCGCAACCCCAGTTGCAGTTCAAAATCTCCGCAACTGTGGTGTGGCCAATCCACAGCCACAGCAGTTGTGGAGGGTGCTACAGAGGGGGTCCTACTGCCTGTAGCAGCCTCATGCAGCTGTGGTGCTGTCCCTGGCAACAACACCCTCAAGCTACCATAATCCATGGAGATGGTTGTACTCCGGCTCCACCTTAGTGAATACCCTCAGCTGCGGGTGACCTGCGGCTTCGCAAGTAGAAACCCACTAGTTCTGAAGTTTTCCAACAGCTGCAGGACCTTCCCCGACATTTGTGAATCTTGCCCACTGTAGCTGGAGAATCGTGATTATGGGACAGGAAAATAACCCATTTTTGTGCTGATCTTTTTAATTCTTGATTGATCTGTACAGTATGTGCAGAGTGCATATCCCCATCATAGATGCACAGCACAAGGTGGCAGTTACGGTGATGAACAAGCAAGCCCATAACATGCCTGTCCAAGAAGCTGTGTCATGAAACATTCACTCTTAAGGCGAGCTACAAGCTCACAGCTGCCTGTCAGTTTTTTGTTTGTTTTTTGTTGGTGCTGAAAAGCAGTAATTGTACTCTCTTAGGCAGAGGTGAGATAGAAGTCATGAATGAATAATGCATCTGTATTACTGTATATATATCTATGTAGGAGTAAAGTAGCTGATGTCAACTTCTAAATTTGCCACTAATGCACTTCTCATTTCCCAATGTGGTTCAGGGTGAAACAGTCTGCAATTGGGCCTTACCCCACCATTTCCTGCAGTACCATTCTCCCACATTGACATCACCAACAATCCCTGCATTAGACCTATGATAAGCATAGTATGCATTGACTATCCTACACTTGCTTCTGTCAGCTACCTTGCATTCAAGTAAACACTGTATTCAGTGAAATATTGTGCACTATGTGGAGAGTAAAGAGCACAAGACAATCTGTATTACTCCCCCAATTAATAATTAAGACCAGGGGGCAGAACAGATCACAGATGAGTCATTTGTAGACGGGGACTAGAAAGAGTGTGAATTTTATAAGATGCTTCAAAATTGCAGACTAGTTACTGAAGCCATAACATGATCATTTTCATTTTAATTTTTTCATTTTAAATGGACAACGCTGAGGGTGGCAGAGATGGACAGGCAAAAATTTTGAGTCTGTTATAATCATTCAGCTTCCACTAAACTCCACACAATGTGACAGCTTGGCTATTTGAAACTTCTTCCCATACAGTATACAGTACATGAGAGGCTCACTACTGCTATTACAGTACTTAAAGAATAACAGGTAAGGTGTGCACAAATTTTAAACAAATCAAAACAGGGGACAGTTCACAACTGAAACACATACATTCACAGCATAAAAGAGCCAAGTGATCCAGCAACTCAGATCATCCATTCCTATTCCCCACCTCTTACTGTTCTCCCTGCTGTCCATGGTGGACCCACATGTTTGCACCACCCTTATTTTACATATTTTATTCCTTCTGTCTCTATCTTTTTCTAACTCTCCTGGGACTGCCTTTAACAATTAACGTTGGTCCTATTCACAAATGAAAATCACATCTGCTTCACTTTGTCCTCACTTGGGCGGGAAAAAATTTTAAGAGATGTGTTCAGCTGCAGTATTACTGCAACTGTATACAACACATCTCTTTGGCATTTTTTAACCCTGTAATGATTACTGCTGTGAGTGAATAATTTTCCTCAAGTGTTGTTTGAAATAAAATATTAATGAAAAAAATCAAATTAATTTAAGTAGACACTGATTTTGCATGTGATTAGCATTTGTGAAATTAGAAATATTTAGGTGGTGCAAATCTGCCTACTTGATCTACTGTATATATGTATATGGGCTGGCAGTATAGCCTAGATGTTAGAGGAATGAGGTGTGAATGAGCTTGATACATCCAGCAGACCAGACCTGAGTTTGATTCTCACAACCTCCGCTTGCATACTGTGTGATTCTGAGAAAGCCACTTAACTGCCCAGTGCCCCCAGGTCACCCCTGAAAACAGGCACTTGTGCCTAGTGGGCCTTACCCAGTTACCAAAGACTAAAATAAAAAAAAAATATGCAGGGTGTCTGTATTTTTTTTCTTTGTTTTTATCTGGGCAGTGAAGTGTCCTATATAACTCAAAGTCAAAAATTCCCGGTGGTGGTGGTGGTACTGAGTTCCTACAAGTTCCTGTCCAGTTTCACCCCTCGAGCTTATCATCCTTTATTGCTTTCTCTATTTACAGAATTAAAATTGTAGATCACATGTCATGTTCCCTCTCCCCATCCCCCTCATTAAAATGCCCCTATTTGATTATGGAAGTCATTCCTCCACAACCTATACAGCACCATAGTATGAATGGGAGCTTTAGGATCAAGTGTCATCCCCTCCTCCATCTGGACCTGTGTGTTCTGGTGAGCAGTATACAGTAATGATTTCTCCATGCATGGGAATGCTTCAGATATTAGAAATGAGGGACTGGAGAATCAATGTGGACATCCAAAACAATGATCTCACTATGTGCATGGGGATCCAATATTTTTATTTCATCCACTCCCACTTCTGGATGTTGTCCCTTCAGTAAGATCTAGTAGAACCTGAATCGGAATGACATCCCTCTATCCCATTACAAACTGAACCAGTAGTGAGGGTATCATGTCAGCTGTACATGCTGTGCATCTGCTGCTGGACACAGCATCTCAGAGTTTGTCATCAAGTAAATAAATTAGCAAAGTGAGCATTTAAACTGAATGACTCAAGTCTTCTTCTCCCTCTAATAAAGTCAATAGCATTATCTGGTGCCATATTAATAATAAAGAAAACTCCCCACCCTCTGCCACGATACAACCCCCAACCCAGCCTTGCCTAATTATTATTATTTTTATTATTATTAAAAGGAAAACCTCCTTCACCCTCTGCTAGGATTCAACTCCCAAGCCCTGTCTGGTGCCCTATTATTAATAATAAAAAAAAAACTCTCCACCCTCTGCCATGATCCAAACCCCTAACCCAGCCTTGTCTGGTGCCCCCATCATATCAATCCGATTACATATCCTCTTGTCATCTGCTCCTGTCACTGTGCAGGACCCCTGCTGGATTGCAGCTTTAACTGGGGCTCCAGTGAAAGGTGGCAGCCAAAATGGAATGCAAAAAACTGCAGAATTATGCATATAGGGTATAAAAACCCAAAGGCACAATACTGGCTTGTGGGGGGAGGGGGAGTGCTGTGGGAAACAGATCAGGAAAGGGACCTGCGGATCACTATTTCAGACAACCTGTACACCTGGGCATCAGGCAAAGCAATCTGGATGCTGACCATGCCACTATACAAAACCATGTTCAGAGCAGACCTGGAATATGGGGTCCAGTGCTGGAGACATTACTTACAGGGGGACAAGGGCAGGCTGGAGAGGGTGCAGAGGAGGGCAACCAAAATTGTGAAATGGCTGCAGGTAAAATCATATGAGGAAAGGTTAGAGCTGGACCTGTACACACTGTAGGAGAGGAGAACAAGCATTTGTCAATGCCGAATGTTTGCTTGCTGGCATTGGCATTGGTAGTGTAGGAGTTAGAGAGCTGCATAACAGGAATGGCAGTGAAGTACTGAACTGAAGCCAACCCCACCACCACCCTGCAGAGACTGACAGGCATTGGGGTGTACCTTTGGGTCGTCAGGCATAATGGCCACACTATTTCACCACACCCTACCCTACAGACACTGACAAGTGTCACGGTGTGCCTTGGGGTCTTTGGCCCTTATGCTCACCCCATTTCATCAGGATAGTGGGGTGAACTTTGGGGCCCGAAGAGTCCAAGGCACACCTAGATGCCTCTCACTGGCTGCAGGGTGTGGAATGGTATGAGCAGTACAGGCGAGAATCCCAAGTCACACCCCTAATGCCTCTCAATCTCTACAGGTTGGGGCGTTATGGTTGGAAACCTTTATGCCTCAGGTGTTTGTTGGCATTTTCACTCCAAATTTTCAACATGGTTTTTTTGTGACCCCCACCTTATGAATAGTGGCAATATCAGTTTGTTATCCAAAAGCTGATTTCACACAGCAACTACACCATTTGGCACCACAGGTGCGAAAACACATTTCAAACAGGATGTGAAAAATGACAGCTGTACAATTCATGGGGAGGTGCAAAAAATGGCAGTGCTGAAATTCTTCAGTGAAAATATAAAAAAAACTGGTGAAGTCACGAGCGTGCGTAGAAAATTTGCAATGCACACCCGTAATGCAATTAGTTTGGGGATTTTTTTACAGCAGATTCTCAACACAGGGATTTTGTAACCTCCGCTCATGAACAGTGTCACGGTGATTTTTTTAATCTGTCCCGAACAGTGATTTCCCACAGCTACCATGCATTTCTGCACTGGAAGTGCAAAAACACATTTTGGCCATGATGTGAAAAATGACAGCTGTACTGTTCATAAGGAAGTGTGGAAAAATGCCAGTGGTGAAAATCTGGACTGAAAATATTAGAAATCCATGAAGTTACAAGGGTGCGTGGAAACTGTGCAATGGTCACTCATAACAAAGTCATTTTATGGATGTATTTCACCAAATTTTTAACATAGCCATTTTAATACCTCTGCTCATGAACAGTGTCACTGATTTTCTTCATCTGTCCTGAACATTGATTTCGCACCCCGACTGCGCCATTGTATGCTACATGGGTGGAAACACATTTTGGCTGAGATGTGAAAAATGACAGCTGTACTGCTCATAAGGAGGTGTGGTAAAATGGCAATGTTGAAAATCTGGAGTGAAAATATTGAAAATTCACAAACTTACGAGCATGTGTAGGAACAGCGCAATGCATGCTCATAAAACAGTAATTTTGGGGAATTTTGTCACTAAATTTTTAACATAGCCATTTTAACACCTCTGCTCATGAACAGTGTCATTGTGATTTTCTTAATCTGTCCCGAACATTGACTTCACACACCAACTGCGCCATTGTGCTCTACATGCGCGGAAACCCATTTTGGGTCAGATGTGAGAAATGACAGCTGTACTGCTCATAAGGAGGTGTGGTAAAATGGCAATGTTGAAAACCTGGAGTGAACATATTGAAAATTCACGAACTTACGAGCATGCATAGGAACAGCATAGCCATGCTCGTAAAACAGTTAGTTAGAATTTTTTCACCAAATTTTCAACATAGGGTTTTGGGGCCTACCTCATGAACTGTGACACTGTTGTTTCATAAATCTGTCCCAAAAGGTGGTTCCATGCAGTGACCACGAAATCACCTTTCGGGGCCGAATAACACCATGACAGTGACAGAATTCATGAGGTGGGGTCCCAAAAACCCCATGCTGAAAATTTGGTGAAATAAATTCCCCAAAATGCCAGAGATATGCACTAAAGTTGAAAAAACCCTATTTATTACATTATACAGCTTACCGGCATTTCCTCAGTTCACGGTTGTCCCTGAAGAGTGCAGATGTGTTCCCGGTCCACCAAAGATCATTGCGCTGAGCTCCGGAGGTAAGTATATATGAGGGTGAGGTGAGTGTGAGGAGGCAGGGTGCACAGTGGATGAGTCTCGGTGGAAGAGGGTCAAGACAGCAGCAAGGGAAGACTTTTTCTTTCAGGTTTCTTTTTTAATTAGACAATGCGACATTTTCCATGCTGGGGTGGGCTCCCAGCATGGCAGCTAGAAGGCTGTTGGGTGGGCCATGGAGCTGACGGGGATTGGGCACCCCATCTGCCATATGATCTGTTGCCACTCTGGGTGGGCTCCCAGCATGGCATCTGGAACTCTGTTGGGGGAGGAAGCACAGCTGATGATGGGAGATTAGGCACCCTAGTCGACTATACAGTGTGTGCATGGGGGGGAGCACGAGCACGCAGTATGCATGCATGCATGTGTGTGTGTGTATGGGGGAGCACGCAATATCTTATCACTGTTCACTGAAGCGTAGCTCTCACTTTCAACTGTAGGGCCACTGCATTTTCAACTGCTGTCATAGACAGCTGCAGCATTCATTGGAGAACTGCTGCCGTGCCTGTAAACACATTGACTGAATTGGAAGACAGCTGCCACACCTCCGAAAACTCGGATGATGGCACTATGTTTCTTGCACATGCATGCAAGCAAACATAAAAAGGAGGGATATGGTTTAAGTGGTTAGCACATAACCCTTTTCCTTCCCTGTATGAGCTACTGTATCATTTTTACCCAGCACACATACACACTAAGGAACATATCCTTAATTGTATAGCATGAAGTTTTAACCAGAGTGTATTATATGCCACCCCCCCAAAAAAAATAATATGTTTCCCTTTAGTATCTATCCTATTACAGTATCGATTAAATGTTCAGAACCGGTATTCCTGAACATCAAGAAAATAATTGTTATGCTGCAGTTGCTGTGTTATTTTATTGATACATTGTTGAAATAGTCTCTCTGTTCTTTGAAACATTGTCTCATTAAAACATTGTAACATTTTCAGATAACATTTTTAGACAAATACAATGTTGCAAACAGAACTATGTGTACAATGTATCAATGCAAATCATATGTAGCACATTACATCTTACATGTTCTTTCATACTCACACCTACAGTACTGCCTGTATCTTACAACTCCTACCTCCAGTTTTCTCTGAAACAGAAATACTGCAAGACCCTAGACTGCAGAGTTATCTGGAGATATTGCATTAACACCCCTACCATCCCCATCAAGTTTCTTTTCACAAGGTGATTGAACACCTACCTTGTTTAGCATGTGAATGTGCTCCCCCCTGCTGTGAGCTAGCCTTCATAACTTGTCCAAGTGCAATCTGTGAGTCAAGGGGGAGGGGATAAAGAAAGCCAGCGACTGAGTCAATGTGCTATTGATCTGACGCAGCTTCTTGAGTCCTATAAGCCTAGTGGTGTGTGAAGTGGGCTTAGTCTGCTCAGTGAAGTGATTCGTGGTGCAAAGGTGGATTTGTGGAGTGCTCTGCAATGAGAAGCAGAGTAATTTGCGTTATAATGGGTAACACGAAAGTCCATTGAAAACACTGACTTCACGTTACTCCGCCTTCCCAGACCACTTCTCCACCAAAATCTTAAGCAAAGTGCATTGGGATCAACGCACTTTGCCTCACTTCACCTTATTTTTGAGCTACGAAGGTGAATTTTGCAGTGATTCATGGGATTTCAGGTCACATGGGCTCTATATTGATCTGCACAGCCCCAGTTTGAGGTAGTGTGTGTAGGAAGCAGTAGTGGACAGTGTGTTCTGAGAGCAGTCTGTGATTGAAACCTTCTAAAGCTGCTAAAAAGCATTTTGCTTTTTCTTGGGCTCCACCTTTGGTTCATCGATTGCAGGAAACCCTTCTGTGCTCATATCATCAAACATTTTAGTTTTTGTGGATTTTGAATGTTAATGTACAACATTGAGTGTGTGTAGTCAGGGTGCCAGGTTTTTAAAAAGTTTGTGGGTGCTCAGAGTCCTAATAAAGGCGGGGTCTGGGGCTGCCTAGGCCCCAAAGCTATAGGTTTTCATGCTTTCTGGTGCATTTTGGTGGTTATTTTGATACATTTTGGAATGAGTATGCTATCATCACAACTACTCCAATGTAGAGGATGCCAGGGTACCACTGGGGGCTATCTGATGCCTGAGCAGGTGCTAAGATCAATAAGCGAGTGCCCGCCTGGAGGGATCTTTCATGCTCTCAGTTTTGCAAGCATGTCAGAGTACTGATGTTAGGTTGCAGACACAGTGCCACCACTCAACAGTGTGCAAGTGTATCCTGAAGGGCTCTTAGATGCCTCCAGTTAAGGACCCATGGAAGAGTGCCTGGGTCAGGGTGGTGGGCCCTTTGATGCCCTCACATGCTTTAAGGATGCCCTTAGTGATGGTTACAGACAGTGCCACCACTCCACAGGGTGCAACAGTGCCTTGGAGGGCTCTTTGATGCCTCCATGTGCTCCAAGAAGACATGGAAGAGTGCACTTCATGGGCTGTTTGATGCCTTCAGGCTCAGCCATGTGCTGCAACTGCAAGAAGACATGGAAGAGTACCGAAGGACTCTTTGATGCCTCCAGGATGGTGCTGCAAGAAGACATGGAATTTTCTTGTCTTTTTCAGCACCTGGTAGATGCAAACTAAAATCTCAAAGGGCATCCTTTAGCAGCTGGAGGCATCAAACAACCCTCCAGCGGGCACTCTTGCACCCTGTGGGGTGGTGGCAATGTCTGCAACCTAAAATCACAAAGGACATCCTTAGAGCACCTGAGGGCATGAATGAGCCTTCCATGGCACTTTTCTATGTCTTTGTGCAGCACCTGGAGGCAACAAAAGACCTCTATCTAAGGCACTCTTGCACCATGTTCAGTGGTGGTGCTGTACCCTATAATTGCAAAGGACATCCTTAGAGCGCCAGGGCATCACAGAGCCCTTTATGGCACTGTTCCTGGCTTGGAGGGCTCTTTGATGCCTTCATGTGCTGCAAGAAGACATAGGGAAAGTGCCCTGGAGGCCCCTTTCATTCTCCCAGGTGCTCTAAGGAGGTCCTTTGTGATTTTAGGTTGCAGACAGTGCCACCACTCCACAGGGTGCAAGGGTGCCCTGAAGGGCTCACTGACACCTCCAGGTGCTGCAAGAAGACATGGAAGAGTCTTGTCTTTTTTCAGCATCGAATGGAGGCAAACTAAAATCTCAAAGGGCATCCTTTGAGTACCTGGAGACATCAAAGAGCCCTCCAGTGCACTCTTGCACCCTGTGGAGTGGTGGCACTGTCTGCAACCTAAAATCACAATAAACACCCTTAGAGCAACTGGGGGCATAAAAGGACCCTCCAGGGCACTCTTCTATGTCTTCTTGCAGCACTTGGAGGCATAAAAGAGCCCCAGTCAGACATTCTCCTATGTCTTCTTTCAGCACCTGGAGGCAACAAAAAGCCCTCTAGGGCACTCTTGCACCCTGTGGAGTGGTGGTACTGTGCCCTAAAATCACAAAGAACATCCTTAGAGCACCTGGGGTATTGCAGAGCCTCTACAGCACTCTTCCCTGGGTGGAGGGCTGTTTGATAACTCTATGTGCTGCAAGAAGACACAGAAGAGTGCCTGGAGGGCCTTTCATGCCCCTGGTGTTCTAAGGATGTCCTTGTGATTGCAGGTTGCAGACAGTGCCACCACTCCACAGGTAAGAGTGCCCTGGAGGGCTCTTTGATGTCTCCAGGTGCTAAAATGACTGCCCTTTGAGATTTTAGTTTGCCTCTCATTCTGTGCTGAAAAAGACAAGGAACTCTCCATGTCTTCTTGCAGCAGCTGGAGCCTGGAGGCATCAAACAGCCCTCCAGGAAACTCTTCCTTCCATGTCTACTTGCAGCATCTGAGGCATCAAAGAGCTCTTCTGGGCACTCTTAAATGTCTTCTTGCAGAACCTGGAGGCAACTAAGAGCCCTCCTAGGGAAGAGTGCCATGGAGGGCTCTTTGATGCTCCCAGGTGCTCTAAGGATGCCTTTTGTGACTTTAGGGTACAGTGCCATGCCACCACTCCACAGGGTATAAGAATGCCCTGGAGGGCTCTTAGATGCATCCAGGTGCTGCAAGTAGACATAGAAGAGTGCCCTGGAGGGCCATCTCATGCCCCAGGTGCTCTAAGGATGTCTTTGTGATTTTAGGTTGCAGACAATGTCACCACTCCACAGTGTGCAAGAGTGCACTGGAGGGCTCTTTGATGCATGATCCAGGTGTTGTAAAAGGATGCTCTTTAAGATTTTAGTTTACCTCCACCAGGTGCTGCAGAAAGACAAGGAACTTCCATGTGTTCTTGCAGCACATGTAAGCAACAAAGAGGGCACTCCTGCACTCTGTGGAGTGGTGATGCTGTATTTTAAATCACAAGGGGCAACCTTAAAGCACCTGGGGGTATCAAAGAGCCCTCCATGGCACTCTTCCGTTGGAGGTCTCTGATACCTCCAGGTGGTGCAAGAAGACATGGAAGAGTGTCCTGAATGGCTCTTTGATGCCACCAGGTGCTCAAAGGATTCACTTAGCATGTTATTTATTCATTTTAAAGTTTATAACCAGGAAAGGTACCTAATTTCAGAAACGACCAGGGGAAGGGGGAAGCATGTGTCAGTGTAATGGTATTACAATTTTTTAGGACTAGCCAGGTCAGAAGCAGGAGTAATTGTAAGTTGCTAGAGACAGTTGCTGATGATTTTCAATAGTAAACATAACTGCAAATGCCATGAATGATTACACATTATTTAACCATATAGAAGGCGTTCTTACGAACTGTTGCTCTCCCAATAAACTCATCAGCTATTTTGTCCATGTCTAATGCATCAGTGTGTTCCTGATGAATGTGAAGCAGAGCAACACTATTTAAGCATCTCTGTGACATTGTTGATCTAAGATATGTTTTCAGTCTCCTGAGTCCTGAGAAAGAACGCTCAGCTGTACAAGTTGATACTGGTACTGTCAGTAAGATCTGAATAAATTTTACAAACTCTGGCAGTAAATCACGAATGGCTTGTTTTTCTGTGATGACACAGTACACATCTTGCAATGAATCAACAGTTTTCCCACTAGCTTTTGCAATGTCAATGAACATGTCACGGTGTAGTTGCAGACGCCCTGCATCTAAGTCATTGCCATAAAAATTAGATATGGAATCTAGTGGCCCTTGTCCTATCGCAAATCGTTCTGCATCTAACATAAGCTTCTGAGCTGGAGTCTGAAATCTATCTTTGAGTGAAAGAACAACCTGATCAATCACTTGGAAAAATATTCTCCTGAAGTGGTCTTTTGGGGATGCATCAGTAACTGATTGAGAGCCATCATCTATACGACGAGGAACTTTGCTTTGACGCGGAAGAACTGGTTCATCTAACTGCAGTTCCTCAGTTCTTCCATCCACTGTACTCCAGAAGTCGTCAAACTGCCCTCTGTATTGTTGCATAGTGTCGAGAAGAGTTTGAATCATACAATTAGCTTTTAGAAATTGAATAGAAGTTGCTTGAAGGGCTGTGTTTATGCTGTCACAGTGAGAGAAAATTTTTAAGAGAAGACTCAAGAAGAAAAATCCTTTAAATGATCATAGCTGTGCCAAGAACCCTCCTGCTTTTGCCCCACACTCCCGAGTATTCTCTGAGGACACACTGTTCAGAAATTCCAATAATGCTAAATAGTTTTCTAGAATCGAATTTAAACTATTTGCCCTCACTGTCCACCTTTT
The DNA here is from genome assembly GCA_016271365.2 of Neoceratodus forsteri. Lineage (NCBI taxonomy): Eukaryota > Metazoa > Chordata > Ceratodontiformes > Ceratodontidae > Neoceratodus > Neoceratodus forsteri. The sequence continues at coordinate 1,379,375,717 of CM057455.1, forward strand.
GGAGCAAATGGTCGTAAAAAGCCAGGCCTAGTGTCTTCCATACCGCTTTGTATGTTTTCAAAAAAAGTTAGCCGTTTTGGAGAGTCTCTAATGAATGTTATGAATTCTCGTAACTGATTTAGTATGTCTCGACATTCTTGTATTTTGCTGATGCAGTCCTGTACTACAAGGTTTAAGGAATGTGCCAAACAATGTACGAAAAGGGCCCTAGGCTCAACAGCATTTAGCCTAGCCTGCACTCCAGAGTGAATACCAGCCATAGTAGCAGCTCCATCATAACACTGACCCCTGCATTTATTTATATCCAAGTCAAAATGTAACAAAACATCTTTAAGGATACTGAATAGTGTAGCAGCATCTACAGCTGGTGTTTCATGAAATCCTAAAAATGCTTCTTCAATTCCGAAATCCTCAGTGACAAATCGAAAACATATTGAGACTTGCTCATGAACAGTAATGTCCGTTGTCTCATCCATCATTACAGCAAAATACTGAGCTGCTTTGATTTTGGACACAATTGTGTTTTGCACATCTTGTCTCATAATGTCCAGCATTTCACTCATGATGTCATGAGACAACCACCTGTAGCTATCCCTTAACAACCACTGCTGCAACTGTGGACAATCAGTGGCCCTTTTAGCACTTGCATGTAATTTGAACTCTCATCTGTATGGCCCCTGATAGCAAGCTCTGTCGGGCCAGTAATCTTAAAGTTGTCATCATTTTAAAAGTGCAATCCTTGCATCTACTGCTCGCTGCCTACTGGCATCAGACATAATGCTGTACACATTTTGCTTAACATGTGTTTTCATTACAGCCTCACTGTGGCAGCCACTTTTTTCATGGGATTCGAATCTTTCTATTGCCTTATGCCATGCACTATACCTAGTAACTGTGAATGCTTCATCAGCTTTTGTGGAAAATGTGAGCAGTTTTTTCTCTCTTGCCTCTTTACACACTGAACAGAAGGCCTTTTTTTGCTTGGAATCATACAGTAACCATTTGAACCGGTCAAGCCACCTTTCTTGAAAGGTTCTGCCTTTATTCTTGGCGACTACTAATGATTCCTGTCTTGTTTTTTTTCTTTTACAGACAGAGTGCTGCTGCTGCTACATGGCTCCTCAACATCAACCCGTCCACATCCCTAGCAATGTGAACTTGAGCAGCTGCTGTTTCCTCAGCTTCAGTCTCACAACTTGCTACGTCACTTGTTGATGGTGCTGCTGTTGTACTGCTTGCCTCACTCTGTTTAGCCCATTTTTTAATAAACTTGTCCATTTTAACTTACAGTGTGTGTTTCTCTTGTGTTGATTCAGAATAGGTTACACTGTTAGTTGCTGGTCTGGACAGAATATGATTAAAACAATAAAGTCAGTGGAGGTCAGAATAACACTAGACAATCAGTTCACAGCAATTTTTTTTTTTTTTTGACACAAGGACCCCTTTTAAATCCTAATAGTCTGATTTATTTTGTTTTTTTTTTATTGGTTTTTTGGATGATCAAACACTGGTAGGGACTGGACAGGAGGACTGTGACTGTCTCAGGATAAGACTCAGCTGCTCACCCTCTCACACAGACTTCACAAGCACCCACAGACAGAGCACTGCCTATTCACTTGGAGTCTTGCACGATATGGCACAGAAGACACCTCTGTGCAATCAGCACTCTGACTTTAATATTTTACTTGTATTTTTTCTTTCGGACGGTCAGACACTGGTAGGGACTGGACAGGAGGACTGTGACTGTCTCAGGATAAGACTCAGCTGCTCACCCTCTCACACAGACTTCACAAGCACCCACAGACAGAGCACTGCCTATTCACTTGGAGTCTTGCATGATATGGCACAGAAGACACCTCTGTGCAATCAGCACTCTGACTGGTGGTATGGGCACGACTAGACAGAAGTACTAGGCTGCAGCCCGTCAGTGTGACAGTCAGCAAACAATGACCAACTGACTGTTCAATTCACTCCAACTGAAGTAGCAGCTCTCCCTTCCTCTCCAGACTGAGAATCTCTGCCCTGCTGCAGCTAGCTAACTTTGCTGCAGACGAAAGACGACCCACACCACCGACACACACAGCCTGAGCCTGGCCCTGGCTCCTAGCCCGAACCCAGGCCACTGCAAATTTTTTTTGTAAAAACAATGCTGTTTGGTTTTACTAGTCTGTCCTGATTCCTCTCTCTCTGACTGTCTGGTGACTGCACTGCAGTGTTGCCAGCCCAGAATTATTTTTTCAGTTTGTTTTTGTTCTATTTCTGTCCTTAATCTTGCTTTTCTATCCCTCCCCACCCAGCCAGAGACTCAGTCAGTGTAACAAGACACACAACACAGTCTGTGGTTGTTTGTGTATTTATTGAACTACTGTGTCTAGTATCTACTGTCTATAGCAGTGCAGAGTCTGCAGACTTATTTAAAATTTTTTTAAGTTATAACGCAGTTCTGCCTGTCTGCAACAGGGCGGGTACAGTTACAGGACCCTTCCCCTTAGCTAGCTAGCTAGCTAAGTCAGTTCTTGACCGACGACAACCAGTCCAGTGCAGTCCACAACACGATTTCACGAAAAAAACAACTCCTCGCTCAGCTCACACACACACAGCAATCATGGATCCTCTGTGCGGTTGACCAACTCACTGTGCTGACTCTCCTCACATCACATCATGTGATATGCAGGCTCAGGCAGCTCTCAGTTGAAGCTGCTCTCTACCTGCATCACATGACCGTCTCCTTGACGAGTCATGTGTCTAACTACGTCTATCCCAGCGATTGGAGGAGCAGGGACTCGGGGAGCCAGTTGCAGCCAGCTAGCGAGTACAAGGCAGGTTCGAGTTGGTGTCGAAAAGTCAAGAGACGAGTAGTTGTGGTGACTGCTGACTGTCTGTCTAGACTACAGTATTAATCTGTATTTCCCCCGCGCTATCCGCTATCACATAAATAAATAAAAAAAATAATTGTTGATGCTTGTATTGTAGCCACTAAGCCAGGATATAAGGGACCACCTTGTGTGTCTGTTGCATAACCCTTACCCCGCGTTCCACTTTCTTAAAGATGCAGAATTGCCTTTTCTGGGTAACAGGTAGGGCTGGGCTGGGGAATCCATCTCCACCTCTAGTCCCAGGCTGCCGAAAATATTACCTAATGCCTGGTCATTTTTACCCTTCCTCACAGAAACATAGCAATTGCAAATACAACTTAAATGCCTGTGTAGGCTGTATTCTTCACTTTTTATAGCTCATATTTGTCATCGTTGTGTGTGTCTAAGGGAGATAGACTGCTTTAGTTTTAATAATTTGCTTATTGAATTTGTGGCAAATGAGACAGAAATAATGTAGCAGCTACTGGGAATAACCTGTTACGTTACGTCACATTATTTCTTTCTCACCATTTGTGTTTCAAAAGTATTCGCTTCAGTTATGGTACCAGACCAGTACAAGTACCACTAATTCAAAGATCATCTATTTATTAGGAGCTTATTGCACGGGCTTCTCCTGGCTTCATCCTCCCAAGTTCGCTCGTTCTCCTCTCTCTCTCTCTCTCTCTCTCTCTCTCTCTCTCTCTGTCTCTCCTCCCTCCCTCCCTCTCCCTGTCCCCCCGGCCCCCCCCCCATAACTTTGCCAGAAAAAGGCTGCCCTTTGGTGGGGCTCTGTGTCCTTTCAGTCTATCAGGTCGGATACAGTATAAGGAAAGGACTCGTAGTAGTCGGAGCACTTTACTGAGAGTTGGAACTTGGAAGAACTTAAAATGCACAATGCACTGCCTCACGATGTATGTGATCGACATTAACAAACAGAAGCCCCTGCTGCGTCAATAAATTTAATTTCAAACCGCCCGGCGCCCGCAGCTACAGAGCTGCCTGCCTGACTCCGCGCTGCGCCGCTGCTACTAGTCTCATTTTTTCCCTCCGAGTCCGAATTCCCACATCTCCACAAAATTAAATTACTGTTATATTTGGGCTCTTGCTGAAGCTACAGTGGCAGCAGTGCAGACCAGTCCTGTTCTATAGCCTGCTAGGCTGCTACAACCTGTCCCCACATCCTCCTGCAGTGCTGCTCCTGCGAGTTTCGCCCAACCCCACCGGAGTGACTGGAGCATTTCATCAGTAGCTGCGGGCTACTTCTTGACCCACCTAGTTAGAAACCTAACCACTCACACACATGTTTCTACTTTCTACATTTAAATTAACTACAAAAAAAAAAATAATAATAATATGTTGAACTTGAGGTCTAAGTTGCGCCAGTGCCAGGTTGCCGCTACGGGGGGGGGGGGTCGATTTGTGAAAGTTGGTCATGGCCGGTCATGGCACGGAGTATCAATTTGCCTGAATCAGGCAAACAGGCAGAGAAGCGGGGAAATGAAAAAGCAAGGTGGACCATGGAGAACAAGAATTTGGGGGTGCTCATATAAACTTTGTGGATGCTCAAGCACCCGAGCACCCGTGCTGTCAGCGCCCCTGTGTGTAGTTAAAGACAGTGAAAGTGTGCTTTGGGGGAGGGGTGTATCTGTGGTGTAGGTAGATTTAAGTTGGAGAAATAGTGATTTCTTTGTTTTTTGGTTATATTTTTGTTAAATAACTGACTGTGTTAATGTGCACACAGTGATATTGTCAGTAATTGTTGAAATTTTCTTGCTGATTGTGTGTTGTGTGGGTCTGGTACATCAGTTTATAATTTCCATTGTTTACATTACAATACGTGGCATATTACTGAACTTTTTATTTTGCTATGTATTACTCGTTCACCATTGTAAAGAAACTGTTCTGTGTTTGTGTGTATGCGTGTTGCATGACATCAAATAATACACCTTTATTGTGCCACAGACTAGTGTAATTCAGGGCAGGCACAGTAGTTTGAATCTGCTAGCCACTGCAGTGGCCTGATTTTGTACTGCGATCATGGTATCTCTTCTTTGTTTTGCTGCTTGTACTGCCATAAAAATCTTCAGTCAGTGCTCCTTCCCCCCACTGGCAAAAGGAATTTTTTACCAGATTGGATTGTTTTTGTGACCTCATCAGCACCACTGGTTACTGAAGTTGTTTTCATTGCATGACAGTCTCTATCTGTTGCTGAAGCTAAAGTTGTTTTTTTGGCTTCACATCCAGCATCCCCCCAATCAGAGAGGGAATGTACCAAAATCTAAATTTGTTTATATTATTGTTGTTGATCCCCCAAAATGCCTGCAAAGAGACGTGCAAGCAAAGCTGGTTCTTGCCATGGCAATGCTGGCAGTAAGATAGTCTGTGGGCATGGTAGTACGCAGAAACAGAAGTGCTTTGCTGATGTGAGGAAAGGTATTTCTCCTGCAATGTTTTTGCAGCCCAATCAGTAGCTTCACTCATAGTCGGAGGATGATGTTTTCCCAGCCAGTGGTGTTAATGTTACTGGTGTTAGTGGTGGTGGTAGTTTTAGTATAGGTGCATCAAGTTCGAATTCTGACCAGTGTACCATTTCCAAAAATATTGAGTGTGAAGCAGTGCAAGTGAGTGGCAGCGTAGATGATGTCATACTTCCCAGTAACATCCCAGTAACTGAACCTGAGGATTCAGATAAGCATGTCAACGATAGCATACAATGTGATATTCCATCCACTGTGGCAGTTAATATCACACATTTTCCATGCAGTGATTCACAGTGTGGTGAAAAAATATCAGGTGATGGTGGTGTAGATGATGATGATGATGAATGTGATGATGACGATGATGTTGCTGTTGTTGCAACATGCAGTCCACATGCTAGCATCCAAGCAGAAGATGTGGATGTGTGTGACGTTGATGAATGTGATGATGATGTAATTAACCCCAGTTGGGAACTGGAGAAAAAGAAATTCAAAGTGGCTGTGTCTGAGTCTGTTTTCAGGAATCCCCCCCCCCGCCCCATAAAAACTTGTGACTTACCAGTTTTAGTTGATGTTGATTGCCCAGTAACAATGATAGGTAGTCGTGGTGGTCAGTTGCAGTCCAGGTGTGGTGTCCAAACATCACGTGCCCCCACTTCAATGCTTAAAATAATGGACTTAAATAAGCTACATCATCATGGACATGTTAAAAACAGAGCATCACAATCCCTTGTTTGGGATTTTTTGTTCAAGATGCAAATGATGAGTCAGTTGCAATCTGCCAGGTTGCCATGTGCATGTGAGCCGAGGTAAAGGGGGAGCCTTCTGGGAACAGGAGGGACAGCATACTCATCTTAAGGACAGGCACATGGCACTGTGGACCCAGCACAAGCTGGCAGCTAATACCACAGTGGGGCATTCACCCTTATCACCAGCAACCACAGTGAGCATGTTATGCCCTTCCATGACTGTTAAGTCCAGAAGTAAATTAAATGTGTGCAGTAGTGAGGTAATAAGAGCAGAAGATTACTACAGACATGATGAGGTGGAGGAGCATAATGACTTTGAAATGTTGTCCAGTGCTGGTGAGAGTAGCAGTTTTGGTCATGGTGGTGGTGATGGTGAATGCAGTATGTCTGGTGCAAGTGGTACATCAACCCCGGTTGGCAAATCTTGCAAAATAACTGCATTTCTGGGTTTGTCATCATCACTTGTGCAACCGTCTTCATCAAACATCCACACTCCACCCCCTGCCAATGCCATTCATCACAAAGCACAACCATTTGTGATCACACCCTGTGTAAAACGTTTATCAGCCCATGTTACAGAATGTTTTTGTGCATAAGCTGAAGTATTCCCCCAATCATACAGTGTCACATGAACTTAATGCTGCTGTATCGGAAATGCTGGCAATTAATCTTTTGCCCTTCTCCTTTGTGGAGAATTCTGTGATCCGGTGGTTTGCTGCATGTGCCTCTCCAAAATGGAAAGTCCCATCCTGGACATACTTTTCTACCCGTGCTGTCCTCAAGTTGTTACGCACTGTGTCTGACTCAGTAAGACATGCCCTTCAACATTCCTTCCCTCCATTTATCCATTTAAGTATGGATATGTGGACAAGTGGCAAAACACTTGGAAGTTCATATTTGTGTATAACTGCACATTGGGAGCAGGTGCCGGAGGGTTTTTTGTGATGTTGGTAGTGTGAATAATCAGTGCAGTAAGGTGGATTGTCATAGTAGCAGTCTTCCAGGAATTCAACAGCATGCAATAATTAGTATGCACAATGTGACCTGTTCACACACTGGTGAAAACATGTTGGACGTGGTACTGACTGGAATTGACAAATGGCTAAACCCCCTGTCCCTGAGAACTGGGTTCATAGCAAGTGACAATGGGTCAAATATGGTGAAATACATCATGAATGGTGTTTTTTTTCATGTTCCATGCATGGCCCATTGTTTAAATCTTGTGGTGCAGGAGTTTCTGCAGCACCCTGATGTAAAGGAAATGCTGACTGTTGCATGACATATCTGCTCTCACTTTTCATGATCTGGAAAGGCCCATGACCAACTGCGGCAGTTGCAGATACAAAACAGCCTGCCTCAGCACCGCTTGAAGCTGGAAGTTATCACCCGATGGAACTCCACTTTATACATGGCAGAGAGGTTGTATGAACAATACAAAGCCATCTCAGAATATCTTGTGATGCACACTAGCCATGACAGTACAGGGCCTCCATGTCTATGACGACTGAACACTGGCACCTCATGGACTCTGTAATAACAATTTTGTGGCCTTTTGAAAATGCCACACAGGCAGTGAGTGGCAGAGTCTGCCTCCATTAGCCAATCAATTCCACTGCTGTGGGTGCTGAGACAGACATTGGTGAATGTACAGCATGGCCTTGGTTTTGCCGGAGACGGTGGTAGCAGTATGTTGCTGCAACATATGCTGACAGTATTCAACCAGAATCGTCACATTGTGAGCATTCAGCATAGTGACAACTTTGCCATAGCAACAATGCTGGACCCATGTTACAAACATGGAATTGCATCAGTACTGGAGGGAGGGCCTGAACAGGTAAAAACTATCAGTGGTCAACTGGTGCGCTTGGTTCATGGGGCACAGAAGTCACGTGCCAAGGTCAGTAAATCTCAGCAGCATAATCCAGCTGAAGATGTACCTGTAGGACTATCAAGCATATCCTGCAAGGGGAAAGGGGCAGCAGTTCCAGGTGGTCTGTCATCCAAAGTGGCTGGCGTCAATCCACTTTGGGAGGCTTTATCTCCAAGTGGGTATTTGTGAAATAAATGATTCGGAAGAACAGGATGATGCATCAACCACAGAACTTAATGCGGTTCAGAGAATGGTTGAGTCATATTTGTCTGAAAACAGGCATCTGACAATAACTGAAGATCCTTTTTTGTACTGGAATGGAAAGGTCAATGAATGGCCAGAGCTGGCTGCAGTGGCACTGAAGTACCTCACATGCCCACCCTCCAGTGTAAGTGTTGAGAGGGTATTCAGCTCAGCAGGTACAATAGTCAGGAATCATCAGACAAACCTGTCTCCTACAAATGCTAGTTTGCTAACATTCATTAAAATGAATGAGAGGCACATACCAGCACAGACTGCAACCTCGGTATTCATACCCCAGCCTAGTCATGGTGGTTTTGGTGTTGTGGAAATGGACCATCCTGGTGGCACTGGCAGTGGCTGCCTGAAACGGCCCACCACTGACGTAGATGTTGACACAGTGGAGAAAGAATTTCCCAGTGGTCAGACTTCAGACATAGATGACTGTTAGGGAAGCATTCTTTATGAGGATGATGATGTGGTCAATCTTGGAAGGTTTTAACTGAAGTTGTTAAAAGGTGGTGTGCCACCCCAGCTCACCACCACTGGGACTGATGTTAGCCACTGCCACCACTGAGCATGAGTCTGTCTGCCCCCTGGTCCACCACCACTGGGACTGATGTTAGCCACTGCCACCACTGAGCATGAGTCTGTCTTCCCCCCGGACCATCACCAGGACTGATGTTAGCCACTGCCACCACTGAGCATGAGTCTGTCCGCCCCCCAGACCACCACCACTGGGACTAATGTTAGCCACTGCCACCACTGAGCTTGAGTCTGTCCCCCTCGGACCACCACCAGGACTGATGTTAGCCACTGCCACCACTGAGCATGAGTCTGTCCGCTCCCTGGACCACCACCACTGGGACTGATGTTAGCCACTGCCACCACTGAGCATGAGTCTGTCCACCCCAGACTAACACCACTGGGAGAGATGTTAGCCACTGCCACCACTGTGTATGAGTCTGTCCACCTCCCAGACCACCACCACCACAGGGACTGATGTTAGCCACTGCCACCACTGAACATGAGTCTGTCCAGACCACCACATCCATCAGCCTCAAACACAAAGCTTCTTAATATTTTAACCATAAATTGATATATGTGTACTCATGTTTGTTATGCTGTTTCACTTCCTTTAGGTGTATGTTTTGTTTTCTGTAGCTTTTCAGAGCCACAATTGTCAAACACATACGATACACTTATTTTATTTTTTTTTTTTACAGGTTAACAAAAAAATTCTCCTTCGCTAAATCTAGATGGGAAAGGTACTGCAGCTGTACTGTACAGAGGAACCTATGGAATATCCATGTGAAATCCATTCTGGTAAGTATGAAGATTTTATTTCATCCATTTCATTGTTTTGGGAAGACTGCAGCAAATGCTACTGAGTATGATTCATAAACTAAATGATATGTGTGCATCCCCAAAACTATTTCTGTAAGATATCATTCATGCACTGTATTCTGAACTTGCAGCTGTGCAGCCCTGACCATGACAGTGTTGAAAACGTTGCACACAGGTTGTGTTACTTGACAAGATGTTGGTTTGAAATGTAACTTGACTTGAGATTGAGAACCATGGAGGGACAACTTACACTTAAGTTGTAAAAAGTCATTCATTTCTTTTTTTAGGAAACTTCCAGATGCTTTGTTGTTCTGTCAAAGTGGCCTTATCCAAAAAGTTCTTCAACATCAGGCACCCTCCTCCGGCTTGGGCACATGCAACATGCAGAAGTCGATTCATTAGATGACCATGACCATTATCAACAACCAGACTTCAGAAGGATGCAGATGAAATCTGTGAAGAAGTAACAAAATAAGAAAGCATTACAAACAAACTTGCAAATATGCTCCCCATGCCCAAAAAAAATACTTACCTTCATGTGCTTGAGAGTTATCCATTTCAATTTCAACACAAAAATTCTCTTTGAGCACTGGAATGTGCACACCAACAGCTTCTGTGACCTGTGATAAAGAATAATATCATGAGTACATGTCCATGTCAACCCTCCTCCTCCTCACCTACACAATACACAAACATATATCTATATATATCAACTCACCAAGGCTACTATTAGTTTACAGACAAAGGCACCCTTCCATCCAGTTAAAATGATCACATTGCATTTGCTCGAATTGCCTCACAGAACACATTGGACCAGCAACAGTACGCTCACAGCCATCTTTTTATTCTGGGGACTTTGAACGTGCTGAAATGCTCCCATTTCACTGTGTTACCACTTGTCAATTTTCTGGACAAGGCTGACTCTGTGCCACCACTGTGTGCATGACTGAGTGTGCCATTAATTCTGGGGACTTTGTATGTGCTGAAACACTCCCATTTCACTTTTGTTACCACTTGTCAATTTTCTGGACACAAGGCAGATGCATTTTGTGCACACAGAAAAATCTGGGGACTCTGTGCCACCACTGCATGCATGACTGAGTCGCCATTAATTCTGGGATGCATTCTGTGTGTTGTATGATTGTGAGCTCATGATGTCATACTGACATTATCAATTAAAGCAGCATTGCAAGAATGTCATGACAATTTTGAACTGTACTTTTTTATGCTACTTTACATTGCCACAGCCACTAGTTACCTCCGAGTCATGACTTGAATGATACGCTTCTTTTCACAATTTCTGTCTGCTTTACTTAGTTGACTACTTTTTTCATGTATGAAAAAATGAGCACACCTTTCAATATTGTTCTGACCAGGTTTGTATTTATTTGCAGCTGCTTTTCAATAAGTATTGTTCTGTGGTGTCATAAAACACTGCCTGCTGCATAACTGTTAATTTACAACAGAAGTGATATATAACAACTAACTGATGTGATGTAGAAAGGCAGAGGAAAACAATGACAAAGACCCGATCAGCACCAATTTAAATGGAATGCTCCTTTCATTTTGCACACATGAAAAAGGTAGTACACCAGACTCAACTACTGGAAATTCTCATATCATTCCAATCAGGATGTAAGTAAAGGGAGTTGTAACATGGCATTAAAAATATAGGTCAGAGTTCTCAACAGATTGTTGCGCTGCTGCTTACAGAGATTTATTACGTTACATAGTTATGGTGATGCACATAAACTAATATGTGGATGCCTTACTTCAGAGAGAATCTTTCTTGCTCCACATAGTACAATACATTTCTGTGAAAACCGCCTGTAATTTCATTACAGTGTGTCACATGATGGAGGAATTCCCATTCAGAAAAGCCACCCACATTCTGCCCCACTTTCTCAGCAATGTTAGGACGTGATGCCAGGGGGAGCGCAGGTGCATGCTCCACTATAGTGAATGTCCGGCAGCTATCCAAATGTTTTGTTATGTTATAAGGTTCACTTTGTGGTGAAATGTGGAAATGTTTCCACTAACAAGGCTCTTCTTATTGGAAACATGCCCACATATTTCACCACAAAATGACCATTATAACATAAAGAAACATTTGGAAAGCTACCGGATAATTGGACCTTTACTATAATGGAGCACACACCCGCGCTCTCCCTGGCATCACATCCTAACATTGCTGAGAAAGGGAGGCAGAATTTGGGTGGCTTTTATGAATGGGAATTCCTCTGTGATGTGACACACTGTAATGAATTATGGGTGGTTTTCACAGAAATGTATTGCACTCTGTGGAGCAAGAAAGATTCCTCTGGAAGTAAGGCACCCATATATCGGGTACAATGCTGTAACTTGGTGAATCTCTTTCATGTTTATTTCACAAGCAAAATAGTTATAGAGTCTCAGTAATGTTTACTTTGTGTGGGGACTCATGAATCAGATTTTAAGTGTTTCGCAAACAGCATGAAGACTGGGCAATACGAGTATGTTGTGCTAAACTGCATGTGAGCCGTCACTGTTCTTTCTTGTGTGTGCATACATTGTACAGTTTCATGCAAACATACATATGGTAAGACTTGCTGCATTATCAAGAATAAAGATTACAAAGAATACCTGATGCATATTTTATTGGTACCATTAGTGCCAGCGGACTAAGTAATATGATATTTTTTCAGAGGTATCGGGTCACTGTGCACCTCATTCATTCACAGTGAACACATAACTTTGTGGAGATCATAGCACAAAAAACATATGCTCTCCTAAAAGTTATGTGTGCAGTATAGTATATAATGGGACTAAGGTGCACTGTGGCCAGACACCTCTGAAAAGTATCATATCACTTAGTCCACCGATGATGATGGTGCCAATAAAATATACCATATTCTGCTCGCTATTCTTTATAGCATAAACACTGCCTGCAACAAGTCAGCAACAGCGATATATGTTTGCAACACACTGCACAATGTCTGATGTCACAGACATACACACACACACACACACACACACACACACACACACACAGGAAACAACACTGATTGCACATGCAATTTTACACATCATACTTGCACTGCTCACAACAGGTTGTCCACAAGCACTCCAAAACACAAAGTAAACATTACTGAGGCACTGCAACTACAGAAGGGAAAATGTGTATTATTAAACAACAACAAAACAAAAACACAAAAACAGTACAGCACAGTAGTGGGGTGGGGGAGTCCAGAAAACAATCCCTTAATGTGGTCATAGGATGCCGTGGTGGTCCAGCATCAGGTGCAGCATTGCGAGTATTTGCAGCTGCTGTTGTTGGATTGTATCTACCTGCTGCTGCACAGCAACTACCCTCTTATTATTCTCCTCCAGGGCCACCCACACCAGAGCAATGTTGGCCTCTGTTGCAGGGACTGTGGCAGGGTCCACTGCAGGTGGAAACCCAGGTAGTGGTGGTGGTGGAGAGGGTGGTGCTGGTGTCTGTGGTGGCAGTGGTGGTGGTGGAGCAGCTGCTGCACTGGACCTCCTCCTGCTGCAGCGGTGAGGCACAACTTCAACCCCAGCAGCACCCTCGGCCACTGCCACAGAAGGGCCAGCAGGTGGATGCCTGTCCCTCCGTGGCAGCCTGTCACTCCACCTTATGTTGGCTCAGCATGTGGGTGTGCTGGCCACCTGTCCCTAAATGTGTCCTCCATGGGCCATGGTGCACCAGCACATCACACAGATGGCACAGAATGACTGTGCTGTCTCCCCACAGAGTTAAAAATCTCCCACACTGGGGAGCTGCGGGAAGGACCAGATACAGTCCTAGCACCACCTACATTTTCCTTGGGCACCTCATGTGGCTGTGGAGGTGGTGAAGGGGGTGCTGCTTGAGCCCCTACAGCTGCTACTAGTGGTGGTGGTAGTGGCAGAGTAGGTGGATGCGCAGCATCCACGAGTGGCACTGGTGCTGCTGCTGCTGCTTCCACAGGGGGAAGCCACACCCAAGAGTCAGGAGTGGTCCAGCAACACACGACCACCCCCACATGTGCACACTCACCTCCTCTGCCTGTGCCCACAGGCCAGCGGCTCTCCTTCTCCAGGGTCCATCCTTCCCACAGAAGTCCCTGACCCTGACTATAAACAAGTCCAACCAGAGTTGACGCCTAGCCTTCACCCGGCAGCCACACTCACTCTCACATTCCCAGACACACACACACTGGCACACAGAGTCACACACACACAGAACAAAACAAAACTTATAAAAGTCTTCTCCCTCTACAACTGCAAAGGAGAAAGTGAAACTGCTTCTCTGACTCACTTCATTCCTGCCTGGCTAAAGTATGTGACTTACAGTACTGTAAGCCATGTGATGTGTGGGGGCTGCCTATTTACTTGTCACTTCACCTTACTTTGTGTTAAGGTATAATGACGACGCGAAATAATAATGAGAACGCGAAGTGGGCACTTTGTGGTGCCCACTTCGTGTTGTGCTCCACCAACGCAATGTGGCCACTTCTCATCCACTTCACCAGCAGATTAAAAGTTAGCTGCATCTCTATATAAGCCTCACAGGCTATCTTTGGCGGGGATGCAGACATATGGATGACATACTCGAAAGATTTGCCTTTCATGTAATCCTGGGATAAAGTTCTTGAATGCAACCTGCAAACAAAAATATCAAAGCTTACACATTATGATCCAAAATTATTTTTTCTGTTTTGTTTACTAATCATGTTATGAATTCCCTGTGAATGATTACTTGTATGTGGCTTCTGACCCTATCTGGTCAGCAATTTGTCAACACCCCCTCCCACCTCAATGTTCCCTTGTACCTGTCCCAGGCATATTTAGAATCACCTACTATGCTTGCTCCCTCCACTTCTTTTGGCAGATTAGTCCCCACTTTGTAAGCAAAGGCCCAAACCAAGGAAAAGATAGCCAACTCAGTTAAGAAGGGGAATCAAACCTTTTATAGGTACATCAGGGAGTGAAGGAAGACCAAGGGAGGGATAGTGAGGCTTAATAAAGGGGAAGGGAGCCAGCCTAGTGATGTAGAGGGTTGAGGCACTGGCGCCTTACCTCGACCTACGCTGGTGACCCAGTTCGGGAACGGACTCAGGGCACCGGGGGTCGGCAATGAACGGAAAGAATTGAGTGTCCGGTGGACTGCTCTCTTCTCAGGGGGTGGGATCTGGGGACGCATCATTCAGCAGCAGCCGCCAGTGGAGACTGGGGACACTGTCTGAGCATGCACTGATTGGGCAAAAGAAAAACAAGGAAAAAAGGTGCCTGAAGCAAGCAGCTTGATGGCCGTCTGCAAGTTTCGCCGGGGCACCTGCCTTGATCCGTGCCCACAGGGAGTACACGGGATCCATCCCTGTGGGCACACTGTGGGGGGGAAGCCACAGAGTCTGGTGTCCACGATGGTTTCGGGTGGCGGCTGGATGTCCCCCCGATGGGGGGAGCAGCTCAGGCAGCCAGGAGGGGAAAAAAGCATAAAAAAATTAATATAAAAAATAAAGGGAAAGGGGTGGGCAGAGGGTGACTGTGACAAGGCAGAGATATTAAACAAATATTTTTGCTCAGTATTCACCAATGAAGGGGGGAGTACCTAAACGAAAAAAGTAGAAACACTCTGGATATGGGGGTTGATACCAGCCCATTCACAGGAGAAAGGGTTCTGAAAGAACTCTTAAAACTGAAGGTGGACAAAGCAATGAGGCCTGATAGGATTAATTTCAGAATTCTAAAAGAACTAAGGGTAGAACTAGTGACATCACTGACTACCCTCTTTAACAAATCATGGGAGGATGGGGTGGTACCTGAGGACTGGAGGAGGGCAGATGTTATTGCACTTCACAAAAGTGGGAGTAGGGCAGAAGCAGGAAACTACAGACCTGTTAGTTTAACCTTAGTGATTGAGAAAATGATGGAATCACTTCTGAAGGAAAGAATTGTTGAGTACCTAGAGGCCAGAGGGGCACAGGACCCAAGGCAGCATGGATTCACAGCAGGAAGGTCATGTCAGACAAATCTAATAGATTTCTTTGACTGGGTGACCAAAGTAGTAGATCAGGGAGGGGCTGTGGACATGGCCTACCTAGACTTTAACAAGGCATTTGACACAGTCCCACACAAAAGATTAATATACAAGTTGGCCAGCCTGGGAGTGGGTCCCAAGATGACAGCCTGGGTAAAGAATTGGCTGGAGAACAGGACACACAGGGTAATAGTAAACAGAGTCCACTCTAAAGAAAAGGGGGTTACTAGTGGGGTACCACAGGGTTCAGTACTAGGAGCGGTCCTCTTTAATGTCTTTATAAGTGGCATTGCAGAGGGACTGGAAGGAAAAGTATGTCTCTTTGCAGATGACACAAAGATCTGCAACAGAGTTGATACACAAGGTGCGGTGGAAAGGATGAGAAGGGACTTGGCAAGGTTGGAGGAATGTTCAAATGTATGGCAACTTAGATTCAATGCTAAGAAGTGCAAAGTATTGCACCTGGGAAACAAAAACCCAGGGTAAGAGTATACAATGGGGGTGAGACACTAACAACAACAAAAATGGAAAGGGACATGGGGTAGTCATATCAGATGACCTAAAGGTGGGCAAGCAATATGAGAGGGCCATAAGGAGGGCTGGGGGGATACTGGGATGCATAGGGAAAGGCATCACCAGTAGAAAACAGGAAGTTGTTATCCCTCTGTATAGACAGATAGTGAGACCCCATCTGGAATACTGCATGCAATTCTGGAGACCCAATCTCCGCAAAGACATAGACAGGATGGAGGCAGTCCAGAGGAGGACAACTAAAATTGTGCAGGGTCTGCACCAGAAGACATATGAAGAGAGTCTTATGGAGCTTAATATGTATAGCCTTGAGGAAAGGGGGCCGGGGACATGATAGAAACTTTCAAGTACCTCAAGGGAATCAAGAAAGTCCAAGAGGGTAGCATCTTTCAGAAAAAGAGGTGTGCAAGAACAAGGGGGCACAATTTGAAGATAGAAGGGGGATGGCTCAGAGGTAATATGAGGAAGTATTTTTTCATGGAGAGGGTTGTGGATGCATGGAACAGCCTACCTAAGGAGGTTGTGGAGTCAAAAACAGTGGTGGAATTCAAGAATGTATGGGACAGTCATAAGGCAATTCTAGGGAGGGAGTGTAGGAAGAAGTAGACTGTTGGTTAACTGGGATCTACAGCTTAGCCATTTGGTAGGAAATGGGCAGACTGGGTGGACCAAGTGGTCCTTATCTGCAGTCAAATTCTGTTTCTATATTTCTATGAATGGGTTGCTGTGAGAAAGCGAATAAAGGTGATTAAAGGTGATACATTTTACTACTGCCACTTTCATGGTCTCTCCCAACTTCCTTATGGTCATGTTACAAGATACCAGGGCTGGGAAACCCACCACTAATTTATTAAAATAGAAAGGGAAGTCTTTACCTATGACTCGGTGTGTTTCATGCTGTACAGACTTCCAAAAAGGAATTAGTTTGGGACAGGCCCAAAACAAATGATAATGGGTGCCACAAGCTCCCCCACATTTTCTCCAAAATAACTACGGTTGTACTTGCTGTTTTGCCTGTGACCTCCCCCAAAACCCTGTCTAATGCCTCCCCCTGTGCTGGGAAGGGAAAGGGGAAATTGTTTCACCAGGAAAGGCACACTAAGCTGAATCTTGTTTTGAAGTGCGATCTGGGAGCACAAGAAAGTTATGTGACTTGCTCATAGTCACAGAGTATGCAAGTAGTAACTGTGGGATTCAAACACAGGTTTCCAGGCTTGCAGCTCGGTGCACTTAACCACTGCACTATATTGACTCACTTGTGTTGGTAGCCAGTACATCACCCTTACACTTATAATTCCCCTGACCTCATCTCCAGGTCAACCCAAAGAACCTCCTCCTCTTCTTTCTGCCTGGTGCAATATTGTATTTGCTGGTGTTAATACTTTCCTTTATGTATAACTCCCTCCTCTGCCCCTCCCCTTTTATCCTTGCCCTCCTGTGAACTTGTATTTTTATGGCTTTAATACTTTCTTTTATGTACTGTATAACTCCTGTTCCCCTTTCTGCCTGTCCTATTCTTTCTAAACATGTTGTGCCCCAGTATGACCACTTCCTTCTGTTGTTGAAAGTACTACCCAAGCCAGGTCAGCACAGGGGACTCCAGAATTGCAAAAATGCAATAACACCACACCTAATTTATTTATTTATTTTATTTATTGAACTGTTTCACCTGGAAGGCACACTAAGCAATAAGTCACTCATCTCCCAGTGCGACCTGGGGGGAAGGGGTACAACTATTTTACAGAAAGGGTGATGGAACTGTGGAACAGTCTGAGAGTCAAGGTGGTGGGTGCCAAACCCAGAAATGGTATCAAGCATGGATGGGACAAAGTAAAGTGTGTAGTGGTTACTTAGGGTGGTAGTAGTAGGAAGGGGAAGGGGGGTTAATAGTAAGGGCTAGTACCCTGAATGGGCAGTCACTTCAGGGATTAAACAGTGACATACCCGGTCAACAAAAACAAAATAAATAAATACTATTCAAGCAGTCTGGGTAATGGCCTACAGGGACAACTCTGGATGGGCTAACCTAAATTTAGTCTTTCAGACCAGAGATTTTAGTTTGTTTTGCTTTTCAGTTTGACTTTCTCAGGCTAAGGAACAATGATATTTCTTTAATTTCATTTTAAATGTTTATTTCAACTACAGTATAGTTATAAAGCTGAGAGTTATAACATTTCGGTTTGCAGACAGGACTAGGTTTTGCACGTCAGAGCTGACATCATACGACACTGGCAGCAGTTCTGCACTAAATTGAACTGGTTTTAATAGGTAGAAAAATCAGTGTCACTAAAAGGCTTGCAACTTTAAAATAAATAGCTGAGAAACATGAATTTAGTCCTGATGTTTATTGAGGAAAGGCTGTTCTTAATGCTGGATTTAATTTATTTTTGATGGCAGTAGCCCTTGATCCTGGCCACACTTTACCAATATACTGCATGCAACTGCAAGAACCTAGGGAACCCTAGACTCTTTTGGGCCCACATAAATGGGCTACTAAAGGGTACTGGTAAGACCTAACATGGCCCCATGGAGGTAAATGGCCATCTAACAAGCGATGATACCATCATCGCTATGGCACTCAATCGACAGTTCACTAACCTGGAACAGATCAAAGCTGGTCTGCCCACCCTCCCGCCCGGCCCTTATGATCCTCCTCCCACCTCACATGACCATCCCTCCTTCCACCTTAGGCTAGTTAGACCTAAGGAAGTCCTCCTACTACTAAAAGCCCTTAAAGCAACGGGATCCGCGGGACCTAATGGTATACCCTCCTGAATTCTCAAGAAAGGGGCCACAGCACTTGCTAGGCCCCTAACCTGGCTCCTCAACCATTCCATCACTGAAGGGGCCATCCCCAGTACTTGGAAAATGGCTCACATAGTCCAGGTCCATAAGGGAGGTACGAGGGAATCAACCAATAAATACAGGCCAATCTCCCTACTCTGTAGCCTTGGTAAGATCCAAGAGAGGTTGATTTACGGTCAACTCCATGACTACCTAGAGACCCACCAACTACTAGCCCCCCTCACAGCATGGCTTCAGAACCAATAATGGGACTGACACTGCTCTCATCAAGTTCTCTACAGATGTACTCAGAGAACTGGACAAGGGGACCCCCACATGGGCAGTCTTTATAGATTTATCCAAAGCATTCGACCTCATCAACCACAACCTGCTGCTCTCCAAACTGAGGCAGGTTGGACTAGACAGTCACTCCCTATCGTGGTTCTCCAGCTACCTTGCTGGCAGGTCACAGAGGGTAAAATGGAAAGACTCCCTGTCTGAGCCTCTTCCTCTAACTGAAGGGGGTGCCCCAAGGGTCTATACTCAGCCCACATCTCTTCTTGCTATTTACCAATGACCTCTGCAACCACTGTGGTGGGAGTTCAGTGGTACAATATGCCGATGACGCAGTCCTCTATCGGCCCTCCACCAACATGGGAGAACTCTGCTCCGGGCTCCAAGATGACTTGGAGTCCCTAGAGGAATGGCTAGTGACTAATAGAATGGTCATCAATCCGAGCAAGACTAAGGCCATGCTGTCTGGCCCCAGATCTGGCAATTGGGATAGAAGTCAACTCCTCAAACTGACAACCACTTCAGGCAAGAAGATCAAGGTGGTCCCCTCCATAAAATACCTTGGCCTCACCCTGGATCAGGGCTTCACCCTCAAGGGGCACGTTGACCAGGTATCCAAAAATATCCACTCTAAACTTGGGACCCTTTACAGGCTGAAAGATCAGCTGATACCAGCAGCCTGGGTCTCCGTTGCTACCAGTGTTCTGCTCCCCACCCTCACCTACGCTGCCCCTGTCATCCAGGGTGCAGCTAGACAAAAGCTAAATAAACTACAGGTTCTCTACCACAAGGTGGGCCGCTTTGCCTCATTAGCAGGCCCAAGGACCCACCACTGCAACACACTGTCCCTCATAAACTGGCCCCCCTGGGAGGACAGGCTTCAGTACCGCTCGCTCTGCCTCACCTTCAAAGTACTCCACTCCTCACCCCCACCCAGCCTCGCTGGGCTCATCTCCATTAAGAGCAACCCTAGACAACTCCGTACGACTGACAGGACTCTCCTCTCGGTGCCAAGGGTCAGAACTAAGGTGGGTGGGAAGTTGTTTGCCTTTATTGCCCCACTTTATGGAACTCCCTGCCTCAAGGCGTCCAGGAAACCACCTCCCCTTATACCTTCCGCATCAGGCTTAAGGCACAGCTGGCTACCTCCACAAAATGTAATTGTTAAGATATGGTACTCCAAAGTGTTTGCTCCTTTATCGCTTGTACTTTTTATACTGCTACTATGCTTACCCTGTTATGTATCTATGTGACACTTGTTATGTATCTTGATGTATACAATCCCATGTAATAATGTATGACACTTGTTATGTATCTTGTTGTATACAATCCCATGTAATAATGTATGTAACCCTCGGGTCGCCCCTCAAAAAGGGACCTTCGGGGCCCAGTGGGCTCACCCGATATCGAAATTTAATAAATAATAAATAAATTAACTCAATCAGTGTCAGTTGAATTGCCACAGTGAGTTTAATTATTTTAAAAATAGCAGGGAAATGATAGGGGCTAAGGAAGGACATCTCGACCACCAGGGATTTAATAGAAAAAACAGGAGGGAATCAGAGCTAGGGCGGGACCACTGGACTACCACAATTTAACTTGCTGCACTATGAGACCACACCAAAGAATTCAGCATCCTATTAGTGCAATGACTATGACTTGAGGGGTAGTATTAAAGAGGGAGGCATTGTATGGGACAGGAGGGAGAATATTAAAAGGACAGCTCAGTATGCAAGAGTGTATCCCCCTGTTTTTTGACTTTCTGGGCTACACATTGAGCTTCAGGGAACAGCTAGTTAAGTATGAGGGGAGAAGCTCAGATTTATATTACCTCATTAATCAGCAGTGGTTCTGCACATTTATTGTTTATAGACCTCAAACTACAGATGGCACAGGTTCACAGCTTTGAGTCCCTCCTGCAATCTCTATTTCAGCGATGCCAGGGCAGATGCCCATACACTATCACAGTGCAGTGTGTTTGAGTCATATGCACACTATCAGACAATGAGCTTGCATTGTCATCCACACCTTTGAATAACAGTAGTTGAGAACACTCCACAGCCATAACAGATCCTATGCATTTTGAAAAATGAGACTTGAGTAGATTATTTTGCTCCGCATTGACTGGCAGGCAATACTTTGCCATGCACAACCAAGAAGTAAAGATACAGTATTTTTGTAAATGTAAATAGCTTAACAAATGTTTTTTAACAAACTGTTTAATGCCGGATTAGTCCAAATAATGTTACTCATAAAGAAAAAAATGCAAATTACTGCAATTACCTAACAAAATGTTAAAGGGGACAGGAACTAGGATTTTTATGTTTTTGTGTTGTTTCACTAATGCATAGTCTAAATAAACATAGTTTCTCTCAATTCCATTGTTTTTTATTCATTTTTTTGTCTTTATGGGCTCAGTTTTGAAAGCTACTACTAGTACGGTATCTAAGGTTCTGAGATTGCACAAGAGTGACCAAATGGATGTGCAGTGCTGTTACGTCTCAGTTCGTACATTCTGTGTTGTTGCCAGTTTTTTATTAGGCATGTTCAAAAACTGTACTGACCTTCACATTGTATGGTTTTGATAAGAATAATGAATGCAAGTATCACAGCAAATGCATCACTTTCTAGTTGTGTGTACTGGCATACCATCAAGCTTTTATATTCTGTCTTTTGTTTTGTTCTGCCTTCATATATTGGGAACTGAAAATGTGTATTCTTGTACGGCTAACACTTGTTCAAAAAGAACTGGATATGCAGTGTTCAGTTTGGTCACATTCAATCCAAACACCTTGCATTACTTGCTGCATCAATTTCATCTTGGCCACATGCAACTCAAACACCGGTCTGTCTGAGCCGATGACAGCATGGCCACATCTCATTCAAGCTAATAGATGTGCTGATATTAGTGCACTTACCATAAAATCAAGCACTTGAATGGTATCAGCCATATTTGTATCAGGTTGACTATTTCTTGTTCAAGTACTGAAATTAGTGTGATGCTTTCATGTCGGACAGTTTAAATGTGCAAACACATCAATGAAGTGATGAAGCGCTGTCACTGTACTAGTGTATAATTAATTATCTGCTTTGCATTCTTTGTTTGCCTTTGATAAATTTGAAGGATTTTGACTATGGCTGTATTTCTCTAAAATCTAAGGCACCAGGTATGCACACAGATAGGTGTGCTGATTTATTTTGTTGATATAAGACTAAACTATTTATTCTTGTCTGATCTGAAAAGCTAAGGTCAGAGATTTGTATGGCATCAGACTATGTTGTACATAAAGATCTTGCACACACAAAAAAAAATCTCATGGTGTGATTGGAGGATAATTTTGGAGCAGATAAAAATGTGTGGGATGCTGTACATTAATCTCCAACACTGAATGCGGTTGTACAGTAATACAGTACTCACAACAAGCAACTGAGCTGAACTGATACATAATTTGTTGTGGATGCAGTAATTGTATCAGCAGAAAATCAGTTCCGTGTGTTCCAAGTGCCACAATGTAGTAACCTATCTGGAAAATAATTTTGCATTGGATAGCCAATTTTGTAAATAAACCAATTGTGTGGATCAACCTGATAACCCATGCACTGTCTGCTGTTGAATTAAGATTATTCATATAACTGCAACTGAAAAAAAATATGCAGTTCACTACACACACTTGGTACGCCACTACCAGAAAGCCTTTGGGCATTTCTCTCTCTCTCTCTCTCTCTCTCTCTCTATCTCTCTATCTCTCTCTCTCTCTCTCTCTCTCTCTCTCTCTCTCTCCCTAGCTCGAAGCAGGTCTAATGTGAATACTGTCTGTGGCTCTCTCTTCTGCTGTCAATGGGTGAATTGCCAGTTCATTTTACAGTGCCATCTACTTGTATAGAGTTTTCAGATGCACCATCAACATCTCAAAGTAACACTATCTAATGTCCTAAAATTGTTCCTGCACTAAAATTGAAAGAAACTACTCTTGTGTATTCTGTAGACTTGTGTTTAATTCCAGCAATCTCTACTTTAGTACTATATGACTCAGAACATTGATTATCAGCCTCAGTGCTGACAGTTTATGTACTTTATTAGGAGAATATATAGTAAAATATGACAGATGTCAACAGTTGAATAACAAAGTCCAAGAGAGTAGCATCTTTCAGAAAAAGAGATGTGCAAGAACAAGGGGGTACAATTTGAAGATAGAGGGGGGACGGCTCAGAGGTAATGTGAGGAAGTATTTTTTCATGGAGAGGGTTGTGGATGCATGGAACAGCCTCCCTGAGGAGGTCGTGGAGTCAAGAACAGTGGGGGAATTCAAGAATGCATGGGACAGACATAAGGCAGTCCTAGTGGGGGGGGAGGAAGTAAGCTGTTGGTTAACTAGGATCTGCAGCTTATCTGTTAGGTAGGAAAATGGGCAGACTAAGTGGGCCAAGCAGTCCTTATCTGCTGTCAAATTCTATGTTTCTCTGTTTCTAACCCCTCCCCATCTCTTTCTCTCTACCTGTCTCTAGCTTGGAGCAGGTCTAATGTGAATACTGTCTGCAGCTCTCTCTCCCGCTGTCAGTGAGTGAACTGCCACTTCGTGATGCTTCTCTAGGGTGTGTGTGTGTGTGTGGGGGGTAATTTGCATACTGGGGAAATGACTTCTAAATGCTGTGATGCCCTCCCAGTCTACCTCAACACTCCTGCTGCGGCTGGTGATTTAAACTGGTTGCTTCTACAATGCTGGGCATGGGTGGAAGGTGTCTGAAACTGAGTGGAATGCTCTCCAAACAGGCTGCTGCTGGTCTCCCACTGTCCCAGTGCCTCTCGGTCACAGTCCAATGAGTGACACACAGACAGGGGATTGTCAGAATTGCTAGTGTGGGATGACTCTTTCGGCTTTATTGACCACTCACTTGGTCTCACTGTAGCCCAGCTTGTTTACTTTGCCAATGTGGATCCCACTGATTGCCTTGCTGAATGTCTCTAGTTTCAGTTTTATACAGTGCTTTTTCCTCCAGCTACTAGTATGGTGATGAGCATTATGGGGCAAACTGACATACAGGCAGGTGTTTCGGAAAGCATTCCAATGCAAATTTCATTATTCATTTTAGGCACTGATATAGAATTTACAGAGGGGCTGATCATTAGCTTGTGGGTATCTGATAATGAATGGGTAAAACACTAAACACACTCCACAGTATTACACAGGATGAGGGAGCAGTAGGAATGCTGTTTATGCTTTCTGCAGGGTTTGGGTGCTGATCAGCCAGTGAGTTGCACCAACTCTATATCTCTTTTGAGCCAGTCTTCTGCTCTCTGCCTATGTAATGTATTTTTTTGAGCTGGTTCTCATTTAACAGTACTTGCTATCTGCTGTAACTACACTGACTGCCTTGATAAATATAGCCTATCTATCAGCATTAATCCTCATAGCTTGCACTTTCCTATTTTTGTGACTGTCGTGTTCATCACAATACCGACTGCAATCAGGACTTACAAATCCAGGCAGGAAAACAGCAGGTTTCTAATTGCCAAAATATTAGCAAAATAAATTTCTCTGTCTTGAGCATTAACAGAATTACAGAAGGTAAATACTGTGGTCTTTGTTAGTGCTGTTTGGACTCGAACTCCGTGAATTATCGCTGAAATAGCTCGAAATCCCAGTGCAGCTTTTTTTTGGGATTCTGTGTAATAGTTAAGGGTTAAGACTATTCAATTTCACTTTCACTCTCTCTCCTCAGTACGGGGTAATGGTCTGGTAAACAGCTGTGAGTTACGATGCAGCTTTTCTTTTTTTATTATCAAAATTCTTTTTTCCATTTGATAGCTTCCAACCACAACCATACACATGCCTCCTAATCAGAACTGGAAAGTGATATTGAATCCATGGAATATGTGATCAATATAATATCTAAATAAATATTACTCTCAGTCTTCAGAAATAGGAATCAAACCTACAAAAAAAGGTTCAAACAGGGGAGGCCATGAATTGAAGTTTGGACTGTGGGGACACCTACCGGAAAACTTTAATTAATGTAGCTCAATTAGACCGCAAACATTGCCACCTGGTGCATTTTAGCCACTATGGATTGGAATTCAATTCAATCAACAAACTAATAACTCTGACGCTTTCTACCACATTACTTGGTACCCCTTGGCATGCCTCTTGGTAATCCCCAGCTGCCACGGTGGATCAATGCACCGAGCAACTTTTCTGTAGCAACCACTGTATTTCAGTGTGAGTTTTGAACTTTTAATCATAACTTTATCATTTTTGAATATTTTGGCCCCAAATGTTGGACATGACCTTTTGGGACCCCAAATCATGACCAGTGGTAGTGGAATTATATAAATATGTCCTGAAAGGTGATTTTACTGTCTCTTTGCAAAATCATCTTTTGGGTGGCATTTTGAAAATTTTCACCACCCTTGTTCATGAGATGGGTCATAAGAAGGCTATGTTGAAAATTTGGGGTCAAAACATGTAAAAATGCCAAACTTATGAGCATACCTTGACATTTTTCTATGCTTGCTCATAACTTTGGAAATTTTATGTATTTTGACTCAAATTTTTAACATTGTCATTTTTTCACACCTCCCATGAATGAGACATCTGTCATTTTTCCAACACTGGCCAAAATGTGTTTTGGCACCTATGCTGCAGAATGATGTTTCAGTGGCATGGAATGACATTTCAGTGGGTATTTGACAATTTTCATCTACTGGGTTCAAAAGGTGGGTTAATAAGAAGGCTATGCTGAAATTGTGCTGTCCAAATACAGTAAAAAATGCCCAGGTTATGAGTAAACATTGCCGTATTTCAATGTTCACTCATAACTTTGGTAATTTTCAATATTTTGACTGCAAACTGTCAACAAAGCCATTTTACCCCATCACCTCAAAATGTGACCAGTCTCATTTTTTAAATCCTGGTTGAGACTTGTTTTTTTGCACTTTTGGTGCAAAATGACATTTCAGCCAATATACAATAAATGTTACATGTCATGTTTTAAAGGGAGTCATAAAATAACTATCTTGAAAATTTGGAGCAAAAAATATACTTAATTGTTAAGTAACTTTGTGTGTAGTGCCAGTCCTTACCCCAGCAGGCATGCTTTGTGATCCTGCACTTTTCATGGGCAAAATCAGTGACCCAGCTGAATGGGGTAATGGTGTGGGGATGGTGCTGTCATGCAACACCACCATCCGGGAATTGAAAGATTCAGGATTATCTGCATGGACCCAGGAACCATATAGGCAAGACAACTGTTTAAATGGTATAGAGCCCAGCACCTCTGTACCCATGGGTGGCAGAGGGACCTTAGCATTGACAGACAGATGGATTCTTTGATCTGTGCATCTGTATCTGCAGCCACATGGAAGTGCAGGAACCACAGCACCTGTGCTTCTGCAACCCACTGGACAGCCCCATGAATTCTTGACATCCTTCACTGCACAGAAGTGCATTGCCCACAAGGACTCTGAAATTCTGTAGGCAGATGTCTTCCCATGGTCAGGGCTCAAAGAGCCCTACACATCTGCATCTATTCACACAGGTCCCAAAGGGACCTGTCAAAATGAGGATACAATTCCACATTCTGAAAAAGAAAGGAAATTCTTTGCACAAAAATGTGTTAATGCACAAGTTAGGAATTAAGTTAAAACCACAAAAATAGGGACATGTGACATTAGGGTTTCCAACCCTAACTCAAGCCCTCACCCCCCAAGCAGCAAAAGGAAAAATCATTACAGTTTTGGGTCTTCAGAGTCCTAGCAAATCAGTAGTGGGGGCTTTGTTATGGATGTCAACAGTAATTATTCTCCCCCAGCCTGTAGTGTCCTGTCCAAAGCACACGGTACAGTGCCAAGCTGGTGTGCCTTATACTGATACACTCTTCAAAGGCAGAGAAGTATGTCTTACCATATGTTGCCAACACAATCTGTTGTAGCTTTCTTCATTCAGGGCCTTGTGGCACTGTGTGAGAAAGGAGATCACATCTGACATTATTTGCTAGGAGCGGGGGCATTATGGTTGACAACCCAAAGGAAGACCCCACAACTAATTTGCCAAGACTCCAGAGTCCCAAAGCCCTAATGTTTTTCCCTTTTACTGTTGGGGTGGGGAGTTAGGGTTGGAAACCCTAATGTCACATTTCCCTACTTTTGTGATGTTAACTTGAAACCTAACTTGTGCATTAATTAAGTTTGTTTTTTTGCAAAGTATGTATGTAGATATATATATATATGTATCTATATATATATATATATATATATATATATATATATATATAGCTAGATAGATATAGATATAGATATAGATATAGATATAGATATAGATATAGATATACATGGGTTGACCCTGAACTCTTGGGTACTCTAGACACTATTGGGCCAATTTTGTTTTAAATTTATTTATTACTACTAGTTGTTGATGTCCTTTCAGGTAGGACCTAAACCAATCTATAAGCACCTCCCACCACTCCTACACTTTTTAACCTGGACAGCAGGATGTTGTAGTCCAGAGTATCAAATGCATTAGAAAGATCTAAGAAAATGGTACCAGTGAACATCTTTCTCTCCAGTGCTCCTGAAAATCCCTTGAAATTTTATCAAGGCCTAGGTTGTGCTGTGGAATGGTTTGAAGCCCAGCTAAAACTCATTCAACAAGTATTCCTCTTCCAAAAACTTTTTTAAGTGAGTACAGACCATAGCTGGATGAAATCAGCAAATTTCAATTTTGCATAATGTTTACAAAATTCTGTGAAATTTCATGAAATTTTGTGGAATTTTCTGGAATTCTACAATGGAGCATAATTCAGTGTTATAGACAGAGATGTGACATTTGGCAAGCATATTGTTTGCAGGGGCCCTAAATGTATGCCATGTTTCATGACATTTCAATAAGGGGTAGGGAAGTTATAGGGGCTCAAATTCTGGCAATTTATTGTACATGTGTAAATGTCTGAAAACATTTTGATGCTTACGACTAGTTCTATGTGATAACAGTGAAAAAACAATAGTGACTCCAAAATCAGTGAAACCAATTTAGCACTGAACAAAACAGCGATCTGCAGAACGATGAACACCATAACAGTGAACATGATGCAACCCAACAGAAAAACTCAAATGGTGCAAAGTCAGGCACAGCACTTGGGAATGGGGGGGCAGGTTTAATTTTCTAACTCTGAGGGAGATGCAGCTAGGGGAGGGGGACAAAGTCAGGAGGGGGGCATGTCTGCAGGATGCCCAGCCCAGTGTAAAGTTAAAACAAATAAATACCAGCAATTTCCACTATCAAACTTAGGTCTTCTGTGTCACGAGCCCACTCCTGAGGATCAGATCCACTGTACTCACACTGCTCACCCCATAAGTGCAATCCATGACAGGGAGGGGGAAACAGGGGATAACCTCTTCATGTCCTTCTGTAGTCCTCACTGAATTTACAACTGAGAACTTGCCAGGAAGTCCCAGGGTCCCCTCTTTACTCTGGATCAGGGTACAACACTAGTTTCAAGTCTTGGAGCCAAGTATGAACCCTTCTTGGTTGTTACACAAAGGGGGAAGTTCCAAGTGTTGCAACCTCTATGGGGTAGCATTGTAACCCTGATTCTGCCTTCTCCCACAAGGCATGCAATAACCTAGTTCAAATCCTCACAGACCCTTCCTTGAGACTTTGGTATTCCCTCTGTCTTCATTCAGAGTTTCCTTTTTTAGACCCTTGTTTGATTTGGTAGCTTATGATGGCACCCCTTAGCAAAAACAGTTTAGTCACAGATTATTACTGAAACATCCCACAGTCTCACACACAATACAGAAATCTAGCTCAAGCAGGTTTCTTAAACAAAACAAATGTCTTTACTACATAATTAATTATCATACATTTACAACTAAAAGATTTTATTAATTTGGTCCCAGAATAACACAAAAGTGTAAAATATACATGAAAAATTCACTATAACTGTTATTGAAAGTTCTACCTTAATGTTCATAGTGAATTAAAAGTTGAGAAGAATAAATAAAGTCTGAAGAATCTTTTCTTCTCTTGCAGCCACTGGCCTTCAGTGTCTGCGAGTTGGTCTTGTCTTGACAGGAGAGTGTCCAAAAGCAAAGTGTCCTCAAAATGCTCTGTGGAGGGTGTTAAATACCTGTGGTCCAACCTGAAAAAATCTCTGTCTGATCCCAAGGATGGCCTTCTATTTTAGACCAGTAGAGGTCACTCTTGTGCTTTCCCCATAACCCAATTTTCTGGCAGCCTTTTGAAGTCTGACTGCCTTACTGGTAAGACAATTTACACTAGCTTTTCAAAAAGGGCTATTTCCTAAAACCTGACTTTCCAATCATACTGCCTTTCAAGTGCAAAGAAATACAACAGGTGATGGTTTTCTGGCACATCCTTGTTGAGCAGCCCTTGAAGTACAGTAAATTGGCTTCCTGCCAGCAAACTTCCCCCTCAGGTCAGAGGAAGGACAAACATTTTTAAAAATTCAGTCTCTCTCTCTCTCTCTCTGTGTGACCCTGTCATACCATGTACAAGGTGACCTTGATTGAGCGCTTACAAAAATGGTGACTCAGTCATGGTTCCTGTTTATGGGGCTACCTGGCAATGTAGTGAGTGGATACCTGTGTGGGTGAGGTAGGGCAAAGGGAAGTATGTGTGTATACATGAGTTGGGGGAAGGAAGGGGAGGGAAGGTATGTGGGAGGAGGTGTGGTGGGCAGCTGCTGAGCTGTACCACTAACGTGGTGGGGTGGGTGGTTGCCTGGGAGGTGCAGGGTGAAAGGTTCAGGTCCAGCATTGTGCAGGTTTTTTTTCCAGCAGGTGGCTTTTTATTTTTCCAATTCCTCCCCCACATGCACCCCCTGGGTTGAGAATCCATTAGTAGGGCGTGGGGAAAACCCCATGGGGTGTGTGATGTGTGCAGCCCCACATTAAACAAAACCTTTAGGTCTCAGGCACCCTTTTATCCTCACCCAAGTGTGCATTGCCAAAATTCATTCTCAGCAATGTACATTCACCATAACGCTCGACCATTATTCTGCTATCGCCATTATGACATAGAACCTCCTGTCATCCATTTTCTTTGTGGCAGTTTAAACATACACAAAATAAAACAGAATAAAACACCATATATCTGTATATCTGACTGGCAGTGGCATAGCTCACTACATCCCTCCTTCCTAGACTGAATGTGTGGGAACATGCCCCCTACTGCATGGTAAGAGTTTTACAAATTCTTTTACTGCTCTAACTGGTGAGATAGGCCATCTGCATTAGCACTGGCCAGTCAGATCCTGTGGGTAATTGTCATGTTGTAGGCCTCTAGGGCTATACTCCATGACCATTTGTTTTACCTATCTGATTTAATCACACCAGGGGGTTATGATCAGTCTGTACCTCAAAACATCTCCTGTAGAGGTATGGTTCTAATTACTTCAGGGCCCATACCAGTGCAAGGCATTCAGTTTCCACTGTGGAATATGCCTGCTTCCAGGGAAGTAACTTTTGCTAAGGTATACTATTGGGTGATCATTCCCCTGATTTGAGGTCTGACTGAGGACTGCTCCAAACCCTACATCTGAGGCATCTGTCTGTACAACAAACTTCCTATTGTAATCTGGACTGGCTAACAGAGGGGTACTACACAGTGCCTCCTTTAGCCATATGAAGGCTCATTGACAGGCTGGCTCCCAGTCTACCATTTTTGGCTTTTTTTTTATTAGCAGGCAGATATGGGAGCTGCCAGGTATTCTAATTTGGAACAAAGTCTCAATAGTACCCCTGCAGTCCCTAGAAGCTCTTAACCTGCCCTTAGGTTTTAGGCATAGGCCATGCCTCTAATGTCTCAATATTTGCTTTATTAGGTGAAGCTGCTCTGCCCCACTACATGGCATAGGTATGCCACCTCTGCCATAGCCACCTGATACTTTTCAGCCTTGACAGTGAGCCCTGTCCTCTGTATCCTGCCCAACACTTCCTTCAGGTGGGACAGGTGTTCCTTCCAACTGGTACTGAAGATGGCAATATCATTCAGATACACCACAGCATACTGTTCAGTACCATGTAACACCTGGTTTATCAACCTTTGGAAGGTGGCAGGGCATTCTTCTTTCAAAAGGCATTACCCAGAACTCGGATAGTCCTATTGGAGTGATAAAGGTTGACTTCCCCTAGCTTTGGCAGCTAGCTCCACCTGCCAGTACCCTTTGTTAAGTCAAGTGAGGTAAGGTATGTCACCCTGCAACTTGTCTAGTAGTTCATCTGTCCATGGCATTGGGTGGGTGTCAGACTTCGTGACCGCATTGAGTCCTCAATAATCCACACAAAAGTGAGTAGAGCTAGCTGGTTTGGAAACGGAGACTACGGGTGAGGCCCAGGGAATGTGGGATTTCTTGATTACCCCTAAATCCAGCACTTCCTCCACCACCCTCCTAATTTCCTTTAGAACATCCTCAGACACCCAGTAGGCTGTCTGCCTTATGGGCATTTGCATCTCCGTGTCTACATTGTGTATCACTGAGGGGGTTCATCCAGGCTTAGCCATAAACAAAGGGGAAAAGTCCTCTAAACCCCCCTTATGTCCTGGGTCTGCTCCAGGGTTAACTGGGGCATCAGCTTGATTGTCTCCACAGAGGACTCCCACTTGCTTTCCTCTAACAAGTCCAGGAGGGGGTCTTCTTCATCCATCCCCTCCTCATGAATTATTCACTGCAAATACCATGTCAGCCCTATT
The DNA here is from genome assembly GCA_016271365.2 of Neoceratodus forsteri. NCBI lineage: Eukaryota > Metazoa > Chordata > Ceratodontiformes > Ceratodontidae > Neoceratodus > Neoceratodus forsteri. The sequence continues at coordinate 1,379,407,596 of CM057455.1, forward strand.
TGCATATGGCTTCATCATCCAATAGGTATGTCTCCTGTCAGGCAGTTCTACAATATAGTTCACGTCATTGACCTATCTGACTACCTTATATGGTCCCGCCCACTCAGCCTGAAGCTTGTCCTTCTAGACTGGGATTAGGACCATGACTTCCTGACCTGCACTGTATGAGTGGGTTCTGGCTCAGAGGTCATGCCAGACTTTTGCTTCTGTCGGGCAGCTGACAGGTTGCTTTGGGCCATCTGCATAAGCTCCTTCAGCTTCTCCCTAAACTTAAGGACATACTCCACTATGGGACTTCCCTGGGTGGTTTGCTTGCCTTCCCAGTCTTTCTGAATCTAGTCTAGGGGCCCACGCACCCTATGTTAATATAAGAGTTTGAAGAAGGACAACTCTGTTGACTCTTGGGGCACCTCCCTGTATGTGAACAACAGGTGGGGAAGGTATTTCTCAGAGTCCCTCCCATGCTGTTCAGCAAACACTTACAGCATTGATTTTAGGGTACCATTAAACCTTTCCACAAGCCTATTGGCCTGTGGATGATAAGGTGTTGTGCATCTCTGCACCACCCCACACTTCTCCCACAAACACTTCATCAGGTCCAACATGAAGGTACCCCCTTGATCAGTGATAACCTCCTGCAGAAACCCAACATGGGAGAAAATCCTTAGCTAGGCGTCTGCCACTTTGTCCATCCTAAGTGAGGAGAGGGTGACTGCCTCTGGGTATCGGGTGGCATAATCTACCACCATCAGGATAAACTTTTTCTGGAGGAGTTTGGGGTACTCAAAGGTCCAACAATATCCATTCCTACTCTCTGGAATGGATCCTCAACAATAGTAAAGGGAATTAGGAAGCTTTGGTTTTACTGCCTGCCTTCACTATTTGTTGGCACCAGTGACAATACCTGCAATATTCCTTCACCTGCTGGGTATGTTGGCCAATAGAAATTCAAGGCCAATCACTGTGTTCAGGACCAATCACTGTGTGTGCATGCAACATCCAGATGTTCAGGCATGGAGATATCATGAGCGATCTTGAGCAACCTCTCACGAGTACGCCTGGGGAATGACAAGCTGCCTGCCCATCACCCCTCCCTCTGTCCTTACATTCTGTGTATACAGTAGTCCATTGTCCCAAAATACTCTATGTCTTATGTCACCTCCCAGACATCAGATTCTGCACAGGCCCTCAGCCTGTCAAAACTAGGGTCAGTTCTCAGAGCAGCTGCAAAATCTTCACATTTTCCCAAGGTATGGGACATGTACCCTTCAGTTCCTAAACTGGGGTCCATAGCTCTAGCGTCAAGACATTCAGTGTCACTACCATCCCTAACCTTCTCACCATTTGTTACACCTCCCTTCTCTGAGTAACCTTCTGTAGCTGTCTTGTGAATGGCTACCTGGGGAAGCCCTACCGTACCTCCCTTTCACTACTCTCTACTTCTGGAGATACAAGCTGGAGAACTAGCCTCCCATTTTTTCCACAGGTGCTTCTATGGGGCTCAGGGAACTACAAGCGACCTTTGCCATCTGACTGCGGGTAACAGCACACATCACCCCCTTCTGAAGATTGTTCCCTATAATCACATCCAGGGAAAGGTTGTCTGTTACTGCCACTTTTGCACCATTTCTCCTGTCTCACCCCAATCTAAGAGAACACTAGTAAGTGGCAGAGTTTTCTCCTCTCCAGTAAATCCCTCACTGTTACACACTAATTAGATATAAGCTGTTCAGGCCCAACTAAATCCCCTTTTATTAAAGGAAACATAAACAGGGTGCCTGATCATTGCCCCAAAACCACAGCAGCATCAGTTACCATTTACTCACAAAATGCTGCAGTCATTTGCTTGCAGAAGTCTGTCACCCTGAATCGCTACAGTTTAAACATCACAGTACTGTAAACAAGTCCCTCAGTCTGCATTGAAACTGGACAGTCCTGTAGCCTCCTAAGATGGCGGCTATGTCTGTCTGCTGATGATGTAATGTAATGGCATCCTCCCGAGAGTTACTGTATTCTGTATGGGGACCTTATAAGGTATATAATAACTTCATTAAAAAAGCGCTGCTTCATCAAATCTATACTGTGCAGGTGTAACAACCTTATCACACCTGCTGATGTAAGTTTGATGCAGCAACACACAGTGAAGTTATCTTATATACTTTATAAGGTCCCCTTACAGAATCTGGAACTCTCGGGAGTGATGCTGCTTACATTACATCACCACGTACAGGCGTGTGTCCATCTTAGGAGGCTACAGGACTGTCCAGTTTCAATACAGATGAGGGATTTGTTTACACTGTACCATGATGTTTAAACCATAGCAACTTGGGAATGACAGACTTTACACGCAAAGGACTGCAGCATTTTGTGAGTAAAATGGTAACTGGCGCTGTTGTGGTTTTTGTTGGCTGCATTTCCTCAGCATTGTTTATGAGTCCTTTAAGGTAAGAGACATCCTGTCCCTTAACCTATGGGTCTGCACCCATTTACAGTCACCAGTTGTATGTGCTCCCTCATGTTTATAAGCATGCTTTCAGCGATACACAGTGCACACAACTCTGTTCGAGCACCACCTTGTCCACTCTGTGCCTTGTTAGGACACTTTCTAGTGAGATGCCCTGGTTGTTTACAAAACCAACAGTCATTATTTCTTTTATTTGAAAATCCTTTTTTGTAACCTGGGGCTTCCCTTTCTGCAGAGGCGGGAGGGTTTTAGCTACCCCTGAAGGCGTGCTTTTCCCTTTCGGCCCTGCCACACCTGCTCCACTTCCTTTCAGAGCAGGCCTGCTCCTGGCATAGCAATCTGAGAGTTCAGCAGCCTGCTGGGCTGCTTTTGGTTCTTGGTCCTCTAGCAAGGTTTTCAACTCTGCTGGGCAAGCCCAAAAGAAATGGTCTAAAAATACAACCTCCTCAATTTTCCCCACAGAGTTTGCTTCCACTCACTCCCACCAACATTTCAAAAACTGACTTTGCTTTGTGGCAAGTTTCTCAAAGCTCATGTCAGGGCTTTTCCGGAGTTTACAGACTTTAGCCCTGTAGGCCTCAGGAGTCAGTTCATACTTTTTAAGTAAAGGAGTTTTAAGTTTCTCATAGTCTTGGCTATCATCATTATCCAGTTGGCCTAGTGCATCATGCCCTTTACCCGTAAGCAGCAGGCATAGATGGAAGCTCCAGGACTTCCTGGATACCTTGGCCTGGATACAGACCTTTTCAAACAAATTCAAAAATGCATCCACATCTACCCCCTCTTTAAATTCTGCTATTAATTTGGAACTTAATTTATACCCCCAGCCTGGAGTTTAAAGTCTATCCCTACCACTTACTTCCTCTGGTGCTTGTCGTTGCAGTCTTAACTTCTCCAGTAAAAATTCCCACTGATGCTCTTTTTCCTCTCTCTTAGCCTCTCTCTGAAGCCATTTTTCCTTTTGCTCAGCCTCTCTTCAATGCTGTTTTTTTTCTGCATCTTCAGTTCAAACCTCTTCTGCTCAAACTCCCTCTGCTGCTGTGCATCAGACTTTCTGTGTTCGAATTCCAGCTCCAGTTTCCTCAACTCAGGTGGCAGCCTGATCCCTTCTAGCCCCAGCTCTGTGGTGACCTTCCCCTGCTGCTGTGGCTCTGGGTTCCTTCTGCTCTTGCTGTCCTCCTCCCTGGGACTGGACACTGCAACATCCCCTGCCACCCCCATACTCAAGGTCTGTTCTCTTTCAGTCACCTGCTGTGATTCAAGGATCAGGGCAACCTCTTGCTCATAAGCTCCCACAAGAGCCTCCACGAGGTGATTTTTGGTATGCTTCTTGTACTGGATACCTCTTTCCTGACACAATTGCCTTAGCTAGTCTGCAGTGTATTAACTGTAGTTGGAAGCCATCTTCTTCCCTAACTACTACACTAGCTTACACCTAAAAAAAAAAAAAGAAAACAGATCGGAAACTTTATACTGTAACCAAATTATTTTTTTTCCAACTCTCTGCCCTGACTATGTGTGGATTGATTTCAGTTTAGCAGTCTGATACACTGACCCCAAATCCAACTGTTATGCCTGTGCCACTAATATCTCTTGAATCTCACTGCTACCAGATCTTTCAGATCCCACCGCTGTGTACCAGATCTGTCACAAACCCACTACTGATGATCAGGTCCACTGAGCTCACAGTGCCCACCCCTAAGTGCAATCTGTGACAGGGAGGGGGAAACAGGGGATACCCTCTTCATGTCCTTCTGTAGTAGTCACTAAGTTCACAACTGAACACTTGCCACATAGTCCCGTGGTCCCTTCTTTTCTCTGGATCAGGTTACAATACTAGTCTTGAGTCATGTAGCCAAATATGAACCCTTCTTGTTTGTTACATAAAGGGGAAGGATCCAGGTGTTACAACCTCTTTAGGGTAGCATTGTAACCCTGATTCTGCCTTCTCCCACAAGGTGTTCAATAACCTGGTTCAAATCCCCACAGACCCTTTCTTGAGACTTTGGTATCCCCATTATCTTTATCCAGGCTTTCCCTTTTCAGACTCTTGTTCGGTTGGTAGCTTAGGAGTGGCACCCATTAGCAATAACAGTTTAGTCACAGATTATTACTGAAACATCCCACAATCACACACACAATATAAACTCTCACTCCTGCAGGTTTCTTAAACAAAACAAATGTCTTTACTAAATAATTAATTATCACACTTTTACAACTAAAAGGTTTTATCAATTTGGTCACAGAATAACACAAATAAAAGTGGAAAATATACATGGACAAATGCACTATAACTGTTATCTAAAGTTCTGCCTTAATGTTCAGAGTGAATTGAAAGTTCAGAAGAATAAATAAAGCCTAAAGAATCCTTTCCTTCTCTTGCAACCACTGGCCTTCAGTGTCTGCTGGTAGTTGGTCTTGTCTTGTCAGGAGAGTGTCCAAAAGCAAAGTATCCTCAAAATGCTCTGTGGAGGGTCTTAAATACCTGTGGTCCAACCTGAAAAAAACTCTGTCTGATCCCAAGGGTGGCCTTCTCTTTTAGGCCAGTAGAGGTCACTCTTACGCTTTACCCAAAACCCAGTTTTCTGGCTCCCTTTTGAAATCTGACTGCTTTACTAGTAAGACAATTTATGCTAGCTTTTCAAGAAGGGCTATTTCTCAAAACCTGGTTTCCCAAGCATCCTTCCTTTCAAGTGTAAAGATTTACAACAAATGATGGTATTCTGGCACATCCTTGTTGAGCAGCCCTTGAAGTAAGTTGGCTTCCTTCCCAGCAAACTTCCCCCTCAGGTCAGAGGAAGGTCAAACATTTTAAAAATCCAGTCTCTTCTCTATGTGACCTTGTCATCCATTTTCCATGTGGCAGTTTAAACATACACAACATATAACAGAATATAACACATATATCTGTACATCTGACTGGCAGTGACATAGCTCACCACATGCTGCATAGCTACAACACAGAGGAGGTGACTCTAGCCTTTACACTACACCAGCAGCAAGGCTTGTCTCACACAGCAGCTGACTTGCATAGCACAACAATACCTTACAATATCACTGCCTACTCACTAAATTTCTCATGTGCTATAAAAATAATGTAGCCTAAGTTGCAATCGCTGTTATTGAGTAGCCATTTTCACTCACTGTTTTATCCTCACTTTCTTTATGGGATACTCTTACAACTTAGCCACCTTTGGAGCTAAATAATTGAAAATGTATATGCATACATTCTTGAAAGAGTGATAGCAACTGCTAAATAGACAGACAATTGATTGTGTAAATTATAAGCTAAAGGAGTTCAAAATTTAATTATTTAATTATTTGTTAAACTGTGTAAAAATGTTCATAATAGTTGGATGTTTATAGCTCTACTGTTATTGCAGGTATGTACTCAAGATTTGTCATGAATATCAAAGTAAATACTTCCAGGACACCAATTAAGCTGGATAAATGTGGATTAATAAGTTCAAATATATTGTGAGTACATTAGAAATTACTAATTGACAAAATGTGCTAAAAAATTCGTAGATGCATAATATGTCATGCCACTAGAATTCCACTTGTAGAATTGAATTTCCCAAAAAGTACTTACTGTGAAACTTGGCCAGCTGGTTATGATTGTTCTTTGATATTTGTAATATAAAAATGTGGTGTGTGATTTTCTTCATAAGACAGCCGTACCATGGGTCAGGTTTTAGTGGAAATAACAGGATATATTAACCTGAAACCAGGAGGTAATTAAAAAAACAGGATATAGGGATTGTACACTTTTATGATGTTTTAGAGGGAAAAAAACATTGCTATATTACTATGGTGCTAAAAGTCATAACATTCTTTGAAATGTCTGGGAACAGGAACTGCTCAAAGATCAAAGAGAATGAACTGGGAAATCACAGACTTATAATTTGGGAAATTAGTTTTTGCTGAAGTCACAGTATTTAAAATATCTCTGACAAGAAGATAATTGTTTGTATAATTTTATATTCTAAAAGGAGGAGCTAGATTACCTCATGAAAGGGGTGGAGAGAGACACAGTTTAACCTAGGACTGTATCTGATGTTGGGACATTTCTTTGTGGACTCTTAAGAAACAAGACCTAACTAAGGCACTTATAGAGGTAATACATTAGATAGAAATAGTCTAACTGTGTGTTGGTAGGAGTTTGTCTGTAGTTTCTTTGCTTTACTTTTAAGTGATTGTATGCTTTGTGATATAGTGTTCTGTGTTTACATTTTACATATTTTTATCCATTTTTAAGTAAACCTTTCATTTTAAAGACTACCTGGGTGTGTCTCAAGTTCTTTCTTTTGCATGTGATGTATGGAGGGTTAAGATTGACAGCTGTTCATAATCTTAATGGTGTTATCAGACTGGGAAAAGGTAAGAATATACCTAAGGTCTTTCATAGAGTTTTAAGGGTTCATTTTGGATACCTGATTAGGTGCCCTTAGGTGAAAGATATCTGACATCCCCTGAAGAGCAGATTATCTGAGCCTGTACATTTGGTGCAGCTAGCATAAAGTTCACAGTTTGAATCCCCCAGAACTTAAGACCAAAGGTGATTCGGACCCACAAGCAGACTGGAGGTTACCCTGTTCTGTTATCTGTTTCCAGCACTGCACTCAGAGGTTGACACTGTGGGAGCAGAGGGCCTGACCTGCTGAGTGCATTTGTGACACTTACCATTGAATCACCTTACCTGCACTATCATCATGGCATGCAGTTCCCTCAACACTTTTGTGACAGTAATGCCCAGCTTCATGCTCCATGACTAAAGAGATCCAGCTGCTACTGCCATGATGGCCTAAGTCATAGCTAGTTGTAAAGTTTGAGACTTGGCATCACTTGGTGCCACTATTTTCAAATAGTAAAAATATACATTGTTATCTACAGGGTTGTCAGCAGGTGGCATTGTACAGAAACAATGCTGCACATGCATGTGCTTCTACAAGTTATTAAGTCAGAGTGCTCTAGTGGTTATCTGGAATATTGCAAGAATTTAGGCTAGTGTACATTGATGCCCATGACTATTCTTCATGGCTCGTCACTCCAGATAATGACAAGACACTTGGCACCACTATGCTTTTACTATGCAGCCTCATATGGATGCTACCATATTGCCATTTTACCCAGCCTTTACCTTCCTCTCACAATGGCAACTCAAGTATACCTGGGTGAATGTACGGACATGGCTGTGACAAAGAATCACACCATTTGACAATTTCACAAAAGGACATGGAATTCAACTTTAATAACTGATGTTATTTTGGAGTCTTTGGTTGCTTATAACTTGATCAGCCTTTGAGAAAGAGATTAAAGGGCTGAGAGACTCAGCCTCTTTATGTTCACCATGCAAGCATGCACAGTGAACATTTTGCTAAGCGAGTGGCTTGGCAGAGGTGTGTCTCTGTCAACCCAATGCAGAGTGGTCTGCAAGAGGCTTGTCGGTGTCACATGAATCATCAGCCAGGCTGGTCATGACAGTGTTCTGGCTTGCTGGGCATAAACTTTATGTAGTTCAAAGGAGAGATCTGACCTAATCATAGGGTGGCTCTTTCCTTTGACCTACATAACACCATCCAGCAATCACAGCAGATCTGTCGTGATCAACCTGCTGAAAACCTTCCCTCATATTTTTTTTTTAATTACACCCTGTAAAATAGAAAGCTGTCCATCAATGTCATTGCTGTTGCCCCTTTAACTGTCCCCCCTCCAGCCCAATCCATGTAATATTCCAGCACAGGGATGCACAATCCCCCATGACAGCTGCTACACCCCACCCTGCCCATTTTACTTCAGCAACACTGGGGAGCCCACCCTCGGTGCTTCCTAACATAACACTGATACTGGGGGTGCCCAAAACCCTCAGTGTCTCCACCCGAAATATAGTAAAGAAAACTATCTCTCACAGTTTTTTTACATACACCCATAAAAAAGAAAACTGTCCATTGATGTTTGTTGCAGCCACCACTGTAACTGCCCCCAAAGCCAACCCATGATAATATTTCAGCACAAGGGTTCCCAATCTCACATTTGGTTTCTTCCCCATCCTGCCCATTTCACTTCTGCAACATAGGTGCCCACCCTCAGTGCTGTCAGACATAATACTGACACTGTATGTGCCCAATCCCTCAGTGTTGCCACCTGAAATAAAGAAAACCGTCCCTCATAGCTTTTTTTACAAACACCCTGTAAAAAAGAAAAACATCCATCAAAGTCTGTTGCTGCTGCCATTACTGTTCCCCCACCCAACCCTCCAACTCAGCACCTCCCAAACCCCCAAGCCCTTACTTACCTACTGGGGTTCCAACACCATAATCATCTCTGGACTGCAGACACATCTTCACTCTTCAGTGCCAGACCACAAACTGAGGAAATCAGTAATGCTATTCAATGTATTTCAGTGGGGTTTTAAACTTGTCATCATAACTTGGTCATTTTTGAATATTTTTGCCACAAATGTTGAACATGGCTTTTTTGGGGCCCCACCTCATGAACAATGGCAGTGAAATTATGAAAATATGTCCCAAAACGTGATTTCCAGGTTGTTTTGTGACATCATCTTTCTGGCAGGAGATGAACATTTTCTCCACCCTTGTTCATGAGGTTGGGTCATAAGAAAGCTATGTTGAAAATTTGGGGTAGAAATATTTAAAAAAAAAAGTTATAAGCCTAAATTGAAACTGATGAACACAGGCACATAACATTGGTACTTTTTAATATTTTGACCCAAATTGTCAACATAGCTGTTTCTTCATAGCAACTCATAAATGTGACAGGTGTCATTTTTCCAAATCCTGGCCAAAATGTGTTTTTGCATGTGTGCCACAAAATCACATTTTGGATGGGATTTGAACATTTTCTGCACTCTTGTTCATGAGGTGAGCTCATAAGAAGGCTATTTGGAGTTATAAGAATGCTATGTTGAAACTTTGGGGTAAAAATATGAGAAAACAACAAAGCTATGAGTCTACATTTTCAATTCATGTTCATAACACTAGTAATTTTCAATAGTTTGACCCCAACTTTCCAGGAAAGCCATTTTTTCATATCACCTCAAGAATGTGACAACTGTCATTTTTCAAACCCTGCCCAAAATGTGTTTTAACATTTGAGGTGCAAAATTACATTTCAGCTATTGTTTTATAAATGACACCTGTCATTATCAGAAGGAGTCGTCAAAAAAGATTATGAAGAAAACTGGGGTTAAAAATGTGAAAAAAAACAAATAAATTATGAGGAAATAAATTGTTCCAACATTTACTCATAACTAACTTTTGCAGATGTTGGCCTCAAATGTTCAACACATCCATTGTGTTACCCTCCTCCTGATCATGGCAGGTTTCATTTTTCAAATGCCCTCTGAAACTTGTTTCCACAGTCACAGCAAAATCACCTTTTGGATGGGATTTCAAAAATGTCACCTGTGTTGCTCATAACATCAGGTCTTAAAACTGTTGAACATTTTAGGTTGAAATGTAGGATCCCACTAAAAGTAAATATTGCCTCTCAGCTACCCTTTCCTGGGTAATTACAATCTAGCAATGTGTTAAAGCAGTACACCACTGAAAATGGGACACTGCATCCCATTTCTATAAGCTCTTTCCTGGGTAAATATATAATAAAAAATATGTACAAGCAAGATCGAGTGCAACAGCAAGACCAGTGGCAAACATTCAACACTGTGTAAGTGTAGATAGGATATTCAGTTCTGTGGGGGCAATAGTTTGTGACCATTGTTTCAACCTCTCGCCGATAAATGTCAGCATGCTGACATTCATAACAAGCATTTGTCAATGCCGAATGTTTGCTTGCTGGCATTGGCAGTGGTAGTGTAGAAGTTACAGAGCTGCATAATAGGAATGGCAGTGAAGTATTGAACTGAAGCCAACCCCACCACCACCCTGCAGAGAGTGACAGGCATTGGGGTGTGCCTTTGGGTCATCAGGCATAACAGCCACGCCATTTCACCACACCCCGCCCTGCAGACACTGACAAGTGTCACAGTTCCTTGGGGTCTTTGGCCCTTATGCGCACCCCATTCCATTAGGAAATACGGTGAGATGGGTGCGATATAGGAGAATGGGGTGAACATTGGGGCTGAAGAGTCCAAGGCATACCTCGATGCCTCTCACTGGCTGCAGGGTGTGGAATGGTATGAGCATTACAGGCAAGACTCCCGAGTCACACCCCTGATGCCTGTCATTCTCTACAGGGTTGGGCGTTATAGTTGGAAACCCTAATACCTCAGGCATTCATTAGTATTTTCACTCCAAATGTTCAACATGTTTTTTTTGTGACCCCACCTCATGAACAGGGGGAATATCAGTTTGTTAGCCAGAAGCTGCTTATGCACAGCGACTACGGCATTTAGCACCACAGGTGCAAAAACATTCCGAACAGGATGTAAAAAATGACAGCTGTAATGTTCATGGGGAGATGTAAAAAATGGCAATGTTGCAAATCTGCAGTAAAAATATTAAAAAAAATGGTGAAGTCACGAGCGTACATAGAAACTGTGCAACGCACACCCGTAATATAATTAGGTTGGGGATTTTTTACAGCAGATTGTCAACTCAGGCATTTTGGTGCCTCCGATCATGAACAGTGTCACTGTGGTTTTCTTTATCTGTCCCGAACAATGATTTCCCACAGCGACCACGCATCTCTGCGCTGAAAGTGTGAAAACACACTTCGACCATGTTGTGAAAAATGACAGCTGTACTGTAAATAAGGAAGTGTGGAAAAATGCCACTGGTGAAAATCTGGACTTAAAATATTACAAAGTCATGAACTTACGAGGGTGCGTGGAAACTGCGTGATGCTCACTCATAACACAGTCATTTTATGGACTTTTGTCACCAAATTTTCAACATAGCCATTTTAAGACCTCTGCTCATGAACAGTGTAACTGTGATTTTCTTAATCTGTCCTAAACATTGCTTTCGCACACCAACAGCACCATTGTGCGCTACGTAAGCGACAACACATTTTGGGCAGCATATGAAAAATAGCTCGCGCTGTTCATAAGGAAGTGTAATAAAATGGCAATGTTGAAAATCTGGAGTGAAAATATTAAATTCGCAAACTTATGAGCATGCATAGGAACTGCGCAATGCACGCTAGTAAAACAGTCATTTTTAGGAATTGTTTTACCAAATTTTCAACATAGCCATTTTAAGACCTCTGCTCATGAACAGTGTCACTGTGATTTTCTTAATGTGTACCATACATTGATTTCGCACATCGACTGCACCATTGCGCACTACATGGGCAGAAACACATTTTGGCCAAGATGTGAAAAATGACAGCTGCACTGCTCATAAGGAAGTGTGGTAAAATGGCAATGTTGAAAATCTGGAGTGAAAATATTGAAATTTCGCAAACTTCGACGTGCATAGGAACTGCGCGCGACGCATGTAAAACAGTCATTGTTAGAATTTTTCACCAAATTTTCAACATAGCCATTCTAAGACCTCTGCTCATGAACAGTGTCACTTGTGATTTTCTTAATTTGTCCGTACATTGATTTACTTTCTGGCTGCGCCATTGTGTGCTACATAGCAGAGAAACACGTTTTGGGTGAGATGTGAAAAATGACAGCTGTACTACTCATAAGAAGGTGTGGTAAAATGGCAATGTTGAAAATCTGGAGTGAAAATATTGAAAATTTGCGAACTTACGAGCGTGTGTAGGAACTGCGCAACGCGCACTTGTAAAAGTCATTGTTAGGAATTTTTTCACCAAATTTTCAACATAGCCATTTTAAGACCTCTGCTCATGAACAGTGTCACTGTGATTTTCTTAATTTGTCCGGTACATTGGTTTCGCACACCGACTGCGCCATTGTGCGCTACATGGGCGGAAACACATTTTGGGTGAGATGAGAAAAATGACAGCTGTACTACTCATAAGAAGGTGTGGTAAAATGGCAATGTTGAAAATCTGGAGTGAAAATATTGAAAATTCGCAAACTTACAAGCATGCGTAGGAACTGCGCAATGCACGCTCGTAAAACAATCATTTTTAGGAATTTTTTCACCAAATTTTCAACATAGCCATTTTAAGACCTCTGCTCATGAACAGTGTCACTGTAGTTTTCTTAATTTGTCCCATACATTGGTTTTGCACACCGACTGCGCCATTGTGCTCTACATGGGCGGAAACACATTTTGGGTGAGATGTGAAAAATGACAGCTGTACTACTCATAAGAAGGTGTGGTAAAATGGCAATGTTGAAAATCTGGAGTGAAAATATTGAAAATTCATGAACTTATGAGCGTGCATAGGAACTGCGCAACGCACGCTCGTAAAACAGTTGTTTTTTGGAATTTTTCCACCAAATTTTCAAAATAGGCTTCTTGAGAGCCCACCTTACGAACACTGGCAGTGTCGTTTCATTAATCGGTCCCTAAAGGTGATTTCATGCAGTGACTACGAAATCACCCTTCGGGCCTGAATAACGCCATGACAGTGACCGCATTCATGAGAAGGGGTCCCAAAAACCCCATGTTGAAAATTTTCCAAAATATGCCTGAGATATGCAACAAAGTTGCAAAACCCCTATCTAGCCCATTATACAGCTTACCGGCATTTCCTCAGTTTGCGGTCGGCTTTGAAGAGTGCAAACATGTTCCCAGTCCACCGAAGATCGTCGCGCCGAGGTCCGGAGGTAAGTATGGGGTGGGGGTGTGGGAGGCAGGGTGCGAGTGGTGGGTGCGGGTTGTGGGGGGCAGGAAACCACAAGGGACCTGCTTTTGCTTTCTTACAGGTTAAAAAAAGAAGATGGGACATTTGCCACACTGGGGTGGCCCCAGCATGGCAGAAGGATGGCTGGGGTGGCGCGCCTTCAACAGAGATTAGGCACCCTGTTGTCCATGACATTGTTGCCACACTGGGGTGGGCTCCCAGTGTGGCATCTTACTGGGGGAGAGTGAAGCCGATGGGGATTGGGCACCCCATCAGCAATAGCATGGGGGGAGACAGTGAAGCTGATGGGGATTGGGCACCCCGTCGGCTATACCATTGAGTTGCCATGCCGGTGGAGCACCCAGAGTGGCATTTGGAAGGCTTTGGGGAGAGCAGCACAACCCGTGATTGTTTTAGATTGGCTATAAATGTGTGCATGGGGGCAGCATGCACTATGCGTGCGGTGTGTGTGTGTGTGTAGGGGAGGCGGCACATGAGCTGGCGATATCTTATCACTGCTCACCGAAGCGTTGCTCCCCTTTCAACTGTATGCCACTGCATTTTGGAGCTTGTCATAGACAGCTCCAGCATGCATTGGCTTACAGGAGCCGCACCTGCCAACACACTGACTGAATTGGAAGAGGGGGTGACACACCTCCAAAATCTCGGATGATGGCACTATGTTTCTTGCACATGCGTGCAAGCAGACATAAAAATGGAGAAGGTCACATACTACTTTGTACTACCACATCAGTGTTCATACCCCATCACAATGATTGTTGTGCTGATGATGTGGGAAAAGCAAACTATCCTGGTGGCAGCATCAAATGGCCTACTACTGAGGTTGACAATGCAATCATGGACAAATAATTCCCTAGTGGGCACAATTCCAACATTGATGACTGTGAGGGTAGCTTCCTCTTTGATGAGGATGAGGTGGATGTTGCTGATATTGAAGTTAACAGTTTGAAAGGCTGTCACATTTTATTAATGGAACATTAAACCATTAAAACAGAGGCCATGCCTGACAAACCCCCAGGGATGTACCCCTATCCCCTTTTGTGATGTCAGAAAATGAATACTGAGTGTGCATTCCATTGACCTGTATGTATGCAGTATTTCTCTTGCTTTTAGTTTTTTCTAGAGATGCCATGTATAAAAATAAAAGCAGCCACTGTAGTAACAGTCACTGTTTATTGGAGTGGTCACTTTTATTTTTCCAAATGGCAACTCTAAATAGTACTAAATATTATTACAAACATGGTGCCAATACAGGTTTACAGAGCACATGCATAGCCTTCATTTTCTGACATCATAAAAGGGGGGCTGGGGTGCATCCTGAGGTGGGTGTATCAGGCATGGATGTTTTTATGGAGGTGCACATTCAAGGTGCTATAACTTTTTAACTGGAGGGAAGCACATGTAATTTTTTAATAGCCCTCAACAGTAGAGCAGGTCATCTATTATATATGTGTGAGGGGGTCTGGGTACCTGACAGTGGGTACCTGCTCTTTAACAGAATGTGTGCTGTCATTAGCAAACACAGTCAGCCTCTTAAACACAACTGTCCATTTGTAGTAGGTGGTAGTCACTTAAATCCTGCCATTTAAAGATATCTTCCTCCTGAGTGACACTGAAAGACTGTAACACACCATATCCAGCCACCCAGCCATCTGTCTGACTTTGAGCAAGAATGTGTTCTTGTGGTCCTGACCAGAAGTAACCCACAGCCAACCAAAGCTACCAATCTGTCTAACAGGGACAGAGAATGTGTTCCTGTGCCCATGCCCAGAAGTAGCTCACAGCCAGTCAAAGCTACCAATCTAATAGGGAGAGAGAATGCGTTCCTGTGCCCATGACCAGAAGTAACTCACAGCCAGCCAAAGCCACCAATCTGTTTAATAGAGAGAGAGAGAAATACTTTGTTTCTGTGGGCCTGAACAAAAGTAACCTGCAGCCAGCCAAAACCACCAGTATGTCTAATAGGGAGAGAGAATGTGTTCCTGTGGACCTGACCAGAAGTAACCCACAACCAGCCAAAGCCACCAGTCACAATGACACTGAGATGGAATGTGTTTCTATGACCAGGCCCTGCCAGAAGGAGCCTGCATCCAGCCACAGCCACCACACTTCTTATTATCAGTACTTTACAGTCAGTATGTACTAATTTGTCATACTATGACATTTCCTTTAGCTGAGGGAATGCTTCCTTTAACATTTTAGAGATGCACTTGAGAAACATATACAGTCAACTTTTTTCCTTTTTTACAGGTTTCCAGTTTCAAACAGTGTAATGACCGGAAGATAGGAGTACTGCAGTACCGTCTACAGTTGCCTATAGGATATCAGTTTCAGTCTAGGCAAGTATATCAATCTTATTTCATCACTTCTTTTAGGTATTTCATTTTTTCAAGCCAGTTTAAATCATACAAAGTAGGTGACATGTATGGTAGATAATATATTTTGCATGCCCATTAGTCACTGGCTTACTTCAGCAGGCCAAGGGGTTGAACAAAGTTTTATCCGGGTCATGGCATGACATCTTGGAATGAAACTTAAGTTAAGACACTGGGCCAGTGCATGTCACATGCATTAAACTTGTTATTGTTCTTGGTGTGGCTTACTAATAGTTTGGCATCTTTTAAGCAGGACATAACAGACAGTAACTGCCACACTTAGAACAGAATGTGTTGGTTCAATGAAGTAAGAATTAATTCTTCTTCGTCTGTTTGACAGTAACATTTTGGTGCTGTGTACTGCCATCTGTGTTTTCTTCAAATAATAACACATGCAGCTAGTATGAATCTGGAGGTTACACAGAAAACCTGTAAAGAAGTCAAAACAAAACCATTCATGAACCTTGCTTACAAATGATACCCCTCCCCCCCCACAAAAAAATGCTTATCTTTCCTGGCTTGACAGTTTTTCTACAGCAAATTCCACAGCAAGCCAAAAAATGCACAACCCAAGTATGACTGGGTGACCTGTGAGAGAAAAAACAGCAATGATTACATGTATATATATGTATATACATATATAATAGTGGCACAGTCGCGCCACTATAGTTAGGGTTCAGTGGTCACTTACAGACTAAACTCAAGTGGTTGTGCATTAATAGCTTTGGAGCTGTTCAATGGATTTGCCTGAAATTTGGTATGCACAGTGGGGCATTATAGATCTCTTGATTTGCCAAATTGCATTTTGGTCGGACTTACGGTCTTTCCATATGAAAGCACTGAGAAATGCAAAATTATCCATTTTTGGAAGCAGTTTTGGGATTTTGGATGTGGCCCTGTGCAGCTGTCATGTGGTATGCTGGTCTGTAAGATTGCTCATTTGAAAGAGCTTTGGTGGCCGAACATGCAGCTTTTTGTTTGGTGAAAAAATATTAAGGCATTCAAAAGTTATGGCACTTTTAAGTTCCCATTATAAGTCAAAGGGAAAATTTATATGTATGTTTTGCGAACAAAGAATGGGGTTCTGGCCATCTGGTCCTGCCTAGCGATCAAAGAATTTGCAGCCTCGAGGTTCAAGAATCTTTGTCCCTGAGGATTTTCAAAATTCTTTGATTGCGAGGTCCGCCATTTTGTTTTTAAATTTCCGATTAGAAAAACACAAATATCTCGGCTCAGGGGTCACTTCTGAAGTGAAACTTGCATGGGTTTTACTCAGGGGGCTCTGATCTATCGAGTCATGCCTTTGGTTTCAGCCAAATTGGTCAAAGAATAACGTTATAAGCTTTTAAAATCATAATTCATGGCTCGTTAACGATCTTTGATTGTGAGCCTGCAAATTCTTTATATATATATATATATATATATATATATATATATATATAATAGTGGCACAGTCGCGCCACTATAGTTACAGTTCAGCAGTCACTACATACTAAACTCAAAAGTCTGTGCATTAATAACTTTGGATCTGTTCAATGGATTTGCCTGAAATTTGGTATGTGCAGTGGGGCATGGTAGATCTCTTGATTTGTCAAATTGTGTTTCGGTTGGACTTATGGTCTTTTTCGTATGAAAGCACTGATAAATGCAAAATTATCCATTTTTGGAGGCAGTGTGGGGATTTTGGATGTGGCCCTGTGTGGCTGTCATGTGGTGTGCTGGTCTATGAGATGGCTCATTTGAAAGAACTTTGGTGGATGAACATGCAGCTTTTTGTTTGGTGAAAAATATTAAGACATTCAAAAGTTATGCCACTTTTAAATTCCCTTCATAAGTCAATTGGAAAATTTATATGTATGTTTTGTGAACAAAGAATGGGTTTCTGGCCATCTGGTCCTGCCTGGCGATCAAAGAATTTGCAGCCTCGAGGTTCAAGAATCTTTGTCCCTGAGGATTTTCAAAATTCTTTGATTGCGAGGTCCGACATTTTGTTTTTTTAAATTTCAGATTGGAAAAACAAATATCTCAGCTCAGGGGTCACTTCTGAAGTAAAACTAAGATGGGTTATACTCAGGGGGCTCTGATCTATCGAGCCATGCCTTTGGTTTCAATCAAATTGGTCAAAAATTAGAGTTATATGCTTTTAAGATCTTAATTCACAGCTTGCTAATGATCTCTGATCGCGAGCCTGCAAATCCTTTGATCGTGAGATTCTTTGATCGCTATCTTGCATTGCAACCTAAAAACACAAATATCTCAGCTCAGGGGGTGGGCTAGGGACACAAATGAGGGTGGGTTTTGCTCAGGAGGGTCCGTTCTATTGAGGCAAGCCACTGGTTCCATTCAAATCGGTGAAACATTCGTGTTTCACCATTTTAATTCTTTGTTCATGAGCCTGAAAATTTTTTGATCGGAGCATGCAAATTCTTTTATCATGAGATTCTTTGATCGCAATCGGGCATTGTAAGCAAGGGATGAGATGGACCAATTTAAAATCAATTTTCTCAGCCCAGGGGTGTCCTAGGAAGTAAAATGAGGATGGGTTTTACTAAAGGGGCTTCATTCTGTTGAACCATGGTGGTGGTTTATCGCAATTCATTCAATTTTTTGATTTACAACATTTTTAATTCTTTGTTCGTGAGCCTACAAATTCTTTGATCTTGAGCCTGCAAATTCTTTGATCATGAGATTCTTTGATCACGATCGTGCATCGTGAGCAAGGGACGAGATGGTCCAGTTTAAAAATCTATTTTCTCAGCCCAGGGGTGTCCTAAGAAGTCAAATGAGGGTGGGTTTTACTCAGGGGGTTTCATTCTGTTGAATCATGGTGGTGGTATACCGGCATGCCATAAATATTTTGATTTATAAGACTTTTAATTCTTTGTTTGTGAGCCTGCAAATTCTTTGATCATAAGCCTGAAAATTCTTTGATCATGAGATTCTTTGATCGCCATCTTTGATCGCAAGGGCGGGACAAGATGGACAGATTTTTTATAATGGAATAAATAGGGAAATTTTACCAATCTTTAGCACTAAATATCTGGAAATGGTTTGGTGTTTTTACTTGAAATTTGGAGGGTGTTTATGGCATGTCCTATAGATGTGGTGTGGTGTTTACGTGTCAAGGACTTTTTTTCCAGTGATCTTGCATGGCACTTTATATATTGCGGACAGTGTTTTGCTTGTGGTGGTGGCTTGAAATTGATAGGATACCTAGCCTTAGTGTCATGGATGTAGTTTTCAGTTGTTGTGTGTGTTAAATGTCAATAGGTGTGGAACTGTGCCACTCTGATAAATGAAAATCTCATACATTAAAATGCTATATCTCGGACCCGATTTGGTCTTTTCACTGAAAATTTGGAGAGTATTGTGGCATGTCATGCGGATGTAAATTACAGTGTTTCCGTGTCAGAAACTATTTTTTGGCAGACATATGGTGTGGTGCAGTTTACATTCTGTGGACAGTGTTTTGCTTGTGGTGGTGGCTTGAAATTGATAGTATACCTAGCCTTAGTGTCATGGATTTAGTTTTCAGTTGTTGTGTGTGTTAAATGTCAACAGGTGCAGAACTGTTCCACTCTGACGAATGAAAATTTCAAATTTTGACATGTCATAACTTAGACATGGTTTGATCTTGTTACTTGAAATTTGGAGGGTGTAAGTCCTGTAGATGTTAATAGATGTGTTTACATGTCAGACAATATGTTTTTTGCAGAGATATTGTGTGGCGCATTTACATTTTGTGGACAGCATTTTCTATTGTTCTACTAGATTAACATTTTTTGGTGGCTGACCTTGCTGTTGTGAATGTACTTTTTAATCATTGGGTGTGTAATGTGGCCTGACACTTACAAGTTGGCAACTTTCTACTTTTCTATTCTTTCTTAAAATGTGGAAATTCTATGCAAAAACTTCATTAATGCATCAGTTAGGGTTCTTCTACAGTGAAAAAGTGGTAAATTCGATTTAAGGTTCCTACCCTTGCACCTACCCCACCCGCCCCCTACCAAGGCATCGGGGTGTGCGTTGAGTTATCAGCCTAACTCTCACCCATTATGCTACACTGCACCACCTCAGCTTGTTTACACATAGGATGGGGTGAGAGTTAAGGCTGATGACTACACACACCCGATGCCTGTTGGTGGGGCGGGGTGGGATGCAAGGGGTGGAACCCTAAAATCGAATTTTCTCACTTTTTTCACTGTAGAAGAACCCTAACTGATGCATTAACAATGTTTTTGCATAGAATATATATATATATATATATATATATATATATATATATAAATTTAACATCTGGCTCTGTGTAAGAACATGAGCGTACAAGATACAGTAAGTTACCAATGGTAGTATGAGTACAGACACACATAGGGCATCATGTTACAGCCAGCACAGCAGACTTTCTGACTGCCACTGCATCATCACATCATTGTTCACACAATGGTCATCTGTGACTACCATCATTTGGCAAGACACTGTGCATCAGCCCAATCAGTGCAGGCAGCAGAAAACAGATATACAGGAGCAGCAGCAGATGCCATAGTTATTGTGGGAGTGGTTGCACACATAAAGCAGTGTGTCAGGAAATAATTGAGAATGTTCTACACATTTTATCATGTTATATGTCTTCATCTGGAGTCCAGCATTTTCAGGACACTTTGAAAACAGCTATTTCTGGGGGCACACTTATGCAGAGTGGTGCACACATAAAGTACTGTGTCAAGAAATAATTGAGAATTTTTCTGCACATTATCTGCAGTACAGCATGCTGTTCTGGAGACCATATCTCAAAAAGGACCTAGACAGGATGGAGGTGGTCCAAAGGAGGGCAACTAAAATGGTGCAGGGGCTGCACTAGAACCTATATGAAAAAGACAGACTAAAGAAAATTAATATGTACCCTTAAGGTAAGTGGGGAGGCATGATAGAAACTTTAAAGTGCATAAAGGGAATCAACAATGTCCAGGAGGGTAGCATATTTCATAAAAAGAGATGTGCAAGAACAAAGGGGCTAAATTTGAAGATAGAGGGCGGATGGATTGGGGGCAACTTCAGGAAATATTTTTTCATGGAGAGGGTGGTGGATGCATGGACAATCAAAAACTAATGATCCACGTTATGGTGTGAGAGTCGCAGTTGGAGCATGGCCATAATTTGAAGTTGGTGACCCTCAATGTGTTCCAACCGCTGCTCAATTTTCAACACCCTGTTACTCAGGTGGTCCAACTCACTCCACATCAGGCCCAAATTGGCCTGTGTGGCAGGCATTATTGCAGGGTTCCCAGTGTCCATGGTAGGTGCTGGACCAGCCACTTGCCCCATGGCCCAAACATGCTTAACCCCCACATGCAGGTGGAGGCTCTGCTGCCACCTGCTGCCTAGCAGGGACAGCAGGCACATTCCGTCCCTGTTCAGCAACCTTGGCCTCCCACTCTGCATTGTGGTGGCTTGCAAGGTGACTGCACTGCCCACCTGTCCCCAGATGACACCCTTGGGACCGACGCACAACCACACCACAGATACTACACTTCACGACACTCGGAGCGTCAGCACCAGGCACTGGCCTGAAAAAAGCCCACACAACATGGGTCCAGGAAGGACCAGGCACAGGCTGGGGGGGCAGGTGTTATTTGATGCTGCTGCACAATTGGGGGGGACAGCCTGCTGCTGCTGCTGCTGATGAGACTGCTGCAGCTACTCTAGCAATTGCTGCTGCTACTGAGCCACTGGTGCAGGGGCCATGGCAGGTGGTGGTGGGAGGGCACTAGTAGTGGGTGGTGCCACTGATAGGGGTGCTTCCATGGCACCACTACCTCCTGCTTCAGGGAGGGGACCACTCACATAATATAATTTGTTCCTGTTCATACACGGAGTGCCACCATGTGTCCATACCCCCACGTTCTCTCCTCTCTGTCCACCAAAGGCACCTCTCTCCATTTTACTCTCTCTCCCTTTCTCTGTCGCACACACACACACACAGCAAACACACACACAAAAAAATTAACAATTAACTACCGTACTGAAAAAAGGTAACAACTCAACACGAGACAATCAAAATATTAAAAAAAATGCTAATTAACAAAAAAATGTCAAATGTTAAGCAGATTCAAGCAATATATTTCTCTCTCCTGTCTCCTCTGTCACAAAACCTCCTTCTCCCACACTTGGTAAGGAGAAAATGAAAGTCTTTCACTGCCTTGCCTGATTAACTTCCTGCCTGAGCCATGTGACCTACAGGCTGTAACACATGTGATCTGTGGGCTGTTTCAATTATGACTCACTTTGTTTTCAACAGAAAACAACGTGAAGTGAATCTGAGGATTAGTATATAGCAGTCATGATAAAGGCGAAGTGATGCTATTATATGGGGACTTTGTGTAGTGTCTCATGATGCAGAGTGGGCAACTGTGCCCTGACTTCGCTGGTGGGGTAAAACATTGCTGCATCTCTACTTTTATATTGTAAAGAAATACCTGAAATCACAGTTCTGGTAACATTTACAATATATCATGGAAATTTCACAAAATTTCATGAAAGCAGAATTGAAATTTCACTGGCAGAAGATAAATTGCACCAAGCTGTACTGCAGACCAAGTTTTCAAAACCTTAGAGACAATGGGCAATAGTGATACTGGATGATAATTTTCAAATTTAATTTTAGACCAGTTTTGAAAATGGAGGGTGGGGTGGTATTCACCTGTTTGTATAGATAAATTAAATGTCTGCCAATGGAGAAGCTTTTAATGGGCTGTCAAATCTGAACAATATGTCATGTATTCCATCAAACCACCAGCTTTCCTTGGAGTGATTTTTAATATTTCATCACAGACTTGTTTCTTTTCAAGTAAGAAGAAAAAGCTGGTCTCAACAATCACCCCAATGTAATGCAGAGGTCCAGGATACTTCATTGCTGTAACATTTTATTCACATTGAAAACATATAGTAAAAACACACACAATGTACACCACCACTGAAATTTCTACATTTCAAGCCAGTCTCCCACTGGATTCCACTGCTGAACACTCACTGTGTGACTCCTGCCACTCCCATGTAATCTACTCATGCATGCAGCTGCTCACAAGCAGCTGTTAGAGCAACTGGTCTTTTGAACTAGTGCTCCTGGCCCCTGTGATGTCACTGGCCCAAGCTCAGTCCAGGTAGCCCTCCTGCTTACCAGGAACTGGATCAGGATGATAGAAGGACTGGGTGTCAAATGTGTGCTGGAGGGACATCAGAACCCTTGCAGCCAGAAGGAAACCATGTTTCTCACTTTTCTGAGTTTACTATATTACTTGGGAATCAGTTCCATATACAGTACCTACTAGATTATGAAAGAAGAAAAAATATCCTTCTTCCCTCTCTGAACATTTCCCCTTATAGTTGCTTGTTATGGCCCCTGGTGGTATTTCCATTTTGTCTAGTAGTTAGTCCCAGAACCTTACATAATTGCAGATTTTAAGAAGACAGTCAATGTAGTTAAAGGACACCTAAATCATTCTTTATACGCATTTGTATTTTTTAAAAATATGACTCCATAGGCTTGTAAAGGAGAGGCTGTTGTTTACATTTATACTGAAAATGCATTTATTAAAGTAGGATAAATGCAGTTTTGTAGCATTTAAAAATTGTAAAGAAACCCTCTTCTGATTCAAAAATCCTGCTCTAAGAACCCTAAAATGGTTGCCTTGATGATGTCATTTAAGTGACAGATGCTGCAGCTCTGCAGATGTATGCTAGCAATATTAATCATATCTAAATGAAAAAAACTTTAGAATGAACAATATTAGCCTGGTACTGTGAGAATGAAAGATGTTCATCACAAAAATATCTACAAAATGAGTGGTGTTTCATTTTTAGCTTCCTTCTATTTGTTTATATAATTAGCAAAAAAACAGAAGAAAAATTCAATGTTTTTCATGTTTTCAATAAGCAAAAGTGAATAACTTTAAAACAGAAAATGATAGCATGGTACTGTTCTCATGAAAGTTATTTAGCACAACAATATCTACAAGACGAGTGGCGTTTCATTTATAGATACCTTTCAGTTTTTTTTATAATTTTCAAAAAAAAAAGCTGAAAATTCAATGTTTTCACTTTTTCAGCAACCAAATGCGAATAACTTTAAAACAAAAAATGATAGCATGATACTGTTAGCACAAAATTTGTTCAGCACAAACATATCTACAAAATGAGTGGTGTTTCATTTATAGATACCGTTTAGATTTTTTTATAATCAGAAAAATGGCAGGAAATCTTTTTTTTTTTTTTGGAGGTACTGTATGGCATAAATGGAATATGCTAATCTCCCACGAAATACTGTTGACATATTTTGTTCTCATTCTTACCTAATGATGTCACTCTTGGCTTTGCCACTTGTGATGTCATCCGGTCAATCAGCTCTCGAACAAAAAATATCAACATTTCCAGTAGAGGGATTTTATATCCCATATATATTCTTTGCAAAAAAAACTCTGTTAGTGCATCAGTTTGGGTTGCTATTAAGTGACAGAAGTATGGAAATGTGATGCTAGGGTTTTCAGCACTAAGTTCGTACTTCACCCCAAGCAGCCAAAGGAGGCATGGCAACACAAGGAATTATGGACATCCATCATTGGGTAAGACAAACAACATACAACTTTTTCCACATGACAGAGGAGACATTCATCATCATGGTCCAGTGCTTCTGTAGCCATGGATACACATGTACACTACCTGGGAAATCCGGTAAAAATTCCCATTGTATCACATTGTAAATTTAAGTATGAATAACACATGATAGTGCGTAATGTTAAATTACTCCAACACCACATCAGGTGGTTGTGAGGCATGAGGTGCAGCTGAGTGCTTTCAACCACCTAGAAAGTGCAATACATGATTCCCATAGGATCACATTGTAAGTTGTAAATAAGCAATAACACATGGCAGGGTGTGTGGCAGTGCTAAATTGCTTCATGCCCCAGATGGGTTGTGAGGCACAGAGTGCAGCTGAGTTCATTCAACCACCTGGGAAGTGCGATATAAAAATTCCAATAGGATCACATGGTAAATTGTAAGTAAGCAATAACACATGACAGGGTGTTTTAATGCTAAATTATCACATATCACAAGTGTGTTGTGAGGCATGAGGTGCAGCTGAGTGCCATCAACCACCTGGGAAGTGTGGATGCATTCACTCAGGTGCCAAAGGCACCTATGCTGCCACGGAAGCACATATTAAGGATGTGGGAGATTCAGCAGGTGACTGCTCTGAGGAGCACCAGGCCCCTCACTTCTTCATTTGGAAACAGAGGTAGCCTTTCAACTTAAATGCCACATAGGTGAATGGCACAAAATGAAATCATAAAAAGGGAAACAGCAGAAGAGTGAGATGTAGTTATGGGTAGTATGGAGAAAGCAGTTTTAATGTGCACTGACTAAATGCAAGGAAGAAAAGTAAGTGTCAGTGGGTGGCTACATGAGAAATGCAGTGTGCCCTAGATCACTTGCCGGATAATGTAAAGTGGGAATACGAGAATCTGTGGCTCACACTGTCATGACAAGGCAGCATTGATACAGCAGGGGAAAACAGAAATGGAAACATTAAGCATACAGCAGTTTTGCACTCCCTCCCCTTCCCCCATTCCAAAGAAGGGAGGTGGAAGCTATTTGATAGGCAAATTGAAGTTTGGTTAATTGGAGGAGAAGGATTCTCAGATTGTTTCTGACACCTGTGCATGAAAAACTAGGAGCAGGGACTGGACAGTATATGCACATGAGCAAGTACCGTAGCTACATTACACTTATGAAATAGGAATGGTTAAGATGAGGCAGGGTTATTTTGCGTCTCTGTAAACAGGGTTGGGACATGGTCATGGAACACTGAGGAAATGGGTAATGCTGTGATAGGGGCATAGTCCCATAACTAGACAGACTTAGGAAGATTAGATGGGGCTTGGGGGGGCAGCTGGTGGATCAGAAACTGCTTTTCAGTTCCGTCCAGCAGCAGGTGTGACTTGTACAGGGACACGGGTGTCAGAAACAATCTGAGGATACCTCTGCTCCAGTTAACCAAACTGTAGTTTGCTTTTCAAATAGGTCCCACCTCCTGCCTTTCGAATGAGGGGAGGATGGTGCAAAACTGTTGGACACTTAATGTTTACATTTATTTTCCCCTGCTCTGTTAATGCTGCCTCACCGTGACAGTGTGAGTCACAGATTCTCATATTCCCACTTTACATTATCAGGCAAAGTGATCTAGGGCACACTGCATTTCTCACACAGTCACCCACTGACACTTCCTTTTCTTCCTTGCATTTAGTCAGTGCACATGAAAACTGCCTTCTCCATATAACCCAGAGCTACATCTTTCTCTGCTGCCATTTCACTTTTTGGTTTCATTTTGTGTCATTCAGCCATGTGCCATTTAGTTGGAATGTTACTCTTTTCCAGGTGGCTAGGCCAGGGCCTGGTGCTCCTAGAGCAGCCACCTGGCTGACCTCCCAAGTACTTAGCATGTACTTATGTGGCAGTATACGTGCCTTCAGCACCTGAGCAAAGACATCTGCACTTCCCAGGTGATTGATGGCTGCACCTTGTGCCTCACAGTGCACCTGGGGAGTGCGGTAATTTAACATTACCGCACACCCTGTTGTGTGTTATTGCTTACTTACAATTTACAATGTGATCTTATGGGAATTTTATATTGAACTTCTCAAGTGGATGAAGTCACTTGGCTGTACCTCATGCCTCACAACCCACCTGGGCATGCAACAATTTAGCATTTCTTGTCACCCTACTGTGTGTTATTGTTTACTTACAATTCTGGGGCATGTGGTAATTTAGCATTGCCACACACCCTGTTATGTGTTATTCCTTACTTACAATTTACATGTGACACTATTTGTATGGCACTTCCCAGGTGGTGTTCCATTGTGCATGTGTATCATTACATTCACCGATCATGTTAATACTTCCATGCATAGCGCTAACTAGAAATTAGGAGCTGCCTATCAGCTAAGACAATTCCTGTCTCGTGAGGTACACCTAGCAACTGAGCAAGGCAACCTTCTACCCTTATTGATTTCTGCTCCCCCATATACTCCCCCGTGTCATCAGCCCTGCACTCCAGGCTGCCATCAGTTTACAGCAGCATCTGCCACTTCCACCCTCCTCACACCCTTTCTCATATCATTGTGACTTATACAAATCACTTGATTGGCTCTCACTTAAAAGACACTTTGACTATGCCTTGGGTTTCCTAATAGATACTACACTCAGAGATGGTCTCCTGTCCCCTTATTCATCCCTATTCACTGGAAAAGTGGCTACTATGTGCCTCAGTGAATCATCCATCCTCCCCCTGGTAGTTCCCAGAATCTCCACTACCATGGGCAGCAAAGCCTTTTCCTTCTCTGTCCCCTGATTATGAGGCAAGCTCCCTATATCGCTCCACTCATCCTCTTCCCACTTATCCTTCAAAAGCCACTTTAAAGAATGGCTACTACTGGAATCAAATGCTGCTGTCCATCTGTGTAAGCTGGGATGATTCCCCCTTTCTCCCTCCACCTTTTGCAGTGTCTCCCCACCCTTGCGACACCACTTTCTCTCCAGCTTCTTTCCCACCCCACCTGGCCCTCTCTCCCCTCCCTATAGTCTACTCCATTGCATTTGCTTATTGTGGACTGTTGCACTGAATTTTGAATATCCACCTCATTGTTACTTGATTTTGTTACTGGTGTACCTTTTTGAAAATGCACTTTATATGGTTTATCTGGTAATTTGTCACCTTACTGTAGTGTTCTCCATGTTCCTGTGATAATGTGTATGGACTTGTCGCTAGCCTACAACCTCATCTTGTACCTTATTGTATTCTTATATTTGTTAATACCCTCTGTAATGAAATTCCCTGCACCTCATTGTTAATGGCTGCATTGCGGCCATGTTACTTGTCCTGTATTCTGCTTTGCTAAATGTGCCATTGTTTATGGCCTGGGTCATGCCTGAAAACAGTCCCTTGAATCAGCGCACCTACCCAGTCATCAAAGACATAAATAAATAAATGTTATGGGGGTGGTGTAGAGGGTATAGTTAGTCATGCAAAAATGCAGAGTACAGTGGACAATCAGGGCAGGTACAGGGAAAAAGAGATAGGGGGAGGGAAGGGAAATGATGAGGGGAGCATACTAGTACTGGGGAATTCTATACTAAAAGGGATCCAATAGAGGAGTAAAGGGGAGAGACATAGTCAAATATGGGCAGAATCAGTATCTGAGTTGACAGTGGATAAGGTAGAATAGGCTTTTCTCAAGTGTGTGGAGAGGAGAAGAAACAAACCACATGTGGTGGTTCATGTGGGTACGAATGACTTGGCAGGTGAAATGGTTGAGGTGGTGAGAGCGAAGTTCGAAGAACTGGGAAAGTTGTGTGAGGAGGTGGGGGTGGATCTATAGCCTTCTCTGAGGTTCTTCCAGTGCCAAGGGCTAGCATGATGAGAAAGGAAAGGATAGAGGAGTTCAACAATTTACTGGGATAATGGAGTCATTCCAAGGGTATGAGTTAGTGGGTGGCTGTGGCAGGGTCTGGGACAATAGCGATCTGTATGCAGGGGATAGATTACATTTGAGCAGGGAAGGGCAGGAGGTGTTAAAACACAGACTAGAAGCATACATAGCATCAAAGGTAAATTTAAACTAGACAGGGAGTGGCAAGTGGGAACTGAATGAGGAGTTTGGGGAGATAAGCGAGCACTCTATATAAACAAGGGTGGGGTCAGGGAGGGATTAAGAAGGGGAAATGGGTGTGGAGAGCAAGGGTATATCTTGGAGAGTTGTCTTCTTGAATGCAAGAAGCCTAGGGAACAAAATCACTGAACTACAGCCTCATTTAGAGATATGGAGGGTGCACATAGTGGCCATCACAGAAACATGGACCCACAAATGACAGGACTATGATCTAATAATCCCAGGGTACAGAATTTACAGGAGGGATAGGGACAAGGGGAAATGGGGGTGGCAATGTACATGAAGGAGGGGATTAAATGTGTGAGGGAAGGCTGGGGGAGGAGGGGAGGACAGAGGTTTTGTGGATGCAATTCCAAGACACTGTAAGCCTATGGAAGAGCTGGACTAGGCTGTCTACTAAAATACTGCAATCAGCCGAAAAGCCCGTAAGTAAATTAAATAAGGAGCTTAAAACTGAAAGAAAGGGTTAATAAAAATCTGTATAATAATTAATACAATGAAATAGAGACAAATGTACCTATGACCTATTTATTATTAGTTTACAAAATGTTGAGAGTTGAAAGAAGGTTTGTACATGCCAATAACGGCCATGTGGGATATTGTATAATTGTTTGAGATGGACAATTCTATTGTATTTTAATTTCTTTTAATGTATGTTATGTTGTGATTTTTTTTTATAACTGATCAACCATAAAATTCAAATAAAAAAAAATTACAAGACATGAGGAACAGGATTATCAGGATGGAGGTGGTATACAGACTACTGGCTCAAGGGGAAGATCTAGACAGGGAGCTGGCAGGGCAAATCAGGGAGGTGTGTGGGAAAGGTAACATTGTGATAGTGGGGGATTTCAATCTACTGGCAGTGGATTGGGGTACCCCAATCACCTCGAGTGCTAAGGAGCAGATTCTCCTGGATGCCTTCCCAGACTGCTTCCTGGTACAGTTGGTAGCTAAGCCAACTATGTTGGGAAATGTACTAGATCTAGTATTGACTAATGGAGAGGCTATAAGGGAAGTGTGGATGGAGGACCCACTGATTGGGAGTGACAACCACTGATGTGGTTCACACTTAACATGAGCAGGGAAGCAGTGGATCAGGGACCAGAGTGATTGACTTCAGACAAGCTGATTTTGGTAGGATGAGGGAGATCATGGGGGCCACCTGAAGGAATTCAGCCACACTTGGATGTGGACTAGAAATGGAAAAATCAAATCAGGGCTGGTGGAGACCACTGAGACATGTGCCAAACATGGAGCAAGAAGGTAGGGGCTACCAGACCAAGCTGGATGAACAAGGAGGTCTTAGAAATGATGAAGGCTAAAAAAGCAGCATTCAGGAGATACAGGAAATCAGGGAAGAGGGAGGATAGGAAGGAGTATGTGAAGAAGTCCAAGGAAGTCACCAGGGGAGTTAGGGCTGTTAAAGCTTCCAGGGAGTTGAAGCTGGTAAAGGGCATCAAAGACGAGGAAAAGGACTTCATCAGATACATGCAAAAAGAAAAGGAGCTGCAAGGACCAGATAGTGAGGCTCAGGAGGGACAGGGGAGGCAGAGAAAGAGAGTAAAACAGGCAGAAGCACTAAATAAGTATTTCTGCTCTGTATCCACAAGGGAGAAGGTGGGCAACTTCACAGGGGTGGGAAGGGTAGACAAGAGGCGTGAGAGTGTAACTGGATGGGGTGATCACTGAGGGCAGGTGTTGGAGGGTTTAATGGCTCTGCAGGTGGATAAGGCACCAGGTCCAGATGGCATACCACGGAAGAGGAAAAAGATCTAGGGGTGGTGGTAACAGGGAATATGAACAATACAGAGCAGTGCAGGAGGGTAGCAGCAAAGGCCAACAGAATGCTGGGTTGTATCATGAGGGGCATCACCTCCAGGAGCAGGGAGGTAATCCTGTTGCTCTACAGGTGACTGGTCAGGCCACATCTGGAGTACTGCATGCAGTTCTGGCACTCATACCTGAAGAGGGATGTGAGATTACTGGAAGGGGTTCAATGAAGGGTGACCAAGATGATGTACTGTAGGAGTTGCAGGATAGGCCATATGAAGAGAGGTTAAAGGAGTTGAACATGTACTCCCTGGAGGTAAGAAGGAATCGAGGGCTATGACTGACTCCTTCAAGTACTGGAAGGGGATAAACAAGACCGGTACTGAGGGGTTATTCAAGCTAAGGAAGAGGAGGGACACAAGAGATCATAGCCTTAGATTGGAGGGGTGTAGATATAGAAGGGAAATGAGAAGGCACTTTTTCATGGAGAGAGTGGTGGCAGAATGGAACACTCTACCGGAGGAGATAGTATCATGTAGGATGATAGGTAGTTTCAAGAGAAGATGAGACAGGGTGAGGGGGTAATTGGGAAAGGGGGGTGGAGTGTGTGGCAGCTGCAAAGTAAGGGGGCTAGCCACACACTCGAGTAGACTTGATGGACCAAGTGGCCTATTTCTGCTGCCAATTTTGTCTGATCATATGTATGTAAATAAATAAATAAATCCATGGCTACAGAAACACAGGACCATGATGATGGATGTCTCTTATGTCATGAAGAAAGAGTTGTATGTTGTTTGTCTTACCTTAATTGATGATGGATGTCTGTGGTTGCTTGTGTTTCTTTGCTCCCTTTGGCTGCTTTGGGGGAATGTGGAGTTAGTGTTAAAAACCCTAACATCACATTTCCATATGTCACTTTAACAGCAACTAAAATGGATGCATTAACATAGGTTTTTTTTGCAAAGAATATAAAAGAGATATGTTACCCCCATCCTGGAAATATTGTTGATATTGTTTGTTCGAATGCCAATTGACCTGATGACATCATAAGTGGCAAAGCCATAAGTTATGTCATTGGGTCAGTTGGCACGAGAACAAAAAATATCAATAATATTTCCAGGAGGGGTGTAACATATTCCATTTATGCCATATCTCCAAAAAAGTGAAAAAAAAAGAATGTCCTGCCATTTTTTGCTGATTACAAAAAAATATAAAAAGTATCTTTAAATGAAACAACACTCATTTTTAGCTATTTTTGTGCTGATCAAATTCCGTGCTCACAGTACCATGCTATCATTTTTTTTGTTTAAAGTTATTTGCCTTTGTTTGTTGAAAAGTGAAAACAAATTGAATTTACTGCTGTTGTTTCAGTATTTAAAAAGAAAACTTAAAGATTTAAATGAAGCATTACTAATTTTGTTGATATGTTTGTACTGAACAAAATTTGTGCTCACAGTACTGTGCTATAATGTTTCGCTCTGAAGTTATTCATTGTTATTTGTCAAAAAGTGAAAAAATTGATATTTTTGCAGTTTTTTTGCTATTTATAAAAAAATAAAATGGTGTCAGCATGGCTCAGCTGACAGCACATCTGCTTCTGGACCAAAAGGCCATGGGTTTTCATCCAAGACTGGGATTGTACTCATACCTAAAATGTTGGCACCTGAGTGCAGTATTAGAGGAGTGCTGTACTGTTGGTGTATACTGTCCTTCGTAAGAGATGTTAAACTGAGGTCCCTTCTACCCATCCTGGTGCTGTTCTGGTGGGTGTCCAGGTGGAAGTAAAAGAACCCAGGGCATTCTTTGCAAAGAGTAGGGGACATTCCCATTGTCCTGGTCAATATTTCCCTTCCCATAAAACCAGTTCATGCAATTGTCCAGGCTGTGTGTGGGTGCTTGATGTGCAATATGACTGCCACTACACACTCAGTCACTTTACTACCAGTCTAGCATTGCTTGTAAAGCACTTTGGGATACATTGTGTATGAAACAGGCTACATAAATGCTGATTCTTCATCTAGCTATAAATAAAACACCACTCATGTTGTAGATATTTTTGTGCTGAACAACTTTAGTGCTCACAGTACCATCCTATAGTTTTTCATTTTAAAGGTATTCACATTTGAATATGATTGGTATGACTAGTATACAGCTGCAGAGTTGGGAATCTATCCCCCGAGTGACATCATCAAGGCAGCCATTGTAGGATTAATAGAGCAGGATTTGTGAATCAGCAGAGGGGTTCTTTACAATTTTCAAATGCAATGAAACTGCATTTATCCTACTTTATTTATTTATTTATTTATTTATTTAAAAAGTTGGTTATCGAGGGAGGCACACTGAGCCAAGGCTGGTTTCCAGGTGTGACATGAGGGTGGGAAAAAAAGAAGCAATAACAGAACAACAGGAACATTTTTCAAAAAATGATACATAAAATTATATATAAAATTGATCTGATTGTACAGGTTACAAGCCAGATGATTCCAAGATAAGACACTAAAGTTAGTATGTAAAGTAAAACAGGAGCCATACATCAGGATTACTTTGCTAGGGTGAAAAAGAGAAAATATTAGGAGTTGGAAGTGAGGTGGGGTTGGAGAGGGACCTAGCATGAACAGGTGTGAGTGAAAGGTGAGTGTTCAGCTAGGGCTGTCATGAGGACAGGTGAGGAAGTCAAGAGATGAATGGGGAGAGGAAAAGAATTCCAGAGAGAGAGAGAGAGAGAGAGAGAGAGAAGCCTAAGAGCGAAGGCAACAGAACCGGCACAAGACAAAAGGTGAGGAAGGGAGAAAGTGTGGAAGTCTCTAGACCAGAGGGAATATGGGAGCTCAGGCACTGGGAGAAGACAGAGGAGAGGTAAGAGGGAGGGTAACAAACCAGAAACTGAAGATGAAGAGAGAGGAATGTATCTTTTGATGACAGTAAAGTGAGCAGAGGGAAGAGCACAAAGTGAAGTGGTGGGTGTGGTGAGAGGCATTCAAAACAAAGCAACAGAAGGCATTGTAGAGGTAGTGAAGCCTAGCCAGAGCTTTGGCTGGAGCAGTACCATAGATAATGTCTGCATAGTCAAAGGAAGGTAAGATCATTTTTGTGAGGAGTGTGAAGTTAGTGTTTTGCGGTAGTGAGTCTTTGTTGCAATAGAGAGCACCCAGCCTGGGGAGGAGCCTTGAGTGGATGTGCTCAATGTGTTTGGATTAATCCAGGTGACGATCGAGCCAGATGCCCAGGTATTTAGTAGGGACATCTTCTAGTTGGACCCCTCCAAAGTTATGAATTTGAGTCAGGTGGGATGTTTGCTAGTTTGTGAGTGCAGCTGAAAGTCATTGAGACAGTGTTTTTGATATTTACTTTGTGTTGGTTGATATGAAACCACTTTAGGATCAAGTGAAAGTCGTCTTGAAGCTTGATTCAACATCAGAAGTGGAAGGGCCAGTGACATACAGAACACTGCTGTCAGCATAAATTTTTATGTTTGATGACGAGCAAGCTGATAGGAGTTCATTTAGGAATATCGAAAAGAGTATCGGTCCAAGGACTGAGCCTTAGGGACACCAGCTAGAATGGGGGACGCCACCTAGTCAGACACGTTGGTTATGACGAGAGGTAGGATTGAAACCATTTTATGGCTGAGATGGAGAAAACAGCAGAGCTAAGTTTATTTAGTAAGGGGAGTGGGGACTGAGTTGAAGCCTTGGCTAGGTCAGTGAAAATGGCAGCTGTTAGGTGGCCTTTGTTGGTACCTGAAAGAATAATGTTAGTGACACAACAGAGAGAGGTGACAGTAGAGTGATTTGCTCAAAAACTGGATTGGAAGGAAGAGAGATAGTCAGTGGATTTGAGGAAGTCGTTAAGTCTAAAGAGGACTATGGATTCCTGTAGTTTAGCCAGGGTAGGAAAATTGATACTTTAATAAATGCAGTTTCAGTATAAATGTAAACAACAGTTCTCCTTTACAAGCCTATGGAGTCATTTAAAAAAATTAGTAAAACTGATGGTTTAGGTGTCCTTAAGTCTCCTCTTACCTGCCTTTTTTCCATGAAAACATGTTTAGGGTATTATGTACCTCTCTGTATTCAGTGGTTTCCCCACCTATCACTAACCTATTTACTCTTTTTAGAATGCTTTCCAATCTGTTTCCTTCTTATGAAGGGATTCCAGAACTGACAGCAGTACTCTAGCTGAGGTCTGACATATACACTATATATAGTACCATCACTTCCCTGGATCTGCTGTCACAGTTTCTCTTTATGCAACCTCGTATTTCTGTCTTTTTTATATACTTTTCCACACTGGCATTGCTGTTTGAAATTTGATGCTGTTAGAACACCTACATTTCTCTCTTCATCAACCTTCCTTGGTTCTGTCTCATTTAGAATGTTGTTTGCCCTTCAGTTATTCTTTCCGCAATGCAGCACTGTGCTTTACCCTTTCTGAAACTTCATATCCCACTTGTCTGCCACTCTGATAGTTTATCTGCATCCCGCTGGATACTTCTAATCTCTTCCTCACTATTTGTTGCTTCTCCAAATATTGTGTCATCTGCAAACTTGGCACTGCTTCTTCATTAAGATTCTTAATATAAAAGCTAAATATCAGTGTACCTATCTCTGATTCATAAGGCACTCCATTTGTCATGTCTCTGTCTTCATATTCAAAACCATTTATTTTCACCCTCTGTTTCATTCCAATATACCAGTTGTTTATCCAGTTTACTAACATCTTTCTAATCCTGGTACTAGTCAGTTTATCAGTTTTCTGTGTGATACTTTTTCAAATGCTTCCCAGACTCAATCATGCAAGAATTTGAGGCAGAGTTTTCTGTGCAAGAGGTTTCTGAGGCTATACATACATAGCCAAGAAAGTAAACCCCAGGCCAGATGGCCTGAGCATGAAAAATCTTGCAGACATTTAAGCTCTTCTTATCCCTCACATGTTGAGGATGCATCTGTCAGCCCACCAAGTAAAGGCTCTGCCCTCTACATGCAAGAGGTTAGCATCATGGTCCTCCCTAAGCTCATCAAGGACATAGTACGGTGCATCAGTGTCTGCCCTATCTCTCTCCTTAATGTAGATGTGAAGATCTTGGTGAAAGTCATGGCCACAAGGTTAGAGAAAGCATTACACCACATTATGCACGATATACAAACTGGATTCATGAGAGGGTGTCAGTAGTCGGACAACCTAAGAATGTTGATAAATTTGTTGGACCAAGCATCATATCAATCAAAATCCTCTGCATTAATTGCTATTGATGCAGAAAAGGCATTTGACTCAGTGGAGCAGGATTACCTGTTTGAAGTTTGGGAAGAAGCAGGTATAGGCCCCAATTTTCTGTCATGGGTCAAAGCATTATATACATCTCATCAGGATATGGTCATGACCAGTGGATTGCTATCTTCCACATTCTGTCTCCAGAGGAACTTTAGAGGATGCCTACAGATGCCTTTCTTGTTTGTTTAGCAATGGAACTCTAAGGACACGTATATGACAAGACACTGAGGTAAATGGTACAGTTATGGGTCCACAGACGTACAAAACCATTTTGCATGCAGATGACTTTCTACTCATGATATCAGAGGTGGATCAACCATTGCTGAAAGCCCTTCCATACTCTTGAGTTTTAAAGCTCTCTAAGGACTTGAAGTCAACTGATCTAAAACAGAGATTCTCCCAGTTGTAGGATGTGACCTACAAGGTGCACAGGTAGGAGACTACACTTTGACATTGTCTCCACATGGGATCAGTTATGTGGACATGAATATCATCCCCAGGGTTTAAGACCTGGTCCACAGCAATCTCTATCACTTTCTAACAGAGCCAGCTCAGGAGACGATCAGGTGGCAGAAGCTTAACCTGTCAATCCCATGCAGAATTGCATTATTCAAGATGATGACCCTCTCCAAATTAATCTTCTGTCTTAACCGACTGCCTATTCTAATCTCACCTAAGATGTGTAAACAAATTACATGCCCATCTCAAACTTTATATGGAAGAAGCAGGTTTAATAATCAAATTTGATGGATCCCACACATTAAGGTGGAATCTGCCCTGGACGTGGATCTACCATGTCACCAATGGAATTAAACAAGCCCTGGTCTGCACAGGACAGTGACAGACTACCGTGCCAATGTGGCCTGGTACAGAGAAAGCATTACTGAGGACTACCCCTATCAGTCAGGCCCTTGTGGAAGGTTTGCCTAAGGGTGCAGGATCTCACTGATAGAGATGCAGCGAATTTAAAATCCACCAACGAAGTGAACGCGAAGTGGCCACTTCACATTGGCACTTCGCTACGTGGAGTGTCCCATAGGAAAGGCTCACTTCACCTTGTTATTATTACTTTGTGTTGTCATTCCGCCTTAAACGTGAAGTAAGGCGGAATGACAACAATATTGGCAGCACCCCCACCCACACAGTCACCAGAATTAATGTGCATCCCCAAAGTGCTATTGTCTTGTGTCCAGAAAACTCCCCAGTGCTGACGAAGTGAAATGAGAGCGTAACAAGAAATGTAAGGTC
Source organism: Neoceratodus forsteri (assembly GCA_016271365.2). Taxonomy (NCBI): domain Eukaryota; kingdom Metazoa; phylum Chordata; order Ceratodontiformes; family Ceratodontidae; genus Neoceratodus; species Neoceratodus forsteri. The sequence goes on from CM057455.1 coordinate 1,379,444,156, forward strand.
TCCCAGAATTAATGGCGCACTCAGTCATGCACGCAGTGGTCACACACAGAGTCACCAGAATTAATGTGCATCCCCAAAATGCTACTGTCTTGTGTCCAGAAAATTCCACAGTGCTAATGAAATGTTACTGTCTTGTGTCCAGAAAATTCCCCAATGCTGACAAAGTGAAATGAGAGCGTAACAAGAAATGCAGTCTCCCAGAATTAATGGTGCACTGCAAATGCACAGACAGATTAAGATTGTGCTGCGCACTCAAGGGATGCATATGAAAAGGCACAACACTTAACCAGTGCTCACAAGCCACAAATCCAAATCTGGAAAGGAATACATTTTGCCAGTTGGGGGATGAGTGCGCAGCAGTAACACTCTACTACCAGTAAAGATACCACAAAGCAGTATAAAAAATTCATGCAGGTACAGTGGATAGCAGGTTCACACTGCTGCAATTACTCTGTGACACAATAAAAGGTGTCTGATTTCATGTCATGCATTGCACACACACTCACACATACACTACAAGTAATACATAGAAAATTGAAACCTTTAGTAATATAACCAAATGTTTTAAACAGACAAATTATACACTGCTGCACCACAACAATCAGCAAAAAAATTTCAAGAATTATTGAAAATATTACTGTGTGTACATTAACTATGAACTTCTGAGCCCAACTTTGGGGGCCATGTCCGGACGGCACTACTTGGCTTGGTGCTGCACCACAATGGGCCTATATTCAGTCAGGTAGTGCCTGACTGAATGAAGCATCCTCATACCCCCGGGCAATAGCAAAGCGCAGCCCAAAATATTTTAAACCACAAATCACAAAAGGTACTTCTTCATGCTGTGATCTAAAGATCCTGAACATTTCAGGTTTCAGTTCTTAACTTTTTTTCTGTTAGTGGAGAACACAAAAATCATCTTGAGATTATTTAATTTATATGATTATGTCATGATGCCTCTTTGCATTGCAGTGCATTTTTCACACTACATAACTTAATGCTATCTAACAAATGTTAGGCAAAACTATTTTTTTTGTATTGTGGCACAAATGGTATAGAGAAATGTTTATATCCCTGGGTCATAGGAAAGCTCAGCTATATATCAGCAAAACTCTTAGTTATACAGTCCTACCATGGGCCATACTCTGTAATATAATTAAGGGTACATGAAGGCAAACAGTTATAACTTATTAAACTTAAAAATGTTAAACCACAAATTATAAAATGTACTCTTTTATGCAACAATCGAATGACCCTAAAAATGCCAGTTTTGGATTCTTTACAGTTTGTCTTTTGGAGAGCAAAAATGCATCATGAGACTATCTAACACTACTAGGTATGTATTATTGCACTGCCTAATAACGTGCTTTGTATTTCGCATGTAACTGTGTCTTTACATTGTAAATTCCTGTTCCCTGTTTCCCCCGGGTCACACCTGGAAACAAGCCTTGGCTCAATGTGCTTTTCATGGCTACCAGTCTTTAAGTAAATAACTTATATGATCACACCATGACCATACTTTAAAATATGATCTTAGTGTCATGAAAATACCTCAGGAAAAATCTCACATTTTGTGGTGATGAATGCATCTCCAGTAAAATGTCAGACATGTAAATGAATTGAATTTAAGATTGTAACTCTAAATCAAACAAGCACGTTTTTATGAAATTGTATAATAACACTAAAAGTTTCTATTTCAATTCTGTAGCTTTTTTCCATTATTGGAAAGCAAAATCCCTTAATTTGATATGTTTTCATATTTCTACAAGCTATAACATTAAAACTAGCTAGAAAAAAAGTCTGAGGTGTTCAGCTCTTTAATAGGAGTAAATGGTATGCTGCTTGTGAATCAAAGACATCATGGCAAAACAATTTCTCCACAGTACGGAGGGCACATATTTCAATACTCAATCACAGATTACGCACACTCAACAAGTTTGAAAGAAAGTTCATCCTATCTGCATTTTGAGTACCATAGGTCTTTATTTGAACCTTAGTAATGAGTTTGTCATTTGTACATATAGCGTAAGAGAACTGAAGAATTAGTGCAGGAAAATACAGTCTGAGTACCCTACATACATAACACTGACAGAAAACCAGCAGACAGGAACAAGCACACAGATCAGTGGCTATGATATACTGATATAGCACCTACTCCTTCTTCAACTGCTCTCTTAATTTTCAGAACTAATAGAAACTGTTTCAAATAGGTGCCTACCAACATTAAGGTTCCTACTGTATTTCAAAAGCTAATTAGGTTATACGCATCTTAAAATCATGATTTAACAACAGAGCAGCGTGGAATATGCAAATTCTGAATTTGTGCAAATTTTTGAGAAATTTCCAAAATTCCACCTTTGGCAAAATCTAAATCTTCTGAATGTGTTTGGAGAATTTTCACCCCATTCCACAATATTTTCTGGTTGAATTGGTAATAAAGCACATCCACTGCAGAATAACAGTTCTGGGAAATTTTATTCTGCTGGTTAATACATTAGTCCATAATACTGCATAATTATTTCTCAGTTCAGTGAGTTGTGCAGAATTTCTTCTGAAGTATAATACAGTATAACAACATTCTCTAAAGGTGATTGGAATCAGAAGCCCACTCACAACATTTAAATTAATGAATTCTATTTTATTACACAATTTCAAGATATATAAAACATTTCCAACATTTTGGGGTCTAGTATAATCTATCCTGAATAAAATTCTAATAAATTCAAAGACCCGTATTTACACAAAATGTTTCTATCAAATTAAGCTACTTAACAGTTAAGTTTTAAAGTGTACAACTAGCATATTCCTGCTCAAATGCCCATTACAGGTCTATTTTCCATGCTAAAAATAAGCATATAAAATATACATCAATTTTCTCAACTCACAAGTCCCAAATTGGTGGCTATACAATGAATATAATTCACAATAAAGTAAAACAAAACACAGATCACCTCAGACTTGAAGCCCTTTTTGTTATTATCCTGAAGATATTGTAGTTGCATCTGTGAAATATAGGAGATTGTGTCAAAGGTATAGTTACTTATGCAACCACTGCTAAACAACTCCAATACAGTCTGTTTTATCACATGCTTATGTTGTCTTTGGATATACCTCCATGTAAAATTAAGTTAGTTTTTACATGCTGCCTCAGTGTGATCTGTGCAAACTATCCTCAATGGGAAGAAAGTCTATGCTAATTTTATAAGTGCTTGTTCTTTCATGCATAAATATGTTTTTAAATTCATCTGCTTATGCCTCAGCTCACAAAATTACCTTAATTTTAATTTAGGGAGCCTAGTCACCTAGTCAGGAAAAAGACGCTATAGTAAGTAATTGCATTGTATTTCTCTAAGGTGCTTTCTGTCTTCCATATTTTTACTTATCAACAAACATTTTCTCCCTTTTTCTGACTCCGGGTGTCCAATCACTCCTAGAATTGAGGACGCTTCTGCAGGCTCACTTAAATAGTGGTGCTCTGCCTGAGTTGGGTACGGATGCACACAAGCGCTAATGACATCACCAGTGACAACACACGCATGCCCACTCAAGCAACGAAAGTGCTCTTGGTCATGTATGGCTCGCTAAAGAGTGGCACCTGTAGGTGTCTCAGTATACAGACATTAGGTGTCTGGTTTACCTGCGCTGGGATTTCTTTAGATGCTTTAATGCTGCATTATGATTACTACTCCACAACAGTATACTGTGTGCATATCTTAGTCTGTGAAACACTCCAACAGTAATGCCTTAGAAAGACATAAGCTGGATTCAAGTAACAAGATCATCTAAATCTCAAAATGTAATACTTTCAAAAGAAAATTATTTTATCTTCTCTGTGGACAGACTCAGGCAGGACAAAACTATTACATTTGTGTCTTATGTCAATACATTCAATATACATTTTCTAACATACTGTTACAGTTATCAGAACATAAGTATGCCTTTGGGGAAGGGGGGTTCTTGTGGAGTTGGGGAAGTTTTTCCATTTGAACACTATTTCATCTAATATTGATCTGTTATAGTTCAAGCCTCTAATTCAGACCTTAATCATTATTGTCCTATAATATTGGCAGCCAGACTATGATGTCATTCAATCCATATTTGGGATGAGTGAGTTAAATCTAGTGATGAAAATACTTCTCTTAGTAACAGCTTCTCTTGTCAGAATTCTCTCTCTCTCTCTCTCTCCTATTTTGTTCTAATTTCTCCAGAGCAAAGTCAGGGTAGGTAGTGATTCTTTTTCAATAAACTGCCTGCTTAGGAGTGAATTCATGTTCCTTCCCCTCATACAGCCTTTGTGCCCCTTATGCATATTTTTAACTGTCTTGGTGTCTTGCCTATATGTGCAAGATCACATATGCATTTTTTTTGTACTTGCTATTTATCCTCCCCCCCCCCATCCCCGTGCCTGGAGCTCCGCACCACTGGGAGTTGCCTATTGTGTCTGCCCCTCTTTCCACCTACCTGAGCCTGTGGGCGAACCCCCATCAAGCTGTGTTTATACTCCCAGGTAGGTATGAGGTGGGCCCATCCACCCTGAAGTCCTTCTTGTTCTCCTCAGTTCCCAGACAGGACAGGCAGGTGGGAGTTAGGGTCTGCACTGGCACTCCATCTCCAGCACTCGAGAGCTGATTTTTCCCTGTTCTGGAGGTGTGACATAAGCCCAGACGTCAAGGTGCAACTGCAGACATCCATCACACCCCAACTCCTTGGAGTGGCTCTGATGCTTGCTGCACCTCCGGTCTCCACCAGAGGCCAGTCACGCACTCAACCCCCTCCCTCCCCGTAGAAGGTGAACGGTCTTCCAGATGCACTAGCCCCCTCCCCCAGACTGGCCCTTAATCTCCCGGGTGTGGTCCTGAACCCGGGTCAATGGCATTGCAAGTGGTAGTGCTGCTGCTGCACCGGTGAGTCCACATATGCATTTTATTCAGTAAATGACATCTGCAGTTTGGCAGTTTATAAAGTTTGGATCTTCACTTCCTTATTCCTGCCACATTTCTTATTTTTGTTAGTCTATATGTATTATTACAACATGCATAGTGACCACTAAAATAATTTCCATTCAAATTATTACTGCTCCATAGTGGTGTTTTTATGGTTTTTGGGACTGTATGGTCTGACTGCATGACACTGTTCCTCACTGAGCTGTTTCTCATTAGGACCACTAAAGGTGGTTTCAAATGCCTTGTCACCAGCAGGTGTAGAATTAATATGTTCCAATGTTTGTTAATTATAGCCTTGACATTATTGAAACAGACATTATAAGTAGTAGACATTAATATTTGTTCCAGTTTCTGGTCCTTTTGTTTATGTCTTGTGTTAAGTAATTACTCCCTTCTAATGTCCCCTGTCCTTGTTTTAGCTCTTTCTATAACATTTTTACTTTACCCTCTACTCTGAAACCTCTGCTACATTTCAATCTCATCTTCCAGACAGTCCTTCTCTGTGCAGCAATTTCCTTTTGCCCTTAAAGAACAGCTACATTGCAATGAATTTACTAGTCCCCTATGGTGATAACTGCTTACTTGTAAAATGTCATATCTGTTTTTGGGCTCTCTGTGTAACTTAATACTTAGTAGGTCATTTTCTTTAAAGATGACTAATTCCAGAAATGGGATTTCACAGTGACTTGATTCTTCACAAAAATAAATGATCTGTCCTTGAGTTTAAAAATTCATAGAATTCCTGCAGTTCCTCTTCACTTCCATTCCATTACTAGGATGTTGTCAATTGTGCTTCCATAGAAACACCTTATTGCTGAAATGTATGTGTCTCCTCTCATAGCTATCTGTGTATAAATTTACATATGTAGGAACCTCACTCATCCCTATGGTTATACCATGACTTTGTTTGTAAAAGCCCATTTCAAACCCACAATAGGTCTTGCTAAGTACACTTTCTGCCATCTGTATTAAGAGTTCATTTAGTGGAATATTTTTCGGCCAATTTCTTCCCAAAGCCTCCAATAGGGCTTTACATCCTAAGTCACATGGGGTTGCTGTGCATAGATCTTTTAGAACCCATGAGACAAGCAGACAGCTTTTCAAATTCCCAATGTTTTCATTCAGTTCATTCAAACTTTGTATAGCTCATGACTGTCCCTTAAATATGCTACAGTGCTCTCTACTAGAAGTCTTAAATGAAGCCAATGTAGCCAGAAAGAGGTTCTAGGATTGAATTTATCCCAGACACAGTAGGAATACCATGGGGTTTTTCTAAGTTTTTGTGAATTGTAGGTAGAATGTAAAATATAAGGGTAGATTATTTTATAGTAATGCATTCTCCTCCCTATCTAAGATCCATCCCGTCCCTCACTCTTGCCAGTACCTCTGCGGTAAGCTTCTTGATATCCTGTGTTGTGTCCTAATGTATTTTAATTAGTTCTGTATGTCTCCAAGTAATATCTCACATTGTTCCTTGTACATTTCATAGTCCATGTCTGCATTCTTAATGTTAACACTTTCATCATTTTCTAATCTTCTTAAAACTGTATTTCAGATGCAGTCAGATTACATTGAGTGTTTTTTGCCCCTGTCTGTTTGCTGCATTATCATTTTAGTTACATCTTTGTTTACTAGTGTAATGTATGTTTCTATATCGTGTGGTATTGCTCCTGGTGGCATCTACATTTTAAGTTCAAATTATCAGCTGCAGGCAAGTTATCAAAAACATGTCTGAACTGGGCTATAATCAAAAAATTAAAAGCAGTTTAAATAAAAAAGTGTATTATCAATTGGGTACTGTTGTAGTTGAATAATAGAACACAAAAAGTTAATATACTGTACAAAGAAATTATCAGAACGAGGTTTAGTCACAAGTGGAGTCCCACAGGGTTTGATACTTGGTCCCATACTTTTCCATATTTTTGTGTCTGACATGTTCAAAAATGTGCATTACTGGGCAGTCTGATATGCAGATAATATCAAATTAGAAGGACCAGTATCTACTATCTTACAAATAAGATCATTACAATCAGAGTTAGATAGCATATCACAATGGGCATATAAATGAGGAATGCATTTTAACACAGAAAATGCTGTTATGAGATCCCAGCACTCTGTCTCCTGGTCCTCTACCATCTCCTTGATCCAACTCTGACTTGGAATTAGAATCCTAGAGATCAGGGGTGTGGGGGTCAGAGCCTCCCCAATGAAAAAACAGCCTGGGTCTCTGATTGAATTTATGTCAGCTGCAAGTAGCAGTCAAAATAAATCCATCACTGTGATGGCAGTCGACAACTTAGTTGTCACACCGGCATTGTAGAGCTGTATTATTACAGTCAGAGGGGTATAACCCCATGGACCAGACAAATGTTATAGCAAGTACTGATAAGATGGTGTTCAAAACAAAACTTGGGGAGGCCTGATTCTCAAAGTTCCCAGCATGGCACAAGGGGCGTGCACCAAAATGAGTGTTGCAAGGTACCCCTTGCGCCAAATGATGCCACCAGGAGTGATTCTCATAGGCAGCCTTTGTCAACTGCAGGCTACTTGTTCCAAACAGGGCTTGCACCATTCATGCACCCAGAAATGGGCTGCGACAAGGCTCTAGGGGGCATGAGGCAGATGCAAGTTGCCACAGTCCCAGAGCTGCAATTCACAGAACTTTCCCAACTGGAGAAATTCTAAGTACTCTTAGACCAGCCAGGGATGGTTTAAGGTGAATTAGAAAATTCTCCCCTGGGAGAGATGTTGTAGCATTAGTTCCACAGGTCCCCCTCCCCAGTCCCTGAAGTGTCCCACATTGACAATATATAGTGGAATCCTTCACCCCATCGATAAGCCCCGCAGTTACAACATATGTATCAGAATCCCCCTCCCGATCCCCGATGTGCCCCACAATTAAAATATATATATATATCAGAATCCCCGCACCCAGATCCCTGATGTCCACATTATTATGACAAATGAAAAGCCTCTTCATTAGTGATCTAGTGCCTCACCCAGCAGTAGTGCCCTCCCCATCCCCAAGCAGAACCTGGGACTGGCACAGCCCTTCTCACTACATGCTATCAGCACATACACTGTACAGTTGGCTGCATATTCAGTTCAGTTTGGGACCGGCCATGGAGGTGTGAGGAGGGCTGAGCCAGTCCTCAGCTCTGTCTGGGAATTGGGAGGGCACTACCTGCTTGGTGGGGGGCACTGGACCACCAGTGAGAGAGGCTTTGTCATAATGATGGGTACACTGGAGATCAGGTGGGAGGGGGATTCTGCTATATATATTTTGTTTGTGGTGCATATTGGGGATTGGGTTGGGGACTCTGATATATTTATATTGTAATAGTGGAGCACATCAGGGATGGGGGATTCTGATCTGTATACATTATGGGGGCACAACGTGGATCGGGGTGGGGGGCCAGCTTGCCATTGCCGCAAGAGGCCTGCAGCAACCCCTTCCATGTGCCATGTATTTGCTGCATGGGAGGGGTTGCCACAGGTGTGGAGACATAGGCGCTGGGACCCCTCCTGTACCAGAATTAGATACAGGGTCCCTGGTGCATGAGGCTTTGGCACAAGCTGCTGTTTGCCACAGCTTGCACTGAATGCAGCCCCCTTTGAGAATCAGGCCTGATGAGTACATCATAAACGGAGCTTGTTTAAAGTACTATTTACAAAATATAGGAGGGCATATGGGCTCACGCATTCTCTGCTCCTGACGTCCTTAGCATAACCTTACTATGAAACATAGTTTTCTATAAAAACAATTTTGATCAAGTTTAAGTTCAAATTCTTTTATTTGTTCATGGGGACAGAAAGAGAGTTTGTTATTACGTACCCATTTTTCTTCATCTGTCAATGTTCTGTTTGACAAATTAAACACTAACCCCTGTTGGTAGCACATCAATTCAGTGAGTTGATTACAGTGAGGCAATTACAGTGATGCAAAATAAGTGAATACAATTACAGCAACCACAGCATTATAGCAAGGATACAATTACAGCGACAATGAGTGACTCAGAGGATACTATTTTACAAATGGGGGGTTCTGAGGCACATCCTGATGGGGGGTGCAGGGGAATAGCCCTGCAATAAAAAGTAGTAACAATAACACATAGTCAGATTGCCTACAGGTGTGGAAGGCTTATTAAGGTGGCCCTGTGCATGGCAGGACATCTCTCATGATGTCTCTAGTGTTTTTCAGCAGTCAGAGAGGGATGCCCATGGTAATCCATGGGATCTTTATTTACTAGAGGGATAAAGAGGCAGATCTGAATATATTCGCTGAAAAGTCCCTTGCTGAAGTTGCCAGTAGCTGAAATTTGCGTCGCTGTAATAAAATCGCTGAAATTGCACTTGCTGTTTTTCTGTCCCTGAAAATGACATAGAACTACTCTGTTTCATTTAAAATGTGGTTTGTACATTAGTTTGTACAGACTCTTTTTATTTATTTATTTATTTATTTATTTATTTATTTATTAGATCATCGATTTACAGACCTTTGAGTCAAAGACTCATTTACAAAGACACCTTGTCAAGAGAGCAATACATCACAGCAAACAAAACAGTACAGTGCATAATACTTAGATTAAAAAAGCAAATAGTGTTACAGGAATTTACTGGTGGTACAAGCTTGGTAATAGGTAGATCACAGTAGTCATAATATAGGTACACGAGTACCACATCAGGCAGCAACCAGAGATATTTTATTACATTAGTTAGCAGATGTTGCCTGAGACCCCAGGCATATACAGCAAAAGTAGACAGGGCAAACCCAGCCTAGGGGTGAGGGTAAGGGGCAGGTGGGGGATTATGTGCAGTTGCAGCAGTGAGTGCTTATCAGATGGCTTCTGAGGGAGACCTTGAAAGGACCAAGCTTAGTGGAGTCAGCTATGTTGGCTGGGAGGGAATTGAACCAAGAAGGAGCCCAATAGTAAAAGGATCTCTGGGCCATAGAGGTCCTTACCCTGGGAACAGTAAGGGAGGTTTTGACAGTGCTGTGGGTGGAGACTGAGGGGGAGGCACGCTGCAGGGAGGTGGTAACCCCAGAGGGGGAAGAGCCCTAGCAGGGTCTTTTTTACAAGAAGGCAGGTTAGGAAGCAGAGTCGTTCTTCAAAGTTGAGCAAGTTTGTGGTGGAGTACAGCAGGCATGTATGGGTGCACCTAGGGGCTCCCAGCATTAGCCTGCAGGTCTTTTTTATAGAGAGTTGGATTCTTGCAATCGCAGTGTTGTCAGCTGCAGCATAGATGGGCAGGCCATAGTTGATTAGCGATAGGACAGAGGAGGTGATTGCCAATCTAAAGGCCTCTTGTGGTAGATAGTCGCTATGATGGTATAACAGTCCAATCCTGACATTGGTGGCAGCAGAATGGGCATTGATATGGGAATGGAAGGAGAGTGCCGAATCAAAGGTAATGCCCAGATACTTGTAGGAGAAAACCTGCTCAATGGGGTTTAGTGTGCTAGGCAATATCAGGAGAGGGGCACCACAGGCTTTGCTTTGGTGATGCGAGAAGAGCATAGTTTTGGTCTTTTTTAGGTTCAGGACTAGCCTTCGTGATGTGAACCAATGCTCAGCTCTATCAAAAGCTTGTTGGAGGGTGGCCTGGAGTGTGTTGGGGTTGGGGTCAGAGGCAAAGAGCACAGCATCATCCGTGTAGAGGAGGATCTTACTTGGGCAGGCGAAGGGGAGGGAGTTGAAGTAGAGACTGAAGAGGAGAGGGCCTAAAATGGAGCCCTGGGGAACCCCAGAGTGGACAGATCATGTGTCAGATAGGGTGCTATTGATTTTTACACACTGAGTTGTGGCAGACAGGTAGCTGGTGAACCATGCAAGGGGGCCGGGGGAAACCCAAGGCATCTGAGGGAGTCAAGCAGGAGGGGATGGCAAACCATGTCAAATGCTTTGGAAAGGTCAATGAACACAGCACCAGCAGGACTTCCAGCATCAAGAGCAGAGCGCAGAAAGTTGGAGAATTCAAGTAGCGTGGTTATGGTGCTATGACCTGCACAAAAGCCATGCTGTTCAGGGCACAGGATATTGTGCATGGCCAGGTATTCGGCAAGCTGGATGGCAACCACTTTTTCAAGGGCTTTAGAGAGTGGGTAGAGGATGGAGATAGGTCGATAGTTACCCAGGGTCACTCGATTGCCGCTCTTTAGGATGGAAGTGATGATGACAGTTTTTCATATGCTAGGGAACTGTCCCAGGCACAGAGAGCAGTTGAGCAGCTCAGTAAGTGGGACCAGACTAGCATCCGACGTTAGATGAAGTAGCCTAGTGTCCAGTAGGTTGGTGCTGGGGTTGTTACTACTAACAGCTTTTTGCAGAAGGGGTCTAGCTTCCAGCAGGGAGATGGTACGTAGATAGAAAGGAGGTCTCTGGAGAGTGGGCAGGGGTGCTACTGGGATGGGGTCAAAGAAGTTACTGGGCAGGACTGAACTCAGGTCTGAGAAAGTGTGGTTTAGGCAGCCTGCAAAGCCAAGGGGGTCAGAGCAGACAGTTCCATTAAAGGAGAGTTGAGAGGGGGGTGGGGAGTGGGATTTCCCATTCAGCTCTTTTACATTATCCCAAAAGTTCCTAGTTGACCCCCAGGACACGACAAGAGCGGATTGGTAGTACTGGGCTTTGGCCTGTTGAATGGCCCAAGTACACTTATTGTGCTTGGCGTTGTACTCTTGCCTATCAGCTGGCTTGCCAGATTCCATGGCAATGTGTCACAGGTTGTCTCTCATTTTAAGTTTGTAAAGGAAGGAGGGGAAAACCCAGGGTATGCTTGGCTTTTTGGTGAGATTTCTAGCAAAGTGGGCATAGAGGTCACAGGCAGTGTTAAAAGTACGAGTGAAAAAATCCAATGCTTCGTCTATGGACGGTGCAAGCCTGATTGGGGACCAATCCAGTTGTGAGAGGTACAGTTTAAGATGATGCAGGCCACCTGGGAGTAGGCAACATCACTGGGTGGTTTGTGGTGCGGGTTTGCTGTTGGTAGCGCACCAAGAGAATACGACCGAGGTGTGGTCACTAAGTGAGTTGGGAAGTACACTGATATCGAGCACCCTCTGGGGGCGGTTGGTAATGGTGATGTCCAGGAGGGTGTTGGTGCCAGTAGAGGGGTTGAATCTAGTTGGGGTGGTGACAAGCTGAGACATGTCAAGGGTGGCAAAGATATCTCTGGTTTTGGAGGCCGTGGCAGAGAGCCAATTGATATTCAGGTCACCAACAATTATCTGGGCCATTTTGAGTGGTAGGCCAGAGAGGTAGTCAGCAAGTGCCTGAATGGTGAGGTCTTGCTTTCTGGGGGGAATATAGGCAATGGTGAGAAAGAGTGGGCTCTTACCAGGGTTGGGGGAGATTTTTAGTGTGAGTACTTGCGCCCCGCTATCAAGCTTGTGTGGTGGAAGTGCATGTCCAAGGAGGGAGTCACTCATGTAGGCAGCACAACCACCTCCACGCTTACTCACCCGATCTTCCCTGAAAAGGGTGTAACCAGGAAGGGAGATGAAGGAGTCAGGGGTGGATTTGGATAACCAGGTTTTGGCGAGCATGACAATGTTCGGTTGGTGCTGAGTAACCCAGCATTGGAATACAGTAACCTTCTTAAGGGGGCTGCAAATATTCATGGAAGCTATGCAGAGTCCTTGAACCTGGGCAGGCTTGTTCTTAAGGATGGGCATGGGGCCAGGGTTTGGATGAATGTTACCTGATAGAAGCAACAGGAAGGTGATTAGGCACACCAAAGCATGGTAGTGATTGTGGCATTTCCCTTTGTAACTGGACATGGGGCTGGGTGCTGGGGTGCAAGGGGTGGGAAGAGAATGAAGGATGGGAAAGGCGTGGGGAAGAGAGCAAGGTATGAGTGGGAAGTAAGAGGTAACAGGGGTGGAAGTGTGGGGTACTGGGGCAGTAGGTGATTGAGCATGGGGGGGTCTGGTAAAGGTGTTGTAGATAAGAGGGGGGTACTATGGGTAGAGGGTGATGGTCCTAAGTGAGGAAGGGCTGGTGTAGGTAGTAGGAGGAGGTCCATAGTCAGTGTCAATGCACTTGATCCCAGATGCATTGAGGATGATAAGTGAAATTTGAGCACGAGAGAGGATCACCCCCTTTAAGAAGTTAGAGGAAGGAGATCCCCTTTAAGGAGTTGCTGTAATTGACTATTGTGAGGCCTCAGGGGGCGGAGATCACTGGGGAAGTGTATTTAAGGGAGGAGGGGGTGGGCGAAAAAACTGTCCCAAGAGCAGTATAGCAAGGCAGTGGCAGAGCTGTGTTTTGAGAAAAGGTGCCTTGTGTGCTTGCTTTCTCAGTTTTATTTGTTGTCTTTTTTACTTCCTCCTGATTCTGTAGTGTCTTCTGTTCTTCTTCTCTATGTCCTTGACCCTTTCCTGAAACTCCTTTTTATACTGGTACCTTCTTTTTGGACATTGTTGAAATTGTCTCCTCCCTCTGGGCTACTCTCTCCCTCCTATTAAAAAGGACCAGATCTTTGTTGCTGCATATTTCCTTCTATATCCAATACAGTATTCCTTCTATATCACTGCTTGATGTATATGAGCAAGAATCTGAATCTAAGTTGTATGAGAGGCCTATCTGCTGTTTATTTTGTTTTTCTTGAACCAGTTAAATACCTTATTGTTTTTATTACGTTTGCTTGCGCGCATGCACAAGAAACATCATGTGGCAGCTTAGGAGAGAAGTGGGTTGTGGAGGTGCAGCACTGTGGCAGCCAATGGCAGCACTGCATTTAGGGGCTTGGCACTGGTGGACCAATGCAGGCACACTGTGCTGATGACATTGGTTTCCAAACGTGCCACCTAGTTGAAACGATTTTGGCGCAGCAATGATGGGCCACCTCATTATTGCAGCATCAGCCATTGTGCTGCAATGAGGGAGTGATCTGTCATTGCAGGGCTGTACCTTGCCTGGTGTAACATTCCCCTAAGCATGGCGGCAGCTTATGCCACCGCATCACAGCCCCATGAAAGCTGACTGACTGGGGTGCCCAACCCCGTGTTGGCATGCCCCTGGCTCAGTTCATTTGCCGATGGGGGAGCCCACTCCCCGTCGGCATAATGTAACCCCTTCCCCATTTGTTGTGTGCCGAGGGGGTGCCCAATCCCCCTCAGCATCATGCCTCCCCCAAACAGTCATTCTTTGTCAACAGGGGGCCCAACCCCATCAGCTTAAGTACCCCCACCCAAAAAAAGGCAGGTGGCACACTGGGAGCCCACCCCAGTGTGCTGAAAGCAAGCCTGAAAGAAAAACCTTCCCTGCGACGCTCTTTTTTTTCTCCTGAAAGAAAGAAAATGGTCCCACGCTGGTCAGGTCCCTCCCCAACCCGCACTCCACCCACTGCGCATCTACATCCCCACATCCCCGTCACCCCATACTTACCTCCGGAGCCTGGCGTGATGATCTTTGGTGGACGAGAACATGTCTGCACTCTTCAAAGCCAACCATGAATTGAAGAAATGCCGGTAAGCTGTATAATGGCATAAATAGGGTTTTTTCAACTTTGGTGCATATCTCAGGCATTTTAGGGAATTTTGGCACCAAATTTTCAACATGGGGTTATTGGAACCCCTCCTCGTGAATTCAGCCACTGTCATGGCATTATTCAGTCCCGAAAGGTGATTTTACGGACACTGCATGGAATCACCTTCGGTGCCGATTAACAAAATGATAGTGCCAGTGTTTATAAGGTGGGCTCTCAAAAAGCCTATGTTGCAAATTTGGTGAAAAAATCCAAAAAATAACTGTTTTACGAGCGTGCTTTGTGCAGTTTCCACGCACGGTCATAACTTTGCGAATTTGTAATATTTTCACTCCAGATTTTCAACATTGGCATTTTTCCACACCTCCATATGAACAGCACAGCTGTCATTTTTCACATCCTGGCCGAAATGTGTTTTTGCACTTCTGGCGCAGAATAGCATGGTTGAAGTGGGAAAATCAGTGTTTGGGACACATTAAGAAAATCACAGTGCCATTGTTCATGAGCAGAGGTCCTAAAATGCCTATGTTGAAAATTTGGTTGTGAAAGTCCATAAAATGACTGTGTTATCTTGCAACGTTCTTAGTTTCATGTATGCTTCGGAAGTGCGGGCATTTTAATATTCCCACTACAGATTTTCCAACATTGCCATCTATTCACACCTCCTTATGGATGGTACAGCTGTCATTCTTCACATCCTACCCCATCTGTGTTTTCCTACATCTGGCCCAGAATGGCACGGTTGCTGTTGGAAGTCAAAGTTCGGGACACATTAACAAAATCACACTGCCACTCTTCATGAGAAGAGGTCCCAAATGCTTTCATAAGGTGGGGTCACAAAAAGACCATGTTGAAATTTTGTAGTGCAAATACCAACAAATGCCTGGGGCATTAGGGTTTCTAACCATAATGTTCCACCCTGTACAGACTGACAGACATCTGGGTGTGCCTTTGGATTGCCGACTGTAATGCTCATGCCATCCCACCCCCACCCCCTGGCCAGTGACAGGCATCAAGGTGTACCTTGGACTCTTCGGTCCCAGAGTTCACCCCATTCTCCTACACTGCTCCACTTTCAGTGTATGTCCTTATGGAATGGGGTGACTGTAAAGCCAAACACCCCAAGGCACACCTCAACACGTGTCAGTGTCTGCAGGATAGGGTGAGGTGACATGGCATGAACATCATGGGTGATGACCCAAACACATACTCCAATGCCTGTCTATCTCTGCAGGATGGAGGTGGGGTTGGTGTGAAGTTCAGTACTTCACTGCCATACCTATTCTGCATCTGTCTAACTCCTGCATTTCCAATGCTAATACCAACAAGCAAACATTTGGCATTGACAAAGCTTGTTGTCTTTCAGGTCTCTTTTACACTTTTTAATGTTCATTGCCCTAATTTCCTCTTCAAAATTCTCCAACTGTTCAGAGACTTTACTTAAGAAATTATTTAGTTTCTCAGTTGACAACTTTTCTTTTGCTCCTGTCTGTGAAGCATTTATTTCACCTTCCAGTCTCTGTAATTTTGTAGTTATTGCCACAACTAGTATGAACATAAAATCTCTGGAGCATAGAAACATAGAAACAGACTTTGACGGCAGATAAGGACTGCTTGGCCCACCTAGTCTGCTCATTTCCCTACCTAGAGGCTAAGCTGCAGATCCTATTTAACCAACAGCCTATTTCTTCCTACCCCCCACAAAAATTGCCTTATGTCTGTCCCATGCATTCTTGAATTCTCCACAGTTCTAGACCCCACAACCTCCTCAGGAAGGCTGTTCCATGCATCCACCACCCTCTGTGAAAAATACTTCACATTGCCCCTGAGCCATGCCCCCTTCATCTTCAAATTGTATCCCCTTGTTCTTGCACATCTCTTTTTCTGAAAGATGCTACCCTCTTGGACTTTGTTGATTCCACTGAGGTACTTAAACGGTTCTATCATGTCCCCACTCTCCCTACTTTCCTCAAGGGTTTACATATTAAGCTCCTTTAGTTTCTCCTCATATGGCTTCTCTTGCAGACCCTGCACCATTTTAGTTGCTCTTCTCTGAACTGCCTCCATCCTGTCTATGTCCTTATGGAGATGGGGTCTCCAGAACTGGATGCAGTACTCCAGATGGGGTCTCACCAACTATCTGTACAGGGGGATAACAACGTCCTGTTTTTTGCTGGTGATGCCTCTCCCTATACATCTCAGTATCCCCCCAGCCCTCCCTACCACCTGCTCACATTGCTTCAAACTTAAGGTCATCTGATATGATTACCCCAGGTCCCTTTCCATTTTTGTTGTTGTTACTAACCCCCCCAAATTGTGTAATCTTCCTCTGGGTTTTTGTTTCCAGGTACATTATTTTGCACTTCTTTGCATTGAATCCAAGCTGCCATACTTCTGACCATTCCTCCAGCCTTGCCAAGTCCCTTCTTATCCTTTCCACGCCTCCTTAGGTATCAACAACCTGTTGCAGATCTTTGTGTCATCTGCAAACAGGCATACTTTTCCTTCCAGTCCCTCTGCAATGTCATATGAAGACATTAAAAGGACTGGGCCCAGTACTGAACCCTGTGGTCCCCACTAGTAACCCCTCTTTCTTCAGAAGTGGACTCCATTTACAATTACCTTCTGTGTCCTGTTGTCAAGCCAATGTTTTACCCAGGCTACCACGCTGGGACCCACCCCAGGCTGGTTAACTTGACTATTAATCTTTGTCTGGGACTGTGTCAAATGCCTGGCTAAAGTCTAGGTAGGCCATGTCCACAGCCCCTCCCTGGTCTACTACTTTGGTCACCTAGTCAAAGAAATCAATTAGATTCATTTGACATGACCTTCCTGTTGTGAACCCATGCTGCCTTGGGTCCTGTGCCCCACTGGCCTCTAGGTACTCAACAATTTTTTCCTTCAGAAGTGATTCCATCACTTTCCCTACCACGGAGGTCAAACTGACAGGTCTGTAGTTTCCTGCCTCTGTCTTGGTCCCACTTTTGTGAAGGGGAATCATATCTGCCTTCCTCCAGTCCTCAGGTACCACACCATCCTCCCATGATTTGTTAAAAAGGGTAGTCAGTGGTGTCATTAGTTCTCTGCTTAATTGTTTTAGAATTCTGGGGTGAATTCCATCTGGCCCCATTGCTTTGTCCACCTTCAGTTTTAGGAGTTCTTTCAGAACCTTTTCTGTGAAAGGACTGGATCAATCTCTATACAGAGTGCTTCTGTTAATTGATTAGGCACCTCCCACCTCCTCTTTTGTGAATACTGAACAGAAGTATTCATTCAGTATCCCTGCTTTTTCACTGTCCCTCTCTGCCCACCCAATCATCCAATCTATTCAGCCTCACTATCCCTCCCTTTGTCTTTCTACGCTCCCTGATATACCTATGAAAGGTTTATCCCCTTCTTTTTTCAATTCCAACTTTATTAACAGATTTTCCACAATACAGGGGACAGAGAATTACGCATATGTGACATATATATAAAACAATACATGATCTGCCCCCAATCCCCCCTTCCCCACCCCATACAGCAGTATTAGCTATGTTGTAGTGTAATAAGACATTGCAGTAAGCTTGTATACATTGAAGTACACTATAGCAATGACTCATTTATCCATACTAATCATGATTAGGGTGTAAAGGGGATCCCAAATATGCTTGTATCTCTGCAACCAATTACGGAGACTCGCTGTAGCTTTCTCTGTATGAAGATTAGCAAGAATTTCATTGATCCATTCCTGATATGTTGGACTAACCACATACTTCCAATGCCTAAGTACAATTTTTTTAATGGATAGTGCAATCATGGAAATATGAAATCTCCAGATTTTAACCTTAATGGAGGACAAATCTCCCAGCAAACAGATGTCTGGGGTGAAGCAATCCTGCAGACCCAATATAGGATCTAAATTAGTCTGGATTGCCTCCCACAGTTGACTTATCTTGGGGCACGAACAGAAAATGTGGAGAAGTGTACCATCTTCCTGACAACCTCTTGTACACAACCCTGACCCTATAAGGCCCCATTTCATCTACTTTACTGAGGTATAATACATATTGTGCATAATATGATATTGCATAAGCCGTAATCTGTCTTGAGATACAGATCTATGACAAAACTTCCATAAAACCGGCCAGTTGGGAATATATTGGGGGAGAAAGGAAACCCAGAGCTTGGTGGGACCTTCAGGTCTCCCGTACTTCCAAAGGAATAAAACTTGGTATGTTTTAGAAATAACACTTGATGAACCCAGTAGGAAGGAAAGCTCAGGTATCAATGAAAAAGCAGGCGGATGGGGAGGGGTATTACCAAGCACTGTGGAAAGCAGGTGCTTTAATTAGACCACCCAAAAATGGTGAGTTACCGGGATGTCAAATTTACGAATTATATTAGAAACTGAAAGCCATGCCCCCTCACTGTCCAGAAAAGCAGATACTATCCCATCCCCAATTTGGGCAACCACGTGCGAGAGATCTTCCATTTGTTTATGGTGAAGGATGGGGCGTTCCAAATGGACTGGGACAGATCCAAATGTGGGGTGTACCGCAAAAATGAGCAGAGCTGCACATGGACTTTTAATGAAGGTTTTATCCCCCTTCTTAACTGAGTTGGCTATCTTTTCCTCAGTTTGGGCCTTTGCTATTCTGACTACCTTCCCTGCTTCCTTCTGCCTTAACTGGTACAGTTCTCTGTCCTGCTTCTTCTGTGTTTCCTTATACTTCCTAAATGCTCTCTTTTTCTCCCTAACCTTTCCCAACACCTCTTTAGAGAACCATAGTGGCTTTTTCTTTTGTTTTGATTTGTTTATTTGCTTCACACAAAGGCTTGTTTATTTATTTATTTATTAAGCATCAGTTTACAACCTTTGAGCCAGAGGCTCGTTTACAAAGGTACCTCATCACAGAGAAGACAATACAGTGATAACAACTTAGTACAGAGAAACAGTGTACAGTTGTTTTTTTTTTGAGGATACAGGAGAACAAATGAGATCAACAGTTTAAGCAGGGTTGGTGAAGTTAACATTGTTCAGGGAAATAACTAGAACATCAGAAAAACATAGGATATCAATACAGTGTGTTTTAGCGGAGTCAACAGGGAGGTAACAGGAACCAAGGGTAGAGAAGGTAGAGGATTTGAGCAGCCAACAGGGGGCTTTGTCAGAGAGTGAGCAAGATAGCTTAGAAACAGCAACAGCTGCGAGTGGTGAAAAGGTGGTTCCGGAGGGTAGTTTTAAAGCAAGAGATTGTGGGGGTGTCTGAGATACTGGCAGGGAGGGAATTGTACCAGTAAGGAGCATGGTAGTGGAAAGCCCATTGTCCATGAGAGGTCCTTGCCCTAGGTACCTTCAACTTGGTTTTACAGGAGGACTGTGTTGAAGCTAGTGAGTTAACACTGTGGATAATGGCAGTCAAACCAGGAGGAGAGAGCCCAAGGAGAGTTTTTTGGTAAGGATGCAGGTTTGATACCTAAGATGTTCATCAAGATTGAGCAGATTAGCCTAGGAGTAAAGATGGCAGGTATGTGTAAGTCTAGGAGCACCTAAGATTAGTCGACAGGCCTTATTTAAGGTCAGGCAGATTTTGTTTAGTGAGGTCTGGTCAGCAGCCCGGTAGACTGGTAAGCCATAGTCAACAAGTGACAGAATGGAGGACATAACTGCAAGTCGGAGGGCATCGGGGGGAGACAGTGTTTGTGGCGGTAAAGGATTCCCAACCTAATATTGGTGGTGGAGGCTAAGGCGGAGATATGGGAATGGAACATGAGGGTAGGATCAAAGGTTATCCCAAGGTATTTGTATGTGTAAACTTGTTCGAGTGGGAACATAGAGCTGGCGAAGACTTGCAGTTGGAAATTACTAGCTTTGTTTTGGGGGTGGGAGAAGATCATATATTTGGTCTTTTTAAGATTGATAACCAGCCTATGTTCTTTAAACCAGGCTTCCACGTCTTTATAGGATAATTGCAGGGAATCTTGGAGGGTGGTGGGGTTACGGTCAGAAGCGAAGATAACAGCATCATCTGCATAAAGGAGGAGTTTACCAGTACAGGCACCTGGCAGGTGTTGAGATAAAGGGAAAAGAGCAGGGCCCAAGAATAGAGCCCTGGGGAACCCCAGATCGGATAGGCAGAGGCCGAGAGGGTGCCATTGATTTTTACATGCTGGGACCGGGCAGACAGATAGCTGGAGCACCATGAGACAGGTCCTGCAGAAAAGCCAGCATGGCTGAGTGCATCCAGCAGGAGAGGATGGGATACGGTGTCAAAGGCTTTTGACAGATCGATGAATACTGCACCAGCAAGAGAGCCTGAGTCCAGGGAGGAATGGAGGAAGTTAGAAAACTCAATGAGGGCGGTATTGGTGCTGTGCCCAGCACAGAAGCCATGTTGTTCAGGGCAGAGGATACTGTATTTGGTAAGAAACTCAGCTATTTGAGACGATACTACTTTCTCTATGGCTTTTGAGAGTGGTGAGAGGATTGAGTTGGGACGATGATTACCGGA
This sequence comes from Neoceratodus forsteri, assembly GCA_016271365.2. Classification (NCBI taxonomy): domain Eukaryota; kingdom Metazoa; phylum Chordata; order Ceratodontiformes; family Ceratodontidae; genus Neoceratodus; species Neoceratodus forsteri. The sequence goes on from CM057455.1 coordinate 1,379,465,079, forward strand.
AAGGGCCCTATCTCCACCCTTATGTATGGGAGTGACAGTGGCAATTTTCCAGGATGATGGAAATTGCCCTAGACAGAGAGATTTGTTGAAGAGGCTAGTGATTGGGGCGATGACCTGGTCCAATGCCAGGCTGAGGAGTCTGGGGTCCAAGGAGTCACTGCCAGTGGTGTTGCTTTAGGCCTTGGTCAGATACTGTCTGACTTCATTGACAGTAACCCGTGGAAGTGGAAAGATGTGTGTGAGAGCAGGGTCAGGATAGTGAGGGGGGCCAAAAAGTTGCTAGGAGACAGAGCTAAGGTCAGTAAAGGATTTATTGAGATGGTTAGCAATGAGGGTAGGATCACTAGATAATACCCTCAATATAGATTTGGGAAGGTGGAGGAGAGTGTGTACCACCGTTTAGTTGTTTGATCTTATCCCAGAAGGTTCTAGAATTCCCCAGGGTGAGGTGAGTGAGCCCGATAATGATTGGCCTTTGCTTTGCATATGGCCCAGGTGCATTTTTTTCGGGCAGCAGCATATGCCTGTCTGTCGGCAGGGTGGCCAGTTTCCGTGGCTAGATGCCACAGGTTATCCCTGTGCCTAAGGAGTTGGAGTAGGGAAGGAGTGACCCAGGGAGTATGGCGTACCTTGGAACGGAGTTTGGTTAGGGGTGCGAAGATATCACAAGCTTTGTTAAACATTAAGGTGAAGAAGGCCAGGGCTGAATCAAGGTTCGGAGCAGTCTCAATGGGAGACCAGTCAACTTGGGCTAGAAGTTGCTTCAGACCTCTCAGCCCACCTGGTTGCAACCGCTGCCGTAGGGTGGCCTGTGAAGTGGGTTTGGTTAGGGACGTAATCCAACAGAAAAGAATAGGGGAGTGGTCACTGATTCCATCTGGAAAGACTTGTAGATTGCAAACTTGGTTAGGTCAGTTGGTGAGGACTACATCCAGAAGAGTGCTTGACCCCATTGTGGGTTTCACTCTTGTTGGTTAGGTAACAAGTTGCGTTAGGTCAATAGCAGTAAAGGAGTTGCAGGTGGAGGAGGATGCAGGGCTAAGCCAGTTGATGTTTAGATCACCCATGAGAATATGCTCAGGGGAATGAGGTAGAGAGGTGAGATACTCTATTAGAGGGACAAGGGCCTGGGTTTGATTTTTTGGGGGAATATAGGTGGAGGTTAGAAAGAGGGGGCCTTTAGAGGGGTCGGGGGTAAGCTTTAGGGTAAGGGCCTGGGCCCTAAGGTTAAGGACAGGGGCTGGGAGGGCTACACCAGGAAGGGAGTCTTTGATATAAATAGCACAGCCTCCACCTCGTCTCCCTACACAGTCTTCTCAAAAGAGGGAGTAGCCAGGGAGTGAGACAAGGGAGTCAGGGGTAGAGTCAGATAGCCAGGTTTTGACTAGGGAGATGATGTCAGGTTTGTGGACAGTGACCCAACATTGGAGCGAGTCAAATTTCTTCAGGAGACTGCAGATATTCATGGAAGCAATAAGAAGCCCAGGGGATCTAGTCAAGGAGTTATTGTGGGTTGGGCCAAGGTTGGGATGAATGTTCCCTGACAAGAGTAGGAGGAGAAGTACAGCCCTGATCAGGGGGGTGTGGAAGGCATTTTTGCATCGAGCGAGATAGTAGGGGTTGATTGAGCTTAGCAACAAAAGGGGTGGGCAAAAAGGTACAGGATGGGCAGGCTAGTATAATAAGTTGCCCGTAGGGGCAAAGGGGGAAGGTAGGTGGGGACTGGAGGGAGGGTATGATAGGATAGGGAGCAAGGAGATAGTAGAGAAGGAGGGAGGCGACTCTGGGGCCCCAGAGTAGGGGACCTGTGGAGCCATGGGGACACCTGGGTTAGATGGAGGCCACGTAAGAAAAAGGAGGAGGGACAGGCATGACAAGAGAAGGTGGGCAGTCATCTTAGGATGGGTCTGCAGATAGCAGTAATGAGATGGGTAGAAGAGGGTGAAAGGTCTACTCATAAGTGTAGTTGCCACCTTGGTACAGTGGTAGAGCCTCTGCCTCAAATGCACAGGGCACTAGGTTCAAGATTTCCCTAGGGTGACAAAAAAGATCCCAGGACAGTAGCTGCAGCAGCAGGATGCAGGGTTCAAAGCCTGCAGTAGCACTCAGAAAATATTTTAGCAGACTATGAGGGTTAGAGGCTTTTAGAGTCTTAAAACCTATCACAAACAATAGTCTGATGTGATAGCTGAGTGGTGGAGCTGCTAAGTGAAATAGCAAGGGTGCAGGGTTCAATGTCTGCAATAGCACCAAGAAAGAAATGGTGAAATATTTTGGCAGACTAGGGGGTCAGAGACTATGAAAGTCTTAGACAGTAAGGCTAAAATAGCCAGAAACAATGGTCAAGTGGTAGAGCTGCCGACTCTGATAGCAAAGGTACTGGGTTTGATAACAGCAACAGGACAGAGGATTGGTATTCTTGTTTCGAAGAAGGAAGGGTTAAAACCTTGAAATTAGAGGTAGTTATTGGCCTGGTTCATTGACTTGGCGGTTGGGCTGCAGACTTTGGAGTAAGGGGTACAAGACTTGAGGCTTGCAAGGGGCCTAGTGGTGGGCAGAAGGAAAGGAGTGAAGAAAAAAGACAGCAGAAAGGATTAGGAGGGAACTGCAGAGACCTCTAGTGGACAGGGATTGCAATAGTTGCGAGGATGGAGTGGAGAGTGGTTAGTGGTGCCAGAGTGGAAAGTGCAGCAACCCCTAGTGGTCAGAGTGTATACGCTACAAATGGGAAAGTGGACACTTAGAAAAATGATGGGTAGGTCATGTGATGTGACACGTGACCTGCCAGCAGCAATAAATGAAGCGCCACCCCTGGGTGGTTGGGGCAGGCGGGAAGAGCCACACAACAGGCAGGCGTTACCTCTTAAAAGCTCTAGCAATCCCCCAAGTTCAGGCTTGTTGACTCTGTGATGGCAGTTTTGATATTTCCCCATTGTTGCTCCACCCCTCCTTCTAGCCTGTTTGCTAGTGCTTTTCTAAGGCACTCTCCCAACTTGCCAAAGTCAGCCCTCCCGAAGTCCAGAACCCTCACTTTTGTATGGTTTGACTCTGTAGCTGAGTTTGTCGTGAACCACACTGTTTGGTGGTCACTTGTTCCCAAATGGCTACCCACTTCTAGATCTGAGATCCTCTCACTGTCCCCATTTGAGAGTATGAGGTCTAAGATTGCTCCCTCACGAGTAGGTTCCAAAACTAGCTGTCTGAGGCATGCCAACTGAAGGGCATTGAGAATGGCCCTGCTTTTGGATGTGGCTGCAGCAAAGGTGCTCCAGTTAACATCTAGCATATTAAGGTCCCCCATCAACACTATCTCCCCTTTCTCTGCCATCCTTGGGATCTTGGGGTTATCATCTCTAATGACCTCAAGGTAGGGAAACAGTGTGACAAGGCAGCAGGTAAAGCAAATAGGATGCTGGGATGCATAGGCAGGGGCATCACCAGCAGGAAAAGGGAGGTCATAATTCCACTATACAAGACACTAGCGAGGCCCCACCTGGAGTACAGTGTACAGTTCTGGAGACCATACCTAAGTAAGGACATAGACAGGGTAGAGAAGGTTCAGAGGAGGGCAACAAAGATGGTGCATGAATTGCATCACAAGTCCTATGAAGACAGGTTGAAGGAACTGAACATGTACTCCCTGGAGGAGAGGAGGGAGAGAGGGGATATGATAGAGACATACAAGTATCTTACCGGGAGGAACAGGGTGCAGGAATACACTATGTTTAAGCGAAAAAGATGTTCTAGAACTAGAGGGATGGATGAAGTTGAGGAGGACTATTCAGAGGAAACGTGAGGAAGAATTTCTTCACAGAACGGGTGGTGGACAAGTGGAACACCCTGCCAGAGGAAGTGGTGGGGCTGAAACAATCACAGGATTTAAGAATGCATGGGATAGACATAAAGGAATTCTGGAGGTCAGGGTGAGGGGCAACAGACTTCTAGGAAAACATAAACTGAACTTACAAGCTCAAATGGGCAGACTGGGTGGGCAATAGGCCCTTATCTGCCGACACTGTCTATGTATCTATGTATCCTAAGTATGCCTTGTATCATATGCTTGTCAATTCCCTCCCCCTGACATGGGGGTCTATATGCAACCCCTGTACAGATTGTGGTGCCATTTCCAGTCTCTAAGGTGACCCACAGTGCCTCCTTTCCTCCCTGTTTACTCTTTTGTTCAGTTGCTTTCATCCCTTCCCTTACATAGAGAGCTACTCCGCCCTCTCTTCTCCCCTTCCTGTCTCTCCTGTAGGTTGTGTACCCTGGTATGTTAACATCATAGTCATGGTTCTCTGTGTACCATGTTTCTGTGACTGCTATGATATCCAGGCATCCCTCTTCCATCAAGGCCACCAGTTCAGGGAGCTTGTTGCCCAGGCTACTGATGTTAGTACTCATTACCCTCCATTTCTTGATGGCCTTACTCCTTTTTGCCCCATCCCTGTCCTTACTGCGTTTGTCACTTTCTCAATTTACCCCTGCGTTTGTCCCTATTGACATCTCTATGTTGGTGTCTATCTAACTTAGTGCCCTGATTTTTTTTTTGGGGGGCTAGGATTTCCCTGCTCCTCTCCACTGCCTCCCCCTTGGCTAGTTTAAATGCTTGCCAATGAAGCATTTAAACCTGTCACCTAGGATCCTGGTTCCCTTCCTGGACAGATGCAGACCATCACGCCAGTATAGGCCTGCCTCCCTCCAGGTGGACCCCCAGTCCCCAATGAAGCCAAACCCCTGAGTGGGAGTCATGTGATGCCCTCGAGGGAGTAAACAGCACGCTGTACCAGTTCCACGAATTCATGCAATAAAATCTACATTTTCCACCAAAAAAAGTCACTTTCAGATCGCTCCAAAGCAAGACTCTACCCTGGGGATCAAAGATGTCAACTGCTATGGAATCACAGAGAGAATCAATTTGCAGTGACACTAACGATGAAAGTAAAGAGGACGTGGGGGGTCTAGAAGCGAAAAGGCCTCATGGAAGTTTGTCACTGGCAGAAAATATAGACTCACCTGCATCAGAACAACTGCAAGAGGATGTTTCTACAATTATATCCATATTATTCTCTCTTATCGCAGACTTCAGAGAGTGGAAGGCTTCCCTATCCAGATTGATCATCAGGGTCTCTGATGCTGAAACTCGTATTTCCTCCATAGAGGACAGGCTGGATAAAGTAGAGAAAAAGAATACAAATCTAAAGAAAATTGTCAAAAAAATGGAAGATAAGGTCGTTGACCTTGAAGGCAGATCCAGACACAACAACCTTGCGTTGCTAGGGCTTCCGGAAGGAGAAGAAGGGATGAATACAGTAAGCTTTATTCAAAAACTGTGCACTCACATTGCAGGCCCATCTCCCAATGGCCCTACATACGTGGTAGAATGGGCCCACGGGTCAATTAGGCTGAAACCTGCAGCAGATCAACCAACCCACCCGATCATATTCAAGGTCCTCAATTACTTGGAAAGGGATCATATTTTGAAAGTGGCTAGAAATGCTGACACGATAATTTGGGAAGGTAAACACCTGCATCTAGTACCTGACCTCACATACAAGGTGCGACAAGAGAGCGCTGCATATAGAGCAATCCAATCTAAGCTGTGGGTGGTGAAAATAAAACACAGAATGCTATTTCCAGCATGGCTAGAGGTCTCCTTTCCTAACGGTAACCAAAGGTATGAATCTGCTTCGCAGATCTTAAATTGAGAGTACCAGAATTATTTGGCAAAGAGAGGTGAACTTTCTTCAAAGATCCAACAGGAATTTAAAATCGATGTGAACATACATGGTACTTGTTGGATTCAGGAGATTTCATTGATATGCCTCACTAAATTCGCTGGTATGGCCAGATTTTGGTTTTGATGAGACTGGGAAGAACGTCAGAGTTGGCTGAGCTGAGATTGGAGAAAGTGTGTTACCACAAAGCTTTTGTTTGAGGTCTGAAAACTGTATTTTATTTTTGCAAATGGGACTTTTGAGAGGAACTGCTTAGTACTACGATATAAGAAGGAGTGAGAGTGCCATCTAGCATTGCTTTTCTATTAAGCTTTGATGCAGAACAGTCTCTTAAAGCCCTGAGACATTTAATTTTGTTTATTCATATTATTAGGGCAAATTCCAGAGATGCTCCTTCAATTGATCTGGTGCGTTGTGAATCTTACTGTTTTAGTGCATTTTACCTTTACTCCAATGATTGCAAGAGCAAGTTTGTAAGTCTCTTGAGTAATGTTTAAAGATAATATAGATATCTCAGAAGTAGAGCTATAGGAGGTGAAAATGGTGGGTCATGTTTGTTAGATAGATAATTAATGAATCTAGACAAGGGGAACTCGAGTGTTGAAATATTATATGTTAAGGGGGGGTGTTATGAGTATTTAGTTAAAGTAATGATCTTTTGCAATCTGTTTGCAGGCTTCTCCCATTCATTTTGGTTATATTGGGGCAGTGAAACTAGGTAAAATGACACACTAAGAGGTGGAAACTTATGCTTTTTTTTTCCTTGGACAGATTGCATAATACTGTGGAAGCTGCACCACGAGGGTATAACGGCCAAAATGTTTTGGAATAGGCATTTGGCCTGGGGAGAAGGGGGACTAGGACAAGGGAAAGGGGAGAGGGAATTTAGTACAGGTATAGATAGATGGGGGGGAAGGATGGACAGATCTTTCTAATTAAAAGTAAGCAAAAAGGATGAACTTGGATAGGTAGGACACTAGAAATGAGGACTAAAGATATGGAAGCTTTATGGGAAGTTGGAACATAATGTCGTGGAACATTAAAGGAAGCAAGGACAATTCCAAAAAGTATACTGTCCAATAACATCTTAACAGATATCACCCGCATATAGTTATGATGCAAGAGACCCATATCACTACTAATCAGCAGTCAACCTTACGGAAACTTTGTGTCGGCCAGGTATTTGGAACAGGCATAAGTCCTAGATGACTGGGGGGGGGGTAGCTATTCTTATTACAAAAAATGTACCATTTCAAGAAACAAAATCCTGGCATGACCCAAAGGGGAGATACATTTTAGTCCAAGGGACACTAGCAGGGGTGGAGATACTGTTGGGATCTGTATACGGTACAAATGTGAACTCTCCCTCCTTCCCCTAGCCACCATTATTGCCTCTTCCCCTAACATTCCTTGTCCATTGGGGGGGACTGGAATTTAGTACATTAGAATGATTTAGATAGATCCTATAGTAAGAGAGCCACATTATCACCTGCTCTGAGGGCATTGAGGGAATTGCTGAATGACTCCAGTTTAATCAATCCATGGAGAGCTCACTATCCCCATGTGATAGAGTATACTTACTATTCCCCACCTCACAGGGTGCATTCTCGCATAGACTGTTTTCTCCTTAGTACTGCTGCTCTGCAGGGAATAGAGGAGAGTCTTGTCAGAACATTCTCCAATTTGGCTCAAATTGAGCTTTCAAAATTTCCAAAAAAATCTCGAAGTCATGGTCCATTAATAACCAATATTAGCTGAGGAGGAAACAGTGGAACATATGAGAGCATTCATTATAGACTCATGGAATTGTAACCAGGAATTTGTAGTAGCAAAAGACATCTTGTGGGGTGCTGTGAAAACTGTGTGGAGAGGTGAACTTATCAGACTAGCTACTAAATGAAAGCATAAACAATCTGAACAGGTAGAGGAATGGTTAACTAGAATGAGGTTCATAGAAACTCATTTAAACCAAACAACGGACGAGCTTATGTGGGAAGAACTTAATTCTCTAAGAGCCAAATATGCAGCTTATTCCCTAAATCTTACATTGAAATCATCAGCAAAATGGAAAGCTACATATATAGGGCAAGGAGAAAAATCAGGCGAATTACTCGCACAGAGATTAAAAAAACAAAAGGAAGCTACCTGGGTATCCAGTTTGCAAGATAATGTTACAGGGGAACTAATTTGTGACCCAGAGAGTATAGTAAACAATTTTAGAAATTACTATACAAAACTATACACAGCCCCACCTTCAGACCTTGACTACCATAAGCATCTGGAGAGCTTTCTGTATAATGTGGAACTCCCCAAGCTTTCAACGACACAGCAATTAGAGCTTAAAGGAAAAGTCACCATACAAGAAATTAAGGAAGCTATAGAAAGATTACCATTAGACAAAGCACCTGGGCCTGATGGTTATTCTTCATTCTTTTATAAAACTTTTAAGGAAGAGCTTGTCCCTTATTTGAGAACCCTGTTTAATTATCTATATTCCTTTCCTATCAGGGAGCTAACACTACTTGAGGCTAGAATCGTGGTACTACCCAAACCAGGAAAAGATTTAACCAGGCCCAAAAATTATAGACCTATATCACTACTGAATGTGGATATAAAATTATTAGCAAGTATATTAGCCTACCGTCTTAAGAAAGTCTGGACTAACCTTATAGGACCAGATCAAGTAGGGATCATCTCAGGAAGACATTCAAGTGATCATTTTAGAAAGATATGTCATTTGCTTTTCGCTAAGGGGGATACCAACAATGACAAGATCTTGGTATCCCTCGATCCAGAAAAAGCATTTGACAGGGTTAGCTGGGGATACATATTTGATGTATTACCCAGATATGGATTACCTTCAGAATTTATACAATTAATTAAAATTCTATACACATTCCCTTCGGCAAGAATTTCCTGCAATGGGGCCATCTTTAGTAATTTCAGACTCACAAGAGGTACTAGACAAGGATGCCCCTTGTCTCTCATGCTATTTAATCTATATATTGAACCCCTGGCTACAAAAATTAATGGAGCAAAAGAGATAAAAGGTATAATGATAGGGAAAGATAATTATGAAATGTCTATGTTTGCAGACAACATTCTCCTACACCTCTGTTGTTGGCAAGCTTCCCTTAAAGAGGTGCTGAAAATAATAGAGAATTTTAGTGTATTGTCAGGTTATAAACGGAACCATAATAAAACAACGGTTCTTCCTTTGAACTCAGATTGCTCTAGGAGAGAGGTGGAGGAGCTAGGTCTGAGATGGACATCTAAATCAATCACATTTCTAGGAATTGAAATTACCTCGGATACTAATACATTGAAAGCATTAAACATTGATCCGGTTATTACACAGACGCAACAAGATTTAAACAGGTGGCAAGGTTTACTTTTATCCTTATAGGGAAGAGTCAACATAATTAAGATGGTGATTTTTCCCAGACTAATGTATCCTCTCTCTATGCTAAATGTTCCCCTCTCTAGATCATGGTTTAAAAAGGTAGATTCCATTTGGGCAGCTTTCTTGTGAAAAGATAAAAGACCTAGATGCTCAATACTTAAACTGACAGCAGAGAAGGGAAAAGGAGGGCTGGGTATTCCATATTTATTTCTCTACTATTTAGCCTTCCAGAGTTGTAAATATCTCCAGTGGCTGACACCTCAAGATTGCTCAGAGTCACAGTTAGCGTGGCTTAAAATAGAAAGAGTAAAGGCTCTCGAGCATCTTTCATTGACAAAGGCATTACTTTATACTCCTCATAAAAAACTACTTAAATCCTAGTGCAATAACCCCATAGCATGGTCAGTGAGTGCACACACTCAATTGTGCACATTGTTTAAACTTGACACTAGACGAGACTTGGGACAGCCGCTGTGCTATATTTTGAACCTACAAATAGGGATCAAGCCTATTTCTCCCTCCTTCTGGAGTGACCTAAAAGAGGCATCTCTGTCAGAGTTGATATCAAATAATAAAATAGATCCCACAGAAAAATTCAGCAAAATCTGTGCTTAAAGATTCTACCTGTTTTTAAATATCTACAAATCAAAAAATGTATCCAGTCTAGTATAGGATCCTCACCTTGGTCTTCCCAGAGTGAGGAGTTTTTAGGGTCATTATCTCAGCCACTCAATCCAGATCTATTTCTCAAATTTACAAATTTCTATTGGACAAATTCTGGCTGAACTATTCCTCGACAGCATTTTATTGGAAACATGCAGCAGATATCTCATATAAATCTGATATATGGGAACAAATCTGGAGGAATTATTATAGATTTTTATAAAACAGGATAGATTGCTACTTATAAGATTTACTATACTGCATAATGTATATTACACAGCAACAAAACTTAAATCAATGGGTATAGTACAAAATGAAGTGTGTTCCGATGTCATCAAGATCTTGGTATTCTAAAACATATGATATGGTCTTGCCCCATAATTTATCATTTTTGGCAACAAATAAAATTCTCTGATCCATTGTTTCAAGAATCATGCAGTTTTAATATAGAAACATGTGTACTGGGTAACCTTTCAGCCATACTGTCTCAAACATATAAATACTATTTTGCTCTTATCTCTACAGTTACATTACTTCTTATTATGAAATATTGGACGCAAGGCACAACACCACCCTTTAGAGAATGGGCATAAGAAGTTCATACCGCCATTTATGCAGAATGGTTGATAGCTTCACAATTTCATAGCACATCCAAATTTAACAAGAGATGGGAGCAATTCACAGTATTTATGGCTGGGAGGTTAAAAAAACCTGTTGGTCAGTAATAGTTCAACTTTCTAGGAAAGAGGAAAAGATGTAAGGATCAAAGTTGGTATTTCTCATTATAAATGTCCTTAACGAAATTTAAGTATCTGAATTGAAATGTAGTCCTATAATAAAGGGACGGAGACAGGGGAGGGTGATAGGGAAGGGGTGATATCAGACTGTGACACATCATTTTGTAATGGTGGGAGATGGGGGAGAAAATGTATAAGGGATAGTGGGAGGAGCAGGGGATTTGGGGAATTCTCAATGTAGAATATCAGATGCTAAATGATGATATACTGCATGTATTGAATTGTACTGTTTGCTTTATCCAAAAACCTCAATAAAGCATATTATAAACAAAAAAAAAAAAAAAATCTCTGGAGCAATGGTTACCCCCTCCATCCCACTTAGTTTCCAGAATCTGGTTTCTGAAGGCCAAATTTTGCTCAGCCTGTTTTCTAAACCCTCTTGGGATCCTTCTTTTGCTTCAAATACTTTTTAGGGTGAGGGTGTGCTACTCTAGTTTTAGTTTCTTTTTCTTGAATATTCATTCTGATTTGTTACAGATCAAGTGGACCCTGAAAACTGCCTTATAATTGTAAAGCCTTAAGAATATGTTTCTCATCCAATTTGTAATATACTGGGGGATTTGCTTTCTGTTACCTTATCAAATTCATTAAGCAAACTAATTTTTGTAATACCTGATATATGTATAAGTGGTCCCACAAAATACCACACTTGTGATGCAATCTGTACAGTATTCTATATCAACAAAGTTCAATGCTTGTATTCAGTCCTGTATCTTTGAGTCCTGTGGCATAGGCCCAACAAAGGTGCAGAAGGATTTGGGGTGGACCCAACTCCACCATGAACTAGTCCTACACACTGACCAGCACACAACATGCCTCTTTTTAGCCACACAGACCCTCCTGGTAAATTAACATAGCCTGATTGGCTCATGCTAAATTCCTTTGGTAGCCCTCAGGACACAACACTTGTCAAGTATTTATTTGTTTATTTATTGAATTATGTTGACCACATAGACCCACTAAGACTAAGCATCCCTTTTTCAAGGGTGACCTAAATTTAATTACAGTGAGGTATAGACAGAACATACGTTATGCATTCAGTCATAATTGAAGATTACAATAGGTTATTTACATACAGTACACAAGAGCAGAGATACATACAATCAGCCTTGCATACATTTGGAACCAAATATACATGAAAACAACAACGAATCAATTACACTTACAATTTAAGGGAGAATGGGCAGATTATTCCAGCAATCGAGTGAGTTGTTCAGCTATTGGTGATAAGTCAAGTGCTGAATAGAGGCCAGAGTACACTTTTAGAGGGAGAGACCATCTCAGAAAAGACAGTTACATTTAGTACACTCTAAAAGAGAGATCTTTCAAACTTTTTTGAATCCCTTAAAGGGATGAACACTCTTGGAGGGAGAGGGAGAGAGTGTTTGTGGCAAAGGACATTTGTCCTGTATTGGACCTCACCCTGGGAAGTTCTAATAATGTGTTGAGCAAGGACAGGAGCGTTCTTCTATGGGGCTTGATAGTCAGGCTATTTCTCATGCTGGGAAGAGTGTGGCTTTTTAGTAATTTGAATGCTATGCTGAGTATGGGGTAATCCAGTCTGACCTCCAGTGTGGGTCAGTTGAGTGACTTTAGTACACTACAATGATGCTCCCTATAGGGTGACCCTGCTGCAAAGCAGGCAACTCTATGATACAGTATTTTCAATGTTTGCAGTTTAGATGTCCTGGCGCTCTGAGTAACGGGGTACCATATAGCTGTACAGGGAGTAGCACTGAACTTGCAATTGCTAGCATAGATTTTTTAGTGATGAAATTATTGAAGTGGTAGAGCAGCCCACATTTTTGGTGCATAGACTTGGTTAGTTGTGCCACATGAGGTTTTAGTGACAATTCTAGGTCCAGGGAAATTCCAAGGTATTTAATGGACTCCACAGCCTCAATGGGAGAATCGTGAAGTGTTTGAATGGTTAACAAGTTCTGCCTGGCTTCATCTAGGTGCTTGTGGCTAAACAGGATTGCCTTGTTTTTTTATGACTTTAGGATTAATTTGCTTGTTTTGAACCAAGCTTCTAGCTCTCTAAAGTCTTTAGAGAGCTGGGCATTAACACTTGTAATGTTTCTGGTGCTTCTGTAGAGAACAGTGTTATCTGGTTAGAGGAAAAGGTTTACCCCATCGCAGTTTTCCGGCATATCATTAACAAAACAGGAAAAAAGAAGGGGGCCAAAGATTAAGACTTGAGGGACACCATTTGTAACTGGATGCAGCTGTGACAGGGCACCCTTCTATTTTGCTAGCTGCAACCTGTTAACCAGGTAATCTGTTAACCACCTAAAGGCCAGTCTGTCCAGGCCTAGTTATTTCAGTTTGCTCAGGAAAATGCTGTGATTTACCACATTGAAGGCTTTGGTGAGGTCTATAAAGACCACACCAGTTTTATGGCCCTGATACATGGTACTATATATATATCTGTGGTCAACTTGACCAGGTCTGTGTCTGTTCCATTGTGTTTTCTGAACCCATGTTGGCTGTCTGTGAATACACCATGCTGTTCCACATAATACTAAATTTGGTTATATACTAATCTTTCCTGAACTTTGGCTAGTGAGCAGAGTAGAGAGATAGGCTGATAATTTTCTGCTGGTTCTTTGGGGCATCATTTGTATATTGATACCAACTGGGCTAGATACATAGATACATAGATACATAGACAGTGTCGGCAGATAAGGGCCTATGGCCCACCTAGTCTGCCCATTTGAGCTTGTAAGTTCAGTTTGTTTTCCTAGAAGTCTATTTCCCCTTACCCCTGACCTCTAGAATTCCTTTATGTCTATCCCATGCATTCTTAAATCCCGTGATTGTTTCAGCCCCCACCACTTCCTCTGGCAGGGTGTTCCACTTGTCACCACCCGTTCTGTGAAGAAATTCTTTCTCATGTTTCCTCTGAATCGTCCTCCCTCCAACTTCATCCCATGCCCTCTAGTCCTGGAACATCTTTTTCACTTAAAAATAGTGTTTTCCTGCACCCTGTTCCTCCCTGTAAGATACTTGTATATCTCTATCATATCCCCTCTCTCCCTCCTCTCCTCCAGGGAGTACATGTTCAGTTCCTTCAACCTGTCTTCATAGGACTTGTGATGCAATCCATGCACCATCTTTGTTGCCCTCCTCTGAACCTTCTCTACCCTGTCTATGTCCTTACGTGAGTATGGTCTCCAGAACTGTACACTGTACTCCAGGTGGGGCCTCACTAGTGTCTTGTATAGTGGAATTATGACCTCCCTTTTCCTGCTGGTGATGCCCCTGCCTATACATCCCAGCATCCTATTTGCTTTACCTGATGCCTTGTCACACTGTTTCCTACCTTGAGGTCATCAGAGATGACAACCCCAAGATCCCTTTCCTGCTTGGTGCATGCTATATCCTCACCCCCAACTGATATATTGTGCCAGGGTTTTTGTGCCCCATATGCATTATCTTGCACTCTTTGCATTGAATTTCAACTGCCAAACCCTTGACCATTCTTCAAGTTTCTGCAGGTCCCTTCTCATTCTGTCTACACCCTCTGGTGTGTCTACTCTGTTACAGAGCTTTGTGTCATCAGCAAACAGTGAAATTCTGCCTTCTATATCCTGTGCAATGTCACTGATGAAGATGTTGAATAGGACCGGTCCCAGCACTGATCCTGTGGTACCCACTGGTCACTCTTCCCTCTGTGGAGTGACAGCCATTTACCACCACCCTCTGTGTCCGCCACCCAGCCAGTTACCTACCCACCACTACTGTCCTGCCCACACCCATATTCCACAGTTTGTGTAATAGTCTCTATGTGGCACAGTGTCAAAGGCCTTGTTGAAGTCCAGATAGGCCATGTCCACTGCCCTCCCCTGATCCACCTCCCTAGTCACCCAGTCAAAAATTCAATGAGGTTGGTCTGACATGACCTCCCCTGGTGAAACCATGCTGCCTTGGGTCCTGTAGTCCATTGACAACCAGATGTTCCACCAATCTCTCCTTCAGTAGTGCTTCCATGATCTTTCCCACTCACGAGGTGAGGCTGACTGGTCTGTAGTTCCCTGCTTCCTCTTTGTTCCCACTTTTGTATAAGGGGACTACATCTGCTGTCCTCCAGTCTTTGGGTACTCTCCTGTTTCCAGTGATTGGCTGAACAGGATAGCCAGAGGTTCAGCCACCACCTCTCTTAGTTCTTTAGGACCCTGGGGTGCACCCATCTGGCCCCATTGCTTTATCAGCTCTTATTACTTCCAGTTCCTTCAGGACCCTTTCTCGTGTAAGGACTTGTGTCCATTTCTGCACCATTCTCACCCCTTGTACTCCCTTCAGACCCATTACCCCCCTCTTCCTTAGTAAAGACTGAGCAGAAATACCTGTTCAATATGTCAGCTTTACTGTTGTCATCCTCCACGTGGCTCCCATCCTCCCCCTTCAGTCTCACTATCCCTCCCTTTGTCCTTCTTTTTTCACTTATGTACATGTAAAAGGTTTTGTCCCCTTTAACCACTGATTTTGCAATGTGTTCTTCTGTCTGAGCTTTGGCTTCCTTACTGACTTCCCTGCCTCCCTTTGTTTCTCCTGGTACTTCTCCCTATCCCCTTCTGCCTGTGAAACTCTGGAGAATGCGGGCATCGATCCCGCTACCTCTCACATGCTAAGCAAGTGCTCTACCATTTGAGCTAATTCCCCGATCTGCTGCATCTTCCCTCATTCTACCTTCCATTCTGTGATTATCTGGGTAAGCTGTGTCTTAGCTAATGCTGTCTTAGTAACCTCTTTATATCTGGGGTCCAGTTTATGTTAAGGCCCCAAAGTAGTATTAATTCTCTTTTTCGTATTTCAGTGATTGCCTTTGTCAGGATCTCAATTACCACAGCAGCAACTCTGGGAGCATTATAGATACATCCCACAATTAGGGACTTTGCATCACCCAATAGTATCTCTTTAATTATGGCTTCACATTCTGAGTTGTCAAGGTCAGGCATAGGCACCAGAGAGGCCTGCAGTGTAGATCTGATCTATATGAGAATACCGCCTCCTTTTTTTCTGGGCCTGTCCTGCCTGAAAGTAGTAAACCCAGAGAGTTCCACTTCACGGGGGAGTACTTGCAGCTTAAGCCAGGAGTCTGTTATGGAAATAATATCTGGGATGTATACTCTAGCCCACCACTCCAATTCGTGGAGTTTATGCCTAAGACTATTGATGTTCATGTGTACTATTTAGAGCCCCTTAGTTTTCTCCCAACAAGTATCAGTAGGGGAGCCTACTCTACAGTTAGTGATAGGTGGCCCACAGGGTTAAACTCAGCATCCCCAGACAGGAGTAGAAGGAGGAACAGTATTATTTTGAAGGTGTGCCAGAGGCTTAGGTCTGGGGTAGGCTGATTGGTTCTGCAGGAGGGCTGTCCATTTGTAGCAGATAACATCTTTATAACACTCTAGCAGGATGATCATGGTGGAATCTCATTGAGTTGTACAGTTTGGTGATAGGAGTGGAGGCCAGGGGTCTAGTTTTGTCCTTCTGTGATATTAGGGAAGGGGAGGAGTAGGTCCGTGCCTAATAGTATCAGGATATTTCATTTAATTTTTAGTTATTATATTGGGAAGACCTTAGAAACATAGAAACATAGACTTTGACGGCAGATAAGGACCGCTAGGCTGATCTAGTCTGCCCATTTCCCTACCTACAGGATAGGCCGCAGATCCTAGTTAACCAACAGCCTATTTCTTCCTACCCCCCACAAGAATTGCCTTATGTCTGTCCCATGCATTCTTGAATTCTCCCACAGTTTTAGACCCCCACAACCTCCTCAGGAAGGCTGTCCCATGCATCCACTACCCTCTCTGTGAAATAATACTTCCTCACATTGCCCCAGAACTGCCCTCCTTCTATCTTCAAATTGTGTCCCCTTGTTCTTGCAAGTCTCTTTTTCTGAAAGATGCTACCCTCTTGGACTTTGTTGATTCCACTGAGGTACTTAAAAGTTTCTATCATGTCCCCCCTCTCCCCTTCTTTCCTCAAGGGTATACATATTAAGCTCCTTTAGTCTCTCCTCATACGGCTTCTCTTGCAGACCCTGCACCATTTTAGTTGCCCTCCTCTGGACTGCCTCTATCCTGTCTATGTCCTTGCGGAGATGGGGTCTCCAGAACTGGACACAGTACTCCAGATGGGGCCTCACCAACTGTCTGTACAGAGGGATAACAACTTCCTGTTTTCTGCTGATGATGCCTCTCCCTATACATCCCAGTATACCCCTAGCCCTCCCTACTGCCTTCTCACATTGCTTGCTAACCTTAAGGTCATCTGATATGATTACCCCAGGTCCCTTTCCTTTTTTGTTGTTGTTACTACCTCCCCACCCATTGTGTATTCTTCCCCTGGGTTCTTGTTTCCCAGGTGCATTATTTTGCACTTCTTTGCATTGAATCCTAGCTGCCATACTTCTGACCATTCCTCCAACCTTGCCAAGTCCCTTTTCATCCTTTCCACGCCTCCTTGTGTATCAACTCTGTTGCAGATCTTTGTGTCATCTGCAAAAAGGCATACTTTTCCTTCCAGTCCCTCTGCAATGTCACTGATGAAGACATTAAAAAGGACTGGACCCAATACTGAACCCTGCGGTACCCCACTAGTAACCCCCTTTCTTCAGAGTGGACTCCATTTACAATTACCTTTTGTGTCCTGTTGTCCAGCCAATGTTTTACCCAGGCTATCACCCTGGGTCCCACTCCCAGGCTGGTTAATTTGACTATTAATCTTTTGTGTGGGACTGTGTCAAATGCCTTGCTAAAGTCTAGGTAGGCCATGTCCACAGCCCCTCCCTGGTCTACTACTTTGGTCACCCAGTCAAAGAAATCTATTAGATTCTGTCTGACATGATCTTCCTCTGTGAATCCATGCTGCCTTGGGTCCTGTGCTCCACTGACCTCTAGGTACTGACTATTCTTTCCTTCAGAAGTGACTCCATCACTTTCCCTACCACAGAGGTCAGACTGACAGGTCTGTAGTTTCCTGCCTCTGTCTTGGACCCACTTTTGTGAAGGGAATCACATCCGCCTTCCTCCAATCCTCTGGTACCACACCATCCTCCCATGATTTATTAAAAAGAGTAGCCAGTGGTTTCACTAGTTTCTCCTTAATTCTTTTAGAATTCTAGGTGAATTCCATCAGGACCCATTGCTTTGTCCACCTTCAGTTTTAGGAGTTCTTGCAGAACTCTTTCTTCTGTGAAAGGACTGGATCGACCCCCTATCCAGAGTGCCTCTGTTAATTGGATTAGGCACTTCCTCCTCCTCTTTTGTGAATACTGAGCAGAAATATTTGTTCAGTATTCCTGCTTTTCACTGTCCCCTCTGCCCACCACCATTCATTCTATTCAGCCTCACTATCCTTCCCTTGTCTTTCTACTCACTGATGTACCTATAAAAGGTTTTATCCCCTTCTTAAATGAGTTGGCTATCTTTTCCTCAGTTTGGGCCTTTGCTATTCTGACTTCCTCCCGCTTCCTTCTGCCTTAACTGGTACAGCTCTCTGTCCTGCTCCTCTGTGTTTCCTTATACTTCCGAATGCTATGTTTTCTTCCTGACTTTCACAGCCACCTCTTTGAGAACCACAATGGCTTTTTTTTGTTTTGATTTGTTTATTTGCTTCACACAAAGGCTTGTTGCCTCTGTGATGGCAGTTTGATAATTCCCATTGTTGCTCCACACCTCCTTCTAGCCTGTTTGCTAGTGCTTTTCTGAGGCACTCTCCCATCTTGCAAAGTCAGCCCTCCTAAAGTCCAGTACCCTCACTTTTGTATGGCTTGACTCTGTAGCTGAGTTTAACGTGAACCACACTGTTTGATGGTCACTTGTCCCCAGAGGGCAACCCACTTCTAGATATGAGATCCTCTCACTGCCCCCGTTTGAGAGTACGAGGTCTAAGATTGCTCCCTCACGAGTGGGTTCCAAAACTAGCTGTCTAATGCCTGCCACCTGTAGGGCATCAAGAATGGCCCTGCTCTTGGATGTGGCTGCAGCAAATGTGCTCCAGTTAACATCTGGCATATTCAGGTCTCCATCAACAGTACCTCCCTTTCTCTGCCATTCTAAGAATGCCTTCTATCATATCCTTGTCCATTCCTTCCCCTGACATGGGGTCTGTACACAACCCCTGTGCAGATTGTGGTACCTTTCCAGTCTCCAAGGTGACCCACAGTGCCTCCTCTCCTCCCTGTTTACTTTTTGTTCAGTTGCTTTTATCCCTTCCTTTACATAGAGAGCTACTCCTCCCCTCTCCCCTGCCTGTCTCTCCTGTGGTTATGTACCCTGGTATGTTAACATCCCAGTCATGGTTCTCTGTGTACCATGTTTCTGTGACTGCTCTGATATCCAGGTCCCTCTTCCATTAAGGCCATCAGCTCAGGAGCTTGTTGCCCAGACTACGAGGCATTGGTACTCATTACCCTCCATTTCTGATGGCCTTACTCCTTTGCCCCATCCCTGTCCTTCTTGCCTTTGTCACTTTCTCCATTTACCCCAGCCCTTCTCCCTATCGACACCTCTATGTTGGTGTTTGCTGCACTTACTACCATGATTATTTGGGGGCTAGGATTTTCTTGCTCCTTTCCAGTGCCTCCCTTAGCTAGTTTAAAAGCTTGCCAATGAAGCATTTAAACCTATCACCTAGAATCCTGGTTCCCTCCCTGACAGATGCAGCCCATCATGCCAGTATAGGCTTGCATCACTCCGGGTGGTCCCCAGTCCCCAATGAAGCCAAACCCCTGGGCTCCACCAGTTTTCAACCACTGATTGAATCCCATGGTGTGGAACACCTAACCTCTCCTATGCCATAGATGGGTAGCACCTCCGAGAAGGTTACCGTGCGTGCTACTTGACCTAAGACCCTCCCCAATTCCACAAACTCTTCCTGCACTCTCTAATCCCTTTCTTAGCCAGGTCATTTGTCCCTAGGTGGACAATGACATCCAGCTCCCTTTCTGTGCAGCTGCTCGGTAATCCTGAGGATTCGCTCCTGTCCTCAAGCCATGGCCAGGCAGGCACTGCCTCCCTCTCGCTCCTCCCCAGTTCTACCTTCCTAACAATGGAGTCTCCCAACAGGGTTGTTTCCCTGCAGGGTCCCCTGCCACCCTTCTGTGGGTCTCCTTTGTGGAGGTTCCCAGCATCCTCCTTGGTCTCCACTGTGGGTGCCTCCATAGAGGAACCACACTTTGCCAGAATGGCATAGGGTGTGGAGAGAGTGCAATGGGAGGGATGTGCCTCTGTTCCACCACCTCACCCTCCCTGAGCCCACTGTGGTCCAACCGCTCCTCTTTCTTGGCAACCTCTGAAGCAAGCAGTGGCACTGGTGGTCCCTGGATGGAAGAGGAGGTCCCACAAATCCTGGCCAACTCAGCCTGGAGATGAGCAACCTCCTCCTCAGCCCAGAGAGGTGCCTGCAGATGGGGCAACACCGCTCTTCCAGAACATCTCCCGGAGACTGCTGCTCCACAGCCACTGCACTGCACCACCTCATTCATGTCTTATTTCTGGCCCCTTAACTGTTTGCAATCCTTACTCTTCCTCTGTTTTATTTTCTCTCTCTCCTTACTTTCTGCCTGTGTGCCCTTTAAGCTCCTGATTGTCCTGTTCTGAGACAAGAATATCCTATATTTCACAGTAGACCACTTACTTGCTCAGAGTCAGACCTCCAGCAGCTAGAGGGGCCAGAGCTACTCTTGCCTTCTAGGATGGTGGGTCCTTGGTGGTTCTGTGATCACTCACTTCCTGCCCCTAAACAGGAAGTTCCTGTTGGCAGACACGCTTTTTCTTAAGCGCCCAGTGAGTAACAACAGTGGCAACAGAATAAATAACAATATGTGCATAGGATGAGTTAATTGATAACAGTTGCAAATAGACTGTGATGATAAATATTGTGCACAAGCTGTTTTAAAACTGTGTATAGATTTCTGAACAGTTATAGATATATTCAACTTGCTGCACCAGCTCATGACTCTGTAGACCAGAGATCTCTGACCCAGATTACTATTCATTCTTGGGGTGTGATAAGCATGGTCCTCGGATGATCTCATTGACCTACCATTTACTGGTTCTGGAAATGTTTCCTGGATGCTTTTGGGAGCTAAATCTAGAACCACCTTCTGTAGGAAAATGAGTGCCATGAGTTTTATGTGGTTGTCCAGCGAGAGGCATGAGGCAGAGAAGAGAGGTGTGCGATGATATGTGCAGCTTGGGAGGTTGGTAAGAAATCTGCAGATTGAGTTATAGAGGACCATAACCATGAATAGCAAAGACTCAGTGATTAAGGAATATATTAACAGTCCATATTCAATCAAAGGGAATAGCAGGTTGGTGGATAGGATTTCATTGATCTTAGCTGTTAAGCAATTTTTGACTCAGTACAGTACTCCCATTTGTTGATGGAGTTTATTCATGACATATGATACATGGGGTTCAAAGGAAAGGGAGTTGTGGAGGATAAAACCTACATAATGGAATCCATTAACTATTTTGATTTGCTTGCCCATGGAGTCAGACATATTTAACGAGTCATGAAGTGGTTTGCGGGAACTGGAGAATAGCATAGTCTTTGTTTCTTTTGTGTTCAGGACCAGTTTTTTGTTGATTGAACTATTGTTCCATGGAGGAAAAGTCTGACTGTAGTGTCTGGTTTATTTAGCTCATATCAATAGCCTCATGGAAAATGATGGCATTGCTGGCATAAAGGACCATGCTATACAGAGGGCATGCAGCTGGGACTGAGTTGATGAAGACTTGAAAATAAGAAAGGCCCAAGCATTAATCCTTGGGGCCCCCCACAAGCAATTGTTCCTGGGTTAGATAAAGTGTTGTGGATTTTGGTTCTCTGCACCCAGTTACTTAAGTAACTACAGAACCAGGCTACAGACTAGGGAGAAAAATTCATTATAGATAGAAGCAGCTGCTATTCCCTAGGGCCTCATTGTGGATGCATCTTCAACCACTCTGAGATGGGCATTTGCTACTTAAACAGGAAGTACCATGGTGAGGTGTAGCCCTTGCTCTATGAAAGACTCATTTTTCTGCTAAACAAAAACTCTGATATGGTTCAGCAAAGTATTATATGTTCAACTTAGATGCATTCAAGCATTACCATTGGATACTTCAGTCTAGGTAACTTTCAGCTGGTGAAGTAGCTGCTAGGAGAACAGGTACATGCCCTGCTAATCAATGGGCTAACGTGATTAAGGTATCAGAGAAAGCAGATAGATAATATGTTAGCAATTCAGTAAGCTAATAGAAACCACAGCTAAGGGTAGCATCAAAACTGAAGACAGATAACATGTCAGCAATGAAGTAAGCAGTAAACTCAACATCCAAGGGCAGCATTAAAATAGAAAGCAAACAGGTAAAATGCCAGCAATGCAGTAAGATGTCAGTTCAGTTCCTAAGGGCAATATTAAAACAGAAAACAGACAGATAAAATGTTAGTAATGCAGTAAGCCAAACAAATCATCCTGGGTCATCAGCATCAGTACACAAAAATGTGTCCCGAGTCAAGTACTCAGATGACTTTCATGGGGTATGGGACCAACAGTGTGGCTGGCTGAATACCAACTCTAGCTAACTCCTGGCAGACTCCTTTCACTGTCTTAGCTCTCAGCCCTTCATGTGAGAAACACAGCAGAAGACCACAAGACAAGCTGCCTTTTCAAGGGAAGGTCTGAGGAGCTGGAGAGGACGGGGCTAACCATCAGGTGTAGGGGGATCGTCCACTTGAATCCTCCAGCCCAGTTCACCTCGGTATAAACAGAAAAACTAACCAAGGCGAGGAGTCCTATCCAATCTGAAACACTAACATGCTCTAAAAATGCTTGGAATCAGAGACTCAGTCACCACTTTTGAATTAATCAATTCTATTTCATTACACAACTTCAAGATATATAAAAAATTCCAGTGTTTCAGAGTCTAGTTACACCTTCTTCAGGGAATCTTGACACTAATAAATAATCCATTTTCAGTAAAATTCAAATAAATTCAGAAACCTGTATTTACACAGTTTTTTAATCAAGTTAAGACACTTAAGTAGCCCACACTTACATTTTTCAGTGTACAACTAGCATATTCCTGCTGAAATGCCCATTATAAGTCTATTTTTCAGGCTAAAAAAATATACATACATAAAATATGCATCCATTTTTTCAACTCACAAGTATGTTAGTGCCTCCAATTGTATGGGCTCCTCCCCTTAATTCATTTTTCTGTTTATACCAAGGTGAACTGGGCTGGTGGATTTGTTTCTACAGTAAGCCAACATACTATATAGAAAGAGAATAAAATAAAAGGTACATTAAGGCAGTCTTGTAAGTATGCTGTCCAGGCTGATGTTGGACCGATGTATTGAGATGAACCCATGAAATTTGCCACGGACAACGAGAAAGCAAGTAATTTATCTCTGACATTGCAGGTAGTCCCAGTGCTTCCATATGGCATTGGGGAGAGCAGGCAGATCAGAATGTAAGATTATGAGAAACAAAAAACATCTTGCCTACCTACCCACGAAGTCTTAGAGGTGGGCAAAGTGGTCAAAATTTGCTCTGCAAAGCAATTCAAGGAGTAATGAGAAATCCGCAAAGTAATCCACAACGTGAAGTGGAGTACTTTGTGTCATAATGAACGCAAAGTCTGTTGATGACAATGACTTGGCATTACTCTGTCTTCCCCCAATCACTTCTGCACTAACTTTAATGCAAAGCATATAGAAATCAATGTAGTTTGTATCACTTCACCTTGTTATTGAGTTCTAAGGTGAATTTTGCAGTGATTAATGGGATTGCAGGTCACATGGGCTCTAGATTGTTCTGCACAGCCTCAGTTCTGTGTAGTGTATGTGTAGTGGTAGATGGAGATAGTTTCCTCTCAGAGCTCTGCAATTCAAATCCTCTAAAAGCTTTTAAAAAATCCTTTTTGTCTTTTTTTTTTGCTCAAAATTTAGTACATCAATTGTAGGAAATCCTCCTGTGCTCATATCATCGAGTGTTTATTGTTTGTGTGTGGATTTTGAATGTTAATTTAGAACATTCAGTCTGTGTACTGACAGACACTTGAAGTGTGCTTTGGGGAAGGGGGTATCTGTGGTGGAGGTAGGTTAAAACTGGGAGAAAAAGGCAGTCTTCTGTTTTGGTTATATTTTTCTTGTATAACTGTGTTAATGTACACACAGTAATATTTTCAGTAATTCTTGAAATTTTTTTTGCTGATTGTTGTGGTGCAGCAATGCATAATTTCAGTTTGTTTAAAAGATTTGGTTATATTACTGAAGTTTTCAGTTTGCTACACATTACTTGTAGTGTGTGTGTGTGAGTGTGTGTGCGATGCATGCCATCAAATCAGACATATTTTATTGGGCCACAGGGTAATTGCAGCAGTGTGAACCTGCTATCCACCTCATATGCGTGATTTTGTACTGCTTTGTGGTATCTTGGTTTTGGACTGTTACTGCACTGCACCCCCCCCCCTACCATAACTGGTAAAATGTATCTTTTCCAAATTGGATTGTGACTTGTGAGCACCAGTTAAGGTGTTGTTGTGACTTTGTGTCTGCATCTCTTCTTGATTGCACAGTGCAATCTTAATCTGTCTGTGCTTTTGCATCTGTTTAGTGCCCAGTCTCCATCTGCAAGCCACAGTTGTTGTTTTTTTGGCTTCACATCCACCGTCCCAGACTGCAAGTTCAGAAATCTAAATTTGTTTAGAATTTTCTTGGTGATCCCCCAAAGTGCCTGCAAACAGACATGCAAGCAAAGCTGTTTCTGGCCATGGCACTGTTGCCAGTGGCAAGATTGTCCATGGGTGTGGTAGTATGCAGAAGTGCATAGCTGATGTCAGTAAAGGGATTTCTCCATCAATGTTTTCTACAGTGCAATCTGTAGCTTCTCTCATAGTTGGAGGAGATGATGTTGTCCCAGCTGGTGGTGTCAGTGCAGTTTCTGCTGGCAGGAGTATCGCTGCCTAAAGTTCCACTTCTGATCAGTTAACCATTTCAAAAAATATAGTTGAGTCTAAAGCTGTGACTGACAGTGTAGATGATGTCATACCCCCCATTAACATCCCCATGGTAGATGAACATGATTCTGATCCTGGCAACAATAACTCATAATGTCACATTTCTTCCAGTGCTGTTGAGGTCATGCCTTTGCCATCCAATGATTCAAAGTGTGGCACAAAAATATCGGGTGATGATGATGATGATGATGCCATGGTTGTAACATGTTCTCCACATGACAGCATCCAAGCTGAAAATGTGGATGCGGATGATGTTGATGACTATGATAATGATGTCAGTGACCCCTGTTGGGAACAGGAGAAAAAGAAAGTCAAGGTTGCTGTGTCTGCATCTGTTGGTGTTAAATACCCCGCTCCTCAAAAAAGTTGTGATTTAGCGGTTCCTGTTGATGATAATGATGATGATCCAGTAATAATCATAGGTAGTCGTGGTGGTCAGTTGGAGTCCAAGTGTGTCCAGCCTGAAAAATCATGTAGCACACACCCCCATTTCAGGGGTTAAAAAAACTGAGTCCAATAAGCAGCATCAGGGACATGTTAAAAGTAGGGGATCACAATCCCTTGTTTGGATTTTTTTGTCCAAGATGCGAATGATGAATCAGTTGCAATCTGCCAGCTTTGCCATACATGTGTGAGTCGAGGTAAAAAGGGGAGCCATATGGGCATGGGGGGGCCAGCATACACATCTTAAGAACAGGCACATGGCACTGTGGACCCAGCACCAGATGGCAGCTAATGCCACAGTGGGGCTTTCACCCTCGACACCAACCTTACTGAGCATGTTATCATCTTCCACAAGTGTAAAACCAAGTAGGAATGTCTGCAGTAGCGATGAAATAACACCAGAGGATTACTTCAGGCATGTTGAGAGGGAGGATTATGATTCAGAAATCTTGTCAGGTGGTGGTCAATG
Organism: Neoceratodus forsteri; assembly: GCA_016271365.2. Taxonomy (NCBI): domain Eukaryota; kingdom Metazoa; phylum Chordata; order Ceratodontiformes; family Ceratodontidae; genus Neoceratodus; species Neoceratodus forsteri. Next base: position 1,379,490,614 of record CM057455.1, read on the forward strand.
CAGTATGTCTAGTGCAAGTGGTACATCAACCCCTGTACATAAAACAGGTAAAATAACTTTATTTGTGGACTTGTCACCTATGCACCCCTCTTCATCACACATCCACACCCCACCTCCAGCCATTAGCAGAGCCGAGCCATTTGTCATACCCTGTGCAAAACGTCTAAGTCAGCCCATGTTGGAGAGTGTTTTTGCCTGTAACCTCCTGCCTGCCTGCAGCATATGACCTACACTCTGTAAGCCATGTGATGTGTGTGGGCTGCCTGTGAATTCTCACTCTGCCATAGAGTGGAATAAGGCAGAGTGTACAATATGAAGTCATAATTACAATGCAAAGTGGTGGAGTGAGCGCTTAAAATAGGCACACTGCAGAAGGAACACTAGCATGAAGTAGCTACTCATGACCACTTTGCAGACAGAATTTTGCTTTGCTGCATCTCTGTGAACTGAAGAGGTTAGTAAATGAGTTATCAGAAGGTGTTGCCTGTGCTTTAATGCTAGAATCCAGCTGTTGTTGTAGAGAGGTGTGCTAATGGATAGGTCACAATCAGCAGTTCAGGAATGCTAATGAGGTTCGTGGTGATCCCATTCCCATTGCTATATGTTGAGAATGAAGTCACCCAAGGAAGGAGAAGGGAATAGCTACATTCAGTGCATGCAGGTCAGACTGCCAGCTCCTCTGCTTGTCTGTTGAATGGCACAGGCCACAGATTTAAGGGTGTGCCGCTAGTAGGAGCCTGCAGGTCAGGGATGCCTAAAGAACCTGAAGGTCTGATTAACAAATATTTATATTCTGGGCTGGTGGACATGGAGGTAGCTAACAGCCTAGTCACTCTCCCTCTGCTCTTGTGCTAAGGATTTATTTCAGTCTAGTATACCAGAAATTTAGAAATATGAAGCCTTGTCTGCAACATCGGTCCACACTGACTTGAGGGGAGAAGTTCACCTGACTACTGAGTTTCAACCTCTGGAACCACACAAAGTTGACCAGCCAAATTTGTGTTACAAAGAATGGTATCAGCATATAGTTGACAGGTAGTATAACTAGTCACAGAGTTTGAGAAAGTGGAAACCTCCATGGCCCCCTTCTCCTGTCCAGCTTTGAGGCTGCTAAAATTGTCCATCTGTTGCAGCCATAAGGAAAGAGATAAGTGTTGTCAAGGTCTCTGTGGAACATCTTGAATAGCTTCAAAATGCTAGCTAATGGTCTGTTCTGTGTGCTATCTCCCCTGCAATGAAGAGGTCAGCACTTGTCCCTAAAGTGGTGCAGTGACTGGCTGGGATGGTTTCAAACCTCAGCATAATACATTAATCTGCAGCTTACTGACTTCATACATTCATTCCAAGGTTTAATGACTCACTGAACTGTGGAATGAATGTATGACTTGTGGGTTACTGTATTATACAATGGAAAGTAATTCTGCAGAACGGATCGCTACAAGAGATAAGGTTTGGAGCACAGGAACCAGGGCAGTGGTGCTGTGTGCAGAGTCAAAACATGAAGGAAGAAAATAGCACCCACTGCATGGAGAAAACAAAAGGACATCCTGAAGGCTGGTTTTCAAGTCCTTTATCTAAGTGAGTCAGGCAACAGCAACATAAATGGTAAAAGTGAACAGTGTGGTGGCAAACTGCAGGTACAACTGACAATTCATTTAGCTACTGTAATTGCTACAGTAAGTTTCCTCAGAGTAATCTGAAGGGCAATGTTAAAGGTGCTCTATATATACAATGAACAGGTGAGCACCTATCAGTACATTTAACCAATCGTGAACTCAATCTCATACAAAGGTGAATGTTTTCCTTTTAAGTCACAGTCTCACTCCATAGTTAAAACATTTGTTACAAAAATGCATTGTTGCAACTAATACAATTCAAATATGAAACCTTAGGAAAGTAATTTCTTAGGAAGTGTAAAATAATTCACTAAAAACAAATCAATCATCAGCACCTATGATTATACTAATGCTGGTGCATGAAAATAAGCAGGCTTTAACCCAGGCACTTCTGACTTTTAGTAATCATTGTCAGTATTTGAATGGGGAATGTAATTGAAGCCAGTGCTGGATGTCAAGTGATGTGATAGACAAACATCTGAACTGCATTGTTCAAAATTTAAACCCACATGTTTTTCTAACCTGTTTTTTTTTAATCATTGTTTTTTTGGGGGTGTTTTATCAGCACCTCTACATACATTCAGGTTACTTATGATGCTTCATCATATGTTCTCTCAGCATCTGTGTTTTTTTTAAGAAAGCTGGGGAAGAGATTTAAAGAAACTCATTGGCCAGAGAAAGCTATTGGATCTTTGAATTGGGGGTGAAAACATCAGGGCTTTAATGATAGCATTGATCTCTCAGCTTTCTAAAAAAATACAGATGCTTACAGACCATATGATGAAGCATCATAAGTAACCTGAATGTATATTATGTGCCAATAAAACGCCTGAAAAAAAAAAAAAAAAAAAAACAATTATTAAAAGGAAAAAGCCAGGTTAAAAATGTGGTTTAAATTTTGAGTAATGCAATTCAGATGTTTGTCAATCACATCACTTGACATCCAGCATTGTCTTCAATTACATTTCCATTTGAATATTGGACAATGATTACTAAAGTCAGAAGTGCCTGAGTAAAGCCTGATTATCTTCATGCACCAGCCAGAATAGTTATTAAATACAAGAAATATGCATTTGTATAATCATAAGGTACTGGTGACTGATTTGTTTTTAGTGAAGTTATTTTACACTTCCTAAGAAATTACTTTCCCAAGTTTTCATATTTGAATTGTATTAACTAAATTGTAACAATGCATTTTTGTAACAAATATTTTAACTATGGAGTGAGACTGAACTTTAAAAGGGAAACATTCACCTTTGAATGAGATTGAGTTCACTGATTGGTTAAATGCACTGATAGGTGCTCACCTGTTTATTGTATATACAGAGCACTTTAACATTGCCTTCAGATTACTCTGAGGAAACTTAGAAGTAGCTATGTGAAACGTCAGTTGTACCTGTGGTTTGCCACCACACTGTTCACTTGTGCCATTCATGTTGCAGTTGCCACAATTGCACTTTACATAAAGGACTTGGAAAACTAGCCTTCAGGGTTTCCTTGTGTTTTGTCCGTGCAGTGGGTGCTTTTTTCTTCCTTCAAGAACTGATCACTAACAGTGATCTGCTTGTGGAATTTCTTTCCATAGTTTAATACATTAATATTCAATGCATACATTCATTCCTCCTTTCCAAGTCAGAATTTCTGTGAAAGTTGCTGAAGAACATTCTGAAATTTTGCAGAATTGAAATTCCTACTTTTGCAGTATTTGCACCAGTGGAATTTTATTTTCGGACAGCACTATTTAACGCAAAAGTGTTTACTCTACTGTAACCATAGTGGCTTACTATAAGAGTGAGTATTACTCAGATCACATTTTGTTTCCTTAATACAACCAGAAATATGGGTTTTTCAGGAGGGTGGGGCATATGTCATTTGTATTGAACATACTGTATATTTTTACTATATTTAGTATGGTCAAACATGCATGACTGTTTTATTCAGCTTTATGTGTTTTAGAATTCTGCACAAAAAGGCTTACGGAATATGATTAATTATATCACCAACATGAAGATTCATCATAAACTTATTTGAAACTCATCATGGTTTACCACACAGTACACATCAGTAGGTTGATTCTTTAGTTAGTCATAAATTATCAGCAGTATAATTTTCTTTATACAGCAGTAATTAGTTGATTGCATATTAACTATTGGAATGAACCAATGACACCTCAGTGCAGTACTTAATTACATTATGTAAGGAGTTTACATTACTATGTTGCTGTGTTATGTAAAATAAAGAGATACACAATTTTCAGGAAGCTTGTGCTGTGTGCTGTATAATGCAACTAGCTGATGGCTTCCCTGAAATGAAGCTTAGCAAGTAGTTGTAAAGCACATACCTGCTGAACGAATATGTTATATAGTCTAATATGACCATTTTGATTTATGTGCATGTGTACTCTACGTGTTTGTTGTGGGTTGCAGGGGACAGTTGAAGACTGGGGAGTGTGATGAAAGAAACAAGTCCAAGACTATCATTTATTTTTTTTTTAATGTTATATATAGCTGGTGAGGTTCTTATGCCTACATTTGACCACACAGATATGTTACTGAATTTACAGCATGCATACAATTTATTCACCAGAGTGGGATTTTTTATTAATGTGACATGCTGTGTAAATTTGTGAAGAAGTGACTTAGTGGAGAAGGATGAACAGTCACATCAAATAGAAAAGGTAAGAAACATTCACCCGCAATGTATTCACTAGCATAACAGTTTGTTTTTTTGACAGAAGATGTTAGCTACATTACTTTGTTTTTATAAACTAGAACTTTATTGTGGTTTTCAATTCAAGATCCTGCAGTTGTCTGAAGCACAAAAAGAAGAAATGTTGGCAATGTTATATCCAGATTCCCCCCACTCCCCTCAAACACACATATACACATAAATAAGCCAGTTTTTAGGTTTATTCATACACATCACACAAAGAGGCTTTTCTTCTGTAAAGTAACGCAATCAACTTGTAAAAGCATCTGTGTTACATTGCAGAATACAACAAGACATTTCATTTAGCTTCTTATACAGTTGTGCCCAGCGGTATGTTGTTTTCTGCCACTAATGACACAGTGGTACACCAATTTGGTGCTGTGTCTCTGCACTATCATTGTGCGTCATCTCCACAGCACTGACTACATTTATTTACAGCTGTGCTGGCATATTTCAAGTAATTGCTGATCACTAGCAGAGTGTGTCATTTTCAACTGTCAAATATGCACATGCCCCAACTCCACAGTGATCCACCTGCTTTCCCTTGCAGTGTATTATTAAGTGCAGTATCTAACCTGCTTTCTCCTACAGTGTATTATCAAGAAATGTATCTATCCACCTTTACATGCACCACACAGATTCAGCCCTTGAAAGACACTTATGCCACAAGAATTTCAAATGTTTTGTCTTCTTCTGTACAGTGTTTATAAAAGGAATGCAGTCCCTGTCTTCAGAGAGTCGAGCTGCACTCTGCCTCACATGCATCTCAAAAATGCACCCCTTGAAAACCCCTTTAATTTTCTTTTACAATCTGGGATTTAAGTGAACTTTAGGAGACACTTTGGGGAATATGTGTACCTAATTTCATGCTTCTACCACAAGTAACTCAGAAGTTATACTGTACCTACTTCTATATGATGTATATAAAGAAAAAGTAGGCCTTGCCTTCAGACATTCCATCTGCACCCTGCTTTACATATACCACACAGATGCACCTCTCAAAAGTCACTTTAATGTTTTTGAGGGGAATGTAAGTGGCTGTTAGAGGACACATTGGTGAACATGTACACTGAATTCTCTGTTTATACCACAAGAAATTCAAATGCTGTACTGTCTTTTGAATGGTGTTTGTAATGGAAATGCAGTCCTTGCCTTCAGAGTCAAACTGCACATAAGTTCAGATACACCACACAGATGCAACCTTTTTAAACCACTTTAACCTTTGCTTTACAACTAGAAATTTAAATGCACTTCAGAGGACACCTTGGGGAACACGTATTCTGAATTTCATGTTTATACCTTAACAAATTCAAAAGTTATACATTCTTCTGTATGGTGCTCATAAAGGGAATGCAATCCCTGCCTTCAAACATTCCATCTGCACTTGGCTTCACATACACCACACAGATGTACCCCTCAAAAGCCACTTTGAACTTTTTGTTTAGAACCTGGGATTAAAGTGGATTTTAGGGGTACACTGGGAACATTTATACTGAGTGTCATGTTTATACCACAAGAAATTCAAAAATCATACCTTCTTCTGTATGGTGTTCCTAAAGTGAAAACAGCCCCTGCCTTCAGACAGTCTATCAGCACTCTGCTTCACCTACACCACACAGGTGACCCATTGAAAACCACTTTAACCTTTTTTTAATCCCCTTTAACCTTTTTTTAATCTGGGATTTAAGTACACTTTAGTGGACACATTGGGGAGCATGTAATCTGAATATCATGTTTATACCACAAGAAATGTAAAAGCTATACCTTCATCTGTGTGGTGTTTCTAAAGAGAATGCAATCCTTGATTTCAGACATTACATCTGTACTCGGTTTCACATACACCACACAGATGCACTACTTGAAAACTACTTTAATCTTTTTTTTTTAAACCTGGGGTTTAATTGGACTTTAGGGGACACATGTATGCCAAATTTTATTTTTATATCACAAGAAATTCAAAACGTATACCTTCTGTATGGTGTTTGTAAAGGGAATGCAGTCCCTTCCCTTAGTTGAGCAGCACTCACCTTCACATGCACCACACTGGTGCACCCCTGGAAAACAATTTTAACCTTGTATGTACAACCTGGGATTTAAGTGCATTACTTTACGACACATTAAGGAATGTGTATGCAGAATTTAATGCTTCTACCTCAAGAAATTCAAAAGTTATAGCTGCTTCTGTATGGTGCTTGTAAATGGAATGCAAGCCTTGCCATCAAACATTTGAGCAGTAGTGTTATTTATTTTTCAGCCAATCCCAGAGGTTCTGGGTGCTGTACAACATAACAAAAGTAAATAGCATATTAACATAAAATATATACAGACAATATAAAACATAATAGTGTGAACTCAGCAGGCAGGATACATTAGATACTAAAGACCAGTAGTATTAAATTAAATGAAATGCTTGTCTAAACAGGTGTGTCTTTATATCCCTTTTAAAGGTCTCTACTGAAGGAGCCTCCCACAGGGACCTGGGAAGTGAGTTCCACAGGGCCAGACCAACTACCTCAAACATGTGGTCACCTGATGGCTTAAGCCTGGCCCTGAGAACTACTAGAAGGATCCCCCAGAGAAGCAGAGAAGGAAAGCTAGGCAGCAAGTGTTCAGGAGCTCACTGAGATAACCTAGGCTCAGTCCATGTAGGTTTTGAGCTAGCCTCAAACAAATAAGCTTCACTCAGCTTCACATATGCCACCTGGATGCATCCTTCAAAACTAAATATAACTTTTTTAAAAAAACTTGGAATTAAACACTTTAGGAGACACTTTAGGGCATTTATACCAGATCTCAGGTTTATACCACAAGGAGTGCAAAAGCTAAACTATCTTCTGTACAATGTAAAGGGAATGCAGTCCCTGCAATAAAACATTTGAGCTGCAATTGGCTCATAAACACCATACACATGCACTCCTTGAAAACCACTTTAACCTTTTTTCACAACCTGGGATTAAGTGCATGTTAGGGGGCACCTGGGTGAATATGTATACAGAATGTCATGCGTCTACCACAAGAAAGTCAGAAGTCATATCAGCTTCTGTATGGTGTTCATAAAGGGAATGCAGGCCCCGCCATCAGATGTTTGAGCTGGCGATCATACATTTAAGCTGCACTCAGCATCACATAAACAACACAGATGTATCCCTTGAAAACCATTTCAACTTTACACTGAAAACATTAAGACACATAATGAAATAGTATGATAATAAATATTAGTTAATATCTTTATTTTACTTTTCTTTTTTTCTCATTACTTGTCTTCATTTTAATTTACTTTTTTTACTTAACTTTTTAGTCTATTTATTTTTGTTACTTTACTTTTCCTTATTTTCCTTATCTTTTTAGTTTACTTATGGTTGTTACTGTACTTTCCTTTTTCTACTGTGTGAGGAAGTTTCCATGGTTGGCGGGAGTTCTTATTTTATTTTTGTTTTGTTTTTGGAGCTGTACAAAGCAGCAGGATGATAACAACAGAGAACAGCACAGCCTTGAGGAGGATGAAGACTGAAGGTGAAAGCATTAGGAAGATGCAAGTGTTTCTGAAGAGCACCAGGATCTCCATCACAGATAGTGGAGTGAGGTCACACATGAAATGCCTGTCTTAGCCCTGCATGCACTATGACCTAGCATCTGCACCAGGTGCACATCTGTATAGCACAATTACTCATCTGTTTAGATACTACCCAGTATACTGTAATATTATAAAGTTACATAATTGTAGCTTAATAACCACCTGCTGTCTTTTACTTGAATTGTATTTGTCTGGTATTAATGTTCCTTCAGCAGACAGTAAAACCATGCTGCTTGTGGACAACATTCTAGCCGAGGATGATGAGACCACTGGGATGGAAATTGTTGAATGTCTGGCTGCTGAACATGGGATAGCTGCATCAGTCTGCACTGTAAAGTGGAGGCACAGCCAGATGGGATGGGCATGTGGGATGCATAGTAAAGCCACCCAAAACAGGCCATTATCATGATAAAATGTTATGTTATCACATTCAGTTTCATGTCATGAGATACCCTTTCTAATAAAGGTTGTGTCCTATGATCTGAGATAACAAACTCAAGAGACTTGAGCAGGCTATGATGTGGATTGAAAACATGTTTTTTTGGACAGGGCAACAGTGTCTTTGGAGCAGTTTGCATTGATAGCATTTTGTAAGGAGGGCAGGGACTCCATGAAGCTGAAGCAAAACACCTTCTAAATCTTCATGTTTGGGCTCCATATTGAACTGTTGGCACAGTCCACTGTGATCTTTGAGGGTTAGTGATGCTAAAGTGTAAGAAGACATAATTAAGACAGGTACTGTACTGTCTTATGTTATTAATTTGCCACTTACTTTATGCACAAAGGAACTGTGGATGGCAAATTCTCAGGAACATATCATCATGGGAGCAGTAAAGAAATACATAAGGAAGAAAGGCAGACATCAATTTTCAAGACAATGACTCTAAACACTTGCATCAGCAGCAGCCATTCCTGCTGCTGGAATTAATTGGGTCAGGATGCCACCTGAATATGTACTGTACAGAATAGAACCCACACTAAAATAAGTGTACGTCAGATAGTATGTATTTTTTTTATTTGTCACACCAGGTCTCCAGATATAAATCTGAGATGGTGTGGCATGCCATGAAAATGTTTATCAAAAAAAAGAAAAAAAAAACATGGACAAAGCAAGAACTCATTGATGCCATCAAGTTATGTTGGAAGATGTTACAAAGAAGAAACTGTAAAAAGGACGACAAAAAGAAAAGATCTGTATTACACTGAATGCATTTAAAATGCATTACTGTACATTGTAATATACAGCCACAATATGGTCAGATATTTCCAGAAATTTCGCGTAATATCTAAAAAAGATTCTGTCTGGTGGCCCATAGTGGTACTGCAGGCAGGCAAGAAGTTGCCAGATATATCACAGACATGTCAGGAAATATCTGACCTTGTCTGTGGCTGCCACTGTATTTCAATTAAAGCAGCCCCCAAATGATAACACACAGTAAACCATAATGTGTATAAAACACAGGAGTGATGCCACATTTAATTAAGTGATCCCAGGAGGAATGGGGACACTTCCAGAGCCATGGTTTCCCACAGATGTTTGATACAGGCAGTTGTGTTCTCTCCTGAGAGCCTGGATGTTGTGAAATTATACTGTCTGGCAAAAATTAGCAGCACTTTTATAAGACCTTAATGCAAGTGCTCACTGTATTACAAAAAGCAAAATTCACTTAAACATTTCCATGCACAATTTACACACTATGCAAGTAAGCATAAGCAACAAAATACAGCACATGACACATACAGTGCACTAAACATTTATTCAGACTGTGTGGTGGCCACATTTTGGTAAACCCAAACAAATGAGAGAGAAAGAGAGAGAAAGAAACATGTGCCTCAGTTGGGATTTGAACCCAGGCTGCAGAGAACACTGTTCTGGTTGAATTACCAGTTGTGCCAACAAAGTCAACTGGAAATCTTAGACTCCCAGAAGCACCTTACTCTTTCTCTCTAATGTACAACCTGGTGCCACACATATGAGTACATTTTTATACACAAGGGTGCAGAGGACACATATATAGAACCTAAACAAACAGAAGATAGAAAGAAATAAGTGCCTTAACTGGGATTTAAACCCAGGCCTCCCAGAATAACGTTCCTGTTGCACGACCATCTGTGCCAACAAGGCAACTGGAAACCTAAGATTTCCTGAAGCACCTTACTCTTTCTCTAATGCAAAACCTGGTGCTGCATAGATAAATATATTTTTATACCTGAGTGGTATGCACATATATGGAACACAGAAATGAGTGACTTAATTGGGATTTGAACCCAGGCCACGTGGAATACCATTCCAGTTGCACTACCAACTGCTTTCAGAAAAGTGAAAAATAAGAATGAACTCCACTGGATCCAATATCTTCACAAGCATTTGTTTATTACAGTAACTCCACACTGTATTGAGTGACATTTTGCAGGATGCCATTTCATCAGGCCCATCAGTGCTGACACTGTGTAATAAAAATGTCAAAAAGTGGCCTTATAATCAAAATATTCACAATAATTTCAAAACACAAACTCCACAGAAAATCTTCATTCTCCATGCAGAATCCAATTTAAATGGTATGTGTCTCTGTGGAAAACCACTCATTTAAATTGCATTTCATGTGACACTGCAGGTGGTGACTATCCAAGAAGTCATATTCCCTTTTTTCTCATATTACCAATGTTACATCCAGCATTCTGTGTTTATAATTCATAAATTCAAACTGTATCTCTTTGCATAGCAAATGATACCTCTTCAGCATTCTGTGTCTATAATTCATGCATTTAAAATGGGTCTCCATTATTGCAATCTATACCTCTCCAAATCTGCTTGTCAACTTCTCTCTGACAGCTTTTGTGTGTTTCTCATGCACTGAAATAAACATTAATTCATGAATATCCAAGGAAAAAATGCCCTTTCAAAAACGTCTAATTTCTATATGCATACACAAAAGTATTGCTTATAACTCGCTCACCTGTTACAGACTTTTTATGTCTTTCCTATAGTGCTAGCGCCACATTTGAGAAGATACTTGAATAAGACAGTGAATGAGAAGTTTCCCCTCAGTGTGCAATTTGTTACTCAGTTCCAATAATTTCTTTTGTAATTCTTTGTGCAAAGGCTAAAAACAGGCATGACTTACTTGATCCATCCAAACTGCATGGATGCAAGCCAGCTCTAGTCTTAGCAGTGACAGCTGCCCACACGTGTAGTTTTATATTGCATTGCAGTGGGGGGAACTGACATCAGAGGTAACATCATCACTCACTCCGCTGCTGAGTGCTGCCAACCTTGTCTGTGTATTACAGATGCTGGAAGTACTAAGTGGCTCAGGGGGCTAAGGTGTGATGTGGAGCCTCCAGCCATGAAAAATACTCTTCCCAGTTGGTAAGTTGCCTCCCACCTGTGGCTAGAGAAACCAACAGAAACTAATTTTGTAAATATAATTAATAAAAAAGTTTACTACAGCCCCAAAATGACTGAATTATTTCTTGAAAATGTTTTTTAAACACTGAACAGTATAAATCTGGGGAAATAGCAGTGCCAGGGATAAAGGGATAGATAGTTTATAGCCATGCAGTTTGGATGGATTGAGTAAGTCATGCCTGTGTTTACCCTTTGCACAAAGAAGATTTTTTTTCAAATGACTGGAGCCAAGTAACAAATTGTACACTGAGGGGAAACTTCTCATTCACTGTCTTATTCAGGTATCTTCCCAAACATGGATCTAGCGCTATAGGAAAGACATAAAAAGTCTGTAAGAGGTGAGCGAGTTATAAGCAGTACTTCTGTGTATGCGTATAGAAATGAGATGTTTTTGAAAGGATATTTTTCCTTGGATATTCATGAATCAATGCTTATTTTTAGTGCATTAGAAATATATAAAAGCTGTCAGAGAGAAGTTGACAAGCAGATTTGGAGATTTATAGCTTTCAATACAAGGAGGCACATTTTGAATTTGTAAATTATAGACATAGAATGTTAGAGAGGTATCATCTGCAATACAAATAGGTACAGTCTGAATTTATGAATTATACCGACAGAATGTTAGATGTAATATTGGTAATATGAGAAAAAGGGAATATGTCTTCTTGGATATCCACCACCTGCAGTTTCATATGACATGTGATGTAAATTAGTGGTTTTCCACAGAGACACATAACATTTAAATTGGATTCTGTATGGGGATTGGGGATTTTCTGTGGATTTTGTGCTTTGAAATTATTGTGAATATTTTGATTACAAGACCACTTTTTGATATTCTTATTACACAGTGTCAGCACAGATGGTCCTGATGATGTGGAATCACCACTAAAATGTCATCCCATACAGTGTGGAGTTACTATAATAAACAAATTCTTCTGAATACATTGGTTCAATGTGCTTATGTGACTTAGACACATGTGGCTGTTCGCCTCTCTATCCATGGGACATAACACCCTGTAGGGGTATGACAGTGAGGAACCTTAGAGGAGGGTTCCACCCCTATAAGTGCCATGGGAATGATTCCTTTGGCTAAAGGTAGCTTACTAAGAAGCCCACAGGAAAGAGAGATGGGCCACTAGAGGAGGGGGGAATGGTGGGGCAATGAAAAAATAATCCTGGACTAGCCAGAAGGAGTGGCCTTTTAAGAATTGATGTGGGAGTGGTTTATTGCTCCGCCCATTGAACTACAGGTGTAGCCTTTGCAATTCAATGTACTTACTCAACTTGGTATGATGTATGCTTATGCAACTTAGATATATGTGGCTGTTCACCTCTCTATCTGTGGGATATACCACACTATAGGTGTATGACAGTGAGGAACCCTAGAGGAGGGTTCCACCCATATAGGTGCCATGGGAATGATTCCCTTGGCTAAAGGTAGCTTAGTAAGAAACCCAAAAAAGAGTACCCAAAAGGGTGTCAAGCATCAAAGGAGGAGAGGAGTCTGAATGTTATTAAGGATGGGAACTGAGGTTGATAGGCATAGGACAGGAGAGGAACAGGAGACAATGAGGAATAATTAGAGGATTAGAAGCTGACATGAGGCAGGAGGGCAGGGCTTCCTAAGGAGAGAGGGCACAGCCAGGGCCACCATCTGACACCATCCAACAGTGGACCCTAACTATGGAACCTATGAAAGCACTAACCCTATCTAAATATTATGACCATCAGCACTGAGGAGAGGAAAAACTCTCTTTGAGGAGGAAACCTCTTGGTATGCAAGGCCTAGATCACCTTCTTTCCAGGATGAAGGACATTTTGGTTAGTGATGGCTCAGCTACTGCAATTTAGAGTCTAGATCGAGGAAGAGGAAAAGATTCCAATTTGGAAGAAGCCTCACCTGTACTCTTACAGGAATGATTTTGAGGGTTGTGGGTGATGTCTCTGCAACTAGACATCCAAAAGCAAAGGAGGAAAGAAATGACCACTGAGGCACTCAGCTGGCCTTCATGAGCCTATGAAATAGACCAGGCGAACCAGAGGTGGTCAGAGGAAGAATAGTGTAAAGGGTGCCTCCAAACCTGCTTGGGCAGCTATAGGGGCCCTGCTAAGGAGAACCCCACCCATTGCAGCTGGAAGTCATAAATTCTACATCCAGAGGTGTCGCCAGGATCAGGGATGACTCAAGGTCCTCCTGCAATGAAGACATTCTCACTATGGGCGAGGGAGAAGGACCCCACACTGAGCTTCGTATGCTCCAGATGCTTTCTTCGTGGGTGGAGAGTGAGACCATCAGCTACAGACTAGCCCCAAGCCATGGAGCAATGGACATGGAAGGGATATCTCCAAGTGGAGAGCAGTTTGAATCAAAGTAGCATGAGACCCATATGAGGGGTATGCTCGGATAATCGATGTGAACGAGTAGACCTAGGCAGAGATTTGATGGAGTGAAGCAGACCCCAATGTGGATCCAGAGATGGTGACTGCAAGTGGTAGCCACAGGAGTGCATGCCAACTGGGTCCATTAATAAGTCAAATTAGGAGGATTGAATTGCATGGAGGGAAATGAGAACTACTGGGAGAAGCCCACAGCCGATGGTTGGGGTATAAGTACCAGGAGTAGAACTAGGTAGAATGGTACTGTAGGTAGGAGGAACTGTGAAGTTGGTATAGGAAGGATGAGGTTCGAGATAATGGAGGCTGACATAGAGATTAGGGTGATACAAGATGAGCAATGGGGAGCAGGAGAAGGCTGATACAATGAGGGTCAGACAAATGGAGGCTTCGGTACAAGTGGAAAAGATGGTGTACGGCCTGCTACCTGGAGTTGGGGTGCCCACCATGACTTAGCAGTCCCCCCCCACCATGGGAAAAACAGAGAGCCACAAACTGGGCACCAGGACACCAAAAAGAGAATAGAATGGTAAGATAAAATAAATTGAGTGAACACTGGCCGCTGTAGCTGGCAGACAAGGAGTGAAAGCAAATACAGGTGAATGGCCAGAACAGAGGACTAGGGTAAGAAATATGCCAATGGCATGGCAAATGGAGGGCCCTAAAAGAAGGCACTGACTACAAGCCAGCCAAAGACCCCAGCTGAGGAGCCAAGGAAATGGAGACATGAGGGATTAATAGAAGGAGGGCGCTGGTTATATGCTAGGTAGGAAGACACCAAACAGCTGAGTAAACTAGTGAGAAAAAATAAAGAGCTGAGTAGGAGCAGCTGAGGTGAGGCTGATATGTGATGAGAAAAGAAGCGGCTGGTAATTACAGGTAATGAAGGTGCTGAGCAAAGTAGAACAGAGCAAGGAAAGAGACGAAGGCCTTAATACCATGGCTGCCACTCCCTTCTACCACACTGGAGAACACTAGGAGACAATAATAAATGAGAAACATAGGACTAGTTATCTATGCAAGTAGGTAAAGAGTTGTGGCAGAGTATTAACCCCAAAAGGTAGAGCCAAGAGCGAAGGCAGGCCCGGAGCATCAGCAAGCAGACCAGGAACAGCATCACATGGAAAGGGAAGAGGAACAGACTATAAAGCAAGAGCAAGTCCCCAGCAACAGTCCAAGGCACATGAGCAAAGCAGTGGTACAGCAACCAGACTGCGCTACAGAGCATGGGGGAGAACCTTGTAGAAGGTGAACAAACGAAAGCGGGAGAGAGGACTGAGCGGCAGTAGTGAGCGGTAGGGACAAAGGATGGAAGGGGGTGAGGGGCAGGCCACAGAAGCGGTGAACTGGAGGGCGAAGCACGGTGGTCACTGCTGCCTGAAGGGGAGATTAAACCCAGCAGGAGTCAGGGAAAGCACTGGCCCCAACAAAGAACAGCATGGGGAAACGGCCAAAAGGCAGGGGAGAAGAATGGGATGAGTGACAAATATGCTACAAAATGAGCAAGGTATGGAGGAATCCAGCGGCCAGAGGCAACTGCAGGAATACAGGGAGACACAGCAGGAACAGGAAGTGAGGAAGAGAGGTGCCTCTGGCTGCAAATAAAAAATTATCCTGGACTAGCCAGAAAAAGCTGCCTTTTAAGGCCTCAGGAGGCAGTGGTTTGTTGCTCTATCCATTGAACTACAGGTGTAGCCTTGTAAATCCAGTGGAGATCACCCTTATTTTAACTTTTTCAATCAATTAGTCATTTTTGAATGGCCCACTTATTTATTAGAAAATCTTAAACTACTGGCATCCTGAACCACCATGTATTTGATTTGCACTACCAACTGCACCAGCAAGGCAACTGGAAATCTTAGACTCCCAGAATGACCATACTTTTCTCTAATGCACACCCCAGTGCTGCAGAGATAATTACATTTTTGTAGACTAAGGTGTGGTGTGCACATATCTGGAACCCAAACAGAATAGAAAAATTAATAAGTGCCTTAGCTGGGGGTTGAACCCAGGCTACCTGGAACATTGTTCTGCTTGCGATGCTACAGTATGTGCAGCTAAGGCAATTCTTTCTTTCTCAGAGACACGGGAAGGAGCTTTTATGTGATGGCTGCCAACATCCAGGGAGAGTTCTCAGGTCTGACAACCAGGATTTATTTGACAGACATCACACACAATGGCTCATAACTTTGACATTTCTGCTTTACATTAACCAGAAATTCCTGTTTCATGTTCCCCAATGTATTTAATTTAAGTCCCCTAAATACCCCTGAAGACACAAAAAATAAAAAGGAAAAGTTGTTTTCGAGGGGGATGGGCATTTATTTGGTGGCTGCAAGGATCCAGGGTGACATTAATATTGACTCACCCATCTGAAAATGTGAATGCACTGCTAGGACCAGCTACAGAAGGGAAATGAGACAGCTTCTAAGTATCAGCATCTCCGCAGCAGAGAACGAACATCACATCACCGGCTGCCATAACATGCTGTAATAACACATGATGCATGAAAAGACAGAACACAATATGATGCTGGGCACAACTGAGCAATGAACGGATTACGTGTGTGTGTTTTGATGTGAGCCTGTGTGTGTATGCATGTTTGAGGGAGATAGGGAAGGCTGGGTAAAACATCTGATCAGTTGAAATTGAAAATAAAGAGTAGTTTCTCACTTACAGAGATTACAAAGCAAGTATAAAAACATAATTAATCATTACTACTTGTTGATAGTTCAGGGTATTGGTGGGTTTGGGGGTCAAACTAAAGTGCCAGCATTTCTTCTTTTTTTTTTTTTGTTTCAGAAAGCCGCATGATAACAAACTGAACACTTTAGTGAACCTCTAGTTTATGTAAAAAGCAGTAATGTAACTTAGGTCTTTTGTAAAATCAAAATAGCAATTATGTGAGTGAACACAATGCAGTCAAACCAGAGTGGGTTCATAGACAGTGTAAAACGTTAACAATTGTACCAGTACAATAAATGAACACACAGATACTGTTTTCTTCAGTCTTTATTGAAACAGGCCTAGTGAACCTAAATTGCCAGTCGTCAGCATCACTGGTTAATTGGTATTTGTCATCGATCTTGTAACGATATGCATATGTTTCATCTATTGATTTTGCAGCATGAAGTGGGAATATAGCACCACCTTGTGTATGCAAATTACATTTAGCCAGAGAATTTGAGAAGACAGAAATTTACAGCTAATTCATAGCTGATAGTGCATTACTGCTTTACTTACTGAAGTACACGGTAATGCATTTCTGCCATGCAAATTTACAGCAATGGTGAACTTTCTTCTTGCTGCCACTGTATCTTATCAGGATAACTAGGTATTCTTGATTATCATCTTGTGTGAATAATCAAGACACCATCACTATCATGTATCCAGTTAAACTGAAATAAAATGAAAGACCAAAGTTCCTGCAATGGTTACACATTATAACACAATGTGTGTAGTCACTCTTGATTTTTTTTTATTTTGTTTTGTTTTTGCTTGCAATGTCAGTCTGCCTTGCACTATGGTAATGAATCTGGCAATTAATTTCTGTACATCTAGTGTGCTCAGAGTCTTAGTTAATTCTGAGACAGTGTAAAGATTTAAGTTTTTTTGGAATGTAATCCACTAAAGAATACTGCACTTTCTTCTTTCTTGCCTCCTCTTGCATTAAACATAACTACAGTACATGATAAAGATGAAAGCATTCATAAAAGAAGAAAGGGTCTTACTCAGTATTCATGTTTTACAGAACTGAGTACATACCAAAAACTCTCTGAGGTAGCACTTCTAACCCATGGTATCTCAGATCAATGCTCAAAGTGACAACAAAGGGATGAGCTGTGTAACAAAAAGCAATTCAAATACTGTCACACGTCTTTGTTTCATTTTACACTTGAAGTATGCAGCATAACTGAAGAACGATACAAAGTTGTTTTCAGTAGGGCCTTGTGTCTAACTAACTTCTTTGTTTGGCAGGACTGAAATATGAAGCAGAGCTGTCAAATGACTTGCTCAAGGTCACACAGCAAGTCAATGGATTTGGTATGATTTGAGCTGTGGATCACCTGATTCAGTTTCAGACTACATGGTATTCCAGTAGAAGGCAGATTTTCCCCTGAAAGAGTCAAGAAAAACTTGGTGGGTGTAGACAAAATTGAGGGGTAGAGGAAAAGTGGGGAATGATCAAGGGCAATTCTGGACATGACTGCCACTTGTGCAAGGAAGTTTGTCCAATGAACATAAGCACAAAAGACTGATATAGTTCTCAAAGGACAAAAAAAGGATCTTCAAAAGGTACAAGGTGGCTAATGGGGAGGAAGAATGGGAGGAATACCAGATCAAGCTAAAAAAAGGTGAAGGTGACTTTCAGGAAAACTAAGGCAGACACAGACCTACAGATTACTGAGGGTGCTAAGGGTTTCTATAATTAAGGATACAAGGATGCCTTGGGGATAGTTATGCTTGCTGATGGGGATGGGGATGTGGATGGAAGATGAAGAGCAGAATGCAAATATCCTAAACAATTACTTATGTTTGGTGTTCACGGTGGTTAAGGATGATGGGCCTCTAGCAGAGAGCATACGAACATGCGAGTCTGCCAGCAGAAACAGACCACCTGGTCTATCAATGTCTGCCCAAATGTACAGCTAGTCCCCTAGATTTCAAGTGCCCCAACCCTCCCCATCTGTCATTCCCATGATGACTTTAGCCCCCTCCACCCTGACCCTCCCTCATGCTCTGTCCCACACCCTCTTAAAACTTCCTACTGTCTTACATGATACCACCCCCTCTGGTAGAGCATTCCATTTAGATACCACCCTCTTCTTGAAGTAGTGCCCCCCATCTCCCTCCTAAATCTTCCACCCTTCAATCTTAGTCCATGCCCCCTTGTGTCCCTACCCTTCCTCAGTTTAAACACCCCTTCAGTGCTAACTTTGTTTATTCCCATCAAATACTTGAACATTTCAATCATATCCCCAACCCCTCCTTTCCTCCAGCTGTACATATTCAGCTTATTCAGCCTGTCCTCGTGGGCCTTGCCCTCCATCCCTGAAACATTTTGTTGCCCTCCATTGCACACCTTCCAGTAAATTAATATCCCTCTTCAGATACGGCTGCCAGTACTGACACAGTACTCAAGTGTGGCCTGATCAAAGATCTGTAGAGGGCAGGATCACCTCCTATGCCTGGATGAGAAACCCTTGTGATATAGCACAGCATCCTGCTCACCTTAGCTGCTGCTTTCCTGCATTGGGCAGAGTTGTTCATGCTCCTTGCAGGGTCAAAGCAGTCACACATGGGATACAGGAAATAGGGACTGTGTGGTTACAGATGAATGGGTGAAGAAGAAGGACTGGAGGGCCTTAGAGTAAATAAAGCAGTATAATGCAGAGGTTTAAGGCTCTGAGCTGCAATTCTGGAGACCTGGATTTGAATCCACAGCCACCACTTGCATACTGTGTGACCCTGAGCAAGTCACTAAGTCACTTAACTTCCCTGTGCTCCCAGGTTGCATCTGTAAACAAGCTTCAACTTAGTGTGCTACTCCTGGCTAAAATTTGGGGGGCACTGAGTCTGGATGGCCTACACCTGTGGGTACTTAGGAACTGGCTTCTGATCTGTGTGAACCCTTGGCCAAGTTATTTAATGGCTGTCTGGAGTTTGAACCAAGGGATCTGAGACCTGTTGATGAACTCTCTATTAGTCATTGTATAACATGGTTGTACTGTGGTATGAATACACGCATAACTTTTGTGGGTGTTAAATGTACTGCAGTGGCCTGACACTGATTCTGTCTGAGATTCCATTTTCTTTTTTTTTGAAATTGTATTTTATCCTCCTCCTCTGCCTTCTCCGACCCTTTGGCATTGTCCCGCAGACATCCCACTACCCGTGACCCAGCTCACACAATCCACGGGCCCCCATGGAGCTGCGGTTTACCCCCCGGGCGGGGACGAGGTAGGGGCCATCCCCCATAACTTACAGTTTCGTCGGCCCCGTGGACTTGCTGAGTTGGTGCGGGCAAATCACGGGCACGTCCCAGGACCCCGCTTCCTCCCGGACAAGGCAGGCTCCATTTTTCCTGTTTCCTCCTTCCCCTTAGCAGATGCAATCCCCTGACGTCATGACGCATACGTCGACATCTGCTCTGCTATTGGTGGCCATCCGACCAATCCCTGAAAGGGCATGCGCTTCCTCGAGCCTCCGCTCGGGGTCGCACAAGGGCCGGAATGTGGCCGAATCCCCTCCCCGGAGTAGGCGAGCTGTCATCGGACGCTCAAGCCTGACTCCCCCCGGCCGACCCACCAGCTACCCGAGTCCACTTCCGAACCTGGGTCGCCGGCGTGGAGCAAGGTGTGTCGTTCAACACCGAGATTCCATTTTCATTGTGGTTCAGGTTGTATTGATCAGGCTATTTTTTTCTCATGTTGTGGCTTGATCAGTACTGGTACAAAATGGATGTCGGTGCATGACTGGTAATGTATTGCATGTACTGCGGATCCACCAACCATGTTTATTCTGATTGTGGAGAGCTGTGCTGTACATGAACTCTTTGAACCTAAACCCAAGATGTGGACAAATTCTCCATCGCAACCATACTGAGGAGTGGCATAATGCTTACATACATATGTTCAAAAATTATGTACAGAACTTACACTTTTAATTTTTATGGCTTTTCTTTCCTTGTTGCCCACTGCCAGGCTGAGGTTAGCCATGAAATCTCCATGGTATACCATCAGCAGAATAGTATTCCATGGAAACAGACAATATTTCCACTGATAATAAATCTGCCAGTAGAACAGTCACTTTTCGTCATAATAAGGAGGTAATTTGCTATTTAAATTGATCGATCTGCTTTACAATGGACATGACATGGGGACACAGTGAGTTGTGTGTTGTTCAGAGGTCCACATTGCATAATGTCCATGTTTTTAAAATTCAGTATTTGGCTCACGTCATTCCGCTGAATACTATTCAACCAATTTTCACTTCTGTGAAGTACTAATCCAATGCATTTTGATGATGTCTTGATGTGTAACCAAGTGTAACCATGCCGCCAGAATATTATTCTGTGGATATTCAATAGTTTTGTAATTCAGCAGTGGAATTTTCAGTGTTTCTGTGTAATTATGTTCCATGGATCCACAAGAAGAAATCAGGGTCCTGTTTTGCAGTAAGCAACCTGAGAGTTGGTGACAGAGAGAGTTTACAGAAACGTGTTAGTTTTGCTTTGTTGTTACTGTCACTGTACAGGTAGATTATCAAACTGGCTTCTGACCCCAGTGCTGATAAGCCATCAAGCAGCACCACAGCACAAGCAGGTGGAAGCAGCACCAGATGCATTTCCTATCCCTTCTTGGCACACACTCCTTTATCAGTGCTGAGAGCTGGCATTTTAAATGAAACTTAAAACTGTTTTATTATACATGTTATGTGTTGTGTAACTTGTGGAATCCTGTTCTGTACCTCATAATCTCACGAGGTTTGTGGAGCCCTAGCAGCGCTAGGAGAGGAGTATTAGACTCAAGGGCAACTGCCCATATTAAAACTTCAACTGTTTAATATAATTTTATTTAAAACTGTTAAAAGGAGGGGTAAAATGTCCATACCACCACTGTTAGTGCTGAATTATACATTTTGGAAGCTAAAAGTAGCGAGTGAACTCCTGAAAACCGGAAGTTACTTCGGGTAGCACTCGCTATTAAACAACCTACAGCGAGCAGGCGAAACACAGGGCGAGAGCACACTTGCACACGCAAGATGCATGCTAAGACATGTATCGTGTGTCATGCGTGTCAAGGTGTCAAGAGAGTAAAGAGTGAGGCCTACATACATAAAGATCACAACATGTACGTATCGCAAAGATTGATATCTAAAAGTAGAATTTAGATAGTTTTGAGTATGGCTGACCTAATTGCACTGAAACCGAATCGGAAGTTACAACATTACAAAAGATATCAGATAAAGTCCCCAGGAGTGATGTAATTATAACCTTAGATGGAGAAACAGGTTTAAAATGTAACACCTGTCATATGTATGCATTGTTTGTTACTCTTCCCCAAACCCCTTTCTTTATATGCGATAAATGTATAAACAATAGTGTCCTGAGGGAGGATTTAGATGACTTCCACAGGAGGTTATCAGTTATTGAACACTATCAAGACAATCAAAATAAAAAGTCAACAAATGCTATCCCAACTAGTAGGGAAGATAATATAGGCATCAGTAATGGCGAGTGAGAGAAAGAAGTGTCTGGTAAAGATTGCACCTATGAAAATAGGAAGAGGAATGAGTCCTACAACAGCTGTTCAAATAGTGAGGTTGATGAATGGACTACAGTTACCATTGGCCATAAATCCAAATTCTGAAGGAGGGCTATAGACCACAATATCTGTTTATCAAATAGATTTGATACATTAATCAGAAGTAGATAAACCTGATTCTGGGGCAGAAATAGGACCCATTGAAGCCAATTATGTTGTAACTCAACAAAATGTTTCAAATGTTTCCTTGTTTGACATGGAAACTAATGGAGTAGGACACAGGTACTGGGATCCAGACATGATAGCGTGACTCTAGTAAATGGGACATTCAACAGAAAGGACTCAGCCTAACATAGAGAAAGAGAGTAAAGTAAATGTCACTGAAGGACTGGATAATGTATCCAGACAATTTTTGTTTTGGGGATTCATTCGTTAAATATACTGATAAAATTGTATGCAGATCAGACAAACAAAATATTACATGCTCTTCTTTTAGGGTGCTGGCATCAAAGACATAGATAAAATGTGTCAAGATATATTGTATAACTCAGGTCACAATCCCTGGTCATGTTACATGCAGGTACAAATGATTTAAAGAAATTGACTATTGAGGAAATCAAACAGGATTACATAAATATCAGTAAACTCTATTGAATTAAATTAGAAATATGGTTCTCTGAGATTCTTCCAGTACCCAGAGCAAATTATTACACAACATGTAAGATCAAAACAATAAATGATTGGCTAAGGAAATGGACACTAAATGAAGGTTATAAACCATCCCCATTGGGAAAAATTTCAACAATTTATCTTCACTATTTAGTTGGGATGGACTGCATTTAAGTCAACAGGGTACTTATAAACTGGGTAGAAATATCTGAAAACATTATTCTGAATAATTTAAACTAGAATATCGGGGGAATTAGCTCAATGGTAGAGCGCTAGCATCGAGAGGTAACAGGATCGATACCTGTATTCTCCAAATAATCTTTGTACTCTATCTGAATTATAACATTGTCAGAATGAGAAGGACCTGCAGAAACTTGAAGAATGGTCAAGGGTTTGGCAGTTGAAATTCAATGCAAAGAAGTGCAAGATAATGCATATGGGGCACAAAAACCCTGGCACAATATATCAGTTGGGGGTGAGGATATAGCATGCACCAAGCAGGAAAGGGATCTTGGGGTTGTCATCTCTGATGACCTCAAGGTAGGGAAACAGTGTGACAAGGCATCAGGTAAAGCAAATAGGATGCTGGGATGTATAGGCAGGGGCATCACCAGCAGGAAAGGGAGGTCATAATTCCACTATACAAGACACTTGTGAGGCCCCACCTGGAGTACAGGTGTACAGTTCTGGAGACCATACCTACATAAGGACATAGACAGGGTAGAGAAGGTTCAGAGGAGGGCAACAAAGATGGTGCATGGGTTGCATCACAAGTCCTATGAAGACAGGTTGAAGGAACTGAACATGTACTCCCTGGAGGAGAAGAGGAGAGAGGATATGATAGAGACATACAAGTATCTTACAGGGAGGAACAGGGTGCAGGAAAACACTATTTTTAAGCGAAAAAGATGTTTCAGGACTAGAGGGCATGGGATGAAGTTGGAGGAGGACGATTCAGAGGAAACATGAGAAAGAATTTCTTCACAGAACGGGTGGTGGACAAGTGGAACACCCTGCCAGAGGAAGTGGTGGAGGCTGAAGCAATCACGGATTTAAGAATGCATGGGATAGACATAAAGGAATTCTAGAGGTCAGGGTAAGGGAAATAGACTTCTAGGAAAACAAACTGAACTTATAAGCTCAAATGGCAGACTAGGTGGGCCATAGGCCTTATCTGCCGACACTGTCTATGTATCTATGTATCTATGTAATATAAGGGGGATGAGGGCTCAAAAATTAAATCGCCTTATGCCACCAAATCAAAGATACAATCAACTTTAAAAAGTAAAAGTACAAAAAAATTGAAAATTTGGCTTATTAATGCAAGAAGTTTGAATAATACCAAATTAAGTGAACTTAAAATTCGAATTAAAAAACATTAGGTGGATATTATATGTGTAACAGAGACCTGGTGGGATGAAAGTAACAATTGGTCAAACAATATACAAGGATTTCAACTGTATACCATAAATCGTAAAGGTAGGAAGGCTGGAGGAGTATGCTGCTATGTGTCAGAGTCAATATGCAGCCAGGAAATTAAACTAAATAAGTATACAGATAATTGTCCTGAAAATCTATGGCTAAGTATTGTTTTTCCCCATTTGTCTAAAATGTATTTAGGGATTTGTTATAGACCACCGAATAGTAACAACATCTTAAACAATAATCTACTGGAGGAGATCAATAAAGTTGCCAATTTGGGGGACTTTTTAATTTTAGGGGACTTTAATACCCCCGGTATTTCATGGCTTGAACATAAAGGGAGTACAGTATTTGAAAAAACATTAATTGACACTATAACCACTCAGGGATATTATCAATTGGTTGAAGCTACAACTAGGGGACTTAATATACTGGATCTGGCTATTACTAATTCTATCGGTAGGATTGGCAAAATAAACATCCTACCACATTTGGGTACCAGTGACCATAATATTGTAGAATGCACTTTTGAAACTGGTAATTACCAAACCAGTAAATGTACATTATCCTTTGATTAAAAAAAAAAACAGACTGGAACAAAATTAAAGATGTGTTTGGAAAATTAGATTGGGGGGATGCATTTTGTAAACTAGGAGTAAACTCCATGTGGAGGATTTGAGAAATAAAATTCAAACAATTATAATAAATCTTATTCCGACACGCAAAACTCATAATAGTAAGGGATTTATTCCTCACTGGTTTAATAAAGATATAAAAACAAATCAGGAGGAAAAATAAAGCATTCAAAAACTCAAAATTCATCCTACAGATACTAATCTCATTAATTATAAAAATAGCAGAGCTTGCTTAAAACTATTATTAAAAAGGTAAGATTAAATTTGAAAATAAATTAGCCACAAACAAAAATCTTAAGGCCTTTTATGCTTACATAAATAATAATAAACAACAAAGCAAAATGATTGCTTCAGTGGTAGTAAATGGGGAAACTATAATAAACAACCAAGAAATAGCTGATAGGTTTAATGAGTATTTTGTTACCACTTATCAGGTTCAAAAGGCTAAAGCAAACATTATAGGTGTAAGTAACTCAGATTCCATTTGTGTTAGTCATGAGTCTGTTAGGCTCGAATTGTCTAAAATAAAACATCCTCTTCCTCAGGACCGGACAATATTGATTCAATTGTTTGAAAAATCTTGCTGATGTATTAGTTGAGCCTCTGACATTAATATTTAATAAATCTATCTCCACTGGTGACATTCCCCTAGATTGGAGAAAGGCTATAGTTGTACCCATTCATAAAAAAGGTGATAAATCATGTTTGTTTAATTATAGACCTATCAGCTTGACCTCCTTCTGTTGCAAAATTCTGGAAGGACTGATTAAAAACAGTATTGAAAATGACATTTCAAGATTAAAACTGCAAGATATTACACAGCATGGGTTCAAAAGAGGACTCTGCTGCAATACTAATCTATTGGCCTTCTACAATTTTATTAGTGTCAATTTGGATAGAGGTAAACCTATGGACGTAATCTTTTTGGATTTGGGAAAAGCCTTTGATACCATCCCTCATTATAATTTGATAAACAAATTGATAAAACTTGGTATAAATACAACTTTAATAAGGTGGATTAGAAATTGGTTGTCTGATCGGACGAGAGAGTATGTATTAGAGGTGTGCTTTTGGAGGAAGGAGGGTGGCTAGTGGGGTTCCCCAGGAACTGCGTGCTGGGTCCATTACTGTTTGGGTTGTATATTAGTGATATGAATGATGGGGTCAAATCCCATATAATGAAATTCATCGATGATACCAAAATAGGAGGGGAAGTTACGACTGTTGGTGATTTTGAAGAACTAAGTAACAGCTTAAGCACAATAGAAAAATGGGGCAGACAAAATGGTATGAAATTCAATGAAAATAAGTGTGCAGTGATTCATTTTGGAAAAAATAACCTTAAGTATCCCTACTTTTTGAATAACAAAAAGTTAAAAAACAACAATCTAGAGAAGGATCTGGGATTTGATCAGATCCAAAACTATCATTCAACATGCATATGTCAAAAATGATATGGAAATGTAATGGTATTATTCACTCCATCAAAAAGGATTCATATCAATTAATAAAGAGTGTGTGCTTAAACTCTATAAAACCTATGTACTTCCCTTCTGGATTACGGTTCCCCTATATGGAGCCCCTTTTAAAGAAAGATATACTTAAAGTTCAAAGAGTCCAAAGACGTTTAACCAAATCCATAAAAGGATTACAGAATAAGGTATATGACGATAGATTATTGGCATTAAACCTGTATCCACTGGAACTAAGACGAACTAGGGGAGATCTATTATTTTTATATCATATATTGGAAGATGTAACACTAATGGAGCAATGTAATATAATAAGGAATTATAAAACTTTTAATTCAAGATCCCATGACAATCAAATCCTTATGAATATTACAAAAACAAGTCGACATTTAATTTTTTTTACTTTACGATCTTCTCATATATGGAATAGTCTTCCAAAACATGTGGCAGAAGCAATTACATTTAACTCCTTTAAAAAGGAGTTGGATGCACATTTGCTTTCAAATGGTAAACATTACATTAATAAATAAACCCACTAGGAGTGGGAGACAATTAAATGGGCTTTGACCTACTTTGTCTACACCTACCAAGTTACTAAGTTACCAAGTTGCATTATTGGTGGCGGTCACTAAAAAGGCCACTAAATTATTTGGGGAGAAGAGACGTGAGTACCCCAAAAGAGAGGTTATAATAAAAAAGGTCAGTGGAAATGGTAACACCCAGCACAATCAATTAAACAATTAAAGGACCACTGGGATGATCTGCAGACGGGGACTGGCACATCCTTGAGAAACTGGGTGGTGTGATCACCATAAAGAGGTCCCGAAAAAGAAAAGAGTGGCAAAGTAGTGAGAGCAGAGAGTGTTACCTTTGACTGCTTGTCTTCATACTGGTTTATATTTCTGTTCTTACAATGCTGGTGTGTGCAGCCTATCAATAATTATGCAATAAGGCATGC
This sequence comes from Neoceratodus forsteri, assembly GCA_016271365.2. Taxonomy (NCBI): domain Eukaryota; kingdom Metazoa; phylum Chordata; order Ceratodontiformes; family Ceratodontidae; genus Neoceratodus; species Neoceratodus forsteri. The sequence goes on from CM057455.1 coordinate 1,379,517,739, forward strand.
CCAGGGGCTATATTAACAGAGTCTGTTAATCATCACCTACCAGGTGTGTAATGTGGTACGAGGTGTAACCGAGTGCCATATTGCCCATTGGGAGTGATTAACTGATTTTAATGTAACTCCTGGGAGTGCCTTTTTGCTAGTTTAAAAAAGTATTCCAAATGAAAAGTGTGAAAAGCATAGTTTGGGAATGTTTTACTCATTTAGAGGGAGATTTATAATAAAATAGTTTTTCCACCAATAGTTTAAGAATGCTTGCTGGTTCAAAATCAGAATGCATCATTCCTGTCATTCAGCAGTGGTAGAGTACAGAATGCTAAGAGGAAGAATCCATGTGTCATTGTGGATCAGGCTGTACACAGACAGTGTGACAGGGATGAATGTAAGGCTGTTTTAATCCTAACAGCCAATCAGACTGCAACATTTCAGAGACCAGGTATCTCTTGGATCACGATGTGCCAGTCGCGCCATCTTCCTTCAGTGTGGAGGGTTGGAACATCACCCCGTCACAGTTGGCACCGAATGTTTTTTTTTAATTTAAAAAAAAAGTCTCTTCCAGTAGTCACTGGCAGGGAAAATCAAACACAAAATATTTAAACATATGTCTGGTTTCAGTTTCCCTGCCAGCACACAAGACCCAGTGGATCTGCCCACCTCTTCCTACCGGAAGCACTCCACAACTCCGCAACTGCTGTTCACTGGTAAGTTTCCAAAAATTAATGAAAAATACCATACTTGCTCCACATAAGTAGACATATGTGACTTCACAAATAAGTGGCTCACTGGAAGCTGGCAGACCACGGACCAGAACAGCACAGAATCCTGACTAGTCCGCTGCTGCCTGAAGGCCAATATGTTTCCTGATTTTTACAATTGCTGAGGTGAAAAGCGCATGCCAGCAATTATAAAAATAAAATATGGATGGTGTGAAACTCGATTTTACATGCACTCTCATTGTGGGATGCATTTCATTGACCCTCGGCTTTGCCTTTAGAGGTTTATGTAGCATCCCACCACCAGTGTGTGTAAAATCTTGTTACACGCACCACACCATATATTATTCTCTATATTACTTTGTATATCACATGTGTATTAGTTGTTCCTTTGTTCATTGTAGATATTTACCACAGGTTACTAAGACTGACCTGTGAAACAGAAATGTGCTTGGAAGCTGAACTGTGGTTATAATCCACCACCTCTACATCATCAACATTGTGACCTCATAATAGTGTGGCATAACACAGCAAAACAAAGTGACATCGACTGGCTGCCAGGTCAATGTCATGTTATGTCACAGTTAGTGCGCTCACAGTACTGATTGTGTAATGAGGGTGATAAAACTAGATCTGTATGCTGGACAGCCACCAAGCACACTGCTGTTCCACACAACCAGATAATAATGTTACGATCACACTTTATAATGAGCAATTGGAATATGGATAAATGAATCACTATTTAGCACTTGCAAGTGGTTAGTTTTTAAATTATGTAAAATTTTCCTAGTTGCAAGGTTACATTTTCTCAATGTATCAAAAGGGCACGTAAGTCCATCTCCTTTTGTTGTCAGTGATGATTTTTTTCCAATCAGTTTGATTACTTATCAGATAATATATTGAATCACTAAGTCCTTATCTTTGACTAATCAAAGCATTCTGTTTTTTGTCAACAGCAGAGTGTCAAGAACAGAGAGGGACACCAACTATAGAAAAGACCAGGACTGGCCAGGCCCAGGATGCTTCCAAAGGTGATGCAGGAGAGCAGTCCTGATCTGTTCAGAGGAACAACCTGGTATGACATTATTTCTGTATGATATACTACTACCTGCCTGGTTGTCATTTCTGGCTGTAGAAACATTAAGAATGTATCCGCATAAGCCTGCCCACTGGCACAATGGTGGTCACTACCGTTGGCAGCCCTGCACACAAGGTTGGGAGTGACCATGGGAAATGGAAGGTTGGCTAGGGAAAGGGTTATGCCATGGGATTGGTGGATAGGGGTAACATATGACCACCCCCCCCTGCCAAGGAGGTAACAGTTTCCCAAAAGACATTTTCCATCCCTATGCAAAGTGATCTCTGTATCTGTAACTAGTGCATATTTTGTGGGTGCTGCCATGCACTTAAACTGAGCACACCTAACAAGTGGCATGTGTTAAAACCCATAGGAGTTTCTCCCCTCTTGTAACCAGTTTGATCCCTTTTAAACCATGAATGAGGGTTAGCACATTCTAGCCACAGTAAGACTCTGTTCCATTAACTTAGCAATAATGCACTCCCAGGAGTTAGATTAACAGTAAGTTAATCACACCCAATGGGCAATATGTCACTTGGCCATGCCTCATACAACATTACACCCAAGGTGGTGATTTAAGCAATATACAACAACAGGTGTGGGTATTGGTGGGATGTACCATGACTGGTGTAGTTTGGTGAGGAACCAGGCTGAGTAAGTAAACTACACCAGAAGTGGTAAATCCCAACATATATCCACACCTGGAGTAGTATATTGCAAATATACAATTTTTTCTCATTTTAAATATATTTTTTTTATTTATTGTTGCGATGGAAAAAAAATAGTTCCCTGTTGATAGCCAGACTGCAGTAGCTTGAGAGGCAACATCAAGTCTGTCCTCTCCCATAACAGGATAGCTGGCACTAAATCTGAGGATTTTTTTTTTGTTAGTAAGGGACTGCACTAAGCAAAATCAGTATGCACCGACTGTTGACAGCATTGAGGATTAATTATTTTTTTTTCTCCCCGATGATGTGACACTTTTGTCTGCAATGTGTAGTGAGGAGTGGCAAGTTGGCTATGTCAGAATGGACTAGTCAGTGCCATACCTAACAGTCTGTTTCCGGGTGCCTTCGCTGTTGAAGTGCTATTTGTTATATAATTCTGACTTGAAGGAGTTTATTATTTTTGAAGTGGGGGCATCAACGATTTATTTACTGTGCAGGACCATTGCTTGAGTTTGCAAGCTGTAATGATTTTGGGAACATCTGAACAGAGCAGAGCCGATGGTAGAAAATGAAAAGTGGAAAAGATAAGCTGTGAGGAAGTGGTTACAGGATGTAGCTGAAAAAAAAAGACTGTTTTGATCCCAGTATGGGTTTGGCACTGTTTCCTCTCCTTTCTTGGAAGGATGTACAGAACCCGATGTTCAAGGGTTCAGAGCATGAATGACTGGTACTGTTTACTGCGGAGTTCTGCATCTCGCTGTCCCTTGCCATCTTTGTGAGATCTAGCTTTGTGGTGCTCTGATTTTAGAGGGAGTTTCTGACACAGCAGACTGGTAGTTGGCACCTTTTCCCACTGATATATTGCAGGATTTACAGCGGAGAAAAGGTGCCAGTCAGCCAATCAGAATGCAGGATTATTTGTGCCATTGTATAATAACAGACTGTTAATCTAACCCCCATCATGCCTTATTGCTTAAGTAACACACCTTCCTTGTGGGATGATGTCACTCAGGGTTGCACCTTGTGCCTCACAATGCACCTTGGGCGTGCTGTAATGACTAGTATACCCATGGACTGGTGTGGGTTATTACATAATTTCTAGTGTACACTGCAGTCATGGTCACCTGATGGAGGACTCAAAACAAGAGATATTAAAATGAGTGGCATTCTAATAATGATACTTCCTCTTGATGGTGGACAGTATAATGGTATTTCATTTTATTAATTAACTTACAGCACCTACTCAAAAAACCCTCATCTGGAGGGCAGCCAAGCAGCTGAAGAAAACTGAGGCTGCCTTCAAAAGCCATGCAGAGGTAGAGGAAGAGCAGCAGCAGTCGGAGGAAGCAGGTGGTGTTGGGGCCTCTACAAAACCTCCAGGAAGCAGGCAGCATGCATGGGAGACAATAGAGAAGAATAAAATCCTTGGACAGACACATGTAGTGGGTGGAGACGGAGGTGCAGGAAATAATGCAAATGCAAATAGAAAGGCAAAAACAAATGCTCAATGAGTCATTTGTTTTGGCAAATGGGTAAGGCCCACTAGGCACAAGTGCCTGTTTTTAGGGGCAACCTGAGGGCACTGGGGAGGTTAAACGACTTGCTTAGAGTTACACAGCATGCAAGTGGAGGTGTGGGATTCAAATCCAGATCTACTGAATCTACAATGCTCATTCACAGCTCATTACTCTAACCTCTAGGCTACACTGCCAGCCCTGAATCGTAAATTGGATACCCTGCTAGGCAAGGTTATGCCTGCATGTAGTGCACCTGCCCCCCCCCGCCACCAGCAACAGAGACCAAATAAGTTGGAATAACTTAATAAATGACAATTTGTAAGTAGTTTAAGTTTCCTATTTTTTATTTTTATAATGTTGCTACTGTTAATGTTCTTACATACAGTTTTTGTCCCTGTTGTTAATTTGTTGGTCAAATTAATTTTTTGTAGTATTTGACCCGTAAAAAGAGAGAGTCAGCATCCTACATGGACAAATATCCTGGTTTAACAATTTCTCTTTCCCTTTCCGACACCAGGATGTCCACTTCTGGTGTCAGATGAGCCCCCAAACCCATCTATAACCCTTGCCAACATCGGGTGCCCAGTCTATGTGTCAGCATCCCCCACTATTGTGAAACACTAGAGCCCACGCCAGTGTGTCTAAATTAATTTTTCCCTATAAATGAAGAAAACCGCTCCTTGCAGTCTTTTTATTAACCTGTAAAAAGAAAATTGTCCTATTGTTTCTCCTCCCTTCCCCACCCCCACCCTCCCACTGTGTATCCACCTCCCTGTGCCCCCTTACCCCATATTTACCTTCAGAGGTTGAGCGCTGTCATCTGCTGTGGACCAGAACATGTCTGCACTCTTAAAAGCTGTACCGCAAAATGAAGAAATCAAAGGTAAGCTGTATAATGGGACTTAATGGGGGGGAGGGTTCAATGTAGGTTGATATCTTAGACATTTTTAGGAATTTTGGCCCTAAATTTTCAATGTCCAGTGCTTGGGACCCCATCTCATGAACACTGTCTTTTAATTCTCAGTCCAGAAAGGTGATTTTGTGGTCACTGCATGGCATCACCTTTCAGGTGCCACTGTTCATGAAGTGGGGCCCCAAAAGCCCTGTTGCAAATTTGGTGAAAAAATTCCAAAAATGACTGTGTATGAGCGATGCATTACACAGTTCCTACTCATGCTTGTAACTTCACCAGTTTTAATATTTTCACTCCAGATTTTCAACATTGCCATTTTTTTCACACCTCCTTATGAACAGTACAGCAGTCATTTTTCACATCCTGACCAAAATGTGTTTTCGCACCTGTGGGGCAGAATATCACAGTTGCTGTGCTAAATCAACTTTTAGGACGGAATAACAAAATCACAGTGCCATTATTCATGAGGGGAGGTCCCAAAAAGCCCATGTTAAAAATCTGGTGAAAATATTCCAAAACATGACCATGTTACGGGTGTGTGTTGTGCAGTTTCTACGCACGCTCATAACTTTGTCAATTTTTTATATTTTCACTCTAGATTTTCAACGTTGCCATTTTTTTACATGTCCTCATGAACAGTACAGCTGTCATTTTTCACATCCTAGCTGAAATCTGTTTTCGTACCTGTGGCACCAAATGGCACAGTCATTGCACGAGATCACCTTTTGGGATTGAATAACAAAATGATAGTGCCATTGTTCATGAGGTGGGGTCCTAAAAAGCCCATGCTGGAAATTTGGAGTGAAAATGCTAACAAACACCTTGGGCATTAGGGTTTCCAACCTAATGCCCCACCCCCACCCTGTAGTGACTGACAGGCATTGGGCATGTGCCTTGGGATTGCTGTCCATAATGCTCTCACCATTCCAGCACCACTCCCACCCTGCAGCCAATGATAGATATCAGGGTATGCCTTGGAGTCTTTGGCTAACGTTCACCCCATTCTCCTATACTGCACCCATCTCAGCTTATTTCATTATAGAAGGGGTGAGAATTAGGTTCAAAGACCCCAAGGCACACCATGATGCCTGTTAGATCTGGCAGTGTGGGGTTAAGGACATGAGTGTTATCACCAATGACTGAAAGGGACACCCCAATGCCTGTCTATCTCTGCAGGGTGGGGTGGGGGTAGATGTTAGGTTGGAAAGCCTAATGCCTGTTAAAGAAGTAAATCAGGAGGGATGGTTGACATCACCTACCTTGATTTCAGCAACGCCTCAACAATGTCCAACATAGAAGGCTGATTAACAAGATGTGTAGTTTGGCCACAGGGCACAAGCTGATAAGCTGGGTTAGAAACTGGTTTATGGACAGGAGGCAGAGGATGGTGGTAATGGGATCCAATAAGGGATAGGTGAGTGACCAGCAGGTACCTCAGGGATCAGTGTCCTCGACAATGTCCAACATAGAAGACTGATTAACAAGATGTGTAGTCTGGCCACAGGGCACAAGCTGATAAGCTGGGTTAGAAACTGGCTGATGGACAGGAGGCAGAGGGTGGTGGTAATGGGATCCAATCTGGGGATAGGTGAGTGACCAGCAAGGTACCTTAGGGATCAGTCCTGGAACCAGTCCTGTTCAATGTCTTCATTACAGACATTGCGGAAGGGCTAGAAGGAAAGGTCTGTCTGCCTGTTTTCAGATGACACCAACATCTGTAACAGAGTGAATACTGCAGAAGAGGTGGAGAAAATGAGCAAGGAAATGGAGAGGCTTGAAAAATGGTCTGAGGGTGGCAACTGAAGTTCAATGCAAAGAATCACAAATAATGCACCTGATAAGAGGAAACTTGGGAGAGTTACAGGATGGGGGTGCTGACGATCACCAAGGAAGACAGGGATCTAGGAGGTATCAGTTCTGATGACCTAAAGATGTCAAAGCAGAACACAAATGTTGCAAGTATGGCCAGTGGCATGCTGGAGTGCATAGGCAGATGTTTCACTAGCAGAAGGCGTGAGGTGGTGATGCCACTGTATAATGCATTAGTGAGGCCTTGCCTACAGTACTGTGTGCAATTCTGAGGCTGCAAGTGCACAAGGACATTGACAGGGTGGAGGCAGTCCACAGAAAGGCAACCAAGATAATATATGGCTTGCAACACAGAACATATTAGGAGAGAGTAAAAGGACCTCAATATGTACTTACTGGAGAAAAGGAGGGAGTGGGGGAACATGATAGACACATTCAAGTACTTCAAGGACATAAACAAAATGCTGCAGACAGCTTCTAATGCATCAAATTTTCGGCATTGACAAATGCTTGTTTTTTATCCTGAAAAAAAGAAAACCATCCACCATTGTCCACTGTGTAACTCCACCCCTAACAGTATACAGACACTGGGGTAACAAATCCCTTCCGCAACTGTCCATCCACTGTTGTCTGCTATGTAACCTCCCCAAAACAGTATATAGACACTGGGGTGCCCAATCCCCAGTGTCCTCATCAGTCCATCCATCCATTGTTGTCCGCTGTGTAACCCCCAAACAGTATACAGATACTGGGTGTGCCCAATCCCCCAGTGTCTTCATCTGTTCAGCAAACTCCCTGAAAACAGAAAACTGTCCTTCATAATTTTTTCCTGTAAAAGAATACCATCCACCATTGTCCGTTGTGCTATTACCCAACCCCACCCTCCCAACCAGGACCCACCACCCCCACCTACCCCATACTTACCCACTGGAGGTCTGTCACCATAATCTTCTTTGGACTGCATGCACATCTTCACTCTTCAAACACCCAATCACGAACTGAGGTAAGCACTTCAACGTATTTCAATGGGGTTTCGCATTAATGTATTTCAATGTGGTTTTACAACTTAGTGGCATAACTTGGCCATTTTTAAATATTTTTATCCCATTTTCATCATATGTTTTCTGGGACCTCAACTCACAAACAACTTCACTGAAACAATTTTCAAACATCCCTCCCCCATGACACCAGTGCACATGATGAAAATTCGGCATTGACAAATGCTTGTTTCTTGTTATTAGGTGATTAGATTAATAGATTACATTCCTGAATCAGGAAGTGTTTCCTCTGTCTGTCTCCTCTCTCTCTCCTCTCTCTCTCCCCCCACAGATAGAATCTGTGCTCTGGTGTAATGCAGGAGTGTAGCTAGGAACACAATGTTGGTACACCATTTTGAACACCATGACAAATGTTTGTTGCCCCTACCCTCTTTGTTGACCCAGTTGTTTGTTTTCAGTATCCACAACCTGCTTGTTTCCTTCAGTTGTACCCAGTTTGTTGCCCTAGATGTAACTGGTTTAATGTTCTACAGTTGTATACACCAATGCTTTTGTTAAGCATGGGATAAAATACGCATTATCCAGTTGTATGCACTTACAGCGATTTGCTTTGTAGAGCACCAACAATCATATTATAACATCAGAATGTGGCACACATAGTGTGTTTGGGTTCAAGCAAAATATTGTGCCTCAAAATAAACTACTGCACCATGGCTTATATCTTACATTGTGTATGTACTGCCTACACCCTTGGTATAATGCATTATGTGGGAAATGGATCTAAAAGGTTGTCCACACTGTCCTTAGCTGCAAACACCTTGTATGTGTCTGTGTATGAAACTATCAGACACTGTGGGTACAATGTTTTATGAGGTGCAGCTGAGGAACAAAATATATATATTTTTGGTTTGGAAAGAATTTATGATGAAAGTGTTTAATCTGCTAATTATTCCCTGAAAGCCAGAAAAATCAATTTAAGGGAGGCCATCAGAAGACATTAACGAAACTGTAAGGGTGTAAATAAAAAGCCATGAACTGTGGTGTACATTTTAAGAAATCATGACCTCTATTAAGCAATTGTCTGTTACTTTAAAACATTTCTTTTACCCGGCCCGGTGGTGCTGAGGGCTGAGACGCTGGATGCCTTACCTTGTGCTATGCTGGCTACCCGTGTTCTGGAGTGAGCATGGGCCACTGGGAGTTATCAGGGAAGGAGAAGGATTGAGCATTCATTGGACTGCTCTCCCTCTCTGGGGAGGGGAGAGTCCTCCATAGTCGGTGCCCGTTCACCCCCTGGTGGAGGCTGGGGGACAGGGCACTGCACTGTAGCATGGGGAGGATCTGGGGCAGATGCCTGGAGGACACGTATGTGAATGAGTGTGCAGTTCCCTCCACCGGCATCATTGTATGTTCCTGACTTCAGGGAGAAAAATTGAAAAAAGAGGAGTACAGCCAGGTCAAGTGGATTGATGGCCATCCGATGATCACCAGCTCTGGGGTGCAGCCTGAAATCTGGATCTGATGGGGTGGGTGAGTTAGGGGATCCCCATCACCCCACTGTGGGGAGTAAGCTGCAGGGGATAGGTGAAGAGCCCTGAAGGAGTGTGGATGAGTGGATGGTGGCTGGAGTCCGAGGGTTGCCAGGCAGACCTGGTATGTCAGCAGAAAAATTAGTAGCAAAAAAAAAATATATTTCTTTAAAACTTGCATTTATATATGTGTTTGTATATATATATATATATATATATATATCTATATGTGTGTGTGTATGTGTGTGTGTGTGTATATATATATATATATATATATATATATATATTCATAGCAAAAAACTCTTATTTAATGCATCAGTTAAGGTTGCTCCACAGCGACAAAAGTGAGGATGGATGCCTTACCTTGCGCTATGCCAGCTACCCGTGTTCTGGATGAACATGGGCCACTGGGAGTCATCAGGGAAGGAAAAGGATTGGCGTTCATTGGACTGCTTTCCTTCTCTGGGAGAGTCTTCCATAGTCGGTGCCTGTTCACCCCTGGTGAAGGCTGGGGACAGGGCACTGCACTGTAGAATGGGGAGGAGCTGGGGCAGATACCTGGAGGAGCGTATGTGGATAAGTGTGCAGTTCCCTCCACCAGCATCATTGCATGTCCCTGGCTTCAGGAGAAAAATCGAAAAGAGGAGTGCAGCCAGGTCAAGTGGATTGATGGCCATCCGATGATCACCAGCTCTGGGGGCACAGCCTGAAATCTGGATCTGATGGGGTGGGTGAGTTGGGGATCCCCATCACCCCACTGTGGGGGTAAGCTTCAGGGGATAGGTGAAGAGCCCCAAGGAGTGTGGATGAGTGGACGGTGGCCAGAGTCCCGAGGGTTGCCAGGACACAAGGGGTGCAGACCTGGTATGTCAGCAGAAAAAAGAAATAGCAAAAAAAAAAAATATTTCTTTAAAAACTTACATTTATATATGTGTTTGTGTGTATATATATATATGTGTGTGTGTGTGTGTGTGTGTGTGTGTGTGTGTATGTGTACAGCATATATATATATATATATATATATATTTATATATATATATGTATATTCATGGCAAAAAAACTCTGTTTAATGCATCAGTTAGGGTTGCTCCACAGTGACAAAAGTGAGGAAATTCAATGTTAGGGTTGAAAACCCTAACTCCTCATTCACCCCCCCAGCACCACACACACACACATATGCAAGTAGGGGGAGGACCAAGGCAACACAACCAATCACAGACAACCAGCAGCAGGTGACAGAAATAAAATACAACTGTCTAAATGTAGTATAACACATCCCCACCCACCTGACCAGGTACTGCATGCTCAGTGGAGATCCACAGCAAAACTGAGGCCATGTACACCAAAAGTACACATCCCTGATTGTGGGTGCACACAACGTACCACACTTACGAGTTGCATGGCCTTACCTAGCGACGCAGTACAGGCCAACAGATATTATACTGCAATGTGACTGGACATCAAAATTATAGCTCTCTGATTGCAGCTGTGTACAGGTTTGTTTACTAGGACTATACAAAACAAACTCAAGTATGTAAATGTGGTAAAAGACACTTCCACTATCAAGAAACAATAAATGTTGTGTTTCTGTTTTTGACATCCGTAGTAGTAGGTTTTCTGTGTCTCTTTACTCAAGATGCATTATTTGATCTGGAGGTATGGAGACTGCTAAACCTTGTACAAGGTTGTACAACTCCCAATGGTGGTGACAGATATACACTTTCTGTGATATAGGTGTACTCTCAATGTCCATGGAGTAACTGTGACGGTATTTCTGTACTCAAAATGTAGTGACTGGTGTGTCTGTCATGGTGTTTAATTATGTGGGTGATGTAAAACTACCTATTTAAATGTAAAATGAGTGTTCCCATAGCTCTCTACTAGGGACACAGCAGGTGTCTGAGAAGGATAAAATAGCCTGTGTGATGTCACATAAATCCAAATAGTGATCGTTAAATATCTTACCAATGAGTGAGGTGCACCATTTATCTGCATACCATCCCTTTTTGCTGTTAGTCTACACTCAGGATGTATTATGTGGTTTGGGGTTTGGCGGTCCATAACGTGGCTGGTGCCATACTTGTGATAACTGTGCTAACTGGACAACACCAGTAATCAGGGAGCTGAACTCTACACATAAATAAAGTTTTTCTTCATATAGCTTTGCATTCACAATGGGCCAGGCCTACTAGCACGGAGGGGTCACTTTCTGCCTCACAATGTTCACTCGTCAGTGTGCAAATGTATCAAGCGTGCAATCACAAAACAACAGTGTATATGAGACATGGGCTCATTTGAATTGACTTACTTCAACAGGCATGGACTAATTGTTCTCAGTGGGTGGGGTATACTATTGCAAAGTGCCTCAACTGAATAACAGTGACAAGCTCTATATTTCTGAAAAACAAACATACATACCATTCATGTCCAAGTCCTTAGTTTTTCTGTGGCTCTGTACTTGGGGAACACAGGTTCATGCCTGTTGTGGTGCCGTGCATCACTAAATTAGGCCATGCAACTCATAAGTGTGGTACGTTGTGTGCACCCACAATCAGGGCTATGTACTTTTGGTGTACGTGGCCTCAGTTTTGCTGTGGATCTCCATTGAGCATGCAGTACCTGGTCAGGTGGGTGGGGATGTGTTGTACTACATTTAGACAGTTGTATTTTATTTCTGTCACCTGCTGCTGGCTGTCTGTGATTGGTCATGTTGCCTTGGTCCTCCCCCCTACTTGCATATGTGTGTGTGTGTGTGTGTGTGTGTGTGGTGTGTGTGGCAATGGGGGGGGGAATGAATGCAGAGTTAGGGTTTTCAACCCTAACACCAAATTTTCTTGCTTTTGTCGCTGTGGAGCAACCCTAACTGATGCATTAAACAGAGATTTTTTGCCATGAATTTCCTTTCTTTTTTAGAATGAGAAGTAGTAATGGTACCTGCAATGCCGTAGTGGCAGCACCAGACTCGCATAGCTAAATACACACATATGCAAGACCGCAGAAAGTCATCTACAGAATTGTCTGTTACGAATAGTGAGATGACATCCACCTCAAGTATATGCATTTGATTTTTCAATAACTGTTGATATGAGCTGTGAGTTAGTTTGTGTAGTAGTTAGAAGTTGTATCTCCATGTTCAAATCATCTCCTGACAGGACATGATGAAACTGAACACACCTCGAGCAACAGTATCAAGCACGGTCAAAATTCTATTTACATAAAAAATGTGTCCCTGCTTTTTTGTTGTGCTCGATTTACCATACCTATGCCACATGACACATTATAACCTGGTGTTGCTCACAAAAGTATCATGCTGGACGTGCTATTACCATAGTGATTTAATATTGAAATCTGGCAATGTGTTTCTGAAAATATACACATGTGACTGTGTATACCTTTCATGGTCTTTTCTGTAAGATTAGTAGACATACAGAGTTAAACAGACTCAGTGGATAACTATGTAGTTTTGTCATAGTGCTTAAGAGAAACAGTACTAACATTCCAGCTTAACAGCTTAGCAGTGTGGTGCCTTGTTTCACTCACATCGTCAAAAATGGCATGAAGCTGTGTAAGCGGCTTACTGCATTGAGTTGTCTTGCAGTAGCAATTGCTATGACATACACAAAAATTTGTTCTATTAGGTATACAGACATCATGCTTCTGAAAACATAATATTTGTCTGTCACACTGTGAAAACCTCTACATAAGTATCGCTTTTGTTGTGGTGCAGTTAGCATTGATATTGTGAACAGACAATTATTTGGCAGAAATCTGTACAAAAAAGGGCCAGTGGTCCCAAAAGGTGATACATATGCATTTGGATCTGTATGAACTTGTACATTAGTATTTAAGTGTCAAATTTTGTTACACTAAAGATTTCCATGAAACACAAGAAAAGCATGTGGTACAACTGTGGCTGTGACGCACTTATAAAATGGGCAAAGGATTTCAAGCAATCTGATTGGTTGTTAGCTGTGTATTAGATGTGTCTAATGCACAGCTAAAACTAGAACCCCATTTAGAATACACAGGCCCATTTATAAGTGCAATAAGCCATTCGGGGATGTGCATTAGACAGTTCTAATGCCGCGACTAGAGACTAGATGCACTAGGCCTGTGGCCTCGCCTACCTCACGCCCCCTAGCCATGTATTAGAATTGTCTAATGAACACCCCATCATGTCTTATTGCTTACTTGTACTCACACCAGATCATGTATGTGTGTTGACACATTATGAACCTGTGGGTAACTGTTTATGTAACTATTACATCACATTTATCATGCTATTGTGTGAAACATAGAATCATGTTATAGGAGTATGGTTCTACAAGAATCAAACTTCCACCACCTCAGCATTCTGCATTTAATAGTGTGTCACAAAGTACATAGTTGTTATTGATTTTGTTCCTCTTTCACTTATCAGAGGAATGTCACAGAGGAACATGTCTGTCAGTGCTACACACTTGTAAGAGTACCGTTCAGAACACATTATTCATGTGCATCTACAATAGTACCAACATGTATGAGGGCCAGTCCACAGTAATAGGGGACATGTGGGGACATGACTGTGGAAAACATTTTTTATAATTTCTTTCTTCTTTCACCATCAATATATTATCCTTAAGAGCCTTTACTTAAACTGTAAACAGGAAGATAATATCAGATGTGGTTTTCCCGGTACAGTCCCCAATGTTTGGAAACAGTAACCATGTAACGTATGTAACAGGGACAGAAAATATGCAAAATGAAAAAAAAATTATGTGTGAATATTTTTGGTTTCTACATGAATTGGCAGTACCTCACTTCATTTAGTTAATTCACTAAGCAACATAACATATATACATGCAGTTGCATGTGACGACCACCAATCTAATGCATAGTGCAATTCTATGGGGTGAAGGAATTTCAAAGTTTTCCTTACCCAGAATTCCTGGGTATTAATAGATTAAAATGCATTTGTGTGTAAATGGGAATAAGAGTAGCTAACGTTTAAAACTTTTTTTGATTATTTTACAAATTAACCCAACCCCACAAAAACAGTGAAACAGCAGTGTATGAATGTATGTAACAGGACAGAGAAAAATCCAGAAAGTGCAAGTTGCCTCTGAAAATATTGTGGAAAACATAAAATTAGGCTACTGAAGTCCTTTATTTTTTCCAATTAATATTTGTACTGTTTAAGGTCATATTATTAATGAATTAATTAGAGGAAAATGTATAATATTGCATACCACCACCACATAGGAAGTTCATCATACAACAGATCAACACCATTAATAAATAAAATAGTAGATACACACCATAAATTTCTACTAAAACCTTAGCAAAACTCTAAACTATACACAAACCACACTAAACACACTATATACATTGATTACTACAGCCTCAGTCACATCAGTAAACGTTCATACTGCCCAATTGCTTTACAGCTTCATTATTTTAAAGGCTTTGTTGACAGTTTCTATGCCTTATACCACATAAGGCCCATCTCCCACAATGACCAGTGGTCCACATATTATATAGTTTACATCTTCTTTGTCAATATTCTGCAGTACTCCTCATGCAGACCCACCAGGGCCATAAATAAAACAGACCAGGGACCTGGAAGACCACGGGTGATGGCGTAGATGAATCCACCAGACGAGAACATGGGTGGTGGCCTATAGTAACATAATTGGACAGGTGTGTGTAGTACTTCTCATGTAGACCCACCAGGGCCCTAAAGAAAATGGACCAGGGACCTGGAAGTCCACGGGTGATGGTGTAGCTAAATGAACCAGATGAGAAGATGGGAGCTGGCCAACAGTGACATACTCGGGCAGGTGCATACAGTACTCCTCATGCAGACCTAACAGATCCCTGAAGACAACAGATCAGGGACCAGGAAGACCACAGGTGACAGAAGAGCTGAATCCACTAGACGAGAACATGGGTGCTAGCCTACAGTGACTTATTTGGGCAGGTGTGTGCAGTACTCCTCATGTGGACCCACCAGGACCCTGAAGAAAATGGACCAGGGATCTGGAAGACCACAGGTGACAGCAAGCACAGCCCTCCATACCATGCCTGTGTCCCGGGGACCTTCTGGCACCTGCTTCATAGAAACATAGAAACATAGAATTTGTGACGCAGATAAGGGCGCTGGCCCACCCAGTCTGCCCATTTCCCTACCTACTGGATAAGCTGCAGATCCTAGTTAACCAGCAGCCTACTTCTTTCTACCCCCACCCCTAGAATTGCCTTATGACTGTCCCATGCATGCTTGAATTCCACCACTGATTTTGACTCCACAGCCTCCTCTGGAAGGCCGTTCCATGCATCCACAACCCTCTCTGTGAAAAAATACTTCCTTAAATTACCTCTGAGCCCCCTCTATCTTCAAATTGTGCCCTTGTTCTTGCACACCTCTTTTTTTGAAAGATGCTACCCTCTTGGACTTTGTTGATTCCCTTGAGGTACTTGAACGTTTCTATCATGTCCCCCCTCTCCCTCCTTTCCTCGAGGCTATACATATTAAGCTCCTTTCGTCTCTCTTCATATGTCTTCCGGTGCAGACCCTGCACCATTTTAGTTGCCCTCCTCTGGACAGCTTCCATCCTGTCTATGTCTTTATGGAGATTGGGTCTCCAGAACTGCACACAGTACTCAGATGGGGTCTCACCAGCTGTCTGTACAGAGGGATAATAACTTCCTGTTTTCTACTGGTGATGCCTCTCCCTATGCATCCCAGTATCCCCCACCCTCCTTGCTGCCCTCTCACATTGCTTGCCCACCTTTAGGTCATCTGATATGACTACCCCCAGGTCCCTTTCCATTTTTGTTGTTGTTAGTATCTCACCCCCCATTGTGTACTCTTCTGGGTTTTTGTTTCCCAGGTGCATTACCTTGCACTTCTTAGCATTGAATCTAAGCTGCCATACATTTGACCATTCCTCTAACCTTGCCAAGTTCCTTCTCATCCTTTCCACCTCACCCTGTGCATCAACTCTGTTGCAGATCTTTGTGTCATCTGCAAAGAGACATACTTTTCCTTCAGTCCTTCTGCAATGTCTCTTATAAAGACATTGAAGAGGACCTGTCCTAATACTGAACCCTGTACCCCACTAGTAACCCTCCTTTCTTCTGAGTGGACTCCATTTACTATTACTCCTCTGTGTCCTATTCTCCAGCCAATTCTTTACCCAGGCTGTCATCTTGGGACCCACTCCCAGGCTGGCTAACTTGTATATTAATCTTTTGTGTGGGACTGTGTCAAATGCCTTGCTAAAGTCTAGGTAGGCCATGTCCACAGCCCCTCCCTGATCTACTACTTTGGTCACCCAGTCAAAGAAATATATCAGATTCATCTGGCATGACCTTCCTGCTGTGAATCCATGCTGCCTAGGGTCCTATGCCCCTCTGGCCTCTAGATACTCAACAATTCTTTCCTTCAGATGTGATTCCATCATTTTCCCTATCACTGAGGTTAAACTAACAGGTCTGTAGTTTCCTGCTTCTGCCTTGCTCCCACTTTTGTGAAGGGGAATCACATCTGCCCTCCTCCAGTCCTCGGGTACCACCCCATCCACCCATGATTTGTTAAAAAGGGTAGTCAGTGGTGTCACTAGTTCTACCCTTAGTTCTTTTAGAATTCTGGGATGAGTCCCATCAGGCCCCATTGCTTTGTCCACCTTCAGTTTTAAGAGTTCTTTCAGAACCCTTTCTTCTGTAAATGGGCTGGTATCAACTTCTGTATCCAGAGTGTTTCTACTGTTTGTTTTATGTACCTCCTCCTTTCATTTGTAAATACTGGCAAAAATATTTGTTTAGTATCTCTACCTTTCACAGTCTCCTCTGCCCACCTCCCTCCCTTTATTAAGCCTCACTATCCCTCCCTTGGTCTTCCTTCGCCCCTGATGTACCTATAAAGGTTTTATCCCCTTCTTAACTGAGTTGGCTATCTTTTCTTCTGTTTGGGCCTTTGCTGTTCTGACTGCCTTCCCAGCCTCCTTTTGCTTTAACTGATACAGTTCTCTGTCCTGCTCCTTCTGCGATTCCTTGTACTTCCTGAATGCTTTCTTTTTCTCTTGAACCTTCACTGCCACTTCCTTTGAGAACCATAGTGGTTTCTTACATCATTTTGTTTTGTTCATTTGCTTCACACAAAGGCTCGTTACCTCTGTGATGGCAGTTTTTATTATTCCCCATTGTTCTTCCACCCCTCCTTCCTGTCCATTTGCTAGTGCATTCCTTAGGCACTCACCCATTTTGGCAAAGTCAGCCCTCCTAAAGTCCAGTACTTTTGTCTTTGTATGGCTTGACTCTATTGCTGTGTTTATTGTGAACCATACTGTTCGATGGTTGCTAGTTCCCAGATGGCTACCCACTTCTACATCTGTGATCCTCTCTCCATCTCCATTTGAGAGAATCAAGTCTAATATTGCTCCCTCTCGAGTGGACTCCAGTACTAGTTGTCTAAGGCATGCCCCCTGTAGGGCATCTAGAATAACTCCACTCTTCAAAGTGGCAGCTGCAACTGCACTCCAGTTAACATCTGGCATATTCAGATCACCCATCAGCAATATCTCCCCTTTTTCTGCCATTCTAAGTATACTTTCTATCATTTCCTTGTCCATTTCCTTCCCTCTTGCCCAACCCACTCAGCTTTCCTGAGGCCTGGTAGCACCCGTCTACCCCTTCACACCCTACCTGCTGTCCCAGGTGACCTGGTGGTGCTTGCTTTCCTCTCCCCAACCCTGTCAGCCTTTCCTGAGGCCTAGTGGCAGCTGTCTACCACACCACACCCTGTTTGCTATCCCATGGGACCTGGTGGTGCCTGTTACTCTCTTTCTAACCCTTTCTGCCTTTCCCGTGGCAGAGGCACATGGTGTCTCCCATCTCACACCCCACACCCTACCAAGCTGTCCCTGGTGACCAGTTGTCACCTGTTTACCTCTCCTTAACCCTTCCAGCATTTCCCAGGGCCTGGAGGCTCCTGTGTCCCAACCCACGCCCTTCCTGCAGTCCCAGGGGACCTGGTGGCACCTGCTTCCCTCTTTCCAACCCTGTCAGCCTTCCTTGAGGTCTGATGGCTCCCGTCTTCCACCCCACACCCTTCCTGCTATCCCAGGGGACCTGGTTGTGCCTGCTTCCCACTCCCCAACCTGTCAACCATTGCTGAGGCCTGGTGGCACATGTCTACCCCTCCACACCCTGTTTGCTGTCCCAGGGGACCTGGTGGTGCCTGCTTCTCTCTCCCTAACCCTTTCTGCCTTTCCTCGGGCCTGGTGTCTCATGTCTCCCACCTCACACTCTACCAAGCTGTCCCTGGTGACCTGTCGGCACTGGCTTCCCTCTCCCTAACCCTGATAGCCTTTTGCAGGGCCTGATGTCTCCTGTCTCCCAACCCATACCCTGCCAGCTATCTCTGGGGACCTCATGGCACCTGCTTCCCTCTCCTTAAAACTTCCAGCCTTTTCCAGGGCCTGGTGTCTCCCATCTCCCATCTCCCATCCCATACCCTGCCAGCTATCCCTGGGGATCTGTGGCACCTGCTTCCTCTCCTTAACCCTTACAGCCTTTCCTGAGGCCTGGTGGCACCCATCTCCCCTCCATTACCCTGCCTGTTGTCCCAGGGGGACCTAGTGGCACCTGCTTCCCCACGCCAAGCATGTCAGCCTTTCCTGAGGCCTGGTGGCACCTGTCTGCTCCTCCATGCCCTGTTTGCTGTCCCAGAAGACCTGGTGGTACCTGCTACCCTGTCTCTAACCCTTTCTGCCTTTCCTGGGTCATGGTGTCTCCCATCTTGCACCCCACACCCTGCCCAAGCTGTCTCTGGTGACCAGTTGGCACCTTCTTTCCTCTCCCTAACTCTGACAGCCTTTCCCAGGGCCTGGTGTCTTCTGTCTTCACCCCATGCCCTGCCAGCAACCCATGGGGACCTGGTGGCATCTGCTTCCCTCTCCTTAATACTTCCAGCTTTTCCTAGGGTCTAGTGTCTCCTATCTCCCACCCCATATCCTGCCAGCTAACCCTATGGACATGGTGGTACCTGCTTACCTCTTCTTAACCCTTCCAGCATTTCTCAGGGCCTGGAGGCTCCCGTGTCCAAACCCACGCCCTTCCTGCAGTCCCAGAGGACCTGGTGGCACCTGCTTCCCTCTTCCCAACCCTGTCAACCTTCCTTGAGGCCTGATGGCTCCCGTCTCCCACCCCACGCTCCTCCTGCTATCCCAGGGGACCTGGTGATGCCTGCTTCCCACTCCCTTACCTGTCAGCCATTCCTGAGGCCTGGTGGCACCTGCCTGCCCCTACACACCCTGGTTGCTGTCCCAGGGGACCTGGTGGTGCCTGCTTCTCTTTTCCTTAACCCTTTCTGCATTTCCTGGGGCCTGGTGTCTCCTGTCTCCCAACCCACACTCTGCTAAGCTGTACCTGGTGACCTATTGGCACTGGCTTCCCTCTCCCTAACCCTGACAGCCTTTCCCAGGGCCTAGAGGCTCCTGTCTCCCACCCCACACCATTCCAACTATCCCTGGGGACCTAGTGGTTCCTGCTTCCCTCTTCCTAACCCTGACAGCCTTTTCCAAGGCCTGGTGTCTCCTGTCTCCTACCCCCATACCCTGCCAGCTATTGATGGGGACCTCATGGCACCTGTTTCCTTCTCCTTAACCCTTCCAGCCTTTCACAAGCCTTGGTGTCTCCTGTCTCCTGCCTTCTACCCCATACCCTGCCAGCTATCCCTGGGTACCTGGTGGCACCTGCTTACCTCTCTCCAACCCTGTCAGCCTTTCCTGAGGCATGGCGGCACCCATCTGCCCCTCCATACCCTGCTTGCTCTTCCAGGGGACCTGGTGGTGCCTGCTTCCCTCTCCTCAACCCTGTCAGCCTTTTCTGAGGCCTGGTAGCATCCATCTCCCACCCCACACCCTTCCTGCTGTCCCAGGGGACCTGGTGGTGCCTGCTTCCCACTCCCTAATCTGTTAGCTATTCCTGAGGCCTGGTGACACCTGCCTGCTCCTACACACCCTGGTTGCTGTCCCAGGGGACCTGATGGTGCCTGCTTCTCTTTCCATAACCATTTCTGCATTTCCTGGGGCCTGGTGTCTCATGTCTCCCACCCCACACTCTGCCAAGTTGTCCCTGGTGACCTATTGGCACTGGCTTCCCTCTCCTAACCCTGACAGCCTTTCCCAGGGCTTGAGGCTCCTGTCTCCACCCCATATGATTCCAGCTATCCCTGGGGACCTAGTGGAGCCTGCTTCCCTCTCCCTAACCCTGACAGCCTTTCCTGAGGCCTGGTGTCTCCCATCTCCCACTCCATACCTTGCCAGCTATCCTGATGACTTCATGGCACCTGCTTTCCTCTCCTTAACCCTTCCAGCCTTTCCCAAGGCCTGTTGTCTTCCATCTCCAGTCTCCCATCCCATACCCTGCCAGCTATCCTTGGGGACCTGGTGGCACCTGCTCCCTCTCCCAAATCTGCCAGCCTTTTCTAGGCATGGTGGCACCCGTCTCCCCTCCAGACCCTGCCTGCTGTCCCAGGGGACCTAGTGGTGCCACTTCTCTCTCTCAGCCCTGTCAGCCTTTCCTGAGAACTGGTGGCACCTGTCTGCCCTCCATACCCTGCCTGCTGTCCCAGGGACCTGGTGGCACCTACTTCCATCTCCCTAACCCTTTCTGCCTTTCCTGAGGCCTGGTGTCTCCAGTCTCCCACCCCACACCCTGCCAAGCTGTTCCTGGTGACCTTTTGGCACTGGCTTCCCTCTCCTTAACCCTTTTAGCCTTTCCTGGGGCATGGAGGCTCCAATCTCCCACTCCACATCCTGCCTGGCATCCTAAAAAAGATGGACGCACCCGCTTCCCTCTCCTCAACCATGTCAGCCTTTCATGAGGCCTGGTGGCACCTGTCGGCCCCTCCACACCCTGCTTGCTATCCAAGGGGACCTGCTGGCACCTGTTCCCTCTCCCCACCCTGTCTGCCTTTTCTGAGGCCTGGTGTGACCCATCTCCCCTTCCACACCCTGCCTGCTGTTCCAGGGTCCTGGTGGCACCTGCTTACCTCTCCCTAACCCTTTCTGCATTTCCTGGGGCCTGGTGTCTCCTGTCTCCCAACCCACACTCTGCTAAGCTGTACCTGGTGACCTATTGGCACTGGCTTCCCTCTCCCTAACCCTGACAGCCTTTCCCAGGGCCTAGAGGCTCCTGTCTCCCACCCCACACCATTCCAACTATCCCTGGGGACCTAGTGGTTCCTGCTTCCCTCTCCCTAACCCTGACAGCCTTTTCCAAGGCCTGGTGTCTCCTGTCTCCTACCCCATACCCTGCCAGCTATTGATGGGGACCTCCATGGCACCTGTTTCCTTCTCCTTAACCCTTCCAGCCTTTCACAAAGCCTTGGTGTCTCCTGTCTCCTGCCTCTACCCCATACCCTGCCAGCTATCCCTGGTACCTGGTGGCACCTGCTACCTCTCCCAACCCTGTCAGCCTTCCTGAGGGCATGGCGGCACCCATCTGCCCTCCATACCCTGCTTGCTCTTCCAGGGGACCTGGTGGTGCCTGCTTCCTCTCCTCAACCCTGTCAGCCTTTTCTGAGGCCTGGTAGCATCCATCTCCACCCACCCTTCCTGCTGTCCCAGGGACCTGGTGGTGCCTGCTTCCCACTCCCTAATCTGTTAGCTATTCCTGAGGCCTGGTGACACCTGCCTGCTCCTACACACCCTGGTTGCTGTCCCAGGGGACCTGATGGTGCCTGCTTCTCTTTCCACAACCATTTCTGCATTTCCTGGGGCCTGGTGTCTCATGTCTCCCACCCCACACTCTGCCAAGTTGTCCCTGGTGACCTATTGGCACTGGCTTCCCTCTCCCTAACCCTGACAGCCTTTCCCAGGGCTTGGAGGCTCCTGTCTCCCACCCCATATGATTCCAGCTATCCCTGGGGACCTAGTGGAGCCTGCTTCCCTCTCCCTAACCCTGACAGCCTTTCCTGAGGCCTGGTGTCTCCCATCTCCCACTCCATACCTTGCCAGCTATCCCTGATGACTTCATGGCACCTGCTTTCCTCTCCTTAACCCTTCCAGCCTTTCCCAAGGCCTGTTGTCTTCCATCTCCAGTCTCCCATCCCATACCCTGCCAGCTATCCTTGGGGACCTGGTGGCACCTGCTTCCCTCTCCCCAAATCTGCCAGCCTTTTCTGAGGCATGGTGGCACCCGTCTCCCCCTCCAGACCCTGCCTGCTGTCCCAGGGGACCTAGTGGTGCCTACTTCTCTCTCTCCAGCCCTGTCAGCCTTTCCTGAGAACTGGTGGCACCTGTCTGCCCTCCATACCCTGCCTGCTGTCCCAGGGGACCTGGTGGCACCTACTTCCATCTCCCTAACCCTTTCTGCCTTTCCTGAGGCCTGGTGTCTCCAGTCTCCCACCCCACACCCTGCCAAGCTGTTCCTGGTGACCTTTTGGCACTGGCTTCCTCTCCTTAACCCTTTAGCCTTTCCTGGGGCATGGAGGCCCAATCTCCCACTCCACATCCTGCCTGGCATCCTAAAAAGATGGCCTTCCCGCTTCCCTCTCCTCAACCATGTCAGCCTTTCATGAGGCCTGGTGGCACCTGTCGGCCCCTCCACACCCTGCTTGCTATCCAAGGGACCTGCTGGCACCTGTTCCCTCCCCCACCCTGTCTGCCTTTTCTGAGGCCTGGTGTGACCCATCTCCCCTCCACACCCTGCCTGCTGTTCCAGGGTCCTGGTGGCACCTGCTTACCTCTCCCTAACCTTTCTGCCTTTCCCAGGGCCTGGCATCTCCTATCCCACACCCATACCCTGCCAAGCTATCCCTGGTGACCTGTTGACACTGGCTTCCCTCTCCCCAACTCCTGTCATCTTTGAGGCTCCGCATTCCCACCCCACACCTTCCAGCTGTCCCTGAGGGACTTGGTGGCACCTGCTTCCTCTCCTAACCCTGACAGCCTTTCTTGAGCCTGGTGTCACCTGTCTCCCACCCAATACCCTGCCAGCTGTCCCTGAGGATCTGGTGGCAGCTGCCTCCTCTCTATCCTGACAGCCTTCCCAGAGCCTGGTGTCACCTGTCTCTCACCCCATACCCTGAAAGCTATCCCTGGGAACCTGGTGGCACCTGCCTCCCTCTCCTTAACCATACCAGCCTTTCCCGGGGAATGTTGGTTCCCGTCTCCCACCCCACACCCTGCAAAGCTATCCCTGATGACCTGTTGGCACAGGATTCTCTATCCCAAACCCTTTCAGCCTTTTCCTGTGCCTGGTGTCTCCTGTCTCCCACCTCACACCCTGCTGGCTGTCCCTGGGGACCTGTTGACACCAGCTTCCCTATCCTTAACCCTTTCAGCCTTTTCCAGGGCCTGGTGCTTCCCATCTCCCACACCACACCCTTCCAGCTGTCCATGGGAACCTGATGGCATCTTACCTCTCCCTATCAGGACAGCCTTTCCTGAGGCCTGGTGGCACACTTTCTCCTTCTCCCCAAAACAGTCAGCCTTTATGTGCCCATGTGGCACATGCCTTTAACTCACAAACCACCCCAATGTCATTTTAATTTTAATTTTAATAAATATCTTGTTTGTAACAGGGATGGATGTTTACAGTTCTGTCCTGTTACAAACATGATTGAACTGGGGAGGGTCTTTTAAGTAACTTTTCAAAAGCAAAAATACATAAATAGCTTTATGCAGCTTAAACATGCTATGACATTGTTGTAGCAGTGTATATTCTTGAGTTTAATAACATTTTTGAGTCAGAACTGAATTTTATATTTTTCTTTGTAGTACCAGCCAGCCCCCACCACTGGAGTGAGCCAGTGACCATTTTAAAACCAAAGGCCATTTGTTACACCACTGAAATAAATTCATACTAAGATGAACACCGAATACTGTAATAATCTCACACGAAAAAGGGATGTGCTAAAAGTCTGGTTTGTAACAGGGACAGAGATTCACAGCTTGTCTCCAATTACAAACCTTAATATGAAAACTCTGTCCCTGTTACATACAGGATTGAACTGGGGAGGGGGCTTTTAAGCTAACTTTTCAAATGCAAGCAAGACACAAGTAGTTTTCTGCAGCTTAAACATGTTAGGAAATTGTAGCAGTGTAGGTTTCTTGAGTTTAATAACATTTTTCAGTACACATAACGTTTTATATTTTTTTACAGCACCAGCCAACCCCACCCCCACCCCACAGCAAGCCAGTGGTCATTTTGAAACCAAGAGTACTTTGCTAAAACCACTGAAAAAATGCTCCTAAAATGAGCCCCAAATACTACAAAAACTGGACAAAAAAAGGGGAAGCACTAAAAGTATTGTTTGTAACAGGGACGGATATTGATAACTTGTCCCCAGTTACAAACCTTCTTAAGAAAAATCTGTCCCTGTTACAAACAGGATTGCACCGGGAAGGGAGCTTTTAAAACAATGTTTGGACATTAAAGCAAGGTTTAAAAGATGATCTGACTTTAAACTCACTGCCAGATCATAGCATCATCGCATCTTTACAGTGCTTACACCACTAAACATTCATTTTCCATTCTTTGCCCAGGAAAATTATTGCCACTTTTGCCATTTTTGTTATAAGATGCAATTTTCTGACTTTATATTGTTTATTTGAATGGCAGTTATTAATTACATTGAAATAAATAATATAATGCTGAGTTGTGCTACAAAAAAAATTGCCCAATATTTATATCCCATTGTAACAGGGACAGATACTACCACTGCTATCCCTGTTACAAACAGGATTGCTCTTTAAATTCAGATCCATGCATTCAAGCCTGCTAGCATTGGCTGAATTGGCTGAATGGGCCAAACATGAACATCCCTAGTTCAAGAACAGAGCCCTAAACAACCTCACTCTGTAAAAATAACTATACCACCCAAAAATGTGCTGCAATTTAAATAAAAAGAGTACCTCAATGTAAATGATCCTGTACGTAACAACTCTGGAGTGCAGGAGATGGAAAACCTTTTACTGTTGCTACTGAGGACAAAATGGCCCAGGCTTGTGGGTAAACACTTAAAAAGCTTCAGGGTCCACAGATGATTGGCTACAGATAATCCAATCCATTCTCCTGCACTGATCACGCTCCCAGGGCATGAAAGGAAACCTTACATACAGGAATGGGGGCGGAGGGAATCAGAGATGCCCAATTTGAAAATGGGACTGCTCGGGAAGCTTGGAGCTCTGGGGGAAACAAAGAAGAGCAATCTTCTGGTAAGCCCTTTGGTTTTGTGAGCAGGCATCGGAACACTGAAATATCACTGACTAGGAGGGTAGATTGCAATCACGTATGTAACCGAGGTGGATGGAGTAGGTTACATACGTGATTGCCATTTTTGGTGGCATTTAAATTAAAAATTAAAGGCAGCAAACTGACAAACACACACTACATTTGGAAGTGTATGTCTTGCCAGTCTACACGCAGTCTTTAGTGTTTGACAGATCAGGCTGAATGGCAGAAATAATGTGCACAAGACACACTGCATTTAAATATCCCACTCAAAGCATGAAAAAAGGAGGGGACATTTATGCATTTTTTTTAAAAATAAAACAGATTGGCTAGTGTTGCCACTCCAAGGTTATGAATTCTGTCTAAGCTTGTTATATAGCACAGTGCAGTGCAGTTTTAGACTGAAATTGCTATATTATGTGAATTAATGGCATGTAAAGAGGGTATGGCATAAATGTACCCATTTAGTGTGGACAGACCCATATGCCTCTTAATATTTATCAATTTTTTTGTGCTTAACATTGGCATACCACATACTAATTTATGTAGGTGTGCTGTTTCACATAATATCATTTTGCAGTCAATACTACTATTCTTGTAGGACATAGAAATGTGGCACTGTGTTTCTCAGTGCCACTTTAAAATATCTACATATTTTGCATGCTCTTCTCCTGTGCCTTCACTAGACAAAAATTGTGAACATGACTGCATTCATATTTATGTACATCTAAAAATGTTGTTATAGCACTGCAAAGTATGTAACACATCAACAATGGTGACATGTTATACCTTTAAACCTGAAATTGCACACACAATACCCTTTCTTACCCCAAAAAAGTAAAAGGGTGCTGTCTTGTGCCATGTATTGATAACCAATATCCCACAAGTAAAGAATACTGCAAGACAAAGCGTTCTTACTAAAAAATATTTATCTGTTGAACCACAAAATTTTACAAAAATAGTAATGAAATCTCCAAATCAAAACAAGTCAGTGCTGACAAAATGTGTTACATAAATAAAAGTATTACTTGATTAAAAGAAAAAAAAGAATATATAACATATTGATTGGTACTGACTAATTCATTTATAAAACTAAATGCTATATAGAAAAAATATATCTCTTTAATAAAAATAAATTTGGATAAATAAAACCATTGTACTAAAGCAGTGAAAAACCCAACCAAAAAAAAAAAAAACTATGTACAAAATATACACAGCTCTGCAAGAGAGGTGTGTTGCTGATTGAGGCAGCCCAGCCCAGAAGTTGGACACAATCTTGAGGCGCAGTAGAAGTGGAAGCTTTGCGCCTCAGAAAGGAGACACCAGAGCAGCTGTGGAGGTTGTTCATTGTGGCTCAGGGTTGCTTGATGTCACTGGTGCAGATGAAGCAGTGGTAATGACCACAGTGTCACTTGCCGCTGTCCCCACACACTCCAAGCACAAGGCTGACAGTCGCTTGCTGTGCTGTCATGAGAAACAGTAATTTCTCCTGCCCTCACACACGTGCAACGTTGTCTTTATTAGACTGTCAACCTTGCACTCAAGCCTGAGGTAACAGCAACAGTGGCCAGTGCACCATCTTAAGTGATGCCGTCCTGTACAGAGACAAGAAAGATGTATAAATACATGACCCTCAGAAAGCTGGTTGTCTGCCTGTCTTGAATCTCAACAGATCTTTATCCTATTAATAATTTTACATGCATGTTGCTGGCTACTATCAAGACCACACAGGAATGTGATGCTAATGAGAACTCCTCCCTTGTCAGTCACGCTATTATGGTTTTCTACTGTGCTATATTGTTTGAAGATAAGTTTGGTGGATCTATAATAATGGTACAAGTCCTACACTGGTGTTGTATATCAGTTAGTGTTTGACAGTTCTCACTAATTAAATGGTTTGTTATTTATTATCAGCAACACAGCGACGTATACAATAATAGTAGTTGTTCAATTGTCTAAGGACAAGTGAAGTGGCACATCCACATCTAGATAATTTGTTCCCATGTGCATGATAGTAATAGTGTGTCCTGTAGGCCAACACTACTATTTCAATCATATGATCTTCAGATAATCTTATTTTTAATAATTGCTGAAAAAGAGACACACATGTCATGTACTCTTTCATTTTGTGTGCATTTTTTGAGAAAAGTAAAGCATGCAGTGCTGCTGTTACATGAATGTTTGAAATAATGTTTACCATTTAGAAACCAACATCTGATTGGTATCAGCAACTACCTAATTTAATATTATCTCCACACATCATGTAAAGAAACAGAAAGTCCAAATAATGAATACTTAATATCACATGGATGTGTTTTAATTACCTAACAAGTTTTTTATCTCAATATTTCACATTATACAATAGTTCTGAGAAATACAGGTTTTCGATTGCCTGCAAACATTTTAACTTGCCTAAAATTTCCATAAACATACATGTGGAGCTTCATCATATGCTGAAGAAGGTTTAACACACATTATTATTATAATAGCAATAAGGCACACTCAGGACTTACGTAAATAGCCAGATAATCACCCTCTAGTGGCATGTAGTACTCAGCCACGCATTGTACCATATTACACCCCTAGATAATGATTAGCAGACCATGACATAACCCTTGCTCATGACTTATTGCTTAATTCTGCTTAAACCATGGGAACATTAATGTGCAGAGTCAGCATAGTTTAACTGTTGTCCCCTCCTCACTATCACCAATGCAGCAGTGTTGAATTTATCTTTGGGATACCTACATTGAGAATGTTAATGACTTACATGTCACAACAGTCTTATGTTATGCAAAGGCCAATGATGCATACCAGTGTGATATTCAAAATGTCAACCTGCTCTGTGTTTTTTCATAATGAAGCAGGCTGCAGCAGTAATCTATGCAACTAAAATAAGTGGCATGTGAAGATGCATGTTCATGACTTTCCATTATTGACTCTGTGATCTGTGTCATATATACAGCTGCACACTCACCTTCCACTATGTGTGTGTTGGGGGGGGAGAGAGAGGTGTGAACATCCACCATAAGAAAACAGCCACAATATGTAGCCAGTTACAGGGGACTCACACACTGTAGACCGTAACACTGTACCCATCATTCGTGGATATCAAGTTGACCGTGTTACATAACCATTGTACCCCTCACCACAATTGATCACACTCTGTATGGTAATGAGCTCTATTGGCACACTGGGGTCTACCCATTGAACTGATAACTCATTTTGAATTTGTTGACTAGCGCTGTGGTCCAGTGGGCCTTACTACATTGTTTATCACAAGCTTTCTATATATAAATACAGTTCTTGGTCCAGTACACTCCACCCCTCATACAATTATGGTCATGATGACATACATGCATGCGCAGCAGTCCACTACAGTCTATCACCCTTCAGCAGCCATTGGGATAATTAACTTAAGCTAATCATAGTTGGTGTAGTAGACCTGCTCTCATGGGTGATGCTGGTCTTTGCTAATCATAGATTCCCCTTTCATGCAGTAGTACCACCTTTACCACCCACCCACTGAGAATCAACACCGCAGTCCTCACCGTGGCATCATCAGTAACAGGTCATACTCTACAGTAAGACACATTCCACCCATCCACAAACAGACCATACAGTACAACTGTATGCATATTTGATGCAGAATGTGGGGCACTGAACATGCATAACATATTGTCTAACAGAATCTCTATATGCAAATGTTTCATCCACATATTGAGACTGTGTACTGCAGTACTGTTTGCATGCCCATTTACTCATTCCTTTCAGAAACAGCCACACAGCTGTCATACTAGATAACAATCAACAGTTGTCTTGCTGGCCTAGGGGTCACAAGGTCCTGCATACTGCCAAAGGAAGGTTGCGGGGGGGGGGTTGTGCCAGTACATCCTGTGTGAATATCTTCTATTATTATACTTACTCTCACCACTGATGCCAGGCTCCTGCTTCACCTGCACAGCTGGTACCAACACTGCCTCCCTGGCCACTGTAAAATATATAAGTAAAGAATATTATACCATATACCTCAATATGTAAATCTATAACAAAGCTTTTATTGTGAAAACATATTTTGTATTATTTCATGGTGTTATTCAACCATGGACTACAGTTTCCTAGTCCTCCACTGCAAACCCCCTGATGGCCCAGGCTTGTTCCTGAAACTGGTTCTCCAATGTCAAGCGAGGTGTGGCATACAGCGCCTCAACTCTCAGCACCACCAGGCCATCTCCTGTACAACAATTCTTAATGTGGTTGCACACTACATGTGTAAAGAAACTGCATTTAAATTGACAACACTGTTAATGCCCTGTAACATTAACTGACATATTGTTATGCTAGCATAAGTAAACACACAGTACAATACTGTTCTTCTATGCTTCAATACAATTAACACAGAACAGAGATGAAAGAGCAAAAATTTACCATGATAACATTTTTCAACATTGTTTTCCTTAATAATGTGTCCTTTTGGACTTCAGAACTATCTTGCCAAAATAATATCTCAGTAAGGTAACTTGTAAACAACTTTAGCCTGACTACTTAGCAATATGTTAAGGTTCTTGTATATTCAGCAAGTACAGTACGCTTATGCAGTGTGCACTGATGGACATTGTACACATAGCAATCACAGTGAAAAAATACATAGTTGGTAGTATTGAGTTCCATTACCACCACTCACATACCTCAGTAATTCCAGTCTTCAGAACTTGAAACAGTAACATTGGAACTAAGGAATGCACTATAGTTTCACACTCCTGAAAGTTATAATGCAACTATCTGTTAAACAACTATTCAGAACAAAACTTTATGCCTTGTGATCAGCTGAAAACCTTCTGAGAACCATTTATCATGGTAGTTACCTTGACAATGACACCATAGACCTCCACTCTCAAGGCTTGCCATGTCACCCTACAACCACTAGAGCTACACCATTATCATTATTAGCCCATGTCACTCTTCTGTATGTCATATGTGACAATGCTTCATTGTAGGAGTTATACTAAAAGTCTATAGAAGCCACCAACACAACACAAAGAGACTCTTTACACAATGTAAGTACTCTGTAGTGAATAAAGAGGTGGTGTGTGCTATCGGATATTAAGACTGTGACAGGCTGTAGCAGAGGCCTGCCTGCAGTGTAAGACACATGTGCTAGGGAAGATCCTCTTAAGTTAAGAATTTTATATGCCAACAATGTTCCAAGTAATGTTGCCAGTTAGAAATTTACTCACCAGTTTTAGAACATAGTGAGTAAAACAAAGTGGGATGCATGCACGCTGTGAATCTGTCAATAAAATGGTTTCTTTTGAATCACTAGTTATGTCATGAAGTACTATTCCTTGGCACGTGTAGTATTTGCTAATATGTGTGAGTACTGGTACTCATGAACAAATTTCTGAAGAGCATTTCTAAATGAGGTCAGTTAAATAGGCCAGTACACACCTTTTCTGGAGCCCTGATACCACCCCAATATAACAATGTTATTATATCTATCACCATCTTACCATCTGACTCGAGCAATAATGACACTGTCATGATCAAAGTTGTCAGCCTCCACAACCTCCGCCTGTGCTGGTACTACCTCAGGTGGCATGGCGGTTGCCTGAGCCGATCTGAGAAAAAGATGATAATTAGACTCCTAATTATTTCATTTCAGTGTTCACTCATTTCACAGCACTTTCTCTAAGCAATCTATATGTTTCAGGTGGCTGATATTCTCCTTACTCAACTATTGCACAGTCATTGCAGAAGCATATTAAATAAGAATTAGTCCAAATAAATATTTGATAAATATAAGGTAAGAAACTGACTCAGTATGCCATACTTAATAATTATATAGTATGAGATATGAAATACAACTCTACTTGAATGAAATTGATGCTGCATAGTAACTCCCCATTATTATGTCACAACAGCAATGCATACACAATAGTAGAAGTACATAACACTTGAACTCTTGAGAACACATTAAAGAATGTGATTTCTATGTTACACCATTTTGCCCCCACTCCAAACATATTCAAAACAGTTAAAGCCAAGGTCATAGCATGTCATCATCAACACACCATTCATTGCATAATTGTCATGATGGAATTAGTGACTATATATATATATATATATATATATATATATATATATATATATATAGATATGTATATATATTATGGTAGCACAGTAGTGTTACCATAGTTTGGGTTGAGGAGCCATTTACATGTTAAATGTAAAATTTTGCACCTTAATAACTTTGCAACTGTTCAACGGATTTGCCTGAAATTTAGAATATTTGATCAAGAACCATACGTCTTGGGACCTGCCAACTTTCGTACTGTTACAATATACGGCTGTGGAGTTATTACGCATGATCGGCATGCACGTTTACGCTTTTTTGGAATTCTTTGCTTGTCTCTACAGGTTGCACGATTTGTGCGACTGGTCCGAAATCTTCGGGAAACATGCTGTTCAGTTGGGGTCCCTGATGTGCCTTTTGAAGATTTCATGAAAAAATATTAAACAGTTCAAAAGTTATTCAAAAAACTATTTCCCATTATAAGTCAATGGGAAAAGTTAACAAAAAGTCCGACAGTGTTGCAAATGCAGTTTTTACTTTCGCTAATGGCCCTTTTACTGTCACAAATCCGTCATTTTACTTTCAGCTGGTCATCAGAAAAATGCTTGGCATTTCAATGTGGGACCCTCTAGCAACCTAATTCTTTTTGTATTCACCTAGTCGGACCCTGAGAATGCTAGGCATGTCTTTATTTTGGGGTAAAACACCCCAGAAATATTTTTTCAGATTTCTGAAAAAGTACTTTCACAAAGTACTATGCATTTGCAACACTGTCAAATGAATTTGGCGAAGCTTTTGCAAAGTTCAACAGTACTTTTCCAGGCTGTGGGAAAATGACAGCAATTTTTTGCTACCCTGCTGCAAAAGAACGGTTTGGTCTTTTGGGCTAAAATTTGAAGAGAAAGCAGCCAACATCTCACAGATGTGCCATTCAGTGTTTCAGTGAAAAAATATTACAGGGCGGCAAAGTTACAGCACTCCAAATTTGATACTTTTCCCATAGGATAACATTACAGCGTCCGCAGCATTACAGGAATCCTTTGCTACCCTGCTGCAAAATAACAATTTGGTCTTTTGGGCTGAAATTTGAAGGGAAGGAAGCCAACATCCCACAGATGTGCCTTTCAGTAGTTTGGTGAAAAAATATTACAGGGAGCCAAAGTTATGGCACTCCGAACTTCTCTTTTTTTCCTGTAAGATAACATTACGGCATACGCCGCCCCTTTCAGGGCCCGTAACTCGGAAATGGTGTGAGATACGGACTTTTTGTCAGAAAAATGGTTAGTCCCCTACTTGGGGATAAGTACAAAACTAGCCATGGAAGTCATAAATCATATTTATGACTTTTAAATTTTTTTTTCTACGTTGTACGGTTCCTGAGATATAAGCAATTTAGTATTGCAACTCCTCATTTTCTGCTCCGAGGCCCATTATTATGCATACATCCTTTGTACTCACTGTCTTTCTCTATGCAGCTTTTGGGGAAAACCAGCCTGTGCACTTACATTACTGTTACCCTTAGCACTTCTGCTTGTGGTTCCGTACCCGTTTCACTTACTGTTATCATCTACGGCTCCATGTGCATTACCCTTTGCGTTTGTGTTATTTTAACCATTTGTGTCTACAGTACTGTTTATCTTTCTGTTTCACTTTGCATCACCATGCGCATTACCATTTGCATTTGTGGGCACCATGCAGGCCCCTGTGCTCCCGCCGCTACATTACATTCACTATTTCTCATTATCCTTCTCAAAAAGAAGGGAAATTAGAGGAAAAAATATCCATTTAATGCATTAGTTAGGTTGTTCCACAGTGACAAAAGCAAGGAAATTTGGTGTCAGAGTTGAAACCCCCTTGAACCCCCACCCATACCCCCAACTGGCATTGGAGTGCGATTGGGGTCAGTTCTAACTCTCACCCCATTCTCCTATTCCTCTGCTTCTTTACACATCTGATGGGTGAGAGTTAGCCAGCAAACCCCAATGCGGACCCCAATGCCAGTTGGGGGTGTGGATGGGGGTCCAAGGGGCTTTAACCCTAACACCAAATTTCTCACTTTGTTGCTGTGGAACGAACCCTAACTAATGCATTAAATGGAGTTTTGCCCCTAATATATATACAAATAAATATATATATAGTATATATATATTAATAAAAGACAGATGTAAATCAACATTTAATAACACTTAAAAAACTTTTCTGCTTGAGACAAAAAACAAAACAAAGACACAAACAATGATGTCCCTTGTGACCTAGGCAACATTCAGTTGGTTTGCACTGCTGAGACTTGACTTGTGGTGTCATGGTGTGATAATAACTACACTAAAAAGGGATCAATCACAGAAATACTTTTTTCACTTCTGTGCCAGTACTATTATATCATTGTATGAGTGGAATTCTTTTGAATAACTTACGTTGAGTGAGGCATTCCCTGCAGCTGGCTTGCCTGCTGCCTCCCATAGTTTGTATGTGAGGTAGTACCAGCATTTGTTGTTCTTTGGTATCTCATCTCTGCACTTGAGTACATAGAGATGCTGGTGCAACAGCTTCCACTTCTTCTTTAGCTGCAGCACGGTCTTGTTTTTAACTTTCAGGACCATGTGCAGAAAGCTATTAATACATCTCCACATTGTGTCCAACTTCTGATTAGTGCTCCACATTAAAATGCGAGCACTACCTCTCGCCTGGACTGCCTCAAGCAGCAAACACACTTCTCGCAGGCTCCACTGTCTCATTCTTCAAGCTTATGTTCTGCAGTAGAAACAGAAAGAAACATTCCATTACTCTCATGTCTCAGAGCCTATCTATTTCTATGTATTCTATGAACTATTCTGCTTAGAAGGTGGCAAGAACAGCATTTTGAAAACTCAATTCTTATTATCACAAATATTACCATTCAGGCATAGCAATTATTATATTGCAATACATTCATAACATACACAACTCTGTGCTGTACCATGCTATGTTCCACTAATAAGACATACCACAGGTTGAATGCAGGTACATCAATAGTGTATCTTGCTGTCTCTTGAAGATCAAGCATTGTCATTTTTATGTTGGTGCACGTGCACAGCCAACATCTTGTGGTACTGCAGATTTG
The DNA here is from genome assembly GCA_016271365.2 of Neoceratodus forsteri. Taxonomy (NCBI): domain Eukaryota; kingdom Metazoa; phylum Chordata; order Ceratodontiformes; family Ceratodontidae; genus Neoceratodus; species Neoceratodus forsteri. Next base: position 1,379,552,358 of record CM057455.1, read on the forward strand.
GAGGCACAGTTACTGTTGGGTGAATGCAGGGCACACACCAGTAGGTGCATCCCACATTCCCCAATCAGCCAGCAGCAGAGGCCGACACCCTGCCTAGCTAATTAGGTGACAACATCGGAGAAAAGGTCTGCTGCAATGAGAGTGAAGCTCTCATGCAGTGTGACTGCAACACACCTCCCCTTATGTGCAGCCAACATGGTGGCAGTGACTGCCGCTGTTGCCTGTTAACACCCCTTTTTATTGTGTGCCAATGGGATGCCCAATCCCCATTGGCATCATGTGACCTCCACCTTTTTTTGTTTGTTGGGGGTGGCCAATCCCCCTCAGCTTCTGCACCCTCCCTTTCCTTGTTTGCCAATGGGGGTGCCCAATCCCCCTTCAGCTAAAGTACACACACACACACACACACACACACACACACACTCAGGTGGCACACTGGGAGCCCACCCCAGCATGGAAAAGCACTTTGCAAAATGAAAACAGTGCCCCGATGTCTTTTGCACCCATTTGCATATCCATGACTGAACATCACAGTAGTCACAGGTAGCACAACCACAGTCATGCTGGTGCATGCTGCTTCTCCTCTGTGGGCACTTGCACAGGTGCCACAGTGACATATTCAACACAGCTGAGGCATAGCACAGTACCATTAAATATCACCCTGGCAACACCCTAGTGCATCCAAGCTCAACTGTTACCAGACTTGCATCCCACTGAGAATATCCCCAAGTATGTGTTACTCCTATGTGAGTGATGTATATACGCATTCAATTTTTTGACCAACATTTTTGGTTCTGAAAAGAACATTTTTTTTACAGTTCAATATCTGTGCAAACAGTCTGACATTCTTAGAGAACTTTAAGATTCCATCTTGAAGGTCTCCCAGAAAAAGCAATTGCCAGCATGTGAGAAGTGCACACCATCTGGTAGGTATAACCAATCATAACAATACTTAATTTCAGGGTGGCATATGGTGTGCATTCCAGACATGCATAGATATTTGTATGTTCACCTTTTCCATGCTCTGCCAAGCAAGTGCACGTGGTGTTCTGCTTGCCAGACCCTACGCTCTGTAATATCTGAAAAAAATAATTTTACAGGCAGGTAACATACTGATAATAGAAGCAAGGTCCAATTTTGCTTCTGCCACTAAATCTACCCAATGTTTGGTGCCCAAATCATTCCCTCCAAGACGTATCACCAGTATGTTTGGGTGAGCTTGAGTACTCAAAAGTCTGTGCATTGTTGGCATGAGGTGCTCTAACCTCATTCCACCCCTGCCATACCACTTCACACAGCAATTTAGGAGCTGCAGGTCTTTCCCAAAATCACTGTTCTGTGCATACTCAGACACTCACCTCACTATACTGCTGCCAACAATCCACAAAGTCCTTTTGCTGTTTTTTGCCATTCACAGCTTTTCAACTTAGAACTGAACAGAGAGCTAGCAGAAAAGTCAATGTTCACCCTGCAGAACCTAAGCAGTAGTGAAAGTAAAACTGCAATTTCCCTCCCAAGTTCAACACTGCTTCAGTGGGCTGATCCATGACACACAAATAAAACAAATCATTGACTAAAACTCTGCCTTCCTTAGCCAATATAGTGTGTGCACTGACTATCACTGCAGTTCTGCTCCAGCTAAAATGTAGAAACATTTCAAGGTGGCAAAAATGCATCCTTTTGATAGGCAGTTTCAAACAATTACAAGTGCAGAGACATGTCTGATTGGTTCCCTCTTCTGTTATGGTACATGTGGACCTTGATTTCTCCCTCCATTTGCAGCTGTATCTGTGCAAGTAAGTACCAAATAACTGTCTGACTTTAAACAGTTCTAACTAAATAATGTAACATCACAGGTTATTTCTATCAACATAGTCAAACAGAGCAGTAAACAATGTTTTGATTAATACTATTCCCCTGTTTCTAACACTTTTTATCATAGTAGAATAATTATTAATAAAATGTGATGTACATACAGTGAAAAATATTCTGTGTCTCAGTATACTCTAAGGTGGCTGCTGTGTCCTTCTTCTTCAGTCTTCTCTGCCTCTGATTGGTTGTCTTACATGGCCTGATAAATCTAGCACAACATTGGCAGAACTACCTGTCAGTCAAATACCAATCAAGATATCATTTGCTAATGCACACAGTTACTCCCTACAAGTCCAAATTTGTGATACTTTCGAATGCACAACACTACATTTGTGACACTATCGAACAAATGACACTATTTTTGCAATATTTTTGAATGTGTGACATTACTTTTGCGATAATTTCAAAGTTTGGAACTACTTTTTTTGACACTTTCACACATCCTACACCACTTCTTTGACACTGCTTTTGAAACTTTCGAATGCATGACACCATATTTTGTGACACTTTCATGCAATCGTCACTATTTTTTGTGACAATTTCAAATGCACAACACTATTTCATGTGTTTTTTCCAAAAAAATGATGATTCCTGAAGGAAGAAGTGTCCTGCTTCCTACAGTATGCACAAATACACAAGTGCACACAATTTTTGATTGTTACTGTGAAATATTTAGTTGACTAAATAACTATCTCATTTCTACAGCATCATTAACTGATTTGATTGTATTCAGTTACTTAAGCACTGACCAGTATAGTCATTCATACACATTTGAAAATGGCAACTATAAATTGTTAAACTTGTTTGGCTGACACAGGCTCCAAGAAGTGCATTTAATTTTCAATAGATGATCAGTTGAAAATAAGAGGCATTGCAAGTACCTATTCACAGACCAACATTCTCCAATGAGCTATTTTCTAAGCACAAAAATGCCCTCCAGGGTGGGCATTGTTGGGAAATAGTGGACCTTCCAAGGGGTTTAAGGCCCTCCACCTGAGGCATCAGGCCTCATTACACCCCTGATCATTCTGGTATTTCCCAATAATGCCTCCCCTGTCAGGTATTATTGCTTACATTATTGAGAAAACTCCTTACACAATAACACATCACCAGAGTTAACCTTGACAGTACCTTAATCACACACCCCCAAGCCCAAAATGTTGCACATGGTGCAGCAAACTGCAATATTGCCCCAAGCACATCACTTATTAACCGTCAATGATATTCCTGTGAATGCATTATTGCTACCATGAAAATATATATTTGGAAAAGAAAGTGCTAAAACTATGTTTTTTTAATGTGTTATCATCAATAGACAGATTGTTAGTAAAATAGTCCTTCCAGCAATAGTTTAAGAGTCCTAAGTCAAAATCAGAAGGCATCATTGAGTCATTTAGCAGCTGTAGAGCATGAGAAGTTGATAGAAACAATCCATGTGCCATGGTGATAATACTATACAAAAACATCGTAACATTGATCGATATAACTCTACTGCAACTGTAACAGCCAATCTGATCACAGCATTTCTGAGAACTTTTTCATAATGTGTAATACATAAATAACATGCATCAACATAGAATATTAGAAGTGAGCAACACAAATGAATACTAATATTTTCTTTTTCTGTGTCTATTATACAGGTCACTGATACTTCTGTAGGATTGGTGACTGCTACTGTGAAGTTACACATTGCTAAGATGCTGAGTAAATACAGACATACATCAATAGAAAGACAAAGCAGGTATCGTAGTACTTCACTGTTGCTTAAGAGTGATAAAAAGACCAGTGATGTCAGTTCAAGACATAAAACAATTCAGACTTCTACTGGAATAGTTCGTTTGACATCAACTCACTCCACAACAAAGCTACAAACTTGCTCATCAGCAAGGAAAAAATGTTCACCTGAACAGCAGTTCTTCAGGTCTGTCAGATGCAACACTACTGTTGCCACAGCAAGCATTACTGTACATGCTAAACAGCATTGGAATGTCACACCTGGTGATTTTCATCTGAGAAAGCAAAAGTATTTTCGATCACTAGCATCTAAAGCTAAGATCGACAGGCTTATTGCTGCTGTAATGAGACACGAGCACAAAAAGACAAAAAGTCACCTGTCTATGATGAAATTGTGTCTCAAAGTATGTACATTTGTGAACAGAGCATTATTTGTTCTTCAACGCTTATGGCGTAAGATGTCTCATGTGCTTGAAATATTCAGGAAATTGTGTATGACAGCAAGAAAAGGCTACAACAGTATCCTGTCTTGACTGTTCACAATTTCTGTGATGTTTTCACAGGTCGCTGGATGCACACACAGCACTCAGATGCACATTTCTGGGAAGAATCTAATTATTCACAGAAAAAAGACTGCAAGTTCACTATTGATGAGTCTGGTAAGCTGGTCAATGTGTTTAGTGTATCTGATGACACAGCAATGGAGTCAGATGATGACTCTGAGGCAAACACTGTGACCCATACACGTCACTGCCTCTCATGGCCGTGTGATGAAACTTGCAACCAAAGGCAATATTCATTTGACAAAGTTGAGCAGTTTGTCAACCTATTTGTGATAACAGATCAGAAAGAGTGATATAAACTGTTTAACAAAATTGACTTTGTGAGGTCAGTCCACATACTGGACTTATAGGCCACTCATTAGCATGACTGGATAGCAGTGTTTGTGACAGTGTATTTCACAACATGAGGATGCTGGAGTGCATCAAACAGGCATGTGGAACTTTGTATACTGGGTATATGAAGTTCGCCGAGTTGTCAACCAGTACACTTGCTTGAATGACTTACTGCAGTCTGGTGACATGCACGGTGCCATAGCATTTCTCAAACAACTGCAACGTGTTACTTCTGTACCAGAAACAAGCATTTATCAGGCAACAACTTCTGATGAAACATCTGTTTCAGTCTTAAAAAGTAACATTCTAAGACACTTTGAAAAATAAATTGTAAAATTTGAACTGGCAAAGGCTCAAAAGTTTGACTCTGTATGTGTGTCCTGTGATCGTTTGTGCTACAGCAAACAAACAATCACAGTAAACCTTGAAACGTTGTCACCATACAATGACATGTGGTTCTGACTCTCAGCATTTTTGCTCTTGAAATCTGACTTCAAGTTACAGCCGATGAATGTGCTGTGCAAACACTGTTTCTCCAAACTAAAGTGCAACATTCTTCCACCAAGGTCAGTGTTGAATAATATGGAGACACATGCCACACCAACTGAAACTGCCACATTGAATATGTTTGAGCGCATTCTAATTCAGACAATAAAACCATTTCAGACCACTCTACATCTGAAAACAAAGACATGGAACATTCCACAGAAATAACTCATTAGATCTCTCAAGGGTTCTGTCATGTATCTCCCACTTCCTCTACAGGAAAATGTGGAGGTAATCTCCACAGAAAATAGTTTGGTGATTCTTGTAAACAGTGTCCCAACAAAGTCCAAGGTCATCTGGCAAGATGTTGTCAATGTAGAGAAAGTGTGAAGCTTACTCTTAGTTACTTGAAGAGCAACAATCCCTTTTATGCAGACCTTGATATAGATCACATGAGTAGTCTATCAGTTTAACATAACTTGTTGGAGATGGCAAAACAAATAATTGAAAAGGTCAATGTACAGACAAATCATAATGTGTATGAACAGTACACAATTCACCCGCTGCATAGCAAGACACAGCAGGTGACAACACTGATCTGTATCAAATGAAACAGGTGGAAGATGAGCCTGTCAGCATATGGGAGACAACACTAGAAGCACGCTGTTTCCCCAGACTTATTCCCAAAAGGGTCAGGTGTACACCTAGATAAAAGGAAAGTGCATGTACAGGGTGCTGAGTACAGTACTAGCTGTGTCTTAAGGATGGAAAATTCAGGCGTAACATGCAGTACCTATTTTATCTCCTCTGGGAGAGTGAACTTAGCATTCTGTCTGTGACTATTGCACATACTATTCATCTCACAACTCCACTAGATGGAATGACAGCTGTTCAATTTCCAGAGAAATTAAAGCAGAAAGATGAAAATGTGCAAGTGAATCTGTCTTCCATTCTTTCAAGTCTACATGGAATCAAAGAATATTGATATTGTAGACACTCTGAGGTGATGACACTGCTGCGAGAGTATGGTCTAGCCACGTGGTTTGTCACACTCAGCTGTACTGAATATGCCTGGGATGAAGTCATTGAACTGTTGAAGTGGGCAAATTCTGATGTCGACAGTATTTCCTCAATGACTGTCAGAGAAATGTGCTTACTTGACCTGTGTCTGTCACAAGACATTTTCACAAGTGGTTCCATGACATTCTGACTTTCATTTTGTCAAAGGACAATCCACCTCTTGGTTATGTGGAACATTACTTTTGGAGGATGGAATATCAAGCACGGGATGTCCTCATATTCACATGCTATTGTGGATCAAGGATGCACCATGCATAGGTGAGCATGAAGCAGCACAAGTGCTACAATTCATCAAGCAATACATCACTTGCCGCATTCCAGACAAGTACGACAGCCCCACACTATTGAAGTTGGTACAAAAGTTCCAGCAGCATATTTGTGCAAAATACTGCTGGAGAGTAGTAAAGAACAAATCTGATTGCTACACACAATGTCGCTTCGGATTTCCTAGACGAGTTGGTCAGGATGGTTCCATGAATGAACTTTTTTCAGCAATGTGACACCACTCTGAAGGCAAAATCAAGCAAGAGGGTATATGAGTTACCCAGAGATGAAAACGAGGTCTATATCAATGACTACAACCAGACTCTTCTCCTAATGTGGCAAGCAAACATAGATGTTCAGTTTGTGGCCGATAACTCTTTGGCCCTGGTGCAGTATGTCACATGGTACATTACCAAGCATGAGCAGACAAGCTTGCAAGATCTTTGGCAGGATATTGTCAGTTCAAGCAAAAGCCTGACATCTCAGCTGTGGTCACTGGGCTTGAAGACCCTCTCACACAGAGAATGTGGTGCCTATGAAGCTAGTGACCGATTAATGGGTACACATCTGTATGGGAAGTCTGATGCTGTCTGCTTTCTCTGTATGAACCACAAAGAGAAATGCAAACCTGACTTATTCCTAATTCTGAAATTGAGAACTAGCTGCCAATAGACCTTCTTCAAAACTTATCTTGAAGAACAATCTGATTGACATACTACCCCATCGGCATGATGACATGGATGATATGTGTCTATTTCAGGTGGCTAAGTGGTATGACTACAAGGCAGATATATCACCTGACTCAACACGGCACATTTACAAGGTGAAAGGAGTGGATGGCTGTCTGGTAAAGAGACACAAGCCTTGGATCATAAACCACTGTAAATTACACCTAGGCACATCGGAGAGCAGAGAGCATTATTACTTTGCTCTCTTATCCTATTTAGGACCTGGAGGAATGAGTCTGAATTAAAAGGTAACTGCAATACATTCGAAGAGGAACTGAATCTCAGTTACGAGAGTTTCAAAACTGAATACTCAGAGACATACATAGAGAGACTGGAGGCTGAGAAAGAAAAGCTTGAGAAGGCAGAGAAACAACTAAGAGGACACTTCTGTCAGCTCACAAGACAATCTTGATCCAGAAGGACAAGGTGTTTAGATGAGCCTCTGCCTTTAAATGCCCCAGAAGTGTTAATCTCAGAAGTTGAGAGTGTCATGGAACATGGAACACACTGCAGTATCAACACAGCTGACTTGAAAGAAAGACTAAATCAGCAGCAGCATGTGGTTCACTCTCAAGTCATTGATGCTGTTCGACATGGACTATTACATGAAGCAAAAAAATGTGACTGTCTTGACTATAAACCACTACTGATCTTTGTTAGTGGTTCAGCCGGTACAGGAAAGAGTTTCCTTATTGAAGCCATCACTGCTGAAATACAGATCCTGACAGGGTCACCAATGTCTGTTGCTGTTACTGCTCCCACAGGACTAGCCGCATACAAAATTGGTGGTGTAACATTACACCATCTCTTTATGTTGCCAGTGGAACATGGCAAAACAGGAGACGATCGTAAACTGGCATTTGAGGTTGCATCTCAGCTCCATTCCATGTTCACAAAGATGAAGTTACTCATCATCGATGAAATCAGCATGGTCTCCAATGTAATGCTTGCCTGTGTACGTCTACGTCTACAGGAGATCTTGGGTACTGACTATGGAGTACCATTTGTTGGCAAAAGTATTGCTGTATTGGGAGACCTTTTACAGCTTGCACCAGTTAATGCAGAATATGTCTTTGCAACTCTGACTGCCAAGCAGGCTAAGAATATATTAGGCTGCATTGGGAGGTTGTAACCTTTGGGAGTTATTCACCTATGTTGAGTTGTATTAGAACATGCAACAAAGTGGCGATCTGGCTTACAAATCACTTTTAGGTGAAGCTTGTACAGGTTCTCTATCACCAGAACATGTTGCTATGTTGAATGATCAGAGAATCAGAGAATCAGGATAGATACTACATCCATAGAAACAGCATGTAATGTTTTCAGTGATGTGTACTCCACAGGCACACACATCATGTGTCTTATGCCACGACTGAAGAAATGCTCTGAGTTCAACAATGTAATGTTGCAGAGAGAGAGAAAACCAAGACATTCTTATTCTGCATGCTGTTGACACAGTTGATGGTGTCATTCTCAGTCGTAAACTGCTAGCAAAGATGACTAAATGACTCACTGAACTGAAGTCAGATGTTTCACTCACAGCTGGCCTAGAAGCTGTTCTTACACTTTGTAAGAATGCACGTGTCATGCTGCGGCGTAATCTCGATGTTGAGTGTGTGGCATGGTAAATGGTGCCGTGGGTAACATCACTGACTTTGTTTACAATGTCCAGAAGACATTTATCAAGACACTAGAACAGCCTGTACAGATAGAATGTACCTGCATAAAATTTCAGGTATTCAAAGATATATACGTAAACAGGAAACAGTTCCCATTATGTGTTGCATCTGCTGTTTCTATTCACAAATCTCAGGGCTTGAGTTTGGGTTCAGCAATGGTGGACAAAGGTACAGACATTTTCAAAGATGGCATGAGCTACATGGCACTTTCACATGTCCGCAGTCTTTCTGGCTTGCACATAATAACTCTTTCACCTCAGAAGATACACGCTGACAAGAGATGTATCACTGAGTACAACAGGTTACGTACTCTGTATCAGCCACACATGTCTTTAATACCACTGCCTACATGTCTGGCTTTCTCACATCATTCACTGATATCTACAACTGTCAGCAAGCAGGCACGAGCTACCACAAGTGATTCAACTCTAAAGAGTTCAACAGAGTCCATAATCTCAACTACACTTTCAGAACCAGCTGTTGGTCAGAGATCAGTTGGTGTAGCTGCTGTGCCAGTGTTCAACAACAGCACTAGAGTGAACTTCTATGCAAATTCAGCTATGCAAGTTTTTCTCCACATGCCACACTTTGTGCAGGCAATATCTGCTTTACAAAACGGTCCCCTATTGATGGAGTTGAATCAGATTGTGAACATGACTTCTAATAACACTAACAATGCACAGTCACTAACACCTCTACACCAGGTGTTAGGTACATATGACAGGTGCAGAACATTTGATGCAAACATACAGCAAGATGCCATGTAAGTTTATGATGGCAATCATAAACATCTTGGATGAAGGGGGCATCCCAATGCATCAGTACTTCACTGTGTCATATGTTACCAAACATATATTGTATCATGTGGTCATTCAGAGCATCAAACCACAGAAGACATGCTGTGGATTACTCTGTTTATCCCTCAGGCCTAAAGTGTCAAATTTTGACAGCTACTGTATTTACCAATGCTCAATGTGGTCACTCCTGAAAAGGTGTGGAGGCACATGTACTCAGTCCATATGTCTCAGGACTTCATCTCAATATCTATGCTTATATTGCACAGATTTGACTCAACAGGCTCAGAGTTGACACTCCCATCACAGATTACACAGCTGGTAGAATAGTTTTAACCAATCATTGACACTCACAGTGTGGTCTATCACCATGGTCAATCTATGCATTCTGGGCATTACACCTGTTTGCTAAGGTACAGAAGTGGATGGGTAGATTGAGATGACTCTATGAGCAGTTTCAAACAGAGACTACCACGACACTTAAGAAATGCATATCTTCTGATATTGAAGAATTATGATGGCCTTTATATCTCAGAAGAATAGCACACACCATGTGGCATTCTTTGCTGTCTACTTTGTGACAGAGTCAGTTGTAGGGTACTAGGATTGCTTCTAATCTATGACTGTCGATAAATGATTACATAGCTAAACAATTATATGCTGCCCAAGGATATTTTATGTACTATGACATATAAGATGTTGTGTTGGATCAGTGACAACATGGAAATTGTTGTAGTGGTCTTCAGTCGGTGCCAACTGTCTTCACGGTCACTAGAGAAGCCATGCTTACATGTCTAACAAAGACTGTACATGAGAAAAGAGAGTCCTTTCTGGCTCCCCTGTTCTGTACATATCTTTGCTTGTAGGTATCAACCAATCAATCAATCAATCAAATCTTTATTTATCCAGGCAATCACCATTGAGCAAGTTCATTTACAAGGTGGACCTGCTGTTGTCAAGGACAGTTATACATACATAGATTAAGGTGCAGAATGAAAATGAGCAAAGAGATACAAGCAAACTTAAAGAAGAATGGTAGGTGCAAGGTATACATTCCAAGTGTTCACGTAAGAACATATATGCATCACACAACATTATTGTGGTATATACAACCTTCATAGATACATATTTATTAAGGCCTCTATAGAAAGGTACAATTATTTACATTTCAGCCATCAATGACTGTTTAAATGGTTGGGTGAGGATCCTAGGCTACAGAGCGGTCCATAATGAAGTCTGTATCTCCTGCTTGAGTGGCGGGAGGAGAGTAGTATGGGAAAAAGTGGTGCCAAGGTGCCAAAGGTGCTGAAGGCCAGTATGGCAGCTGACTAGTGAACTAGTTAAAAGGGAAGGAAGGAACTAGGTTTGTGGCTGAATGTGGTAAAGCTGGAGAGGGAACCATCAGCAGGACTGCTAGGAACTATGGAAACACCTACAGATTTCGGTGAACGCTTTGTCAGAAATGGTTCTAAACAGAGCAATACTGACAGGAGAGATGAGTCTCAATGATCTTGTATCCTATTCCAGAGTATGGGCAAGCATGGCTTATGGCGGTCCTACCAAAATGGTTACTGATCCTGGTGATTTTCAGAGAAATTAGAGCGGCTTCTTAGGACATAGCTACTGATTGGGCTATGAAGGCAGGCAACAATGTAATCTAGGAGTTTGTTGGTGAGGGCTCGAAGTGTCCAGAGGGCTGCATTTCTACATCATCTGTATTGCAGGAAAGGCCACCCTATGGCTGCGTATAGAGAGCAGTGATGTGTGGAGGATGGGAGGCCAGTTATAAATTTTAATGCTCTAAGGTACAGAACATCCAGTTTTGCAAGGTGTGAAGTGGAGCATTGGCCATAGATAATGTCAGCGTAGTCAATTAGTGAGAGGAATGTAAATTGGACAAGCTGTCTTTTTGTGTCTGCATTCAGGAGGTGTTTAATTCTGAAAAAGAGGCCAAGCCTTTGCCTAAGCTCTTTCATCAATTCTTCTGTGTGCTCCACAAAGGAGAGTTTGTTGTCCAGCCATATACCCAGATATTTGAATTTGGCACAAACTCAAGATTTTCGCCTAGTAGGGTGGTTATGGGAGGAAAAGTACCAGCAGCAGCAGAGTAGGCCCCAGTGCTAGATGGTGAAAAGTGCATGGCCTTGGTTTTTTGCATTTGAGAGTAGCTTTTTGCTGAAGCTGGTGCTGCAGAGTATTGAATTCAGTTTGTAGTTCTGAGCATGCAGCCCAGGAAAGTCATAGCTTAGATAGAGCACTGTATCATTGGAAAACAAGTGGATACTGGCTTCCATGATGCCTAAGTCAAGTTGTTAATATAGATGGCAGAACAGTAGAGGGTCCAATATGGATCCCTGAGGACTCCCTCTTTTATTGGTTTGAGGGAGAGCTCTCCTTCAGCCTTGACTTATTGCTGCCTATCAGAGAGGTAGTCCTGGAACCAATCCAATGAGATTGAGTCCATGCCTATGGTTTTTAGGGTGGAGAGAAGTAGGTAGTGGTCGACAGTATTGAAGGCCTTACTGAGATCTAAAAACACAGCACAAACAAATTTTTTATTGTCAAGGTCCGTGCTAGTCATTAGTGACTTTGGCTAGTGCCTAATAGTATTATGCTTTGCTCTAAAGCTGGACTGCATGGGATTAAGCAATGTAGAGTTGTCTAGGAGCGATGCAACTGTATATCCATTTTTTCCAACATTTGAAAGTATGGTGAAGAGATTGGCCTATAATTGTTTTGATCACATGGATCCCCTGCTTTAAACAGAGGGATAACATGAGCAGTTTTCCATTCTGTGGGGATAGAGCCTTGGGCTGGGACAGGTTGAATAGGTGTGATAACAAATTGTAGTAAGTATGTGGTATGCTATTTTCAGAAAGTATAGATTGAAGGTTGACTCCTGCGCTTTTTCTAATATCTAGCCATAGCAGAAGGTCTTCAACTTCTTTTATGGTGGTTGGGAAAAGGAGAAGATTATATTTTGTTACTTGGTTCTGGCGAGCGGGCTTGAACTGTGGATGGAGACTACTTACTGGGCTTATCAAATGCCATGCCTGCAGTGGCAAAGTGGTTGTTGAAGGCTTGAAGATCTCAGATTTATCAGTGATAGTGACATTTTCAATGGTAATTTTGGAAGGTAGCACACTACCTGGGAGTGGCCAGACAGTTCCTTTATTGGATGCAGAGAGCAATTCATTTTGATAAAAATTGGCCTTGGTCTCTCTGATCAGTTCCTGCAGGCATTTCTAGCTGTCCTAAAGAGACACCAGTCTGCATCGCGATTGCAATTTCAGGCCTTTTCCACAGCTGTTCTCTTTTGAGTAAAGGCATTCTTCAGGTCCGGTGAAAACCAATGGCAGGTTCTGGTTTTTATTCGAGCTTAATCAAAGGAGCATGGTTGTTTAGGGCACTGGTATGATTTCATGGAGAACATCATGGGCATCACCCATTGATTAGCCTGGTAGAAACTCTGCCAGAGCAAATAATTTTTAGGTCATTGAAGTAGTTCAGAGGGTCAAAGTTCCATCTGGATCTTTTAGTAGAAACTTTGATGTAGATAGTGGTTTAGTGATGGTTCTTATGCCAGCTATAAGGCAGTGGTCACTAACATCCGCTGGAAGGATTCTGGCATGGGAAAAGTAGTGCAGTTTGTTGACAAGGAGGACATCCAGGAGGGTGCTTCTCATTGGATTTTTATTGTTGATGTGAGTTGGTTCAGTTATAAGTTGGGTAAACCCATGGGAGTCACAGAATTGTTTTTGGGGTAGTGATCCAATAGATAACCAGTTGTAGTTAAGTCACCTAATATAATTGTTTCCAGAGTGTGTTGCGTCCATTTGGGATGACAGATGGAGTCAAGAGCTGTGGTTCTGCTGCTAGGGGTCTATAGTAGCCTTTTATACAGAATGCCACAGATTGGGATGGTTTCCAACCCTGAGACAGGCATTCAAATCCCCCTGCAACAGAAGTAGCATCTAATATAGATACTGCAATTTGTTTTAACATAAATGGCTACTCCCCCTGGTCTTTCTGTTTGCTCTGAAGAGGAGGTAGTTGGAGATATTGACTTCACTGTCTGGTGTGGAAGCCAAGCCAGGATTCCGAGATCACAAGTATGTCTGGGGCAGTATGACTAATCCAGGTCTGGACAGAATACAACTTCTTTAGAAGGCTACAGACATTGGTATGCAGGAAACTGATTCCTTTTAGAGTAGTAATTTCAGATGGTGATGAGATCAACTTTGTGGGGCCAGGATTAAGTTTGATGTCTCCTGAGCACAGTAGTAGAAGGAGCACAATTCTTCTCAGATTGGCAAGGAGATTTTTAAAAGCACGGGCCTTGTTGCGTTTATTGTAGGTTAGATTGCAGGGATCCAGAGACCGAATCATCTCTTGTGTTGCCCCTGCCGATGTGTAACTAAGGTCCATGCAGAGTAGCACCAGACTATGTATGTTAGTATCCATACATAACAAAGAAGTAATTGCCAGTTGCTAACTCTTTGCCTCTACCAGAGACTAAAAGTTGTCCCTTATCATTTCAAATAAGTGTGTAAAACATGTCTCATTCACCATAGAGAACACTCTGTCACAAGTTTTGTATCACCAGCTTTTTTGTCTCTTATTTGTTAACATCTTGAATACATCATCATTTTTCACCATGCAACAGTGTTGTACTATGCCTGATATTTTTGTTACTGTAAAACTGTACATGTATAAATATAGCTCTTTATACATAATAAAGGCACATGTAAATACTGAAATGTTGCAACTTATTGTCAAATATGTATATTTGTAGAGAAACAAATTGAATATAAATATTACAAATACTGTTTCGCCATTTAAGTATTCAATAACACATCAATAATAATTGATTAGCTATGTGATGACACATTTAATGATATATTCAGTGTTATTTTGTCTCACCATCTTTGGTGATTATTTTAATTGTGTAGAAAAACTGTTACTGCAATAGTCAACTAAGATTTTGTCCTTGACATATAATAGAATGCATAGTAATAAAATTCTGTGAACTTCATGTTTGAAAAAAACATACAACACACATCCTTTCTTTCCTGATTCACACCTCATGTAGTAGGTAATGTAAACTTTGGAAGAAATGTATATTGTACCTGTTATGGTATGAAACATGTTGTACTTCGCATACAAGTAAATGTAATGTATGTTAATAATACTCAGAATTGTAATTCAGACACTTCTGCTGATTACAACTCATGTCATACCTGTTGCTGACTATGTTTATGATCACCTCTATTGATGGGTTGGGTGGGAATTTTCCATATGCACCTACTCAGTTATATATATAGTTAAATATTTAACTGGACATATTAGTTATCTAATGTCACTGAAACCGTGATATCTATATATTGCTATTACTTAAACACTCAGCATTTGTTTTTTGCCCACCCCAGGAACACACATAACAACAAATATAACTGTTCCATGTGTGCAATCACTGCTTACAGGCTCTGGCATACCTTCATGAATGCAGGTACTTATTCCAAGACATATCATCTATCTACTATGGATGACACACATTTAAATATATTCCAAACAATGATCACACACATACAATGATTGTATTGTGAGACTGATTTTTGTGCAAGAATTTGAATCTTTATTGGCCCTTGGTCACTTTTTTCCATTTGTCAATATATTTTTTTTAAAACTTAGCCACCTGTGTCGAGTATTTACTTTACCATCAAATCAGAATGTTTGAATATAACTCTTGTTATTTATAAGCATGCAAATCAACTATAATAAATTGAACCTCACATAAGAATTGAAACTGCAACATAAGTGAAAACACTAGCAAGTGTCTACATATCAGCAGACTCCCAATTACACATTAATCATATCTTACCAGAACAGGTCTTTATAAGCACACTCACAAAATGTCCCAGTGTCTAAAACATGAATGACAACTACTACTAAAGCAAAGCAGTAAGAAGTACAGAAATATTTGCATACTGCATAACAAATGTAAGTGCATCACAAAAGAAAAGCAGTAACAAGAATCTACATGTTCACCACCAAACTGACATTCCATATGCAGCACCAGCAGCGACATATGAAGAGTAAGGCATCAAAATCCCAGTTTGGGATTTTTCATACAAGATGGTAGCAATGAAACAGTGGCAATCTTCCAGCTTTGCCAAGCATGTATGCGAAAGTGGTAGAAGGGTAGCTATCTGGGCACTGGGGCCAGCATACTGATCTCAGAGCAGGCAACGACACTGTGGACTCGTCACCAAAAATACTAATATATAGACTTTGCGTAAAAAGCGCACCATCCACCAACACTGCTGACTAAACAGCTCCTTCTACAAGAGAAAGAGAAACTAGTTCACTGACTTCCTGCCTAATTAACTGCCTGCCTGCATCATGTGACCTGCAGGCAGTCAGACGTGATCTGTGGGCTGTTTCTTGCTAACTTTGCCTTCTGAAACTGTAACTTGAAGTGAACTTGAAGTGAACAACTCGAAGTCCATTAAAGATGAATTTCAACCTTTTAATGGAAATTTCACATAGTGCTATGCAAATTTGAAGTTGTCCATTTGAGTTAACTTCACAGGTGAATTTAAACTTTGCTGCATCTCTATCTACAGGACAGCAGTGCTCCACAACCATAATGCCCCGTTTGCACTGAGGACAGACCTACAAATGCACCATTGCCTCCTGTGCTCTAAACTCAACTGGTTATCACTGGGCAATAAAGATACAAAATCTGCTGTCTTGCTTACAAGGCAATATTATATGGGTACAGTATAAAGCACCCCAACCCAGGTACATGAAGGAACAGGTCAGAAATTCCTGGTATCAGTTTCTTATTTTTCCATTGTTTTAGCAAAAGGTAACACTGGTGTATGCCTTGGAAATTAGCAGACAAAGAGCTGCAACATTGCATCAGTTGTATTGTACATTTACAAGTCCAGAACTGTGAAACAGAATAATACCTAGTGAACCAAGGCAGTCAAGAAAAGCAGCCCTGCACTTTACCTCTCAGAAATTAGGCTTCGTCATATCGATACCCAGTCCAACTAACATCCTAGTTGAGACCCCCCTGCTGGAACTCAAACACCGTTACATCGACACTAATCTGCTTAAAGTTTTAGTGCCATAATAATTTGGAACACCTTACCACCTCACATTTGGACTAAAAAAGACACCTGTTACCTTCAAATCAATGATGAAGGAACATCTACCTGTGAACACCACCTACTGTATATTTGTCTTTGATATTCTGTAACCCTCATATCCCTGTACTTTGCATTTTTATCCCATGTTGTTACTGTTTCTTTTGGGTCACTTCTGTAAAAGGGACCCTGTTCCAGTTAGCTCACCTGGACAACAAATAATAAATACATTAATTAATTACTATACCTTATTACTAACCCAGACCTCAAAACTTTACTAACATGTTAACACCAAAAGAAGATTCACAACAAAGCACATATAGTGTGTATGTTTTCTTATGTTTCCTAACAAAAAATGCAAAAAAGAAAAAAAAAGGGAAGGGGCATTGGCTGGGGAATAGGCTGTGACTTTATTGCCAGGAGATAGCACCTAAAAGCCTAGCAGTTGTAGTTGGCTCCAATAGTTGGAGGACTAAAATTTGGAACTCAGTGAGTGTTTTAAAGAAGTAGTTAGCCAAAGCTCTGTAGAAAGGTGTTTTTATAATGTATAATGTCCAAATATTATTTATTATTTTTAAATACACTAGTGGCCAGAACTTGCATTGGGAGCCCGACTTGGTCACTTCTGTGTCTTCTGTACTTAAAGCTCAGCCCCTAGTGAGCAGAGCTGACTGAGTGCAGGCAGCATGTGCTGAGGCAAGCATACATTCTATGCATGTCTGCCAGTACCAGCTGGGACAGTGGGGCCAGGAATTTTAACTCTTTAAAACTCTTGCAGAACAGGTCAGTGATAACCCTTACAAAACACAACCTTCTCTGCCGGAACAGCACAGACTCCGGTCAGGCCACAGTACTGTCACAGCTCTTACTGAGCTCACCTCATTCATCCATGAGGCCCTCGACCAAGGCTCTATCACAGGTGCAATCTATGTGCATCTGACCAAGGCATTTGACAAGGTCAGTCATGAGCTATTGCTTTATGGCCTTCCACTGCTAAATGTGATCCCAGAGGCTACTGCCTGGTCCAAGGACTACCTAACAGGCCGGTCACAGCAAGTAAGGATAAATACCACCGTCTCCTCCTGTAAAACAGTTTCCTCAGGTGTCCCACATTGGTCTATTCTTGGCCCTCTACTATTCACCCTCTTTTTAAACTCTCTCCCCAAGTCATGTAGTGGTAACCTGCTACTCTACGCTGATGATGCGGTAGTGTTTTGGGAAACACCCACAGCCAGTGCGCTCAATGAGCTCTTCAGGGTTTCTTCACGGAGTTAGAAACCTGGTTCACTGAACACCATCTGATCATCAACTATCAAAAACAAAGTCCATGATCTTTGCACGACAAAGTCCACACAGCCAGTCGGCTCTCTAATTAAAAACAAATAAAGCGCCCACTTGAACATGTTACATGTTTAAATACCTGGAATTATATTGACCTCCCTCACCTACCATCATCACACACAACTTCTCTCCTCCGCTGTTAACACTAGAGTGGGTATCCTCTACAGACTTAAACACTGCTTACACACACAGGCCATGCTACTTGCGGTCACCTCCTCTATTCTCTCCCTAATAGACTACGGGATAGTGATATACGCTCTGCGGACCCTACTGCCCTTCGTAACATCAACACTGCTTTGAATAAAGCTTGCTGCCTAGTCAATGGGTGTGACAGATTAACACATACCTGTGAGCTCTACACTCTGGCTGGTTGGCTAAACTTCCAAGGAAGACTTAAGAACCACTCCTGCATTCTAGCAAAAAAGATCCATCTCCAGCTGGAGCCCATCGACCTTCTCTCAATAGTCAGCATAACCCCCCTCCCAGGCGTAACACTAGACTCGCAGCATCCTCCTCATTCCTGGTCCCCCATTGTAGAACATCCCTTGGGCAAAGATCATTCCGCTACCATGCCCCTCTTTGGCTAAACACTCTACCCCCCCACCATTCTCTCAGACCCTTAGCCTCTCCCAATTCAAAACAGCCCTCAGAGTACAACTCCTGGAGTCAGAAAAATGTGACTGTGGCTAACTTCCTGCCCTCTTCTGGTGTTTTCATACCGCCAATAAACATGACACAGGGTCTCGATAGATCCCAAGAGTCAGCATCATTTACCTTTCTGACAAGGGTTATCTTGTATTGCTGCCTACTACTACCACCAGTTAACTAAGATTATGCCTGGACTGCACTTGTAGTACTGTTTTATGAATTTCTACCTGTTTATTATGCGTTCTCTGTATTTGTTTACCCTCCACCCTCTGTAACCGACATGGAGCCTTTGCAAAAGAGTCTGTGACTCAAAGTTGTAATTCGATTGTACCAATAAATAAATAAAATAAAATGTTAAATATCAAATAGGTTCTACATCTCAATCTTTTCTGCCTTTTGCCATTCCTTTGGATACTAATATGGGCCCAGTAACTGGATTTGTAATCCTTATTACAGGCGGCATAGGGATAGCCAGTGTAGTATGTAACTAATTCAGTCTGTGTTCTGACTCAAATTTTGAAGCTTTTACTTGTGCCAAGTGTAAAGAAAATCAACAGCTCAAAATAAAAATTCTTAAACTTGAAATGGAGTTAAGTAAAGTCTCCAGGAATACCCTACTGAATGCATATATCAACATTGTGACAGTACACTACCAAAGTATCTCTAAAGATAACATCAGTGATCACAGTCTTGGATATAATGATCAAAATCAAAAGAGACAAAGGGAGGAAGAAGAATGAGAGGAACAAGGCTGGGTGTCAGTAGAAAAAAAATGCAGACTAAAAAAGGGAAGGAGAGCTATGAATTTAACGTCCTTTAGCAAATCAGTTTGATCCACTAGTGCAACTAGGAAATTAAATGTCATCAGATACTAACATTGATTCACATCCTACCCAGTATGACAATTCCCAAAGAGGTGACACTTCAAGGCAAAGCTATGTACTGGGAGATTCTATGCTGAAATTTTCTGATGAATGCATTTGCAACTCTAATAAGTTAAACTGAAGGTACCATAGTTTTCAGGGTGCAAAATTCTCAGACATCACAAGGATGTCCTACAAAAATTTGAAGGATGGAAGAAATAATCCCCTAGCGGTCATACATGTAGAAAAATATAATGTGGGTCAATCAAACTAGAGGAAATGAAAGAAGACTTTATTTCTCTTGCCAATACATTGGAACAAAAAGGCTGTGAAATCTGTTTTTCCAAGCTGTTACCAGTACTAAGGGCATGTTGGAAGAAACAAAATAAAATAAAGGTATTAAACAAATGGTTACACAGTTGGACATTAAACAAGGGGATAAAGTGTCTGACCCATTGAGAAGCATTTGAAAATAACTGCAGTTTATATAGTTGATATGGGCTATACCAAAGTAAAAGGGTGAGTGCATTACTGGGCAAACAAATTGAAAAATATATCACAGAGTCTTTAAACTAAACTCAGCAGGCACTCTGGAAGCAAGGCTGAGTAAGATAGACCGAGTTAAATATAACAAAGCAGTTCATAAATTCCAGCTAGCAAATGCTAGAAATTTAAACATACTAAAAAAAATAGAACTTGAAATTCTTCTTATCCAAATTCAGAACAGTCAATCAATCAATCAATCAATCAATCACTTTATTTAACCAGGCATAAACATCATTGAGCAAGCTCATTTTCAAGGTGGTCCTGGTCATAAATACAATACAGTACACTTCATAAGATTGCAATTACAGTGGACAATGTTGCAAAAAAAAAAAAAAGAAAAAACATTGTGAAGGTGCCGGTCAATATGGGCCTATACATACCGGTCAACATAATTAACATTCAAAGGTACATAATGATAAGCTTTACTGAAATGAGAAGAGACAACAATCCCATATAGACTCCTCTGAGTAAGAGCTCATACCTAAATGATAAAAAATAAGGAGGTATTAAGGAATAGGGTAGAAATTAGGGTGAAAGAGTAGGCAGCCAAAAGGGAGGCCAGAATAGGTCAAAGGTAGAGAATAGGCAGGGTCAACTTGGATTAAGGGAACTAGGCTTGTAGGTCCTAAGTTTCTGTTGATAAGATATGGGTGGATGAGATACTTAGGCGTAGGATTTGAGAACAGTATAGACGAGCGGCCTTAACTGAAACCTGGTGGGATGAAACATGTGACTAGTCCTTGAGATTCTGGGCAATTAACTTTATAAAAACAGAATAGATAAAAACAGTGAAGTGCTTGTATATATGTAAAAATGGATCTTGAATGTCTAGAATTCAAAACTGGAAAGGAATCCAACCTGAAACTGAAAGTATATTGTAACCCCTAGGTGGTGCTATCCCAAGGGCTACTACCCCTGCCTGTTTGACTACCAGGAGGTCAGGGTTTGTAGTAGTTAGACTAACATGTCACAGCCCTCTGGGACACTGAGACCCCTTTATTCCTCTAGTAGCTCACACAGTACACCAGAGTTACAGCCCCAATACCCCATGTATACACACTGTTCACTCATATACCTACCACTTACCCTTGAGACTGATTCTGCAGCACGTCTCTGAGGATCCCAAGTAAAGTAAGGTTAAACAACATACACAGCAAAACACAATACTGTTTCCATAAGTACTAACACCACAGACAGTATGTAGTATAACAAACAAATCTGATTTATTTAGGGGACAGTAACATGGGAGGAAATCAGGTTAATTAGTGGCATTAAATCACAGTACTGTGCACACATACAGGGTCTGAAAAGTCACACTCTGGGTACCCAGGTTTGGAGCTAGCCAGGTCCGTTGCCCAGGGTTGGCGGCAGGTGCAGACTGATAGGGCCCTGTAGAAAATATATGCACAACACCCAGTTGTAATCTGGAGCCAGATGGCTCAGTCCATGAAGCAGTGAAACAACAAGAATTAGATGACACTTGTGATTGAAAACAGACTGCAGGGAATACCCTGACTTGTACTCACAAGACCCAAGTTGAAAACCAGATGGTGGATGTTCTTCTGGATTTCCAGAACAACAGGGCATGGAGACAAGGTCCTTGTGACTGGACCCACTGCAGTTGATAGCAAGCGGTTTAGTCCTGGACAAGCTGGGGTTGCTTCCAGCTTCAACATCAACACACAGTGCAGGGGACTGGAAATAGCAATTCTCCACAAGCACTATGCACATTCATATGTAAAAGAAGATGAGGAGGAGTTACCTAAACCAGACAATAGAAGCACTCTGGGTAGGGGTGTTGACACCAGTCCATTCACAGAAGAAAGAGTCCTGAAAGAACTCCTAAAACTCAAGGTGGACAAAGCAATGGGGCCTGACGGGATTCACCCCAGAATCCTAAAAGAACTAAGGGAGGACCTAGTGGCACCACTGACCATGCTTTTTAACAGATCATGGCAGGATGGGGTGCTACCTAAGGACTGGAGGAGGGCAGATGTGATTCCCCTTCACAAAAGTGGGAGCAAGGCAGAAGTGGGAAACTTCAGACCTGTAAGTTTGATCTCAGTGGTAGGGAAAATGATGGAATCACTTCTGAAAGAAAGAATTGTTGAGTACCTAGAGGCCAGCAGGGCTGGGACCCAAAGCAGCATGGATTTACAGCTGGAAGGTCATGTCAGATGAATCTAATTGATTTC
This sequence comes from Neoceratodus forsteri, assembly GCA_016271365.2. Taxonomy (NCBI): domain Eukaryota; kingdom Metazoa; phylum Chordata; order Ceratodontiformes; family Ceratodontidae; genus Neoceratodus; species Neoceratodus forsteri. The sequence continues at coordinate 1,379,574,638 of CM057455.1, forward strand.
TTCGACTGGGTGACCAAAGTAATAGACCAGGGAGGGGCTGTGGATATGGCCTACCTAGACTTTAGCAAGGCATTGACACAGTCCCACACAAAGATTAATAATCAAGTTAGCCAGGCTGGGAGTGAGTCCCAGGGCGGTAGCCTGGGTAGAAAACTGGCTGCACAACAGGACACAGAAGGTAATAGTGAATGGAACACATTCCGAAGAAAGGGGGGTTACTAGTGGAGTACCTCAGGGCTCAGTACTGGGTCCAGTCCTCTTTAACATCTTTATAGGTGACATTGCAGAGGGTCTGGAGGGAAAGGTATGCCTCTTTGCAGATGACACAAAGATCTGTAACAGAGTTGATACACAAGGGGTAGAAAAGATGAGAAGGGACTTGGCAAGGTTGGAGGAATGGTCAGACATGTGGCAACTTAGATTCAATACAAAGAAGTGCAAAGTATTGCACCTGGGAAACAAAAACCCAGGAGAAGAGTACACAATAGCAGGGGAGGTACTAACAACAACAAAAATGGAAAGGGGCCTGGGGGTAGTCATATCAGATGACCTAAAGGTGGGTAAGCAATGTGAAAAGTCAGTAAGGAGAGCCAGGGGGATACTGGGATGCATAGGAAGGGGCATCACAAGTAGAAAAAGGGAAGTTGTTATCCCTTTGTACAGACAGTTGGTGAGAGCCCATCTGGAGTACTGTGTGTAGTTTTGGAGACCTCATCTACGCAAAGACATAGACAGGATGGAAGCAGTCCAGAGGAGGGCAACTAAAATGGTGCAGGGTCTGCAGCAGAAGCCATATGAAGAGAGACTGAGAGAGTTCAATATGTATACTCTTGATGAAAGGAGGGACGGGGGGACATGATAGAAACGTTCAAGTACCTCAAGGGAATCAACAAAGTCCAGGAGGGTAGCATCTTTCAGAAAAAGATGTGTAAGAACAAGGGGCACAATTTAAAAGATAGGGGGACGGCTCAGGGGTAATGTAGAAATTTTTTTCAAGGAGAGATTGGTGGATACATGGAACAGCCTTCCTGAGAAGGTCGTTGGGTCTAAAACAGTGGGGAATTCAAACATGCATGGGACAGACACAAGGCAATTATAGTTGGGGGTTGCAGGAAGTAGGCTGTTGGTTAACTAGAATCTGCAGCTTAACCAGTAGGTAGGGAAATGGGCAGACTGGGTGGGCCAAGTGGTCCTTATCTGCTGTCAAAGTCTATGTTTCTATGTTTCTAAAAGGAAAGTACTATACCAGGCAGGCTGCTCCTCGATCCTGATCGCAATTACTGCAAAATACCCGGGAGCACACACAGCAGCTTCAGTTCCTGACAGACCGAGCGCTAATCAGCAATTTCTCCAGTCTTCTACAGGGTGAGCCTGGTTTCCACTCTTCAGACTTCCTTCTGTCTCCTCACAACTCAGATTCAGTCTGAACTGGACCTTGCAGCGGCTGCAGGCTGAACCTCAGGGCCTCACACGTGCTTCCCGTGTGAAACTATACACCGCAGAAGCACAGAGCTCCTTCTCTCTTCACTGTCACAACTGATCTGAGCTTTCCAGTCACAGAGCAGGGCATTTCCTTTAGCTCCATGCCAGTCTGTTGGTTGGTTCAGCTGTCACTCACAATAAGACTCCCTCTGTTGGTGAAAAAAGGCACCAAGGTCAAAACTATATTTTCCAGAGTCACTGCCCATACAATCCCCTTGTGTCTGGCTCAAAATTAAGAGTCAAGTTCTGATTCATCCACAGGCTCCATTTAGGGCTCCCTTAACCCAGTTGGCACAGCACAGCAGTTTAGGTCCAAAATGGAGGTAACATACACAGTCCCAGCTGCAATAAAGGCAGGTTAGACAATTTTGCTAATGCTTTTAAATGATTACAGGCAAACAGTTATAGCTTTCAGATGGGCTCCTTTGCACTTCTAGTGACTGCAAAATGGAGCGATTACTCCAGGCTCGGGTGAGATTCGAGCATTATATACACAGTCCCCCCATACAAATTAATTAAGTCTGCAAGCAGACAGCTCTTAAAGAGACAGTACATGGAGGCTCAAATAGCACTCACTTGGAACCACATTTAAATAGCTCAGACACCGAACACCACAGACTTGGAGCATTCAGGCAAGCTCCTGGAAGAATTTTGGGAACCCCCATTTGCAGGGAGGTTACACCATGGTTACAGGTACAATTTAAAAATGGCAAAAAGATAACTATTGGTAATTGTTACAGACCCCTCTCAAGTACTAAGGAATATATTGACAGTTTGATAAGTGAATTAATCACGGTCTCAAATATGTCTAGGGCCCGATTCACAAAACTTTGCCCTAGTTTAAACCCAATTTACCATGCAGACTTGGTTTTGTACCAAAGTGGTATTCACAAAAGCCCATTTGCCGCAAACTGGGTTTACATGAGGGCAAAGTTTTGAGGGTGCTAAAATTCAAATAAGGGGGAAAGGGAACTGCATATCAACACATTCCCATTCACTAAGCATTTTCTCCATGCAAGGGTCTTTGTGAGGTTCCCTTGCATAGAGAAAACATCGCCAACCAAGACCTGGCAGTATTCCACGTGACCCTAGTGGCTGCCAGAGGTAATGACGTTCGCTGTCCCGAGTATGAAATAATAGTTTCCCTGTTGGTCCAGTGGTCGCCCCCATCCCGATCACCGAACGCTATCTGTATAGTTTAACAAAACAGCAGAATGCTAGTGGAACCTCCTCCAACTATAAAGATAGAACTGGCACCACTAAAGTTACTGGCCAATATATGTTTTAAAAAAAAAATGAAAAGGATAGAATTTCCATAAAAAAAGTATTTATTAAGCACAATATAACATTAAAAACTGGGAGACAGGTATAAAAATCTCAACAGTTTCACACTAACAAGTGTTTTGTCAAAAGGAACATGCTTCCCCAGCTGGCAACCAGCATAGTCCTTCTCTCACCACCATGGCTGGCTGCTGACTGAGCTCTCAATGAGCATGTGCCGTATGCAGCACTCGTTCATTGGCAGTAATTGACAGTTCCAAGTGAGGTGTCATTCAATGAACGTATACTGTATACAGTATGTGCTCATTGAGAGCGCAGTTGGCAGCCAACCATGGTAATGAGAGGAGATTTGTGCTGGTCACTGGCTGGGAGTTGGGTTGGAAGGGAGTGGAATGCTGGGTCACTCCCTGGCAGGGCTGGGGTTGGAGGTCCACTAAACCACTAGGGTACGGTTGCAATCCCTTGAACATGGGATTGGGAATAGGGAGGGGGGCCGCTAGACCAACAGCATACTTTTTCATTTACTTATGCAGGGGTCAGGTTGAAGGGGGACACTGGACACCGGACACTGGGGTCAATTTATTTTTTGTATTGGGCAGGTGATCCAGTGATGGGAGAGACCAATAGCCACCAGGGAAAATATTTTATTTATAACAGGCCAGTGATAGGAGAACACGGGGGATGCAACAAGTACCACCAGAGAATACATTATGTTTTTTTTTAACTTTGGGCACGGTGATCAGTGATCAGGGTGGAGGGAGAGAACCACTGCCACCATGCACTACGACACTGTACCTTCCTTTAGTACTATGGGAATGGCAATCAAGACAGGGAAGGGATCACTAGACCACCAGGGATACAGCCTTTTTCTGTCACAGGCTGGTGATCAGCAATGGGGGGGGGACCACTAAAGCACCAGTTAAGACTGAGGATATATTTATTTCTGGGATCAACCTGGTGATCAGCAAGGGGGGGTCCACTAGCACCAAGGCTTGCTGCTTTTTTTTTAAACTATACAGATGGTGATCGGTGATCGTGATGAAGTGGACCACTGGACCACCAGGGAAACTATTATTACCTACTCAGGATGGTGATCAGCAAATGGCAGTGGGGCCACTAGACCACCAGTGACTGCAGCTGCATCATGCAGGGGCTGGGAGGGGCATACTGAATCACCCACAGTCTATGTAAATAGGCCCATAATGGCCACATAGTGCGTTGCATGCTCAATGGGGTAATTTATATGTCTGCAGTGATAGGAGAACATGGGGGGGGTGGAACAAGTACCACCAGAACATGCATTATGTTTTTTTTTTTAACTTTGGGCATGGTGATCAGTGATCAGGGTAGGGGGAGAGAACCACTGCCACTACGCACTACAATACTGTACCTTCCTTTAGTACTATGGGAATGGCAATCAAGATAGGGAAGGGACCACTAGACCACCAGGGATACAGCCTTTTTTTGTCACGGGCTGGTGATCAGCAATGGGGGGATGCCACTAAACCACAAGGGAAGACTGAGGATATATTTATTTCTGGGATCAGGCTGGTGATCGGCAAGGGGGGTCCACTAGCACCAAGGCATGCTGCTTTTTTTTTTTTTAAACTATACAGACGGCAATCAGCAATCACGATGAAGTGGACCACTGGACCACCAGGGAAACTATTATTACCTACTCAGGATGGTGATCAGCAAATGGCAGTGGGGCCACTAGACCACCAGTGACTGCAGCTGCATCATGCAGGGGCTGAGGCACACTGGAGTCACCCACAGTCTATGTAAATAGGCCCATAATGGCCACATAGTGCCTTGCATGTCCAATGGGGTCGTTTATATGTCTTCTTTAGTGAACAGGAAATAACACACCTGTGCTATTCATTGTGGGGCCATTCTACTGGCTGGATGTCATGGCAGTGCTAATAGGGTTAATGGTGGATTTATAGGGTTATTGCTGCCCAGTCCTGACCTTTTCACAATTGGATAGAGCAGTGGACTATCTGACTGTGAATAGTAAATTTCATACCTGCACAAGCACAAAGTGCAGTGTAAACTTCTGCACTGTGCTTTGCAAGTTATTATGAATCCTGCTCCTGATGTCCTAATTCTGCAGGATTTTAATCTTCCAGAAATTCACTGGGAACAGCTCACAGGTAACACTGCACTAGAATCAAATTTTATAAATACCTTACTACTGATGGGTCTAGAGCAGAAAGTAATGGAACCCACCAGGGGAAAATATTTTAGACTTAATTATTGCTGATCTGGTATCTGAAACTGGCAACATATCAGTTCACTGGGCACTTGGAAATAGTGACCACTACATATTAATGTTTAGTTTGCTGGCAGGGACTACATCTGTAACCTACAATATTTCTCAATGTATCTATGCTAAGGCACACTATAAAATTATCAGGAAAAAAACTCAAATCCATTGACTGGGTAAATATCATGAGAGACATATCTGTCAAAGACTTCTGGGAACTTTTGAATATCAAAATGAAAGGACTGGAGGACAACAAAAAGGTAAAATTCCAATGTGGCTCACAAACAAAATATGGAGACAAATACAAAGAAGAGAAAGTGCCTACAGGAACTACAGGAAGAATCCCACTGATTTAACCAAAGCCAAGTAAAAGGCAGAACAGAAAGAAACTGAAAGACTAATAAAAAAAAGGAATGATGCAAGTTAGAGATCAAAACTGTGTACACTAAAGCTAGACAAAAACCTTTTCTCCTATGTCAACAGTAAAAGAGTGGGATAGATCCATAAGTCCACTGATGGAAAATGGTGAAGCTCTTTGGGACCCTATCACAGCTGCTGATGCATTAAACAATTATTTTTGTTCTGTTTTGGTGATAAGAACCACAGTAAAGCATCTGGTATGCCCTTACCAACTGAGTTTTCTAGTTTTTCAGTAGGGGGAGTTTTTTTTTCAGCCCTAAATGCAATTAAACCTAACTCTAACCTCAGACCTTGATAGTATTAACCCCATATTCATTAAAAAGACTTTCAGAATCACTGAGCTTACTCGTCACGTCTATTTAATAAGTCATATGAACAAGGAAAGGTTCCATCTGACTGGAAGAAAGCTATAATAACATTAATACATAAAAAAGGTAGGAACTCTTTGGTAGGAAACAACAGGCCAATAAGCCTAACTTCTGTCCCTTGCAAATAGTGGATAAACTATTACAATCAAAATCTGACAGTGAATCCATTCTTAAGGGTATACAGGACACTACCCAGCACTGGTTTACTCCAGGGAGGTCTTGTATCACCAGCTTCATCATTTTTTATGAAAAAAGGTAGTAGTAGTATGGATAAAGGTATCCCAGTGGATGTGATCTACCTGGACTTTAGGAAGGCACTCAATATTGTGCCACACTTTGAAGTAATACACAAGTTAAAAAACGTATATCTAGTTAAGTGGGTGGAAGCATGGCTAGAAAAAAGAACCCAAGAAGTCTGAGTGACAGGTAACTTGTCAAAGCAGGGACTAGTTAGCAGTGGTGTCTCACTGGGTTGTGTGTTGCATCCAACCTTATTTGGAATATTTACAGGAGACATGAATGTTAACTTGGAGAATAACATACATTTGCTGATGATACCAAGATAAGTGTCGAAGTGGACACACATGAAAACATCATTTCCTAGTCAAAGATCTGAAGAATATTGAACAATGGGCTCAAAATAATAAAAGGCAGTTTACCACAAAAAAATGTACTGTACTTCACCTTGGAAAACATAACCCACTGAGAACATACACTCTAATAGGGGTTTCCTTAAGATCAGTACAGAATGAATATGATTTAGGGATAATTATAAATGATACACTTAAAGGAACACTGTCAACCCCCTTAGGCCTCAAAGTGTCCATAGTTTAAAAAACATATTTTATGATTGTTTACATTCTATAGAGACTGTTGATACAGCTGGTAGTTTGATTCAGTTCCATTTTTTTCTTTTAGAAAGTGAAAACCGAGTGCCCACCATACTGGTGTTACCACACCAAAACATGTTTGTTTACATTTCTTGACCAAATGCCACTGCATCTTTCCTGGACTCAGGAATGCCCCCAACACAATCTATCCACTCAGTATGCAGTGGAAGTAAAGTAAATGATTGCATCATGAGTGGCTGCACTGATTGATGGTGTTTCTGATGTTCAGGTTGTATAGAGTAGTCCAAAGAGTTGAGGTACAACAAGGCTGGGTAAAACTATACATTACCATGTATTTCAGTTCTAATAAGCAAAAAGACAGATAAAACAACCAGTGACATCAATGAATTTTAGAGAAGGTAAGCAATCATAACATGTGGGTTTTACCGTCCTAAAAGTAATATGATGCAAAAAGGCTGACAGTGTCTCTTTAATCAGCAGGACCATTGTAGGAAGGTCACCGAGACTGCTAACAGAAAAATAAGTTCAATCAAAAAATCCTTTATATCCAGGAACAAGCACCATCTAATCCCGCTATACAGATCTTATATAACACCACACTAAGATTATGGATCTCCTTTTTGGTCTCTGTACCTTAGGAGGGACATTAATCTGTTGGAGAATGTCCAGAGAAGGGTCGACAGGTTTATACCTAGATTAAAGGACATGTCTTATACAGAAAGACTGTCAGAGCTGAATCTATTTAGCCTTGAGGAAAGCAGGAAGAGAGGTGATATTTTATTACTTTTCAAAATATTGAATAATTTAGATCTGAAAGGCCAATGTGATATTCTTATCATTGACAGGCAGGTATACCTTAGGTCACACAACAACCAATTAAGAATTCCAAGAGTGAATAACAACAAGCTGGATAATTATTTCAGTCAGGGTCCCATGAATGTGAAACAATTTATCGCATTACCTAGTTAATCTCACGGTTTTTGACAAATTCAAGATCGAGCTGGATAAGTATTTGAATAATCATAAGGGATTATAGCCCCACTAGAAGTGGGTGACAGTCTCAATAGGTCAAAAGACTCCTGTTGTCTATACCACAGAGTAACCAAGGTATAATTCCAGTATACTATCCCCCTAAGAAATTATTGTCACAAAGTAGAACTTTATTAGTTTTAAGAAAAGAAAGCCATTTTAAACAACAATAACCCCCTCCTCCCCCACACACACACTGCATTTTCACAGCAACACCTTTGTAAAAAAAAAAAAAAAACTGGATGGACCTTCCAATATATTGGCCAAGATATTCAAAGGGGTTGCACCTGACTCAAGTGAGTTGCACCGGTGCAACCCCGCAGTGCGCCCCGGGGTGATATTCGAAAGACTGCCAGGTGCAGCGCATGTCCCCATGCATGGGGCACAACGTAATCTCGCCAGGCGCAGATGCAGAGGGCATGCCCATGCATATGTCGCATTCCGATATTCAGCCTGGGATGTGCAGCGCGAACTCTTGCCGCGCAACCTGCATTGTGCCACACAGGTAGCTCAAAGTTGAGCCCAGACAGCAGGAGCAAGTCCTGGCCACCCACAAGAGTGGGCTGCTGTATTACAGGCGCAACACAGCAGCCACCAGCCATGGGTAGTCACCCGCCCACCCAGACCACTGTTGCTAGGCACACATACCCCCCCGTGGTCCAGTGGACCCCTACCCACCCAGTACACCCGATCACGGGCTGTAATAACTGTTAAAATCCCTGGTGGTCTAGCAGTAACCCGCCCCGGTACGCCCGATTGCGGGCTGTAATAACTGTTAAAATCCCTGGTGGTCTAGTGGTAATCCACCCCCCCATACACCTATCATGGGCTGTAATAACGTGTAATCATCCCTGGCATTGTAGCGATAACTCCCCCCCATACACCCAATCGCAGGCCATTGTAGAAATTAAGTATAACTTGGTGGTCAGTGGTACCCCCCTCCCCACAAACCCACAGAGGTCTCCGGCCACCCAACACCCCCTTGTCATGCCGGGTGGCAGCACCCCACCGCATTCTGCATGCCGCCCACTGAATGACAGTATACAGTATGATCTATGCGCCTATTTGTCCACAGTGTGGACCAATGGGCTGCAGACCATACTGTACTACTGAGACCAGAAATGGGAATGAACATTCATTCACATTTCTGGTCCTATATACTACAAAATAGTCTGCAAGCCCATTGGTCACACTGTGGACAATAGGCATACAGATCATGCATATGCTAATCAGTAGCAGGTAACCAGGCGGAATGCAGGCAAGTGCTGCTGCTGCGTGAACAAGCGGGTGCTGTGGCAGGGGATTGAATGATGGTGAAGGAATACCACTGGACACCTGCTCTCATTCCACAATGACACACGATCGGTGTATGAAGACACTGAACCACCAGGATTTTAAAATTATTACAGCCCTGATGAGCATACCGGGGGCTGGTTACCACCAGACCTCAGGGATTTAACAGACCCCAACCTGCGATCAGGTAGCTGCGGGGAGGAAACCACTGCTAGACCACCAGAGATTCTTTCAGTGTCCCAGCCTACATGTAGGCATAACGAGGGCGGTGGGTTACCGCTAGACCACCAGGGAGTTTACCATTCATTATAACCCACGATCGGGCATACCGGAGCGGGGGGGTGGCTGCAATAGCCCATGGGGGGGGCTGCCTGGCAGGGCGCCAGGTGCAATTCACGGGGAGCCAGAGCATTGCATGCAAATTGGGCCATAATGACATGCAAAGGGTCTCATTTGTGCCTTGCATTCATTATGGCCTCATTTGCATGCCCCAGGCTGAATATCATGGGTGATGAGCCTAGCACAACTGCACTTGCACTGGTGCATCCACCTGCTCCCTTTCTGCGTCTTCCACTGGCGCTGTGCCACTGCTCCATGTGCAGTGTGTATGCCCTCCCTGCCATATTCAATGGTGCTGAGCCATAGTGCATCACTGTTGAATATCACCTGCTCCTGGCCCTGGCCCTGGTGCAGCCCAGTTGCGCTGTGCCCAGGCTTGCACCACTGCCAAGCGCAGTCTGAATATCTGGCCTATAGTATACATTCAACTGAAACAAAACTTTTCAGTGCAAAACAAGGCAGTTAGTATTACTATAAAGTAAAAGCCAAATGAATACTGTGTCAGGTTACTGTACCTGTAAAGAAAAATTGCAAAGCAGAGCACTTCCGAAAAATACAGTACAGTTTAAATAAAAATACAAACATATTTCTCCTTGCAAAATCTGTTGATCAGCAAAAGTGCAACATGAAACCAAAACAAACTTTTTTCCTCACAGGTGACTGCTTTATTTTTGCATAAAGCACACAATTTACTAAGCATACACTTTAACTAGTGAAAAAATCCTTTCTCAAACTGAATTGACCATTCAGAGAACAGCTAAGTGAACATGCCAGTCATCCTGAAAACAGCCTGCTCTCCCCCCGTTTTCAGCTACTACCCACACTCTTTCTTTCTTTCTTTCTTTCTTTCTTTCTTTCTTTCTTTCTTTCTTTCTTCCAGTGAAAATGTTCTGAGCCTAACAGCACATTTCCAGATGTGTCCTGGGAGGAAGGGGATGTGGACAGTTCATTAAGTTACATCAGTAATGTTACAATTATAAAACAATAATAACATAATTATAAAAAAGTAAAAAAGTATGCAGTAGACAATTGAGAGGAAGCACAAATTAAGAAGTGCAAAACGTAGCATATCAATGGCAACAGTTCCACAAAGTGCAACTGGCAGAAAAATGAGGGAGAGAAGGGAAACTGTGAGTACAACAGGGGACTAGTCAAAGAGATAAGTGGACCAATAAATGAGGGCAGTAGGGAAGAGCGAGTGTATGGAGGGAGGAACAGTGGGATTAGCCTAGGATCACAGGCAACTGCAGGAGTGAGTAGTAAAGTCATGGAGGAAGGATTTTAGTGATATGGAAGAGGGAGTATTGCAAATAGCAACAGGGAGCAGTCTGTCAAAGTTTGGGGAAGTAATGGTCCCCCCATCATAGAGCTACGCTGTGATATCAGTCATACTGAAACTGGGAAAACTACTTGACAGAGTGGAGTTATACAGACCAATTTCTGACCTTAATTCGAACTATAAGCTATTTATGGCCATTGGGCTACAGTGTTTAGATGCATTATTACCATCACTGATCCATCCACATCAAATGGACTTCATACTACCGGACAGGTAATGCATAGCATATGTAGGTCCCTCTCCATTTTCCATCATGCTACTGTTACTGGAAGCCCACTTTTGACCCTCAGTCTTGACATGGGAAAAGCATTCAACCAAGTGTCTTGAGGCTTTCTCCACATCACACTAAAGCAGTGTGGCTTTCCATGTACTTTCCTGGACTTGATATTTAACACATTTATGACTCCACAGGCCCAGGTACAATGAATGGCCATCTCTCGCACTGTTTTCCCTCCAGCAGGGGAACAGACAAGGCTGTCACATGCCCCCTTCTTATTTGCACTGTACATCAAGACCCTCGTGCAGGCCATTTGTCAGCATACTCACATCAAAGGTTACCTGGGTCCTGATAGAACTGATCATTGCATTGCTTTATATGCTGATGACATTATATTATACTTCATGGCCCCAACCACAGATCTCCTAGAACACTGGCTTCTTCTATGAGAATGTGGTACCTTTTCTGGATATAAACTTAATGAAACTAAGACTGGAACTCTTTCTCTTAACATTTCGCCCTCCCAAAAACTTCAGACACAATTCCCTTTTAGATGGGGTTTGTCCCAAATGTGATGCCTAGGGATTAACTTAACCACTTTGGCCTTACATCTGTTCCTGGCTAATTTTCCCCATTGCAAACCTAATTAGAGATGGAGTTAGATAAATGGAATGTGTTGCACTATGAGTAGCCACCATTAGAATGGCGATGTCCCCCCAAGTTTCTTTATTTATTTCAATCACCGTCAGTCCCAGTACACAAAGTACATTGGGGAAAATGGCAAAAACTGATCTGTAGGTTTCTTTCGGAAGGTAAACTGCTCTGAATAAGCTATTCCTCCCTCTGCATTCCTAAGGATCAGGGAGAGTTTGCCCTTCTAGACCTCTGTCACTATTATGAGGCAGTACAGCTGCAGCTGGTGTTTTTGGTCAAGAAATATACCTCAACAACAGTGGGCTATGCTTGAAAGAGCAGCCATACCCACCACCCTCCCAGAAATAGGAGTTTTAAATTGTCCTCCCTCACATACCCTAATGTCATGTGTCTTGCCCTTTGTATCTACAACTTTTCAAGTCTGGAAAAAGGTTACATTAAGGGTGGGCTTTAGGCAGCAGCTGACCTGGCTCCTTCCCTTATACCTCAACAAGGAATTGTTGCTGCCAGACTAAATACTAGATACAAGGTCTAGATCCTCCAGGAGGCCTATTAGCCTTTCCAGTACTTGGAAGGCAATACTATTAAAACCTTCCAAGCTTTGAAAGAAAGTCTATCTCCTCCACAGACAAGTATGTTTCATTATTTCCAGGTCAGGGCCTATCGCACACTGTGGATCCAAAGGGGCCCATTCTTGGACACCAATAATCCTATTATTAGGTTGCTACTTTCTACCATGAGAGGGATCCCTAGCAGACTTGATTTCTTGCTTGTATTTGACTCTTACTGGTAGGAGATCTCCGTACCATCCCAGTTTTTAAAAGGTGGCATAAGGAAACTCCTCATCCCCTTACCCCACAACACTGGCAAGTAGAACATTCTAATTTGCATCAAATCTCTTCCTCTCTAATGTGGTGGGAATTTACTTGGAAATGTCTGATAAAATATTTTTCAACTCCTGTCCAGCAACAGTGCAGTGGTACAGCGTGAAACAACCACTAGTGGAGATAATGTGGAGAGGAGTGTGCAGAGCATCATCACTTATTTCGGGTTTGCTCTAGATTAGCTCCTTTAATTGCTGCTATAGAGCCTGCTATGCAGGAAATCTTTATACACAGTTTCAACTGACTGAGCACTTGTTCCTCTTTATTTTGTACCCACCTGAAATAAAAGACAAGGCTATCAAATATCTCCTTGGCGATCTTATTTTTATGGCTAAAAATGTATTATAAAGTTATGGCTGCAGGGTGAGATTCTGTGAAGGACAGACTGGATAACATTGGTTGATTCCACATACACAATGGAAATGTTAAACTTTAAAATATGCAATCAGGAAGAAAAGGGGAGGAATTGGTGAAGTAGATGGCCAGTATATATCATGGCATGGGATACAAGCATTGTTCCATAATGAATTGAGATAGATGTTAGAAGTAGAGGACTTCAAGTGGTGGCCCTTTGCCACCATCTGAGGGCCCACTGGTCTGGCCCTGTGCCATGATCCCACAACAAAAATATTTTTTGTCTTGGATTCTGATTAACTCAGTATGCTGCTAGTTAAGATGGTATTCCTGAACCATAGGTCATTTTTTCTACTTGTCCTAGACTTTGCTTCTTGTTGTTGATGTTTGTAACTGTTATGTCTCTGTCTGTATGGAGTATGCCAAGCAATGAATAAACAAGCATTTGTCAATGCTGAATGTTTGCTTGCTGGTATTGTCACTGGTAGTGCAGGAGTTAGAGAGATGCATAATAGAAATGGCAGTGAAGTATTAAAGTAACGCCAACCCCCACCCCCACCTTGAAGAGACTGACAGGTATTGGGGGTGTGCCTTTGGGACATCAGCCATAACATGCATGCCATTGCACCTCACCCCACCCTGCTGACACTTACAGGTGTTACAGTGTACCTTGAGATCTTCGGCCCTTATGCTCACCCTATTCCATAAGGAAATAAGCTGAGATGGGTGCAGTCTAGGAGAATGAAATGTTAGGGCCAATGACCCCATGGCACACCTCGATGCCTGTCAGTGACTGCAGGGTGGGGGTGGGGGTAGAATGGTGCGAACATTACGGTCAATGACCCCAAGTCACCCCCCCCGATGCCTGTCAGTTTGTACAGGGTGGGCGTTACAGTTGAAAACCCTAATGCCCTGGGTATTTGTTGGTATTTTTGCTCAAATTTTAAACATGGGCTTTGGGACCAACCTCATGAACAGTGGCAGTATCATTTCGTTGCTTAATCCCAAAGGTGATTTTGCACAGCGAGTGTACCCTTGACACCACAGGTGCGAAAACACATTTTGGTCAGGGTGTGAAAAATGACAGCTGTACTGTTAATAAGGAGTGTGAAGAAATGGCAATGTTGAAAATCTGGAGTGAAAATATGAAAAAGTGGCAAAGTTACGAGTGTGCATAGAAACTGTGCAATGCACGCTCATAACGCAGTAATTTTTTGGAATGTTTTCACCAAATTTTCAACATGGCTTTTTGGGGACTTCCCCTCATGAACAGTGGGTCTGTGATTTTCTTAATCTGTCCCAAAAGTTGAATTTGCACAGTGACTGCGCCATTCTGTGCCACAGGTGCAAAAACACATTTTGGGAAGGATGCAGAAAATGACAGCTTTGCTGTTCATAAGTGGTTGTGAAAAAAATGGCAACATTCGAAATCTGGAGTGAAAATATTAAAAATTGATGAAGTTACAAGCATGTGTAGAAACTGTGCAATGGACAATCATAACACAGTCAATTTTTGAAGTTTTTTCACCAAATTTACAACAAGGGCTTTTTGGGACCCCACCTCATGAACAGTGGCACTGTCATTTCATTAATTGGTCCTGAAAGTTGATTCCATGCAGCAACCACAAAATCACCTTTCAGGACCAAGAAACAAATTGACAGTGCCAGTATTCATGAGGTAGAGTCCCGAGAACCCCATGCTGAAAATTTGGGACCAAAACTCCAAAAATTGGCTGAGATGTCAACCTAAGTTGAACCCCCCCTCCACTGACTGCCATTATAGGGCTTACCTTCATTTCTTCAGTTCCCAGTAGGTTTTGAAGAGTGCAGACATGTTCCCAGTCACAGAAGATTGGTGCTCCAGACCTCCAGAGGTAAGTATGGGTGAGGGGGGGGCGGAGAGGTGGAGTGCACAGAGAGAGGGTATGGGTTGAGGGAGGGGCTGGTGGGAATGCTGAGGGACTGTTTTTTTTTTCAGGTTTCAAAAAAAAGAAATTTTTTTACAGGTGAAATATTAACAAAACAGATTTTGGAACACTGGGGTGGGCTCGTAGTGTGCCACAGTATTGGAAGGGGGATCAATACCAATCCAGGAATTGGGCACCCAGAGGTCAGCTTAGAACATGGGGGCATGGGGGAGCGGTGCATCCAAGACCAGGAGTGGGCATCCTAGTGTCAGAAACATAAAAGAATTATTTTTTGGCACACTTGGGTGGGCTCTCAGTGTGCCACATTAATGGGGGGGATACATGCTGACACAGGGACTGAGTACCCCGATGTCAGCAGGGGACGGAGAATGGAGGGTGCGGGGGAGGGAAGCAGCAGTGGGAGGGAGCTAACATTTAAATTTGTTGTCCTACTGTGTGCCTGGTTGGGATGGAGGGGGGGACTGCCACTGCAAAGACAAAACTGGTCCTGATTGCTGCAGCACATTTCTTTCAAGTGTAGTGCTCGCTCTGAAACTGCCATCATCGACACCTTCAGCATTAGTTGGTGATCGAGGGATGAGCTCATTAAAGTGTCTGATGCATTGGCCACAACACTGTCACACCTCTGCAATACTCTACTATCTTAATATGTTTCTTGTGTGCTGCATGCGCAGGCAAACATAATAAAATTTGATAATGAAAAAAAAAAAAGTTTAGGGAAGTGGAAGGTGAAAGCAGCATGACCAGCAGAGAATTTAAGAGAGGGGAGTGAGAAGGCAGGAATCTGCATATTGTTCTTACTGTTTTTGTTCTGTTTTCATTCTGACATTTACTGTACTGCATAATTCCTGTTCAGAAGCATTGTCTGGGAATTTCTCATTTGCTTACTTATTTCCATATGACTGCATTTTCATAAGATTGTATTTTGCAATAGTACAGTACTCTCCTCTTCCACCTCTCCCAGGATGCATCTTGAAGAAAGCTGATACCAGTTCAGTATGTTTTTCCTGGTAAAACTTTTGAAATAAGTGGATAAATAAATGAACCTGCCAGTCCACTGGCACAATGGTAGCATTACCACTCATGACTCCAGTGACCCTGGTTTAAAAGCAAGACTGAGTCATAGGGGGCCAGGAGGGGGAAGTAGCACTGAGCATCCTAGAGGACATTCTCTTCCTGTAGGGAGGGGGAGCTGCTTGCTTCATCACAACATCACCACCAAAGTGACCATAGGTGGTGATGTGCGTGGAGCAGCAGATTCTGAAGACGGGAGATGTCAGCATGCCTAGCATGCTTATGTCAAGCCGTCAACTCCAAGGAGCATCCGAGGGTTGAACACATAAAGGAAACACCACTAGGTGGCAGGATGATGACCCCAGTTCCCCAAAGACCCCACACTACCTACTGGACTCCATAGACTCACCAAACCAAGCAAGGCATCCAAAGGGAGCTTGCAGTATCGCCGATGGTCCAGCCACAGGGGGAAAGCTGTGGAAGAACTAGTGGGTCCCCTCAGGTAAGTCACAGAGATGGCAAGTGATGGGGTTCAGGGTACCATGGGGCAGATGGGGGCCAGCCTAGTGAGGGGGCATTAATAAATAAATAATCCTTCATGGGAGAAGGAAGAGGCTGAATTCCTTCACAAAGACTCATGGAAATGATGGGAACCAGGGTAAATTGAAACCCAATCAAATGTTTTTCCACAGTTAACTTCTTCACCTCTGCCAAAAGTGGACAGTTCATAAAACATTCAGATAGAGTGGCTGTCAAAGCTGAAAAACTCATGAACAGCTCTTTCAAATGTGGTATTGGGCTTACCTGTAGCTGGAAGTTCTCCAGAGATATAGATGACTGAGTCTGTTAGATATAAATACCGTATTACATTGCAGCCATTTGTAGAACACTGCGCTGTAATTGAGGAACAAGCTATGCTTGCCTGTTTGCTTGTCTCAGTGTAGTTAAGTCACAGCTTGTTCCTCAATGACATTACAATGTTTAAACATGCTTTGGTCAGCTGGCCGATTGGTGCAGTGGTATTGATATTGCTGGTGATGCGGAGCCTTGGTTACTGAGGGCCAACTATGGGAGAGGAGGATCAACCATCCCAAGAGGTGCCCTCCTCCTCTGGTTGGTGGGGTACTGTTTCTCATGGCACAACTGCCAACTGAAGACTTGCAAATGGAAGAGCATGAGGGAAACAGGGAGGGAGGGACACATCGTTTTGCATGTTGCATGAGTGTGCTGATGCATGCTTGTATCAGGGGCTATGTCCCAGTGCTGGCATCTCCATGGGGAGAAATACATGGCACAACAGAAGGGAAGGAAAGTTGGAAACCACTCTGGCTGGCAGGTTGATCACCAACCCACCATAGGCCCTACACGTGTGACCCAGGTGCCTTCCAGAATCTAGATCCACGGATAGTGGGTCATGGGACTCCCTGCCCCTTGCCACACAGGGCAAGCCATGGGGGGCTTGGGAAGGTAGCCAGGTGATGGGGCTGGGAGGGTCAGTGAGAAGGAAGGTCAGCCAGGGGTGAAAGGAGGATAAACAATTAATAAAAAATGCATAAACAAACAAAAAAGCAAGCAAGATCTGGTCATAACCAAATGACTGCTAATACATTAAGCTGATAAGAGATACAGAATTAAAGTGTGGGTTGGATTTTAATTTATTTGTTATATTACTGTGGGTATATATGGATATTAAAATTCCACATTAACATCAAAATAATAGAGAACAGGGAAACTTTAAAGGTCAAAATAATGTAGAAGCAGCAATTGTTGGCTCTGGACATACAACACACACACACACACACACACACACACACACACTCATAGCCATTACAACAGTCATGCACACACAAAGGGCATGAGTTTGATTAGATTTCTAGCAAGTACTGTATCAGTTTAGTTGCTTGTGTAGCAATACAGGATATCCATGTGGCAGAAGATGCCCAGCTGTGGAGGTCAGTAGGGAGCATCGCTGCTGAGTGCAGTTCTGGGACTGGGGTGGGGGTTTGGAGTACAATGCATGTTGGGATACCACCAGATATAAGGAATACTGGCAGTGGGATAGAGAAGGTGGGGTGCTAGTAGGCATAATGGATAATGTTACCCCAGGAGCAGGGGAGGGAGGGGGCACTATAGAGGCAGGGAAACTGCTGAACAATCAATCAAGATACCAGGACAAGATGATGAGGAGGGAGGAATGTACAGCATCAATGGATGGGGTGTCTTGCTTGTCCAGGGGCACCTGGGACATGATGAGGAGGAGGGCAGGATGCATGCCAGATGTCAGAGGACATCTTGCAGGAACGGTGACACTGGGAACATGAATGCAAGAAAGACAGGAGGAATGGCATCCACAGGCTCTAAATTTTTCACTTTAAGATTTGTAGACAGCATTTTGGTTTAAAAGAAAGGAAAAGAACATGTTGAGCACTTATATCTGTCTTCACAATGATCATGTAATTAAATAAAATTGACAAATTGACCCACTGCATTAGTAATGATCATATATTTCCATTAGGTATTGAATGTTGAGTGTGTGTGTATGTGGGGGTGTTTGGAAAGGTACACTGTGATGTCATTCAGCTTCTCTGATTGAATTCATTGAGTAACTTCTACTGTCATTAACATGGTGATTACACACTGAGAGGAGAAAAACAGAGGTTGGAAGAGTTTAGTAAGAAAAGGGAGTACCATAGAGAGAAGGTGTACTAGACAGAAATCTGACCTTATGTGGAGAACCCATTTGAAATGGTCAGGAACCTTTGCTGCTTTCATTTTAGCAAGAGTCTGTTGAGAGGTGGAAGCTGCTAATAGCACACAGTGGAACAAGATGTGTGTTACCTTTGTCTCACCTTGAAAATGTACAATGCGTGAAGCACAAATAATGTACAGAATGATACATGGGAGACCATGCACAACAAGGTTGTGTTTCTATTGAGGGTTCTGATGACTTCTTTACTCTCAGGGTCTTTCATGGCTTTAGAATCCATGATGGAAACAACTTTGTCTATAGGATTATCATGCTTTACTTGTCAGAGTATATGATTGCTATAGTTGAAAAAACAAAAAAAAAAGGAATTATTTGCATGTTCAAACCAATGCTATTTACTTTGACAACTTTATATAAAGATAAGACAGGTGTCATTAAGTTGGAAGAATGATAAAATTCTAAATTTGCTTCTGTAAAAAAGCTTTCAGCTTAGTGTGCTACTCCTGGTTAAACAACTAAAAAAAAACAACAAAAATCATGGAATTTCAATAGAATTCCATGAAATTCAGTGAAATTTCATGGACGTTTGTCTGAATTTCACATATTTTTTTAAAATGATTAATTTGGTCATAACTCAGCTGTCAATTAAGTTAGAGATCTGCAATTTAGCATGTTCACTTGTGGATATGTTCTCTAATAGTGTGCTGAATATCTTGACATTAGGCTGCATCCTGTGAAACACAGAGGGGCTCAGATTCAGTCATTTTACTTTTTTTGTGGGAAATTTCATGAGCATATTTATCTGCATGTTACTCAGGCATCTTTGCCGCAAGAAATCTGAAACTAACCATTACACTTACAACATGTTATACTATTTTCTTTAATTATTTCGAAACGAGACTAAAATAATTGATATTTGAAATGCTGTCAACATGCTGAGCTACCTATAGCACAGTTCCCTTTAAAGCTTGATACTTAACATTTGGTGCATATACCCATGTTGCATGTTTCTCTAAATTCTGACACCATGGAAAAATTTGATAAGAATTTGTAAATTGAGATAGAAATAACTGAAAATTGAATTTTCATTAATTGTTTGGCCACTCACAACTCACTCCTTTTCAACCTACTATAGGACTCTGAAATTTGGTACGCTTTTAAAAGCCATTGGTGCCTGTATACCTGCCAAATTTGGTATCATTTGGACATGCACTTTGAAAATTGGACCAAAATAACTGAAATTTAAAACTGATGAAATTCAGTGGAATTTTGGAAATGTATTAATTTTGTCATAACTCAGCCTTCTATTGAGCTAGAGATCTAAACCTTGGCAGGATTGCATGTTGATAGGAGTTCTAATGGTGTGCCAAATATCATGACAATAGGACACAGTGTCTCAAAATGATAGGTGCTCAAATTCAGTCTTTAGTTTCTGTATAATTACTGAAATTTTCTTTACTAAAATCAGAAAATGTCTTTCTTTCTTTCTTTCTTTCTTTCTTTCTTTCTTTCTTTCTTTCTTTCTTTCTTTCTTTCTTTCTTCATGTTTTGCCAGGTAAACAAGCAGAACCCAGGAGGCATGAGTCCAGTTGTGACCTGGGGGTGAGGGTGGGGTTAGAAGGAAGGTCATAGGGAAGAATACAATCACATACATATTTCTTAACTACTGATGCAATGCAAATTCAAAAGTGATACACTGAGCAGTATGCAAAATACTGAAGTTACAAAAGAGCCCCCTGCCTGACTACAAGGTAAAGTGCATGCAGCAAAGTACAGTGCAAGTAGCCTTGAGATACAGTAGCATAGAACACTTTATAAAAAGGTGCAGTTCAAATTACATCATCCCTTGGCTGACTGATGGCACACATGCTGTATACGCTGCATGGTGTCTGAAGTCCTGAAATACAATGGCAGGCCTATGTCAGAGTCAATCAGAGGAAATGTGGCTGGGGCAGCTGGGGTAAGACATCAAAGAAGAGTGATGAGCCTTGAATTAATCTCTTGTATGAGAAATAGGTAGGAGATGTGGTGATACTGGCAAGAAGGCTAGTCCACAGAGAGGGGAGCCTGCAGGTAATGGATGCTTGCCCAAGGTCGTGCCTGCAGCATTGGATTTGTAAGTAGCATTCATCCTTTGACCTGAGTAAGTGAGGTTTGTTGCCAGAGTTAAAAGTTCTGAGAGGTACAGGTAGCTCAAGAGTTTACCAGACCAGTACCTTGCACCCAATAGTACTGTGTGCAGCAAATGCCTTGTTGAGGGAAGTACCCACCTAAGTTTGTTATACATGGTGCAGTGGTATGTCCAGGGGTGGGAAAAGCCAGAATAAATCTACATAGACCATTGAAGAGGGAGTTAAGTTTTGTCAGGGTGGATGGGTTAGCATCAGTGTAAAAAACATCCCCATAATCCAGCAGGGGAAAATGGAATGTTGAACCACTAGTCTCTTGATATGAGACTTTTGGTAGCTCTTTACCCTGTAGAGGATGCCAGGCTTTACATATCACATGGTTACTTTATGCGAGGTATAACTGGAGTAGCCAAAGTGTTGGCCAAGATGAAGGCCTAGGTACTTGTATGTGGATACAGTGTCTAGGTATTTGTTTAGGGAGGAGAATTGGTTCAGTGAGGCTGGGGAGGAGCTTATCTAGAGATTGGAGCTGAACAACATAGAGACAGTTTTCTTTTGATTCATAACTAGTCAGTTGTCCCAGAACCATTTTTATACAACAGTACAAAAGTCTTGGTGCAATAGCTCCTTGATAGAGATGACACTGGGGCTGGCATAGAGACAGTAACTGTATTGTCAGCACACTTGTAAATTCTGCAGTGGAAGAGTGCTAGGGTGAGGTCATTGATGAAAACTGTGAGGAGCAGTGGATCCAGAACAAAGCCTTGGGGTTCTCAAGGGTTACGAGGGGGGGTGCAGTTCAGCATAGCTTGACAGACTGGGAGCGATTTGTTAGATAAGACTGGAAACAGGTTTGAGATGTAGGCAAGACACCAAGCTTGTCCAGTAGAAGGTTGTGATCCACTGTGTTGAAAGTCTGGTCTAAGTCGATGGCCCCTGTGTTCATGCCTTTGTCCATGCTTGAGAGAATGTGGTCAGTGACTCTGAGAAGGGAGGTGGAGGTGGAGTGGTTGGAATGAAAGCTTGATTGATAAGGATTCAGAATGCCAGAGCTTCAATAGAAACTAAAGAGCTGACAGCTCACAATCCTCTCAAGAACTTTGGAGAGGATGGGTAGAAGGGACTTTGCGAGATGGATGGTGCATCTGCAGGGCTACCTTTGTGAATAGGAACAACCAGGGCATGCTTCCAGCTACTGGGGAAGGAACTGGCTGAGAGGGACCAGTTCAAGATATGAGTAACAGGTGCAGCTATTGTGGGGGCAGCAATGTTGAGAAATTGGAGGGAAATGCCATCATCGCCACAGCTGGAGGAGGTGTTAAGCATCAAGGGCTCCTTACAGACATTTTCAACTGGGATTTCCCAGAGGCAGAATTTGTCAGCTGATGGGATTGATACCAGTTAGAGCTGTGAGGAATGAGAACATTCTGAATTCATGGAATTTCAACAGAATTAATGAAATTTCATGACATTTTATGGAATTATGTCTGAATTTTGCAATCTTTTTGAAAACTGATTCATTTAGTCATAGCTCAGTAGCCAGTTGAGCTAGAGATTAGAAATGTAGTATGCTTACATGTGTAAAGCTTCTCTGCCAGTGTGCCAAATATCTTGACATTAGGATGCATCTTCTCAAACTTAGGGGGTCTCAAAGGCTATCATTTGTATGTGGGAAATTTCATGAACATTTTTATCTGCATGTAACTCGGGCACCTTTGGAGCCAGAAATCTGAAACTAGATATACTGTAGATATAAATGTAGTAATAACCTCTATACCTGTAAAGTTTTATAACATTTTGATGAATGCTTTCAAAGTGATAAATTATACTAAAAGAACTAAGCTTGATATTTAAAACTTGGTGCATATACCCATGCTGCATGTTTCTCTAAATCCTGACATCATGGAGAAATTTGGATAAGAATGTTTAAAATTAGATGAAAATAACTGAAAATTAAATGTTGATTAAAATTTTAGACACCCACAACTCACCGCTTTCAGTCTAAGACTCTGAAATTTGGTACACTTATGAAAGCCATGAGCTTATGTATACTGAGGTTAAACTAACAGGTCTGTAGTTTCCTGCTTCTGCCTTGCTCCCACTTTTGTGAAGGGGAATCAAGGTTAGTATCATTTGGATATGCTCTTTGAAAACAAGACCAAACTAAAAGAAATTTTAAACTGATGAAATTCAGTAGGATTTTCTAAGCAATAAGACATAACCAGAGGTTAGAGTAACAGTCTGTTAATCACCCCCAAGGGTGTAATGTGGCACAAGGAACAGCTGAGTGCCATATTACCCCGGGGGTAATTAACTGACTTTTAATGTAACTCCTGGGAGTGCTTTATTGCTATTATAAAAAAAAAATGTTTCAAGAGAAATGTGTTAAAAGTGTTCCTTTTAAATGTTTTCCTCATTGAGAGGGAGATTTCTTTTTATAAATTAGTTCTTCCATCAACAGTTTAAAGGGACACTGTTAACCCTTTTTGCATCATATTATTTCTAGATGAAAACTGACATTTTATGATTGATTACCTTCTCTAAAATTCATTGATGTCGTTGTTTGTTTTATATGCTTCCCTTCTTAGTAGAAATGAAATGCATATTGGTGTAATATACCCAACCTTGTTTTGTTTCAAATCTTTGATCAGCTCTTACTGCACACTTTCTGAGCATTACCAGCACATCCAAACAGTGCAGCCACTCCTGATGAAACAGTTTCTGCCTCTCATTGCATCATGACTGACTAGACTGTGTGTGGGTCTACATTTTGGCAAAATGTTTGCCTACTTAAGCATAGCCCCTTTAAAGACTGATCCCTAAAACTTGCTGCACATAACCCTGTTACATATTTCTAAATCCTGAAATTGTGGAGAAACGTGGAAAGAAATTATAAAATTAAATGGAAAAAATGAAATTAAATTTTGATTATCTTTCTGTACAGATAACACAGCTCCTTTCAATTTAGGACTGTGAAATTTGGTACACTTATACAAGCCATCAGTACCTGTATACCTGTCAAATGTGGTATCATTTGAACACATATGTTAAAAACTAGACCACAATAACTGAAATTTAAAATGTGGTGAAATCCTGTGAAATTTTAATTAAAATTTCATGAAATTCTGCAGAATTGGAATGGTAACTACACAGGCATTCCACTGATGGAATTTAATATACCACACAGTTTAGTGCCAGTGTGTGGTGCCTGCTGGTTGAGGGAATGAGGCTGGTTGGTGGAACAGGGTCAGAGTAGTAAAGCCCTCCAACCTTCCATAAAGTACTCTTTTAGGACTTCAGCTGACAGGATGTTACCAGGAATGAGCTGGTCACCTGCTGATGAGAGGTATAGGTTGAGGAGGCTGGGAATCATTTTCCAGCATTTGGACAAGTTGGAATCTTTGCACGCAAGCTTGCAGTGGAAGTAGGCTGATTTTGGCCTCTCTGGAGTGTGGTGTAAAGGTTGTGGAGGAGGTGAAGGCTTGCCTTTTGGATTTAAGTCCTGAAGATTTGTGTTTGGCCGTGCTGCATCTCTGCAGAAGCATTCAAAAACACTAGAAATCCAGGACAAGTGGTGTGCTCAGACTCTAGATCTTTCATTTGGGGTGTGTTTGTTGAAATTGCAGTGAAAGTAGCAGTAAAATGGGCAGAAGTCACCTCAGGGTCCTGAACTGTTAGGGGTGGGTACCCAATACCCCTAGAAGAGCTTTCACTGATTTTTCTGCACACAGTAGGTCATGCAATGATCGCTAAATATATTAGGCAAGGGGTCCATGAACAGGATTCTTTGAGGGTGAGATGACTGCCCAGTCTATTGTGCTGTGATTGGAAGTCCTGTGGTAAAAGCATGTGGGTGAGGAGACAGTCTGGCTCAAGTTCAGGACTTTGATTTTGGAAGTAGATTGGAGGGTGTCCAGTGGTAGCCATCCAGTTAATGCTGAAGTCACCAAGTAGAATGTGTTCCCTATTTGGGGAGGGTCCAGCACCTTTTAAAGAATACCTGTGACCACATTGTGGGGTTGGGACCCAGGGGCAGTAAGCTCCTGTGATAACAACTGGAATGGAGCATAGTCTAGAAAGGATCACCGAGATACTCTCATGGGATTCAGGGATGGCTTCTTGAAAGGAGATGTTAAAATTGTGGTGGTAGGCAGTGTATATGAGGACCCATCTCCTCATTTGGAGCAGTTTTGCCTGTGGGAGAGGTAACCTGGGATGTCTATAGTTGAGGAGCTGATTCTGAGAGACAGCAAGGTTGCAGCTGGTACAAGGAAGTCTGGATTATTCAGTGAGACCCAGGTTTTTACTGGGTCATATTGGGGAGGAGGCTCCTGATGTGTGTGTGGAAAATTTTGAGACCCTTGGGTGGGAGGAGAAAGCCACTATTAAGCTTATGAGGAAGGATAGATTTGCCTCCACATCTCCACACAGTAGAAACAGTAGGAGGATGAGAAGTTGTCTGCCCTGGAGAGGGCCCTTCTAATGGGAGTGCTGCCTGCCAGAGGTGGTATTAGAGTGCAGCTGCAGTACATCAGCTGCAGTCGTGCCTCAGTTATGTGCCAGTTTTGTGGAACCATACCTGAGTGAATGTCCAAGAAATGAGAGCTTGGGTCAGACTTGGAGGTAGCCTATAGGACAAGGTTTGGGAACAGGGTGGTAAGCATTAGCACCAGCATTGTAGTTCATGTAGCTATGCATACAATTGGTGATTAGAATATTCACTTTAGAAATCAGTGGTTAAGTAAAATGGATGCTCATTTCAGGAAAAACTAATTACATAGAAGAAGCACATCTAGTCTGTGTAGCTGTACATCACTGATGTCCCTTGAATAAGTAGGGGGCACAAAGTTGGGGGGGGTGCTGGCGGGTTCTGTTTGAGCACCAGACCTGCTAAAGAATTTTTTTGAAAAGAGTGAGGAGAAGAAGCACAGTATTGGGGAGCTGATTAAAGTTTGTGTTGATTTATATATTTTTTTAAAGGTTCAAGTCCCACCACTGTAAACAAAGCCACACCATTCCTTCCAACTGCAGCAATGACACCACTTGGTCCCACTGTCTCTAAGTCAGTCCTGCTACCACTGCTGTCCTTTGGACACATCATCCCTGGGATATCATAGTCCTAACTCTTACCTGAGTTAGCCCTCACGCTCTGCCAGTTCTGCTGCTGGTGCTTGTAATCCCCTCAGCTCTGCACTCCTAATATCAGAAAAGGCTGAGTGGAGACCAGTTTAAACATGGGTGGGTGGGAACATGAGCAAACTAGCCAGTTTGGGGAAAAAACAGCACGGGGGTACACTGATGTGGGATGAATGCAGGGGTTGGATGCTGGTTTGGCTGTTGGAGCCAGTTCAGTTCCTGTGTAGTCAGGTCCAGAGTGGAACAGCAGTAGCTGTGGTGGCTTCTGCCTAATGGGACAGTCATCTAGGGAGATCTGGAAAGGAAGGGAACTGCAACCTGGGCTGGGGTGAAGAATCTGATACCTGGACCAGGCATGGGGGACGTAAATGGGAATCAGGCAGGATCTGGCAGAAGGAAATAAAATAAAGTGCCAGCAAGGGGAAGGGGAGAGGGAAGGAGACACTGACAGGGTAAAGGGTGAAAAGCTGGCAGGAGTCATGACTGGGTGGGCAGGGGCAATATTAGGTTTGTGCATCACAAGAGACAGACAGTGAGTTATAGGGGGTTGGGGGGAGTCAGCAAAAGCCACAACTGTGTGTGTGTGTTGATGTGACAGATGGGACCAACAACCATCATGGCTAAGGGAAAGGGACACAAAATGCCAGAGACTATCATCAGGGAGACAGAAAAGGCTGTAGACAAGTGGGAGAGTTGCAGATGGAAGAAAAAAAGTGTGTGTGTGTGTGGGGGGCTGAGACACAGAAGAGAGCAGTGATTGCACATGCATACAAGGATGTGATGAAACATCACTGTGCAGTGTAAAAATGTATCATTTTAAAGCTTTCCTCTCTCCCCTCCTTGTTCGCAACATGTCAGCATAGCTGTACTATGCAACCATAAAAAGACATTTGGAGTGAAGTGCAACAGCTGAGCAATGTATACAATCACTTACTAGTGGGAGAGTGAATTAGATGAACTAAGGTCTCCATGTGGTCCTACTTCCCATATGAAAAAGCACTTGTTTCAGAAAGCAGTGGTACACATTTATTTTATTTGCTTTTTATTTTGCAATTTTTGGCCAGGAAATACACACTAAGCCAAGGATTGTTTTCAGGCTGCACCTAGGAGCACAGGGATGTTAATTGACTTGCCTATAGTCACAGAGTATGCAAGTGGTGGCTGTGGGATTTTAACCCAGTTCTCCAAGTTTACAGAGTAGTTCTCTTAACCACTATGCTATATTGCCTCCTGTAGGTTTTTACTAATGTATTTCTGTCCTTCTTTGTGTCCATGGATATCCCTATTATCTCCAACAAATAGTCTGCAGAGTCAATAGCTCCCTGACATTAATCTTCTGACTAGTGCTGTAAAATGACAGGACTTTAATGGTTAACTTATTCTGCACGCATGTGTAAACTGCAGTGTCTTAGGTTTCATTATGAATTTTCATTTGTGCTAGAATGATGAAAAAGTACTTCTTTAAATGGAAGTGTACTAGATTTTATGTACTTTTTCACCTGAACAGCATACTTTAATTTAGTTTTTGCTAATTCATACTGCCTGACTTACATGGCATTTACTGTATGCATATACGCAATGACTGAAGTGGCTGAAGTGACTGTCTAGGAGGGTGCTTAGAGTGGGAACGCCAGTGGCATTCATCCTGTCTTGTGATTGGATATCTATTTCAAGCTCGCCCACCAGAGCAGCGGTTGGATTTCTACCTGCAACGCTGATGATCTGGGTTTGGCAACAGACTTGCGTGTTGGAGGGTTGGCTAGGGGGGAGATGGATTGAGCACTCCATGACTGCTCTCCTTCTCCTGGGAGGGAGAGTGGTATGTAGCCCGGTGTTTGCTGAGCTCTGGAAAAGGCCAGAGGCATGGAGCACATCAGGCCATGCTGCGTAGGGAGCATGACAGACGTTGGCTCATGCCTTGACATCCTGGCATGTTGCACTCCCGGGGAGAAACTAGGAAAATGGCTCCCTGAATGGCCAGATGATGGTTGCCAATCCCTCACTGCCACAAAGCCCCAGACAGCCTGGACCAACCCCAGAAGCACCCAGGTTAAGCAAGTTGCACTGGCGGCCTTCACTGATGCTTTCTCCCCAGAAGGGGGGGCTCGTCCAACGAAGGGAAACGTCAGGTTACCTGGGGAGCTGCAATTTGGGGTGGTAGATGGTGGCAGGGACAGCCTACCAGTGGGGTATACAGGTGACCCAAAAGAGTGGCCAGTTTGGGAACAAGGGAAGGCAGAAAAAAAAAGCTATGTTTCAAGATTCACATCCATTAACTGTGTAGGATCAGCTCTTTGACAGTGTTGTATTACAAACCACACTGATAAACACCATGTAAAAACTGAAGCTGATTATAATACACTAAAGTGCAGTGTTTGGGGGTTGATTACTGTATTGTGTGTAGATTTATATACTGTACCTATTTACATGTTCAAGTCCTGCCACCACATACAGCAATGGTGTTCCTTTCCACTGTAGCAATGACACTGCACCATCCCAGTGTCTCAGTCCTACAGCTGCCACTTGTCTTCAATCACACCATTCCTGGAATGCCACAGTCCTGACTCTCACCCAATCTAGCTCTTGCTCTCCACCAGTCCTACCGCTACTCCCATAAAACCTTTGACTGCATGCTGAATCTTGGCTCCTGACATCATTGCAGGGCTCAGTGTAGCCCATTACAAGTGTAGTTGAAGGCACGAGCAAGCTAGCTTGGGGTGGTAATCTGGTACCTGGGTGGGTACTCCAGCATTGGACAAACCGGGGAAGGGGGTTGAACACTGGTTTGGCTGTTAGAACTAGTGCAGTTTCTGTGTCATCAGGCTCAGAGGGGATGGGCGGTAGCTGTGACAACTTCTGCCTAACAAATGGCTGGAGGGACAGTCATCTGGGGAGATCTGGACAGGGAAGGAGGAGGGAGGGAAACTGTTACCAGGTGGAGGGAGACACAACTGTATACCATGACTGGGCAGCAGGAGTCAAATATGGCAGGGGCAGAGTCAGATACTGAAGTGGGGGGGAGTCGGGTACCATGACCAGCTGGGGGGGAGTTTGATACCACAACTGGGTGGGATGAGAGAAATTGGAACTGGGAAGGAGCTTTCAGATGGAAGAAAAGTGAAGTGCCAGCAATGGGGAGGGGACAAGGAAAAAGATACAGATGGAGTAAGGGAGTGAAGAGTTGCCAGGAGCTGCAACCAGGCAGGCATGGGTGATATTGGGGTCAGGATTCAGAATCACAAGAGACACAAAAAGAGAATTATGAAGGGGTTGGGGGGAGTCAGCAGCAGCCACAACTGGGTGAGGGTTAACATTTTATTTATTTATTTAGTTTTTGTTGACCGGGTAAGTGCAGTAGACAAATTCTGCCTATTTTCAGGCATGACCCAGGTGAGGGGGATACAGATGAATGCCAACTGACCTTGAACCAGAGTAAGCTGTTGGTGGTATTATTTAATGAATAGGGAAAACTTGGCCAGGGCACTGGGGAAATTCCCCTATTCTGTGGTAGGGGGTGCTGGTGTTATGATGGATGTGGATCTCAGTCAGTTGGAGGTAGACGCTGGTGGTGCAAGGAGCACCTTTCAGATATTTGGGACCAAAAGACTGTAATAAATATGGGTACTGAAGCAGAGAAACAAGAAATGATGGAGGTGTCTCTAATGGGACAGAATGATGCAGAGTCTGAGGATTTACTGAAGTGGCTGGTTTGCAGCACGAAATAGAATTTGTGGAAGGTTTTAAGCAGACCAACAACAACATTTACTACAAGTATTTCAAACTTTCAAACCAAACAAGAGAAACACTCTGAAGATGGGGTCGATACCAGCCCATTTACAGAAGAAAGGGTTTTGAAAGAACTAATAAAATTGAAGGTGAACAAAGCAATGGGGCCTGATGGGATTCTCCCAAGAATTCTAAAAGAACTAAGGGTAGAACTAGTGACACCACTGACTACTTTCTTTAACAAATCATTGGAGGATGGGGTGGTACCTGAGGACTGGAGGAGGGCAGATGTGATTCTTCTTCACAAAAGTGGGAGCAGGACAGAGGCAGGAAACTACAGAACAGTTAGTTTGACCTCAGTGGTAGGGAAAATGATGGAATCACTTCTGAAAGAAAGAATTGTTGAGTACCTAGAGGCCAGTGGTGCACAGGACCCAAGGCAGCATGGATTCACGATGGGAAGGTCATGTCAGACTAATCTAATGGATTTCTTTGACTGGGTGACCAAGTAGTAGACCAGGGAGGGGCTGTGGACATGGTCTACCTAGATTTTAGCAAGGCATTTGATACAGTCCCACACATAAGATTAATACACAAGTTAAACAGCCTTGGAGTGGGTCTCAAGGTGGTAGCTCAGATAAACAATAGGCGAGACAACAGGATGCAAAGGATAGTAGTAAACAGAGTCCACAGTGAAGAAAGGAGGGTTACTAGTGGGGTACCACAGGGTTCTGTACTGGGACCGGTCCTTTTTAATGTCTTTATAAGTGACATTGCAGAGGAACTGGAAGGAAAAGTATGTCTCTTTGCAGACAACACAAAGATCTGCAACAGGGTTGATACACAAGATGGAGTGGAAAGGATGAGAAGGGACTTAACAAGGTTGGAGGAATGGTCAAATGTATGGCAGCTCAGATTCAACGCAAAGAAATGCAAGGTAATGCTCCTGGGAAACAAAAAACCCAGGGGAAGTGTACACAATGGGGGTGAGATACTGACAACAGTAAAAATGGAAAGGGACCTGGGGGTAATTATATCAGATGACCTCAAGGTGGGCAAGCAATGTGAGAAAGCAGTAAAGAAGGCTGAGTGGATACTGGGATGCATAGGGAGAGGTATCAATAGTAGAAAACAGGAAGTTGTTATCCCTCTGAACAGACAGTTGGTGAGACCCCATCTGGAGTACTGTGTACAGTTCTGGATACCCTTTCTCCGCAAAGACATAGACAGGGTGGAGGCTGTCCAGAGGAGGGCAACCAAAATGGTGCAGGGTCTGCATCAGAAGACATATGAAGAAAGACTAAAGGAACTAGAGATGTATAGCCTCGAGGAAAAAAGGATGAGGGGGAAATGATAGAAACTTTCAAGTACCTCAAGGGAATCAACAAAGTCCAAGAGGGTAGCATCTTTCAGAAAAAGAGATGTGCAAGAACAAGGGAGCACAATTTGAAGACAGAGGGGACAGGTCAGAGGTAATGTGAGGAAGTATTTTTTCACAGAGGGGTGTGGATACATGGAACAGCCTCCTGAGGAGGTTGTAGAGTCAAGAACAGTGGGGGAATTCAAGAATGCATGGGACTCACAAAAAGCAGTCCTAGTGGGGGGTAGGAGGAAGTAAGCTGTTGGTTAACTAGGATCTGCAGCTTATCTGTTAGGTAGGAAAATGAGCAGACTAGGTTGGCCAACCGGTCCTTATCTGCTGTCAGATTCTATGTTTCTATGTTTCTAAACCCAGGTAGAGGTGCACAACAACAGTCGCTTGTCCGAGAGGCATCAGATCCGCAATGGGATGTTTTAGGTCTAAGGCCCGATGGAGGAAAGGCACAGTGTGACGCAAGAATGATGCAGCAAAATGACAGTGAATGGACAATGCCCCAGCTTGTGGTACCAGAAGAACCGGAGTGTCATCTACAGGATGTGACCAGTCAGGAGACTTTATCGCATGTAGCTGCCATGAAGCCAGCTGCAGTAAGTACAACTGTACCGGAAAATGTGCTTGATACAGTAGAAAGTCATGATGCTAATTTTGTGGATAAAATACCGGGGCCTAGCACTGAGTGTTGCACACAGTCTCAAGTACATGCTGTACTGGGCTTAGGTTTAAGATGAGGTCATAAAACAGATGCATGTGATGATACCCCTGGAATACTAGACAGTGGTCTGTGGGTATGGCATTAACCAGAGCAGGGTGGAAACAGAAAAGGGGGGTGGTTGGATGCCTGATTCAAACGACTTACCTATCCCAGGCTGTGTAAACCCGAATGTGACTATAGACACACAGAGTGGACTGGGAGATGACGCTGCTATACCTATTGCTCCAGATAAACATGATGTAGTGGGGGATACAAACATCCCTATTCAAGACACTACACAGCCTGACAATGACCCTGGCAGGCTAGTGGAACCACCACTGCAATGGGGAGATAGGTGGAACAGGTGGAGAATGTTACTAGAGGAGAAGATGCTGCTGGAATGGGAAATATAAATATTGAATCTTCAACCTTATGGCGACAATTTCACCATCAAGATGCTGGATTTCAAGGACCTGCCCTGTACAATGGAAAAATGCGGTTTGCATGCAATACCAGGGTAGGCTACACATATTCCAGACATAATATATGTGGGGAAAATGCTTATACTGTAAAGAATCTTTGCAGTTTTTCTTGAATGAGATTTATGCATTGATTTATGTATCAGGTGACACAACATATGATGTGAGTTTTAAAACTTGCAGGACTGGACAGATTTTGGGCCTCCTATGAAAAAAGCACCACTCAGCCTTATGGATTCCCTTTCAGGTGATCCCTCTGACTAGACTACTAATAAAGCAAGTGATCATCCTCTTCCAAAATGAGGGAGTAGCTGTATCTGATGTGCAATACTGGCTGCAAAATAAATGTGAAGTGCTTGGTGACCCCTCCCCGATATGGGATGATGAGAATATCTGGACGGGGAATTGGAAATTTAAAGTCCGCTTGAGA
The DNA here is from genome assembly GCA_016271365.2 of Neoceratodus forsteri. Lineage (NCBI taxonomy): Eukaryota > Metazoa > Chordata > Ceratodontiformes > Ceratodontidae > Neoceratodus > Neoceratodus forsteri. The sequence goes on from CM057455.1 coordinate 1,379,607,036, forward strand.
TCTGGTCCACAGGGCCAAAAGCACCTACTGAGTGCATTTTTCCTAGGCTCTGAAAGAGGTCATTGTTTTTATCAGGGTCAGCCCAAGATTTGCTTTAGGTCTAGCTCTCATATGCACCTCAGCAATGCGTGTGATAGAGTGAAGTGTTCTCTATGTATGGGATGTGGGTACAAAAAGAATGACTGTACAAATGAATGTATGTGTAATCTGTGTGACCATGCTGGACATCTATATTGTGCTTGTGAGTGGGCAGCCCACAGTAGAACTGATATTCTGAATCAGGAACTGCTGATAGAAGAAGTGCAAAAACACTGTATTGATACACAACAGATTGTACGGGAACGGAATATGGAAGGCAGAGAAAGTGCTTCGGTAGGCACTTCTGATTGAAACAATTCCATCAGTGGTTCTGACTGTGACTGTGGAAGTTCATATCCCCTATCCTTCTGCCCCTGGTACTTCTACAGCAGGTATAGTCTGCCCTGTAATTCAGAGCGAGGTAGATGTCACAAACCAGATGGATGTGGAACAATCGGTGGGAAGTGAAGTATACTAAACAGATGATGCAATAAAACTAAACCATTTGTCTGATATGCAGATGCCCCCACCTGATACCACCATAGTGGCTTCAAAAAAACGGCATTGAAAAATGCAAACCCCAAGGAAAAACTACCACCATTGGATAAGGAACAGGCTCAGGTGCCCCTCTCTAATGAGTTTGGTGTCTTGCAACCCCTGGATTCAGATACTGGAGAGGATTCTGAATCATCATCGAACGTTTCCTCTCAGAAAGGACTGTCCTCAGATTCTGAAGATGAGGGCTTGGCTGTGAAGGTACATGCAGTCAGGACAAAAAAGAAGCATTTAGGGACTGTACCAAGACAGCGTCCATGCATAGGGAAACAGTCTGGGACTTAAGTGGTTCTTTTTTTCTAGGTTGCGAGTTCCTGATTTTGACAGATTGTGACACTAATTTTTTTTTCTTCTTATGACATCAGTGCATGCTTAAAGTATTGCTGCTATTAATGTCAGTAGTGTCAGAAATGGGAAGGGACTATCATATTGCCATCAGGGAGAGGAGGAGGCCACTAGATGGGTGGGGGAACAGTAGAGGAAGGAAAAGTATGGGGGTCTGAGACAGAGAAGAGTGCAGTGATCACATGCATACAAATTATGTGACGAGACTTCACTGTGCAGAGGGGAAAATGTGATACCTTTCGAGCATCCTCTCGCTCTCCTTGTTAACAAGACATCATCATAGCTCTGGTATTCAGCCATAACAATGTCTGCAATGTTGTATTAATGTTGAGCAGACTCAGTTGTCTATATCTCTGGAGTGCTTCTAGCTACAGATAGGCCCAATACCTTGTTTGAAAGAGCTTTTCATTGACTTATATACTAGATGGCCAATTGGTTGAATGTGTTCCTTTAATTTAGGTAGAGTAGAGGGTAAGTAGTTTAAAGAAAGAAAAGGATAAGGAGGAGAGAGAGGAAAAGTTTAAGTAAGACATGAAGATGGTTTTAACACCACTTCCGTGGCCTTGTGGCCTTATGGGCAGGACTGTTGAAAGTAATGGTATCATGAAGTGGCTACAAAGGGATGCAAGAGGTCAAAGAGGAAAGACAAGTAGAGTAGGGGGTAAGTAGTTTAACAAGAAAGAAAAGGACAGGGTATGGAGAAGGAGGTGGAAGGGGAACCAAGGATTGAACCTGGCTGTGTTATGTCAGGATTGTAGGGAAGAACATTGGAAATGGGTATGCATGGTGGTCTAGGTGGATAGTAACCGGAAGGGGTGTCAGGATATATGACATTGGGCAATGACTTTTAGTAGGAGAGATGGCTTATAATAATGGAGGATTGGATTGAGGGAGAAAAAGGGAGTAACAGCAGCAGGTAAGGAGAAGGAGTAAAAAGGAAAAAGGATCAGGATGAGAAGAAAGGGACATATACTGTAAGGTAGGTATGTGGGGTCTAGGGATTATGGTGTGAAAAGGTGGGGAAAGTGGACAGGGATAGAATGGCCGATGGGGGAGCACTGGAAGACAGAAGCAAAGAGAACGAGATATTAATGGTGATGGGGTGATGTTGAAGACTGGTAGAATGTGATATAATATGAGATCAAAGGTGTAGTGAATATAGGCAGAATATGGTGGAGGTCTAGGTTGGGATGGGAGCCATGCATTGAGTTCTATATACTAACTAGAGGGTGAGCACATGCTGTCAGCTGATGCCGACATCCGTCATATTACTGGGGGAGACACTGTTTGTTACCCACATGCTGCCATTACAGCAAGATCACAAGCACAGAACTTGGGAAGAAAAGAATAGAATGACAATGCCCCTGATTTGAGGCAAGCAAAGCGCGCAACCATCTTTGGATGGCAAAAGTACTGCTTCAGGGGCTTGTCAATGGGCTCATGTGGTTTTTCACAGCTGCCTTGTAGCTGTCTTGCACAAAAAAAAACTGCATGCAGCCTACATTTCTGCTCTACTATGGCCCCATCGGGACCAGAGAACACTCCAATACCGCATCATTTGTCTAGGGTGATAAAAAAAATATTTTCACTCCCCACCAGCACTCTTCCTATGTGCAGACTGAGCCAAGAGCACAAAGCAAGCCTACTGCCAATGAGAGTGTGCTGAGCTGCGGGTGGGATAATTAAGCTGCAGGGATGGAGATCATGTTGGGAGGATTGCTGATCCCATACACACTCTGTCTCCATAGGAGGCATGCATGATCTTCATATTACCCCAGCCTTTTCCACAAATTCAAATAGGCTACGAGAGAACATACTCAACTGGGGGTAGGTATACTATCAGGGTGGGTAGGGTTAAATTGGAAATGTATTTGTAGGAGGTGGAACTGTCATTCCGAGGAGGTGTAACTCTTCCATTAGTATTCAATGGAGAAAGGTGTCCAAGGACGAAAGCCCCCAGTTTAACCCTGGGGGGGGTGTATGGCTAGTCTGTGGACAGAAAGGGCAATATGGGGTGACAGTCCAGCTGTATGGAGGGTTGTTGATTTTGTGGTATGCAGTGGGCCAAGCAGGGTACTTTGTTTAGTAGTGTGGTCGGCTCGGAGGGTTCTAGTTGTGTGCAGGGTGGTAGGCATGGAGTGGGAAGCTTGTCTGTGGGTGGGATATGTGGTCTGGAATGGGGAGCATCAAGCTGCAGAGAGGATCCAGGGGCTTTGGTGTGTGGTCAAGGGAGGGGATAAGCTTTGTAACGGTTGATTTGAAAGAGGAAGTTTGGTCCAGTTGCAGGGATGGTGGATTGGTGTTCTCCAGCAGCAGAGAGATTGTCAACATGGTGGCTGATCCATAGGTGTTAAAGGTGGTCTGTGGTGGGTGTTCCAGCTGCAGGGTGAGGTTGGACAGCTGGTCTGTGGAAAGGAAGGGTAGGATGGGGTGAGAATGTGGCTGTATGGAGGGTTGTTGTTGTGAGGAATGCAGGTTTGGGGTGGCTGTAGTGGGCCAGGAAGGGTGCTTAGTTTAGGATAGAGTGGTCTGCTGGGGAGGGGAAGGGGTGTTCTAGCTGTTTGCAGAGTGGTTGACATGGTATGCGAGGCTTGTCTGTGGGTGGGATATGTGGTCTGAAGTAGGAGGCATTAAGTCCTGGGGTTGTGGTGTGGTGTGGTCCAGGGAGGGTGATGAGCTTTGTAAAGGCTGGTATGCAGGAGAAAGTCTGGTCTAGTTGCAGTGTTAGTGGAGGGGTGTGCTTCAGCTGCAGGGAGACTGTCAAAAAGGTGGTCTATGCGGACTCGTCACAAAGGAAGCAGAGGCTGGTTTGGGGCTAGAGGGTGATATAGTGCATGTACATTTTTACCTGTAGCATCCTCAATCCCCCACAAGCACTAAATATGCCATGCACCATGCAGTGCAAAGTGCACTACCACCACACTGCGGTGCCACATATACTGGCACCATTGTGAAATACCAATCACAGTGCCTCCAATGTGTGTTACTATGTGTATTGCAGACTATGTGCTGTGTCACATTCACTGCAAACACCACTCAGTGCCACTGTTACCACCCAGAACCATGTGTATTGACATCACAAGCATTGCCACATGCACTCCTAACACCAAAGTGCCACATTCATTGCTGAATCTTCACTGTTCCACAAACACTGTCACTACTACAATGTTCAATGTAATGGGCTGTGGACTGATCTAGGGATGGTGCTCAGCTTTGGTAAAGCTGGTCCTGGCTCTGTAAGGTTGGTCCAGCTACAGGAGGGTGCAGGTGGTCCAGCTGCAGGGAGTTTAATCAGATGCTGGTCTGGGGACTGAAAAGTGGTCCAGCTGCAGAGGGTGGGGCTAGTTCATAGAGGAAATGGTGGTTTTGGTGGATCCAGCTCCAGGAGGTGATCATCTGTGATGAGAGAGGCTGGTCTGGGGATGGGAGGGTGGTCTAGTTCCTTGGAGGGTGCTCAGGGTTGGGGGACTGGTCTGTCATTAGGAAAGGTCTAGCTGTAGGTAGGGTTGTCTGCTGGGGATGTTGGTAAGGATCATGAAAGGGTGGTCCAGCTGTTGGGGGCAGTCCAGGGATGGAAGGAAGGTCAGATGCAGGGTAGATGGTTGGGTTAGGTAGCTGCTACAGGGCTTAGAGGTGGGTCCAGCTTTAGAAATAGTGACTGACTGGGGAGCTAGTTTCTGTGCTTTATAAGTCTGCATGAGACATTCTCCTGAGGGTTGGGAATAGTCTTGGGACCTGGTTAATCCAGCTCCGTGGAGGTTACATGGTGTAGGGCTAGATGCTGGTCAAGATGCACAAAAGTTGGTTGGCTGGGGGAAGAGGCTGGGCTGTGGGGTGGTGTACCTCCAGGGAACTTGCCCAACTTGGGGAAGGCTGGGGCTGGAAGGATTTCAAGATGCATGAAGGATGGTGAGCTGGAGAGGGAGGCCTGGTCCAGTTTCAATAAGGGTGATCCAGTGGTGGGAAGGGTGGCCAGCCATGTGGTGTTGTGGCTCACCTGGGTTCCTAATGGTGGCTGTGGTGGTCAGACCAGAAATCTTTTTGGTATATAATTGGAAAATCTTGACTCCTCAGGAGAACTACTGACTATCAATAGACATAACTATTGTTGGTCATAGTTTGTCCATCAGGGCCAATATTTTGTTTTTCATTTACATTTACAATTTCTGCATTGTTTTCCCCGTTTCTCCTGTTCCCCAGGGCCCCAGTACATGGGTGTCATGTGTGTGTGGAGGTGTACGCACACCCCATGAAGCCAGCTCAGCCCCTTCCGCTGCTCCCCATGGCTACTGCTGGAGCTCCCTCAGGTCGGCACTGCCATTCATCCTCCATTGGGTGGTGGTCAGTGGCCGAGGAGCCCCCAGTCCCTCCCAGTAGGAGAGAGCTGCCTTGCAGAGGCTCGATCTCGCTCCTCGCCTCCCCCCCCCGACAAACCGAGCTTGTTCCTGAACCCGGTTTACCTGCGTAGTGTGAGGTGTGGCTTCAAGCACCTCAACCTTCAGCACCACTGGGATAGCAATATTTTCTCATTTAGCCATCAACTGATAAAGATTTTTACTCAGTTAGCAAAAAAAGGACTTCAAAAGCAATACACCCTCTGCAGTTATTCAGAGGCCCCAGGGATGCTCCTAAACCAAATCGCTACAATACCACTGCACCTATGTAAATGAGAGTGCCTCCTCTTGAATACCAGCACAGTGATTAAAGTATGATAGATGGCAGTAAACAGCTCTCAAGCAGAAGATTATCAAAACCTCCACTTAATTTGGTGCTTAGTTTCCCCTTCTTAAAGCATTTATTTATTTAATTTTGATAACTGGGTAGGCCACTGAATCAGTAATGGTCCCTTTTTTAGGGGCAACCCAGAAATGTGTGAAAACAGAACCACAGTACAACAGTGCCCCCCCCCCATTGAACTGTGCATTTGTGCTTCCCCATCCTGGGGGAAAAAACATTGTGAAAGCTGGATCATACTGAAAATGTGGGGTGCTGGTTGCTCAATGGGAGGTGGGGGTGAGGAGCTGGAGCAGTGAGGGAACAGTTTCTGTTTTACAGGCAAACAAAAAAGACACTGATGGACAGTTTCTTTCATTTTACATAGGGACAAGGATGGTGCCACTAGACACCAGGAAAAATTAAATAAATATGGGAAAGGGGACTGGAGGATGGTGGGTACCACTAGACAACAGAGGAAAATTATAGAACAATGGGGGATGACAATCGGAGAGTGGGGACTGCCACTAGACACCAGGGAAATATTAAATAATTACAGGGACGGCGATCGGTGGGTGTGGGTCACCACTAAACACCAGGAAATTATTAAATAAATACAGAGACTGTGATGGGAGGATGGGGGTACCACCAGACATCAGGGAAATCTAGGTGAAAAAGTAATCACAGGGACAGTAATCAGAGGGTAGGTGGGGGAGGCACCATTAGATGCCAGAAAAAGATTAAACAATTTACATGGACGGTGACTCATACAAACATTTTCATAGCTGTTTGCACTTATACTATGAACATTTTTGTATGAACGTAAATATCAATGACTCACAGAAAGGATTTAAAATATGAATGGATTTAAAATATAAAAAAAACATACACGTCTTGGTTATTTCTTCAACGGTTAAGTGCAGAATCCACCTAACAGGGTCCCAGTGAGCAATATATAGAGGATTGTGTATGAGCACTCATACACAACAAGTCTATTTTTTTGAACAAGTTGTTTCCATGGTAACACAAGACCACAACAGTGTAGCTCGAGAGGTCTCTTTGCCATGGTAACCACCTGATCGAAAAACAGACTTGTTTGTATATGGTTGCTCATAATAAAATCTTTTATAGTGTATGGTCAACCATTTTTTTCTATTCTGTTTGCAAATAAATGCTACCCCCAGTACTTAAAATTACCTTTCTGTGGTGCATTTCTTTACAGCATGGGTAATGTTTTGGTCTTCTCTCACCACTGTGGCCACTTCACTGTGCATGTGTGAACATGTTCTGAGTTGTTGTGCTGCAGTAGTGATGTAGATAGTGCAATACAACAATTTTACATCACAACACGGTAATTCTTGTAATCGATTTCTGTATGTATACACTATTCATGTCTTTTTTTTGTCAACTGTTTTTCCCTCCTAGTCACCAACTCACCAGGGCATCTCTTGGGCGAGGACCCACTCACCCAGCCTCTGCCACCCACCTGAACCCTGACCACGACCGAGAAATTAGGTAATGTGCCCACCCCTTCCAGGCAGAGCCACTGGGAAGCCCCCAGCCCCTGGCAGAATGAAGACATGAGAAGGAGAGGATACAACACATTGGTATACAGCCACTCTGTTTTGACGTAGTCCATGAGCTGAACTGCCATTTCTCACTGCACATTACTGTCACATTGTCAGGGAGAAAAATAGCAAATCCTCTATGCTGTCATCAAATAGTGGCTACTAATTGTTGTCAACTCCTAAAGCAGCCCTTACTAAAGTAACAACAAAAACATAAAAAAACAAATCTCCAGATTCAGTGGAAACTATCCTATTTCAGAATAGGGCCAATATGATGTTCCCTCCCAAACTACTCTATCTAGCAACAGGAACTATTTTTTTCTGCCTCAACAATAAATAAAAGAAAATATATATATATATATAATGTTGGGAGTTGAATATAGAAAATATTGTCACCCCTGCAGAGTGAGATCTGGATAGTCATGAGTGCTGAATCCACAATCTGCACATCTGCACATCATGTGGGTGATTTATTCAATAAGGCAGTTTAGTTCTGTGTTTTTTCTGTATGTTTAAGTGTTTTGTTATTTTTTAGTTATCTGTGGGAATCTTTTGGTGCTTCCCTTGTGTTAGGGCTGTTTTTAGAGTAGATAGTGCTATTACTGTGGAGCCAACTAATGTGTTTCTACAGCATGCATTGTGATTGAGTAATGTTTTTCGCGGGGGCAGGCTATAAAGTTTTAAGATCATGGCAGCTGATGTCAGGAGACTCATTCTGCATCGCTTTCATTTGGAGGAGTCCATAGATTTTGTTTTTAAGCTCTGCTGTGCTTTTGTTTTATTTGGTACCTATGTGACTGCAGTGATGACCGATGTTAAGGTTGGGTCATCGCACAGCATTATGAAGATGTTTTCAGGGAAGTCCGCATGGTTCAGGATGGCACTAGAACATTTTCAGGTTAGTGTTTGATGATTTCAGAAGTAACAGTAAAGTTGTTATTTTAAGTTCTCTGTGTTGTTTCAGGAGTGTCAAGGAATAGAGATGAACAAGATTTTCAGGAAGACCACCAAGAAAGGAACAGCAAAGGTGCGGGTTGAGGAGAAGGACTGAGGGAGTAGAGGCAGAAGCCCAAGAATGAGAGGAGAAGGCGCTGATAGTGCTACGAGGGCTATTGGGAGAACAGGGCCCCGGAGGTCTTTCAGAAACAAGAGATGGACATAATAAATTTGACACAAAACACATTGAGCAGTGTACAAGAAAATGTGTAAAAAGGGCTGTCATTTAAGCACTTCTACAAAACAAAAAACAAATGCTTTCAAAGTAAAAATAGATCTATTTAAGACATATAGACAGTTACCTTTAAAGCGATTTTTTTAAAACAAGAAGCAATGCAAACAAATGTTCCCAACATAACTACAATAAGAAGTAGAATACAGAAAGAAGAAGAAGAAATGGAATGTTGAAGAGAAAAACACTTTTAAACAAAAATCAAACGTTATACCAAATATGACAGGAAGTGCAGCTATACAAACTTTCAGTAAACTGATAGATATGGATATGGAAAAAGTTTTGAAAAGATATGAGAGCATTTCAAAAACAGATAATTCAACAAAGGAAGAAAGAAAAGCATTAGAAGAAATAAAACAGATGCCAGATACAGTGATCAAAAAAAGCGGACAAAGGGTGCAATTGTGCTAAGGGAAAGGATTTATACATACAAGAAATAAGACAGCTAACAAATGAAATATGTTAAAAAAAATTAAATGAAGATCAAGGAGAGAAAATAAAAACAAAAATCAAGGAATTCATAAATGATACACAAGAAAAGAAATGGATTACGGAAAAGGAAAATAATTATCTTATAGTGGAGAGCCCTGTAAAACCTACAATTTACCTGTTACCAAAAGCACACAAAAACAAGGACAGCCCCCCCAGGACACCCAATAGTAAGCAGTATAAACTCAGCCACAGAACCCTCATTCAGGTTAGAGACTTCTTCTTCACGCCTCTTCACAATAAAAGCAAAATCCCATATTTTGATACATAGGATGTATTCGATAAAATAAATTGAAACAACAGATAGTACCATTCCAGTCATGTGATGTAGAAAACTTATACAACAGTATTCCACATGACTGGGGATAACATCAGTTTGTAAATGTTTAAAGGAAAGAGGTTTGGATATGGTACCCCCTCCAGTTTTATTGCAAAATATCAGATTTAGTGCTGAGTAAGAATAACTTTATTTTGACAACAACTTCTATCAACAAATTCATGGTACTGTGATGGGCACCACATTTGCACCCTCCTGGCAACCCTCTATATAGGAGATTGGGAAGAAGATAAAATTTGGGACATAACTAAAAATACTTAGCATGGACATATTATGACATGGATGCAGTTTGTGGACAATGTATTTTTTTTATCTGGGAGGGCAGTGAAAATGACTTGAAAACATTTCTGGAATATATGTCAGGCAAACAAAAAGGGTGCTAAAGAATAGAATCAGTGAGCACAAAATGGGTATTAGAGTGAAGAATCTAAAATATGAGTAACCACTCACCCCTGCCTTTTTGCCAAAACGACAGGTGGCATGCTGTTGAAGCTGACAGCAGTACCTGGCGGGGACCTGGGTTCGAGGAGGATGAGGTTACTTGGCACAGGGGGATGTAGGTTTGGCTACTCTGCACAGGGGCACCCAAGTAAATCCGAACACAGGAAGCAATAACTGTAATGTCCAGAACCAGGAATGGGATTCTTCAGTGTGGCTTTTATTCACATACTAGCTGAGCAAACAAAGCATAGACGGACCCCATGGGGCTACATTTCCTGGTAATGCAGATTAGAGACTACAGAACACTTTATCACCATTTCCAGCCCTCAGGCTCTGAACCCACCAGGTACACAGCCCAGACTTGCACGCAGCTTTGGGTACACAGCCCGACTTGTACACACTTGGGTTTTCCCCACTTGCCTGGCTCCCTTGCCGGCCACTTGATCCATGGTCCACTGGAAGAATTAACCAATTATTCCATTCGTGGTCCATTGGAAGAATGAACCAATTATCCTGTCATGGCTCCCCACACCACACTAGAGTCTGCGACTCTTAGAGAGAATTTTCCTTACAATTCCATGTCTGGGTACTTCCTCCATCACTGGCCAAGTGCCTGAGGCAAAGTAGAAACCACAGAAGAAATCCATAGAGGTGGACCTGGTCACTAAAGATGGGGGGCCACCCACCTCCAGCTCCTACAGCCCATACCTGACCATTTCTCTGGAAAACTGAACAATTCCATTGCTGAACTCCTAAATGTAGATTAAGGGTAGACGTCTGTCACATCTCCTCTACATATTATTTGCATCTCACAAAACTCTGGGATTTGACACTACTTTTACTTGCTTGGCCCATTTCTCTAGGCTTCCCAATATGTAGTTCAATCCCTAGATTTTCACACAAGTCCCAGGGTGAAGAAAACATATGCCTTTTTAGCCAGAGCAGACACTCACCCTTAAGTTGCAGGTGCCCCACAGGCGACTCACAAATCTTCCATTTTCCAAAATAAATCTTGGACCAAACAGGCAGCTTTTCCTTACACTAGCAGAATTAAGGAGATTGCCCCAGAAATCTGCTGGGAATCTTTACACCCTCCCCCCCCGGAGGGAGAGGGCACTGAGACCCAAAAACAGCAGTCTCCACCACTTGAGTACAAACTTCACTCTCTGAAGCCAAACTGCAGACTCTCACTTGAAAACTCCCAACGTAAGTCTAACTCCCTTTGCTGCAGATTCCAATGTGGCTTATGCAGCTCGAAAGTTCTATTGGTGATGTCATCCCTCAGTCTCAGCTGAGACTGAGAACAAGATGAGACAGTGTGAAACCCATTTAACTGGAGTTTCACAAGCTACCTTCCCTGCCTACCACTAGGTCTTACTGGGATTCTAGTAACCCGGGTAACAAGGGGTTACATATGCAATGACAAAACATTATTCTGAGGCAGGTCATGGATTGGCTGCCTCACTGACACACACAGGGTTAGAGAATTTCAACCTGCCTGCAAAGGTGGGGACCTAAAAGAACTGTTGAAACAGGTGAATCCTTTGCACATATGAGCTGGAAACCATGTGGCCTAAAGGACTGAACGAAGACACAGGATATAGCAGCTATTTAAAGAAAGCACGTAGCATACAGTCAGATTCAGCATTTTTAAAACAATATGAAACAGGAAGAGAAACATTTCTCCCTCATTTTAAAATAGGAGAGTGGTGGAAGTAGTGAAAAGAGGGATCATATAATAATGAAAAACCTGGACAGAAGGATGCATAATTGCACAAGGTACAGAAGAAAGTATAACACTTTTTCTATGATAAAACACTGGGAAATAGGAAAACGCACAAAAAAAAAGGTAAAAAGAAACTTCTAATGAAACTACTTACACACTGAGTTAAAGACTGTTAAATGAATTGATTTTAAAAGATAAGTGCAAGGAGCCAGGAGAAATGCACTAATAGAATGAAAGCAATCCAGGAGGATAAAATTAATGTTTGCCTAGAAGACAGACGTACAAATGAGCAGCCAGATCCTACAACCTATCAGCTCTGAGGATGAGAGCCTGGTGGGCTCCATGATGTAAGCAGCTAATTTGGGGTTGGCCAGAGTAAAGAAGAAGAACCATGCAGCATAATATAGCAGCACTCAAACACCTTTATGGCTGCCATTTTCATTTGGAAAAGTATAAAAGTGCTTTATATGCTGCATGAGTTTAACAAGAGAAAAAGAAATAAAGAACTGGCTAAACCCATTGAAAGAGACACAAAGGAGTCAGTGTCTTTTTCCTTCAACAAACAAATACGCTTGTGACTTTGGCACTGAAGATTGAGCAATTGAGCCTCAAAAATAAGTGAAGATACCATAAGATGAACTGCCTGAGGAAAAGGAAAAATGGGTACAGTGACTGTAGAAAAGTAACTTTGAAACCTGTTTGAATGAAATTAGTCTTTTGTAGCATCCACAAAAAAGAATGACATGATAATGAAAGTATCTAGAAGAAAAGTGGAAAATAGTTTTAAAGCAGCATTACTATGAAAAAAAATGTGCTTTTTGGACAGTTTATTCCCTGTGCTCTGCTGATCATATACCTGGTACTCTTTCCTGCAAGCATTGTACTATCACCAAGTAATTTGCTCAGATATCCACTGCTTTTTTTTACTTTTCTGCCACCAAACATGTTGCACTGGAACCCCCTCTGCTGTCAACTACTTACGGGGACATTGGGAATGGTTAGTAGAGGTCCCACTGCTGTAGTCAAGAGGCGTGATGTGACCTGAAGGAAAAGTGCAGCTGAAAATTAGTCAGCCGCTATATTTATTGTAAGCGCCACAACAATTCAAATAAATTGCAAATATCTAAAACTAAAGATGACTGAAAAAATATTTACAGGTATGGAAACTGGAACTTTGGCAGCATGCTTACAACCAAAAAGCAGAATTTTGATAGATCACTTCCTGATGTGGTGGTACTGCTGCTTTAAACTACTATATTAAAAATAAAAATCAGAAAGTGGTACTCTGATTGAGTGCGAGCCTTTCTAGAAACCTGAGTGCATATAGACTTGTTCTTTTACAGAACAAACCACTACATGTAATTGACCCTGCTATAAAGCATCAGGACATAATTTTGATCCATCCCTGGTGAGGGCTTATGAGTACCACAAAATAAAATGTTTTCTTTCTTTGAAACATTTTGGCCCAGATATTCAAAAGGGTTGCGCATGGCGCAAAAGTGTTGCACCATGTGCAACCCAGTGATGTGCCCTGGCGTGATATTCAAAAGGGAAAAGTGCGTGGCACAAATCCCGATGCGCTGGAGCGCATCAGTAATGTATGCAGGTGCAGGTAGGGGGAGCATGCCCATGCATACCCTGCACAGCCTGATATTCAGCCTGGGATGTGCAGAGCCATGCATGTGCAACCCCTACCTGTGCCAGCACAAAGTTGATCCCCCCCAAAAAAGGAACAACGGATGGCCACCCACAGGTGAGCTGCTGCATTGCAGGGCGCTACATGGCAGCTGCCACCTGTGGGTGGCCACCCGAGCTCTGGCTGCCCTGATGGCGCCCTCCCATGCCCGATCATGGGCATTAGCAATAAATAAAGAAAAATATGTCCAAACTCCCTGGTGGTCCAGTGGACTGTTGTGTGCCTGATCCTGGGCATTAGTAATAAATAATAATATCCCCAAACTCCCTGGTGGTCCAGTGGACCGCTGTGTGCCCGATCACGAGCATTTGTAATAAAAAATTAAAATATGTCCAGTATCCCTGGTGGTATAGTGGTACCCCACATCCCCACCCACCCACCCACTGAGCCCCACCGCCCCATTCCCCGGTCAGCCAGTGGGTGACAGAACCCACCTGTCTGCTGCCCCACACCGACGACTGACACCGTCTAGCTGTACGCCCATTGGTCTACAGCGTGAGTTAATGGGCGCAGCCCATACTGTACTACACATTCCAGATATGTGAATGGGATCCACCAGGAGTTTGGGATATTATTTATTACTAATGTCCACGATCGGGCAGAAAGTGGTCTACTGGACCACCAGGGAGTTTGGGGATATATTTATTTATTACTAATGCCCGTGATTGGGCACACAGCGGTCCACTGGACCACCAGGAAGTTTAAACTTATTATTATTTATTACTAATGCCCGCGATCAGGCACACAGTGGTCTACTGGACCACCAGGGAGTTTGGACATATTATTATATATTACTAATGCCCGCGATCGGGCAGATAGTGGTCCACTGGACCACCAGGGAGTTTGGACATATTATTATTTATTACTAATGCCTGTGATTGGACAAATAGCGGTCCACTGGACCACCAGGGAGTTTGGGGATATTTTTATTTATTACTAATGCCTGTGATCAGGCAGATAGCGGTCCACTGGACCACCAGGGAGTTTGGACATGGTTCTGTTTTTTTATACAAATGCCCGCGATTGGGCTGTGGAGCACATTGCCGGCTGCAGGGGGTGTCGGTCCCCGATGGCTGCTGCCTGGCGGGTGCCAGGCACAAGTCATCGGGATTGGTGCACCTGCATGCAAACAGGGCCATAATGACATGCAAATGGCCCTGTTTGTGCCTTGCATACATTATGGCCCCATTTGTATGTCAAGTTTTGAATATCGCGGTTGCTGTGCATAGTGCAATGGAACTCTTTAAGCGCATCCCCATGCTCAATTCGCTAATTTGCGCTGGCGCAGTGCCACCGCCATGCACATTGCAGGTGCAGTGGGTATGATATTAAATGCTGCTGAGCCATGGCGCAGCTCTGTTGAATATCGCCCAGTCCACACCCCTGTGCAGCCATGTTGAGCTGCGCCCAAGCTTGCACCACAGCCTGGCGCAGTTTGAATATCTGGGCCTCTGTCTTTATTTCATTAATGCAATTTGTATGGGCACTGGGTTGAGAGGTATGGGCCCATGTGTGGGAAGTGTGATCCAACTGAAGGGAGAGTGGTCTGGCTGGGGGCTGGTTGTGAGGAAAGATGAAAGCAGCTTCTGGAAATGGTGGTCCTATGGGGGGGTGTCAACTACAGTGAAGGTGTCTAACTTGGGGGTAGTCTTATCCAGCTACATGAAGGGAGATTGGTTGGGGTAGTGTTCTGTCTGCAATGACAGTGGTCAGTATGGGGTTGGTGACTAGTTTGTATAGTAAAATCCCATTGCTTCCACAGTTTCACAGGAGGGAGGTCATGTCAAACAAATCTGATAAATTTATTTAATGGGATGACCAAGAAATGAGATCAGGGTGGAGCAGTTGATGTGGCCTACCTAGATTTCAATAAGGTGTTCGACACTGTTCCACATAGAGTCTAGTAAGCAAGCTGGGTAGCTCAGGAGTGGGTACAAAGATAGTAAACTGGCTTAGAAATTGCTTAGGGGATAGGGGACAGAGGGTAGTGGTAAACTGAGTTCACTACAAGTATTGGAGGGTGACAAGCCAGGCTGCTGATGTGGCGGTAGCACTACTGCCTGTGGGAAGATGACCATGTTCAGATTGGGAATCTGAGGGTTGGCTGGGGGAGGTTGATAGAGCATCCAGTGAACTCCTCTCCACCTCGGGGCTCCACAGTGGTCCAATGCTTAAGTGCCACCCAACAAGTGCCAGGATAACTGGGAGACAGGTACTCAGGCCTACTTGCATGGAGGCAAAACAGACACTGGCATCACTGCATGCCCCACCTCCCTGGAGATCATCACCAAAATAAATGAAAAGAGGCCCCAGGCATGATGCTCTGCTGCCATGACCACTGCCTCCATTGTCTGGGGGTCTCCGTGGCCTCACCTTGGGGGTAAGCCAAGGCATGCTTCCATGCAACCATTGGGGGCACTAGAGGTGAAGCCTGGGCAGGGCAGCATTGCAGTCAGGCGGATTGGATGCTGGGCTAAAATCATTATTAAAAAAGCACATTGCTATATTGCGCTGTCAAGCCAGAAGGGGACCTTTGACATGTTTTGGGCAACATGCTCAGCTTCCACAACACTGTAATTGCATCAGTGATGGCAGTGCACATGCCACAGTTCAATTACAGCAGTAAATTGATGGTAGTTAATGCGGCACAATAATGACAGTACAAATGGCGCAGTGCAGTCCTGGCAGTATGTGTTTCACAGTGCAGTGTTATCCATACACATGAAACAGTTTGGTGAAAGTCATACATGTGGCACAGTGGCACTGCACTACGTGTTCTGCTGCCAACACTGTGTGGTGCCATGCAGACACCACACTGCGCCACATAAAATGCCAGTGCAACACTGTGCCATGTGCACTGCTGACATGCTGTGCCATGTGCACTGATGACACTTCACTATGCAGACACCATGCTGTGCCATATATGATGCAGACATTGCCCTGTGACACATGCACTGACACTGTGCTGAGCATCACACTATGCCATCAGTGCACTGTGCCACAATGATACTGTGCTGTGCCATGTGCACTGCCGACACCACTCTGTGTCACCTGCAATGCAGACACTGCACTGTGCCATGTGGATGTGGACACCAGGCTGTGCATCATGCACTGCCAAAACAGGACTGCCACATACACTGCTGACACCAGCTGTGACAAGTGTGATGCCGACATCACACTGCCACATGCAATGATGACACCAGACTGTGTCATGCAATGCTGACTTCGTGCAATGTCAGCACTGCTGACAGCATGCTGTGCCAAGTGTGATGCCAACACTGGGCTGTGCATGTGCACCATCCTATGTGCACTGCCGACACTTCGCTCTGCTCCCCCACTTCCTGGCACTGATAGCTTGATCCTCTCTCCTCAATCCCTTCTTTGACTATCTCACAAGTAGGGACAGTGCTAACATGCACCAAAAGAACAAAAGTTGCATCCTTTCCAAAATTGACCTCTCTTTCCTTTGCCAGTGCGTCCAAACTGATGCACTTACTCTGTAACAATATCTAAAGGAATGGAATGCAAACTGTTCAAAATCTGCCACTGATTATGTTTTGATCCAGTAGTTTCCTCTTTAGACCCACATTTTTTACATCAGTGGGTCCAATTCGACCCATATTATAAAACACCCTGAGCTGTCACTGCTTGCAAGTGTCTTTTTATTTTCAGTGCCATTCCCCATTTTGCCTCAAACTTTTCCTCTACCCCTCCTTGTTATTGTTGCTTCTGTGACTGAATAATAGGGCTTGTAAGCAAAAAACAGGGGTACATACTGAAGTTGTACTCTGCTACAAATGAGAAGTTCCAAGGCAGTTTTTTTTTTTAATGTAGGTTTACCTCCTCAGCAGGCTACCTGGGATGGCTTATCAGCCCTGTCCCAATCCCCACTGACCTGTGACTGCCTCTCCCGGAACCTACCTTATGGTTATGCACCCCCTTAATTCTCCCTGTGGCAAGGTCAGGGGAGGGAGGGCTGTCATCCAGCCTAAGATATAATCCAGATCAGACCATGGTGGTCTGGGTGTCACTGAGGTTCTGCAGATAGATGTCGGGGCTTCACTAAGCCATTATTTCCATTTCCCATTATTCTCCCCTCCTCTCTGTGGCTGACTTGAAGGCATGCATGCATAGGCACGCATCTCCAGGCCACAGCTCTCCCTTCCATGGCATTGTAACCTCCATTGCCACCAGGCCTCCACCTGGTGGCAGTCAGAGGCCAGACAAGCAATCCCTCCCTCCCCAGCAGACAGCAGTTCTTTAGATGCTCGATCCTTCCCCCTACTAGCCCCAGTAACCCGAGTGCACTTCCAAACTCAGGTCACTGGTGTGCCCAAGGGGCCATTCATGGAGTGAGAGTGGGGGCAGCATTTTTAAATTAAATGACAAAACTGCCAAGTAAGTGACCACTAAGCATAGTGAGTGAATCAGAGACAGAGTCAGTTAGGGAGGGGAGGTGTGATTTTCTTGTCTGCATTGCCAGTAGGTAATACTGTTCAGAAATACTGTGGGAAACTTGCTAGCATCCTGGTAGCAGTTCTTTGCTATAGATCTTTCGCTACATGACCATCTTATAAGTGGGTGGGGGGAAGTGGTAGGGAATGGATTGTTGGATGGAGGTCTGGCTGTGGGGGTGGGAATGGGACACATTACAATCTTGGGGGTGGCAGCTACAGGGTTGTTGCTCATCTGGAAAGAGTGCTTCCAGTTATGTGAGGATGGGATGAAGGACTCAGACATGCTACAGGGGGGTGGGGGCTGGCTGTAAGGGGGTGTCTGGTTGGCTGTAAAAAAAGGAGATGTCAGGGGTTAGAGTGCACTGGACCAACAGTGTGCCCACACAGCTGGAATCCCTCCCCACAGACCAGCCACCACCCTGCAGCTGGATGAGCAGTTCCTGAAGAACAGACTGGCTGTGTGCCTCCCATCCCCCAGACTAGTCACCCCCCTTCAGCAGACCCTCTGCCAAGCATACTAGCCATGTGCCACCCCCCCACATGGAAGGAACCCCCATCCCACACTCCCCCTTGCAGCTGATCCCCAAAACTGACCATCCCATGCACACCCAGCAGACAGTACCCTCACTCCTGACTGACAGAGTAGATTCCATCCTCTGCAATCAGTTCCCTAGCATGGGCCAAGCCAGAGCTTTTTTTTTTTTTAAACTCGGTGCATCCTCCTGCAAAACTACGGCCAATGCATTAAACATAGTCTGGTCTACAGAAAAAATCTAAAAAGAAAGGAAAGCACAATTTTATTTGTAATTGTCACAAAATGCTACTTATTCTAAGCATGCCACCAATTAATTAAATCCAAGATACAGCAGCCCATACTCCCCCAGCCATTTGCGCATGCTCTGTGCACTTTCTCAAGATGTGATGTCACGAATGCAAAACACTCTATAGTGCCTAATGCTAAGACATTTAAAGTGACAGTGGAGATTAATTCCTATCAATGTGCACAGCCCTGTGTTGGCATCGGCACTGCATGCCACAGGGAAGTGTCAGCACTGCACATAGCACAGTGCAGGGTCAGCAGTACATGTAACATAGCACAGCTGCAGGGCCACTGAGCATATGGCCCTGATTGCAATGTGCGGCCTGGACTGCTAACTCTACTCTGGCAGTACCATAACAGCAGTTCTCTCGCTATACAGCTTCTGCCCCAGCCCTGTCCTGAATGGGGGTCAGCTGCAGGGTTGTCTTGTCTGTGGGAAGAGGGGTTCCAGCTGTGGGATGGGGAGGGGAGACAGCCAGTCCAGCCTCCCTATGCCCCACCACCATCTGCCTCTAGAGAGATTAAAACACCCCCAGCAGGGTAATGGTAGGGATGTATCCCTGATAGCAGTTGCTTGTCAAGTATTAGGTATCGTCAGGGCAGGGGCCTGACCAGAGTCTATTGTCTGCAGCTGCCAAGGCAGTTTTCATATTTTCTGCCCACTTCTCAAGATGCGGCTTTATGACCCCATGCATAAATATGCATGTCAAAGCATGCTGTTGGCTGGCATCACCTAGTGTGCCCCTTCCTCTCATGGTCCACGTGCCAGCATTTTCACTTGTGTTCACTCAGGTGGTGCTGTTGTGGTGGCTACACTCCTACCAGAGAAGAAGAGTGCCCTCTAAGATACTTGATCCTTCTTCCTCTGGCTGGCCCATGGCCGAGGAAGTTTGTCGTCTAGGACACTTGATCCTTCTCCTTCCGGTGGCCACTGACAACCCAGGTAAAGTACTGCATGTAATGCCCCCCCCACAAGTAGCAGCATACTGGTGCCAGAGCTCTAAAGAAAAAAAGGCTTGCCATGGATCCCAGAGAAGGGCAGAGCATGAAAGGGTGCTTGAGGACACCACCCCGGGCCCATTTAGCTAACCCGGTGGAAATAAATGTGTAGAAGAGATCCATCTAATCCAAGATACAGTGAGAAGGGTCAGTAGTGTAAAAATAGTTTATTACATGCATTCCGCCCACACCAGTTGCCTTGCCAGTATACCATAGCAGTCCCCACCCACAGCCCCTGTGCCAAGTGAATACCCCTGTATCCAACACAGAAACTAACAGCACAGTCACTTTCTCAGGGAAGCATCCTTGCGGCCAGTGGCTCCACAACAAACCACGGATAGAACAGATTCCTTCTCCTGCAACCACCAGCTCCCCTGCAGAGCCCAAGCCAGAGCTGAAAGTATAACATTTTTATACCCTCTAAGTGTGCATTTGTCCACAAACTGCTGGCGATGAATAAAAGGGAGTCCAGTCTACACAAAAATCCACAATGTGAGCTTTATTTTACATAAAAGTATGGAAAAAAAAACACAATTTTAACTAGGGGCACCACCAAAAACAGAAACAGCATGGAAAGACAACTGCCAAAAACCATGTGGTCTCTGTTAACTTCCAGTGACTGACTCCCCCAGCAAGATGACAGATGCACAGTGTCATTTGACCCAACAATTACATAGCGTCAGTCCACCCTATAGTTAATACAGTATATAGAACTCAATGGAGCCATGACAATCTCTGGGGATAATACATATAGGCCCAGATATTCAAAAGGGTTGCACCCCGGTGTGATATTCAAAAGGGAAAAGTGTGCGACACAAATCCCGATGAGCCAGAGCGCATCAGTAATGAATGCAGGCACAGGTGGGGCGAGGCCAGCCCATAACCTGCACAGCCCGATATTCAGCCCAGGATGTGCAGAGCCATGCATGCACAACTCCTTCCTGCGCCAGCACAAAGTAACACCAAAAAAAAAAAGGAAATACTGATGGCCACCCACAGGTGAGCTGCCGCAGTGCAGGGCGCAACACGGCAGCTGCCACCTGTGGGTGGCCACCCAAGTTCTGTCTGCACCTGGTGGCGCCCCCCTCCATGCCCAATCACAGGCATCTGTAAAGATAAATGAATTCCCCAATATCCCTGGTGGTCCAGTGGACCACTATCTGCCTGATCGCGAGCATTTGTTTCAAAAAAGATCCCCATCCAATATCCCTGGTGGTCCAGTGGACCAGCTATCTGCCCGATTGCGGGCATTTGTTTCATAAAGATCCCCATCAATATCTCTGGTGGTCCAGTGGACCAGCTATCTGCCCGATGTGGGCATTTGTAAAACAACTAATTCCAATATCCCTGGTGGTCTAATGGTACTCCCCACCTGCCCACTGAGCCCCACTGCCCGCTCCCCAGTCAGTCGGCGGGCAGCACCTACCGCCTGCTGCCCGCCGCCCACCGACTGACACCTCGGTGAGGCTGCATGCCCGGTGGTTCACAGCATGGTGGCGGGCAGCCTTCTACTACATTCAGTTATGTAGATGATTCATTCACATAGCACCGAATATTATGCGACAGGGGCTGCAGCCCATTGCCTCACGCTGTGAACCAATAGACATACAACTCTCCACCAGCCGAGTGAAGCCATGGGAACAAGCAGGGTGCTGCCGCCCACCAACTGGCCGGGGACAGCGGGCTGAGCTCCGGTGGGCGGACAGGGGCACTAGACCTCCAGGGATATTGGAATCAGTTGTTTTACAAATGCTCACGATCAGGGCAGATAGCTGGTCCACTGGACCACCAGGGATATTGATGGGGATCTTTATCGACACAAATGCCCACGATCAGGCAGATAGCAGTCCACTGGACCACCAGGGATATTGGAATTAGTTTTTTATTTACAAATGCCAGCGATCGGGCAGATAACGGTCCGCTGGACCACCAGGGATATAGGATGGGGTTCTCTGTTTTACAGATGCCTGCGATCAGGCACATAGCAGTCTACTGGACCACCAGGGATATTGGACAGAGTTTTCATTTTGTACAAATGCCCACGATCGGGCTGCAGGGGGCGTCGGTCCCCGACTGCTGCTGCCTGGCAGGGCACCAGGCGCAAGTTGTTGGAGATCGGCGCATCTGCATGCAAATGGGGCCATAATGACATGCAAATGGCCCCATGTGCACCTTGCATACATTATGCCCCATTTGCATGTCAACTTTTGAATATCGCTGGTGCTGTGCATGGCGCAATGGAACTTGCGCTAGCGCATCTCAATGCTCCACTCTGGCCACTTCTGCTGGTGCAGTGCCACTGCCCCATGCACACTGGGGGTGGCCAGGGTGTGATATTCAAAGCTGCTGAGCCATGGCGCAGCTCCATTGAATATCGCCCAGTCCACACCCCTGCACAGCCAAGTTGAGCTGTGCCCAAGCTTGCACCACAGTCTGGCGCAGTTTGAATATCCGGGCCATAATGTCTAGGGATTTGAAAAGGAGCCAATTTGAGGATCTAAAAGCAGCATATGGACCACACTCCCCTAGCTCTTAACCTTGACCTTGATCTCAACCCCATAACATGCAGTATGCACTTTGCTCACATTCAACTTTTTTTTTCCTTTTCTGGAATGCATTACTCGTACCTTGCTTCTTTGCTCATGAACTGTACAAGCTGACAATATTAACACTATACATGTTATTGCTGTTTCACTTCCTGCTGTATCCCCTCGACTCAACATTAAGAGTCAGGGACGACTAAAGGGGGAGACAGTATAGCGCAGCTGTTTTTAAGGCTCTGAGCTGCAAATCTGGTGACATCCAGCAGACCAGACCTAGGTCTGAATCCCACAGCTTCCACTTGCATACTGTGTGCCCCTCAGCAAGTCCCTTAACTTCCCTGTGCACCCAGGTCACACCTGTAAGCAAGCTTTCAGCTTAGTGTGCAACTCCTGGTTAAATAACGAAAAAAAAAAAAGTCACTAGCAAGTTGTCTCTGTCGATGTTGAGAAACCCACGAGAAGGCGCATATATCCTGTATCCAAAATAAAGGCAGGTTGGGACTGGTGATACCTTTAATAGCATCATCCACCACAAACTGAGAAAGAGGTTCCATGTCCACTCCAGAGATTATAGGTAGACTGCAGCATACAGAAAACACACTATCAGGCAACAAGAAGAGAACAAGAAGGGACAGATGCAGGTCAAGGCAGCAGACCCTGCATCTCGACATCGGGGGAGAGACACCCTGTTAGTGATTGTTGATGTCGAGTCTTTACACACTAACATATCCCATGAAGATGGTATAAAAGACATTGAGTTACTACTTGGATAAATGGGAAGGGATAGTGAGGGAAGGGGTACTGAGACTTCTGTAAGACAAATTTTATGTTAAAAATGACATAGATTGTTCAGGAAAGTAATGCCTTCTGCTGTATGGAGAACTACTACTTACAGCTAAAGGGTACAGCTATGGAGGCGAAATTCATCCCCAATTATGTCACTGTTTACTTTATCTATTGTGAAATATAGAAACATAGAATTTGATGGCAGATAAGGACCGCTTGGCCCACCTAGTCTGCCCATTTCCCTACCTAATGGATAAGCTGCATATCCTAGTTAACCAACAGCCTACTTCTTCCTACCCCCCCCAGTAAATTGCTTTACATCTGTCCCATGCATTCTTGAATTCCCCCACTGTTTTTGACTCCATGACCTCCTCAGGAAGGCTGCTGCATGCATCCACAACTCTCTCTGTGAAAAAATACTTCCAGACATCACCTCTGAGCCGTCCCCCCTCTATCTTCAAATTGTGCCCCCTTATTCTTGCACATCTCTTTTTCTGAAAGATGCTACCCTCTTGGACTTTGTTGATTCCCTTGAGGTACTTGAAAGTTTATATCATGCCCCCCCTTTCCTCAAGGGTATACATATTAAGCTTCTTTAATCACTCTTTGTATGTCTTCAGGTGCAGACGCTGCACCATTTTGGTTGCCTTCCTCTGGACAACCTCCACCCTGTCTATGTCTTTGCAGAGATGGGGTCTCCAGAACTGCATGCAGTACTCCAGATGGAGTCTCACCAACTGTCTGTACAGAGGGATAACAACTTCCTGTTTTCTACTATTGATGCCTCTCCCAATGCATCCCAGTATCCCCCCAGCCTTCCTTACTGCCTTCTCACATTGCTTGCCCACCTTTAGGTCATCTGATATAATTACCTCCAGGTCCCTTTCCATTTTTACTGTTGTCAGTATCTCACCCCCAAAGTGTATTCTTCCCGTGGGATTTTGTTTCCCAGGTGCATTACCTTGCACTTCAGAGCTGCCATACATTTGACCATTCCTCCAACCTTGCCAAGTCCCTTCTCATCCTTTCCACTCCATCTTGTGTATCAACCCTGTTGCAGATCTTTGTGGCATCTGTAAAGAGACATACTTTTCCTTCCAGTTCCTCTGCAATGTCACTTATAAAGACATGAAAAAGGACCGGTCCCAGTACTGAACCCTGTGATATCCCACTAGTAACCCTCCTTTCTTCACTGTGGACTCCATTTACTACTACCCTTTGAGTCCTGTTGTCTAGCCAATTTTTTTATCCAGGCTACCACCTTAGGACCCACTCCAAGGCTGGCTAACTTGTGTATTAATCTTTTGTGTGGGACTGTATCAAATGCCTTGCTAAAATCTAGGTAAGCCATGTCCACAGCCCCTCCCTGGTCTATTATTTTGGTGACCCAGTCTAACAAATCTATTAGATTCATCTGACATGACCTTCCCATCGTGAATCCTTGTTGCCTTGTATCCTGTGCCCCACTGGCCTCTAGGTAGTCAAAAATTCTTTCCTTCAGAAGTGATTCCATCATTTTCCCTACCACTGAGGTCAAACTTACTGGTCTGTAGTTTCCTGCCTCTGTCCTGCTCCCACTTTTGTGAAGAGGAATCACATCCGCCCTCCTCCAGTCCTCAGGTACCACACCATCCTCCCATGATTTGTTAAAGAGAGTAGTCAACGGTATCATTAGTTCTACCCTTAGTTCTTTTAGAATTCTTGGGTGAATTCCATCAGGCCCCATTGCTTTGTCCACCTTTAATTTTATTAGTTCTTTCAGAACCATTTCTTCTATAAATGAACTGGTATCAACCCCCATCTTCAGAGTGTTTCTTTTGTTTGGTTTAGGTACCTTCCCCCTCCTCTTCCTTTGTGAATACTGAGTAGAAATATTTGTTCAGTATCCCTGCTTTTTCATTGTCACCCTCTACCCACGTTCCCTCCCCTTTATTAAGCCTCAGTATCCCTCCTTTGGTCTTTCTTCACTCTCTAATGTACCTATAAAGGTCTTATCCTCTTAACAGAGTTGGCTATCCTTTCCTCAGTTTAGCCTTGCTATTCTGACTGCCTTCCCAGCCTCTTTTGCTTTAACTGATAAAGTTCTCTGTCCTGCTCCTTCTTGTGTTTCCTTATATTTCCTGAATGCTATCCTTTCTCCTTAACCTTCCCTGCCACCTCTTTTGAGAACCATAGCGTATTTTTCCTTCGTTGTGGTTTGTTGATTTGCTTTACACAAGGGCTTGTTGCCTCTGTGATGGCTGTTTTGATTACTCCCCATTGTTCCTCCACCCCTCTTTCTTGCCTGTTTGCTAGTGCTTTTCTGAGGCACTGTCTCATTTTCCCAAAGTCAGCCCTCCTAAAGTCCAATGCTCTTGCTTTTGTATGGCTTGGTTGTATGGCTGTGTTTACTGTGAACCACACTGTTTGGTGGTCTCTTGTTCCCAGATGGCTACCCACTTCTAAATCTGAGATTCTTTCTCTGTCCCCATTTGAGAGTACCAGGTCTAAGATTGCTCCCTCCCGAGTGGGTTCCAATACTAGCTGTCTGAGGCATGCCCCCTGTAGGGCATCAAGAATGACCCTGCTCTTGGATGTGCCTGCAGTGAAGGTGCTCCAGTTAATATCTGGCATATGCAGGTCCCCCAACAACAATATCTCCCCTTTTTCTGCCTTTCTAAGGAAGCCTTCTATCATTTCCTTGTCCATTCCCTCCCCCTGAGATGGGGGTCTGTATACAACCCCCATGCGGATTGTGGTGCCATTTCCTGTCTCCAGGTTGACCCAGAGTGTCTCATCTGCTCCCTGTTTACTCTTTAGTTCTGTTGCTTTGATCCCTTCCTTTACATAGAGAGCTACTCCTCTTCCTCTTTTACCCTTCTTGTCCCTCCTGTAGATTGTGCATCCTGGTATGTTGACTTCTCAGTCATGGTTCTCTGTGTACCATGTTTCTGTGACTGCCACAATATCCAGGCAACCCTCTTCCATCAAAGCCACTAGTTCAGGGAGCTTGCTACACAGACTATGGGTATTAGTAGTCATCACCCTCCACTTTTTGATGGCATTACCCCTTTTAGCCCCATTTCTGTCCTTACTGCCTTTGCCTTCTTTTACACTTACCTCTGTCCTGCTCCCTAATGACTTCTCTACCTTGGTGTTTACCTCACTAATTACCATGTTTTGTGGGGGCTGGGATTTCCTGCTCCTTTCAGTGCTCTCCCTTAGTTAGTTCAAATGCTTGCCAATGAAGCATTTAAACCTCTCACCTAGGATCCTGGTTCCCCAGACAGATGCAGACCATCACACCAGTATAGGTCTGCATCCCTCCAGGTGGTCCCAGTCCCCAATGAAGCCAAAACCCTGAGCTCCATGCCAGTTTTCAACCATTCATTGAATTCCTGGTGAGGAGTACCTTAGCATCACCTTGCCATAGACAGGCAGCACCTCCGAAGGTTACTGTATGCTCTACTTGTCTAGGACCGCCTCCCAACTCTACAAACTCCTCTTGCACTGCTCTTATCCCATTCCTAGCCAGGTCATTTGTTCCTAGGTGGACAATGACATCCAGCTCCCTCCCTTGTGCAGCTGCTCCCACGATCCTGAGGATTCACTTCTTGTCTCTCCAAGCCATGGCACCAGGCAGGCACCTTACCTCCATCTCCTCTTCCTCCCCCCCATTTCTACCCCCCAATGATTGAGTTCCCCACCAGGAGTTGTTTCCTTCCCCTGTGGGGTCTCATGCCACCCTTCTGTGGGTCTCCTTTGTGAAGGTTCCCAGCATCTTCCCTGGTCTCCACTGCAGGTGCCTCCATAGAGGAACCACTATCCACCAGAAGAGCGAATGAATCGTGGAGAGGTACAGCTGGAGGGATGCAACTCTGCGAGAAAGAGATGCCTGATTTTAGCAAATAACTAGTAAATGTTTTTAATAAAGATCCCCCTAATACACAATGGAGGGCGAGTCAAGGAAATAACAGCACCTCTGAAATGGAGAACTCCTTACCCATGGAGGCTAATGAGGAAAATATATGGGATGAAACCCCCCTCCCTGGGCCCAAATTATTATCATCCAAATTACTAAACAAACAGAGCAAATGGGAGTAGCAAACAAGCAAATGTCTGATAAAAAAAATGCTTTTCAGACAGCAGCGTCTTCCTTGATAAATGAGAATATGTCTCTTTGAGCTGAACTGATTGAGGCTCAGAAAAGGACCTAAGACCTGGAAGATTGAAATACTCCAATTTCCAGGCAATGTAATGATCTAGAGACTACAAATAAAGAAATTAAGAATAAACTGTTAGATTTTTAAGCCAGAGCCAGGCACAAGAACATAAAAGTGTTGGGCATCCCAGAGTCTTGGGCTAAAGACAAACCTATGAAACTAATGTTAAAAGAAATAATGGCTGAAATCATGAATGTGTCTACAGACCAAATTAAAGTTGAATTTGATCATGCTCATAGGACCTTTCAACCTGATAATGGTATGCAGGGGCCCAGTAGACCTATTGCTGCAAAGTTCCTATAAACTAAGGACAAAGAAGCACTGATGACCTCAGTGTACAAAAAGAAGACAACAAACATTAATGGAGCTAATATTTCAATATTTAATGACTTGCCAGCTGAAATAATAACAGAGAAAGAAGTTTGACCACCTCAGGAAATCCTTATGGGACAGAACTATTAAATCTACCATGATTTATCCTGCTAAGTTAAAAGTGGATTATAAAGGGATACAGTATACGTATGACTCAGTGGAAGAAGCAACAAAAGAACTTAAGAAATTACTTAAGACAGATGTTTTGTAAAATCAAAATAACTTTTTAATTGACAACATATAGAAGAATGAAAAGAAAAGACTTGGGCAGTAGTATTTTTACTATTCCTGCTATTTTTTTTGTTTGTTTTGTTTTACCTTCCTCCTTATTATAAGTACAAGAAAATAAGAACAAAGAAGAATTTGATAACAAGAAACTGAAGAATCTTAATAGTACTTAGGAAGGGGGTGGGGAGCACAGCAACATTTAATTTACCGCAGCAGTAACAGTCCAGCAGAACTGAACTGGGAAATAGAAGATTAAAATAAGATTTGGGCAGCAATATTTCTTTTTCCTGCTGGGTGTGTTTTATTTTCCTCTTCCATCCCTATAATAGGTATAAGAAGACAAGAACTAAGAAGATCTTTGTACAAGAAACTGAAGAATGTCAATAGTATTCAAAATTGAAGGGGGCACAGCAGGATTTATCTGGGTGCAGCAATGAGAGCCTAGCAGAGTTGATGTGGGGATTACCAGAGCTAACCTCATTTTCGAGCCTTACCAAATTTAGCAACATACTGTTTTTCATGGTATGGGGTCGGGGAAAGAGAGTCTTAACATCCTTTTACAATAGCACTTAACAAGCTTACTATGGGAGAAAGAGAACTGGAGTATAAGGTTTGTTCACAAATAGTTAATAATAATCTGGTGACCTGGCATATTGTTTCAATGAGTGGAACAGATTCAAAAATTATACTAAATATTATACTATATGCTTAAGATAATTAACATCGCTACCTGGAATGTCAACAGTATTAATACCCCTATAAAAAGAGAATGTATCTTGACCCATATAAAAAGGAAACCATTTGATGTTATTTTCTCTCAGGAATTACACTTAAAAGAGAAAGAGTTTATTAAAGTGAAGAGGAGATGGCTACCCCATTTTATTTTACTCTGAGGGTACTAATAAATCAAATGGAGTGGTTATTCTAATACAAAAAAAACCCTACATTTGCAAATATTGAACACATTTCAAGACCAAGAAGGCCAAATAATTTTAATTAAGTTTAGATTGACATCTGAATCTTTTATTTGTGGCCTGATATATGCCCTCTTCAACCACTATTCTTCTTTTTTTTTTGGCCAAAATCGCTAATGCCATAATCAAACTTGGTACAGCCAAGTTTATTCTAGGGGGAGATATGAATGCCCTACTTTGGCCTGGTATTGACAAAACAGGACCAGTGACTAAAGTTAATATAGCTTTGGCAAAAATCTTAAAAACCTTTTTATATAATATATCATGATTTGATTGCTATATGGTGAAATCTGAACCCAGATTCCTAGCAATATATTCATTATGATAAAAACATTCCCAATTTACTCAAATTGATTATTTGTTTATTAATAAATCTTTGGCATCCTTTATTTAACATACCAATATTGATAATATTCTTCTTGCTGATCATGCCATTGTCTCTATAGAAATTAGAGTAGAGGATAAAAACAGATTAGTCACTAAACATTGGAAATTCAACAATGAACTACTAAAGGGTCCACAATTTCTTATTATGATTAAAAACATTGCTTATTATTATGAGACCAATCACTACAAATAATAACCAAATAAACCTTTGGGATTCACTTAAAGCCTTTTAAGGGTCATGTTATTTAATATCAATATGCTTCATAAGAAAGCTAATCAGTTAGTACAGGAACTTTACTTAAAAGTCGAGATGGAGTCCCTTATGATACAAGATTATAATAAATACTATCCTACTTAGGAAGAACTTAGAATCAAAAGACAGGAGCTAATTAACAAAGATTCAATTCAAATACTTAAGAAAGTTAAAACTATTAAATATTTGGAAGGAGATAAATCGGAAAATACTTAGCAATAAGATTGAAAAACAGAAAAATATAATTACTAGTGTAGAAACCAAGGATGATCAGACAGTTTCTAATGATAAAGATATTGCTCAAGTTTTTTGTGAATACTATAAAGCAATTTTTCAACAGAATATGCAAATAAACTTAAGTAAAGCCCAAAAATGTATTGGAAACTTAAATGCTTCCAGTTACATCTGGGATAAAAATCTTATTCAAATTAATGAAATAGAAGAAGCAATTGGACAATTAACTAATTGTAAGACTCCAGGATTAGATGGAGTTCTTTAATGCTTTTAAGAAAGAGTTAGCACCAAAACTTTACGAAATAATGAAGTTAATAACCCACCATAATGCAGAAATAATAAAATCAATGCAAGATGGCAAAATAATTTTTATTCATAAGGAAGATAAACCAGCCCATAACCCTGAAAATTATTGCCCAATTGCACTTCTCAATATGGACTACAAATTATTTGACAAATGTGTAGCTAATAGGTTAAAACTTTATTACACAAACTAATTGAACCTGATCAATATGGTTTTATTAAGGCACAAAATAGCTGATGCCAATAGACAAGTTCAGTATCTTTTTCTTCTATTCAAAATAATGAAGAAAAAGGACAAAACCCTATATGATGCAATAGCATTAGATGTCAGCAAGGCCTTTGATGTACTTAATAGACAATACATGATGGGAGTATTAAAACAGTGGGAAATATCAATTCATATTCTAAATATCATACAAGCATTGTACAAAACTACCTTTGTTAAATTTCAATTAATTAATTTGTATATGAACAATTTGATATAAGAACAGGGGTAAGGCAGGGTTGTCTCCTCTCTCCCATTCTTTTCATCATGAGTTTAGAACCATTCCTGAACCATATAAGAAAAGGCAATATAATTGAGGTAGTCCTAGTAGATAAATCCTACAAAAGATTAACATTTTGCAGATGATGTATTACTCACTGTAAAAAAATATAAATATATATATATATATATTAGAGGCAAAATCTCCATTTAATACATTAGTTAGGTTGCTCCACAGCAACAAAAGTGAGAAATTCAGTGTTAGGGTTGAAGCCCCTTGGACCCCACCACCTACACCCCCAACCGGCATCGTGTATGCGTTGGGGTTGCCGGCCCTAACTCTCACACCATCAGATGTGTGAAAAAGCAGAGGTATAGAAGAATGGGGTGAGAGTTAGGACTGACAACCCCAATGCGCACCCTGATGCCGGTTGGGGGTGTGGGCGGGGAGGTCCAAGGGGGGTTTTCAACCCTAACACAGAATTTCCTCACTTTTGTTGCTGTGGAACAACCCTAACTAATGCATAAAATTGAGTTTTTTGCCTCTAATTTCCCATCTTTTTGAGAAGGATAATGAGAAATAGTGAATGTAATGTGGCAGCAGGAGCACAGGGCCCTTTGGGCCCCATGCTCCCACCACATGATGTCTTGTCACATAGTAACACGGTGCCCGCAAACACAAATGGTAATGCGCATGGTGACGCAAAGCGAAACACAAAGATAAACAGTACTGTAGACACAAATGGTTAAAATAACGCAAATGCAAGTGCAAATGAAAATGCGAAGGGTAACGCACATGGTGCCGGAGACGGGAACAGTAAGTGAAATGGTAACGGAACCGCAAGCAGAAGCGGTAAGGGTAACAGTAATGTAAGCACACAGGCTGGTTTTCCCCAAAAGCTGCATAGAGAAAGACAGTGAGTACAAAGAATGTATGCATAATAATGGGTCTTGGAGCAGAAAATGAGGAGTTGGAATACTATATTGCTTATATATCAGGAACCGTATGACGTAGAAAAAAATTTAAAAGTCATATGATTTATGACTTTCCTGGCTAGTTTTTTACTTAGGTACCATTAGGCGGCTACATTTTATGACAAAAGTCTGTATCTCTGCACCGCTTCCAGATATGGGCCCTGAAAGGCGTGGCAAACGCTGTAATGTTATCCTATGGGAAAAAGAGAAGTTCGAGTGCCATAACTTTGGTTCCTGTAATATTTCTTCACCAAACCACTAAAAGGCAGATCTGTGGGATGTTAGCTTTCCTTTCTCCAAATTTCCGCCAAAAGACCAAACCGTTATTTTGCAGCAGGACGGCAAAGGATTCCTGTAATGCAGCGACACCGTAATGTTATCCTATGGGAAAATGTCAATTTTGGAGTGCTGTAACTTTGCCGCCTCTGTAATATTTTTCACTGAAACACTGAAAGGCACATCTGTGAGATGCTGGCTGCATTTCCTCAAAATTTCAGCCCAAAAGACCAAACCATTCTTTTGCAGCAGGATAGCAAAGAATTGCTGTCATTTTCCCACAGCCTTGAAAAGTACTGTCGTACTTTCTGAAAGCTTTCGCAAATTCATTCTACAGTGTCACAAGTGCGAAAGTACTTTGTGAAAGTACTTTTTCCAGAAATTTGAAAATCATATTTCTGGGGTGTTTTACCCCAAAATAAAGACATGCCTAGCATCCTCAGGGTCCGACTAGGTGAATACAAAAATAATTAGGTTGCTAGAGGGTCCCAAATTTAAATGCCAAGCATTTTTCTGATGTCCAACTGAAAACAAAATAGCAGATTTGTGACAGTAAAAGGGCCATTTGCAAAAGTAAAAACTGCATTTGCGACACTGTCAAATGTTTTAACTTTTCCCATTGACTTATAATGGGAATTGTTTTTGAATAACTTTGAACCGCTTAATATTTGGGGACCCTGGCCACATGTTCTATGAAGATTTTGGACTGGTCGGCAAACAGTGCGACCTGTGAGACGAGCAAAGAATTCCAAAAAGCATAACGAGATGCAGATCATGCTTAATAACTCCGCAGCTGTATATTCAAACAGTACAAAAGTTGGAAGATCCCAAGATGTATGGTTCTTTATCATGTATTCCAAATTGCAGGCAAATCTGTTGAATGGCTGAAAAGTTATTAAGGTGCAAAATTTTAGGTTTAACATGTAAATGGCTCCTCAACCCTAACTATGGTAGCATATATATATGTATATGTGTAAGTTTATTTGTTTAAAGTAGGTTGAAAGCCCTGACTTTCTCCCACATTTCAACCGCATTGGTGTGCGTTGGGGTTGTTGCTCTAAATCTCGTTCTATAAGATGTGTGAAGAAGCAGAGGTATAGAAGAATGGGTGAGACTTAGACCGACAACCCCAATGCGCACCCAATGCCAGTTGGGGCTGTGGGCAGGGGGCCCAAGGGGAGCTTTCAACCCTAACACCAAATTTCCTCACTTTTGTCACTGTGGAACAACCCTAACTAATGCATTAAATGGATTTTTTTGCCTCTAATTTCCCTTTTCTTTGAGAATGATAATGAGAAATAGTGAATGTACGCGGTAAGTGAGCGAAAGGGCCCAAAGTGATGTCTTGTCACATAGTAACACGGTTCCACAAACGCAAATGGTAATGTGCATGGTGACGCAAAGCAAAACAGAAAGAGAAACAGTTCTGTAGACAGAAATAGTAAAATAATGCAAACGCAAGCTAAATGAAATGCAAGGGTAATGCACACGGGTGAGACAGGAACGGTAAGTGAAGGGAAATGGAATCGCGGAAGCAGTAACAGTAACAGTAATGTAAGCGCCAAGAGGCTGTTTTTCCCAAAAGCTGCATAGAGAAAGACAGTGAGTACAAAGAATGTATGTATAATAATGGGTCTTGGAGCAGAAAATGAGGAGTTGGAATACTAAATTGCTTATATCTCAGGAACCGTACGACGTAGAAAAAAATTTAAAAGTCATATGATTTATAACTTTCCTTGCTAGTTTTGTACTTAGCCCCTGTTAGGGAGCTAAGTGTTTTTCTGACGAAAAGTCTGTATCTCACACGCTTCCAAGATAAGGGCCCTGAAAGTGCGTGGATGCCGTAATGGTATCCTATGGGAAAAAGAGACGCTCAGAGTGCCATAAATTTGGCTCCTGTAATTTATTTTCACCAAACTACTGAACGGCACATCTGTGGGATGTTGACTTTCATCCTCCAAATTTCCACCCAAAAGGCCAAACTGTTATTTTGCAACAGGGCGCCAAAGGATTCCTGTAATGAGGTGGACTGCTGAATGTTATCCTATGGGGAAAAGTATTCAACTGTGGAGTGCCGAATTTGCCGCCTGTAATATTTTTTTTTCACCAAACACTGGAAGGACACATCTGTGAGATGTTGGCTGCGTTTTCTCCAAATTTCAGCCCAAAAGACCAAACCGTTCTTTTGCACCAGGGTGCCAAAAAATTGCTGTCATTTTCCCACAGCCTTGAAAAGTACTGTCGAACTTTGCGAAAGCTTCCACAAATTCATTTGACAGTGTCATGCATGCGAAAGTACTTTGTGAAAGTACTTTTTCCAGAAATTTGAAAAACATGTTTCTGGGGTGTTTTACCCCAAAATAAAGACATGCCTAGCATCCTGAGGGTCCAACTAGGTGAATAACAAAGAATTAGGTTGCTAGAGGGTCCCAAATTTAAATGTCAAGCATTTTTCTGATCACCAACTGAAAACAAAATGGTGGATTTATGACAGTAAAAGGGCAGTTTATGAAAGTAAAATCTGCATTTCATGACACTGCCAAACTTTTGTTAACTTTTTCCTTTGACTTATAATGGGAACTTGTTTTTGAATAACTTTTGAACCATTTAATATTTTTTCACGAAATCTTCAAAAGGCACATCGGGGACCCCAGCCACATGTTCTCTGAAGATTTCAGACCGGTCGTGCAAACCATGCGACCTGTGGAGACGACCGTAGAATTCCAAAAAAGCGTAAACGCGTGTGCAGATCACGCTTAATAACTCCACAGCCCTATATCTAACTGGTAAAAAACTTGGCAGATCCCAAGGCATATGGGTCTTGATCATGTATGCCAAATTTCAGGCAAATCTGTTGAACAGTTGCAAAGTTATTAAGGTGCAAAAGTTTAGGTTTAATATGTAAATGGCTCCTCCATTCAACTATGGTAGCACTACTCGTATACTAATATATATATATATATATATATATTCTTCTATACTCTATTTTTTATCATTGGTAGAACTTTTTTCTGAAATATCAGGGTACAAATTTAATAAATCAAAATCGGTAATTACGAGAATCATTAAAACAAAAGAGAATCGACTACCGATAATTCATGAAGAATTTAATATAGATACCCAAATTAAATATCTGGGTATAATCCTAACCAATGATCAGAATAAAAATATCACACAAAAATTTAATAAGGCTCTACTCAAAACCAAGGATCTATTAGAAAATTGTCAAAATCTTGCTCTTTCATTGTGGGGCCATATAGATCTAATTAAAATGATGATAATTCCACATTTCATGTATGTGTTGCAGAATATTTTCGGAATCCCTCAAGAAAGTTGGTTCTCCCAATTTAAAAGAATAATTAAGAAATATGTATGGAGAGGAGGCAACCCCGTATTGTCTAGGGAAAAAATAATTACCGTGGATTAAAAGGGTTTAGGATGCCCCAACCCAGTCACTTATGCAGTGGCCTCACTATTCTACCTTATTATGAAATTGCCTTTTTCCCAAAGAGAATATCAAATTTTGAATAAAATCATTAAACAATGTACATCAATGTTTATTAGAATTGAAATGTTAATGATTAATATACCCAGGCAATTGCTCAGAGTTCCATTATTTGCTCATGCTTTGCATTTCTGAAGAAGGCAAAGTTTTCAGTGGAAAACATCCTTTAGTTATACATTTCCATATGGAATAACCACGTGACCTGGCCTAAGGGCCAACATATTTAATTGGACCTAAATTCGCAACATAAATATTCATTATGGAAAGATCTTATATATCAAGATTAATTTACTGGCTATTAAAATCTCCCACTTCTTAAATACAATAAAAGGAAAATTTCCTTTTTTGATTATTTGACATTGAAATCAAAATTTCAACAGACCTCCACATTGTATACAGCAAGAACTGATGAAGAACACAGTAAACTTCTACACTGTCATACAAAAATAAGTACTAAAGGAGAAATAAAATAATAAATTATTTCTACATAAATATAGCACGTAGATATAGCAAACTGAATGATAATGCATACATTAAGTGGAATCAGGAACTGAAACTTCTATAAACTGATCAACAATGGTCCAACATAAACATCTTAGTAAATAAAATAACTATATATCTGCTAGCAATAAATCAATTCAAATTAAAATTAATGACAGAGCATATCTAACTCCTTTAATATTGTTAGAATAATAAATAGCCAAATGCAAATGTTGGCATAATTGTGGTCAAGTAACCAATAAGAAACACTGTTTATGGAGCTGCCCTAAAATTAAGCCGTGATGGCAAAAACAAAACTACTAACTGAACAAATCCTTCAAATTGAATTCGATTTGAACCCTAATTATCCTTTATTTAATTATTTACCAGGTCTACCCAAAGACAAAAACAAGATCTTGGCCTTGGCCACCATGGCTACCAAAGGACTAATATTGCAAAGATGGAACGCTGAGCAGTTGCTTGGTTTTGAAGAATGTACTGTAGGTGGTGGAATATATTAAAGGAAATGCTAGTGCATGAAAGACTGTGGTGGGATATTCTGAAAGATGAAAATTACATTCTGGGTATTAGTTGCAGAACAATTGAAGATAACCTAGCTTCTGTTCTTAAATTAAGCTTTTAGCAATCGGTCACAATAGATCCTGCCATTTGTTATGCCAGATTTTTTTTTAATTTTTTTGGTTTAATTTGGTTTCTTTTTGGTTTAATTTAATTCAAAATAGTATTGCTGGTTTCAAATTTTGGAGAATATGTGTTGGGACCGAGTCTCTGTGGACAGGCACTGCTTCCCCTCCAGGTTGAGGGATCTGCATCCCTTTGACTGCCCCCATTGAAACCCGAGGTATATGCTTGTTGTCATGCCTTGGGAATTGCATGTGGGGGGAGGAGAAGGAGGGCAGTTCCTCACCTGGGGGGGCAGAGCGGAGCGGGCAAATAAGGGTGGTGCAGTCTAGGAGACACCCTGGGGCTAAATGGGCCCAGGATATGGGTTTACAATACCTGGTTCCCATACCCAAGGGTTTCATTGAAAATGGGCAAGTGGTCCATTCCTCCATAGCCTCTCATCCAACCCAGGCAGTGTTATGCAATGCCAGGTCTATAAAGAACAAGACAGCAATTATTGCTGATCTTGTTGAGTCATCTGACCTGGCTTGCATCACTGAGACCTGGCTGGATGGGAATGCTGGTCCCATGTTGGAGTCAGTGATTCCAGCTGGGTACTCGGTGATACACCTCCTGAAATTGGATCGAAGGAGGGGGTTGCTATTTGTTTTAAATCGAAGTTGGGATTTGTGGAAGTTCCAGTGGTGACCCCCAGATTCTTTGAGCGTATAATGGGTGCAGGTATGGGCAGCAGAATTCTTCTCATTTATCGTCCACCTGGTGATGAGATAGTTTTTCTTCAGGAAGTTGCAGATTTCTTTGTCGACCTGGTGTTGGAGCCCTCCAGGTGGTTGGTCCTGGGGGACTTCAATGCTTGGGTCGAAGACGAACTCTCACTTTTTGGTCAAAACTTCCTCCAACTGATGATTTTGTTGGGCTTCACACAGGTTGTTACCACTGCTACCCATATTCAGGGTCACTCCTTGGATCTGGTGTTCACCCTGGGGATGGAGATCTCTGGACTGGTGGTGGAACCAGTTGGGTGGTCTGACCATCATTCCATAAGGTTCAATTTTGTGGCCCCCCCTTTGAGACAACCCCTTTGGAGATGGTCCAGTACCGTCCTTTGAGGGGAGTTACTCCTGTGAGTCTGATGATGGTGCTGGACCTATCGAGTCGGCCTGTGGAGTGCATGGATCCAGATGTCTTAGTATTACACTATAATAATATGGTGTTGAGTGCTCTGGATTCCATTGCTCCTGTCCTTGTTTGCCCCCTCTCCCTCTGTCCTCGGTCCCCTTGGTTTGATCAGATGTTGAGGGAGTTGAGGAGGGTGGGTTGAAGATTGGAACGCTGCTGGAGGAAATCTGATCTGGAAGATGACAGGTTTAGATTGATGGCCCATTATATGGACTATCAATCAGAAATCTCCTGTAAGAAGGCAGAGTTCCTGTCCAGGGATATAGCTGCATCAAGGAATCGACCAGCTCAGCTCTTCCGGACCGTGGACAGATTGTGCAATCCAACCTGTCTGCGGGGTCGGTGAGCTTTTTCACAAATAAAGTGTGATGAGTTTGCTCAGTTCTTTGATGATAAGGTGTCGTCGATCAGGTCAGAGATCCATAGTTCATGTTCAAATGAGTATGATGGTGATCAATGCATGGTTATAGGCCCTCAATCTATCTGGATGGTTTTTGACCGGCCAGTGATCCTGGATATCATGAAGATTGTCCAGGGCTTGCGACCGACTTACTGTAGTTTGCATCCTGGTCCTACACGCCTCCTTGTGGGGTGTATGGATGTGATCAGACCAATCCTTGCTAAGATAGTCTGGTGCTCTTTGGACCAAGGGGTGTTTTCAGAATCTCTAAAAGAGGCTACTGTGACACCCCTTTTGAAGAAAGCTTCCCTTGACCCAGACTGTCTCGCTAACTACAGACCGATCTCTAACCTGCCCTTTTTAGGCAAGGTTATTGAGAAAGTAGTTGCATTGCAGCTCAAGGACTTTCTTACCACCCATGAAATCTATGATCCTCTCCAGTCTGGTTTCAGGAAGAGGCATAGTACTGAGACAGCGCTGGTTCAGGTACTTAATGACCTCCTAATAGCGAGAGATCAGAGAGCCATTCAATCTTGATTCTCCTCGATCTCTCTGAAGCTTGACTGATACCGTGGACCATGGGATGTTGCTAGAACGCCTTCAGCTGTTCTGTGGACTGTCGGGGACAGTACTCAGATGGTTTCAATCTTTCCTCACAGGCAGAACTCAGAGGGTAGTATCAGGAATTTTTTCCTCAGCTCCCTTTGCTCTGTCCTGTGGGGTGCAGCAGGGTTCTGTGCTTTCCCCCATGTTGTTCACAGTACATATGCTGCCTTTGGGGGACATTATAAGGCATTATGGGCTGAGTTTTCACTGCTACGCAGATGATACTCAGCTCTATATGTCCTTTGTACCAGAACAAAATGCCGCTTTATCGGTCTTTAACAACCACCTCACTGAGATTCAGGGCTGGATGAGTGCTAACTGGTTAAGACTAAACCCGGATAAGACCTAGGTGCTGGTGATGGCTCAGGTCACTGTGTAGAGAAGTAGTCTCCTGGTCTTTCTTCTGGCTTTGTGCTGGGGGATAAACAGTTGAGACCTTCTGAACAGGTGCGAAATCTGGGCGTAATTTTTGACAGCAAGCTGACACTGAAGGCACAGGTGTCGGCCATTGTCAAGTCCTCTTTTTACCATCTGAGGAATATTGCCTGGCTAAAACACCTTGTTCCACACGATGACCTACCTGTATTAGTCCACGCCTTTGTTTCCTCATGTGTTGATTACTGCAATGCTCTATATCTAAGGTTGCCGGGGGTGGATCTCCATCACCTGCAGCTGGTGCAGAATGTGGCAGCCAGGTTGTTGATGGGACTCCCAAGAACTTGCCATATCACACTAGTGCTGCGGGCGAACTACACTGACTGCCAGTGCAATGGAGAATCACCTTCAAGGTCGATTGCTGACCTATAAGACCCTTATACGGTCAGGGACCAGACTACTTGCAAGATCTCCTATGGCCTTACCACAATCTTCACTCCTCCGCTCTTGCCGATGAGGGATTGCTGAGGTTCCCAGGGTTCATCTGCAATCATCAGGGGCTACTGCTTTTTCTTTTGTGGCCCCAACCCTGTGGAATTCTCTACCTCATCGGATTCGAGAGTGCCAGTCCACAGAGCAATTCAAGGTTTCTTTAAAAAGTTATTTATTTGAGAAAGCCTTTGATTAGGCCAACCTATTGTTTTTTAAATGTTTTTAATATATATTTATTGTTGGTTGTTTTATCTGTATTGTATTCATGCTTTGATAATTTTGAAAAGCGCTTTATAAATAAAATTTGATTTGATTGTAACACAATAGTGTTTATAGATTGTACTGATATGCACACTGTATTAAGATGCAGTTTTGTACTAAAATAACAATTTATTTATTAAAAAAATTTTTTTTTTACAGCTAGGTTAGGGCCAAATTTGACTAGGATTGGGGGTGGAGAGGGGTAGGGAGGTAGCAAGGAGAGGCTCAGGTAGAGTGTAGTATCACTAAATGCTAGGAGCCTGGGGAACAAGACGGCTGAGCTGCAGGTGTTACTGGCAGAAGCAGAGAAAATGGAAGGGGTAGCCATTTACATAAGTGAAGGGATCAGAAGTATTAGGGAGGATGGGGAGGAGGGCATATCGAAGTCATTTGGCTGCAACTTCAGGCCCAGAAGGCAAGCTAAGGTCCAATTGGGGTTGTTTAAAGGCCCCTACCCAGAAAAGAGGACACAGATAGGGAACTAGGGAACAGATAAGGAGGCTCAGTGGCAAAGGGAGCACAGTGGTGGTGGGGACTTTAATCTGCCTGGGAGGATTGAAGCATCCCAGCTACCACATACACCAGGGAGCATATCATCCTGGAAGCATTCCAGGATGATTTTCTGACCCAAAGTGTAACAGAGCCAACAAGAGAGGACAACATTCTTGACCTGGTGCTAGAGGATGGGGAACATGTTAGGGATGTTCGGGTGGAGGAACTGCTGGCGGGTAGTGATCACTGCAGAGTGTGGTTCTCAATCGAGCTGAATAGAGAAACAGCCTCTACAAAGACAAAGGTCCTGGACTTCAGAAGGGCAGACTTTGGCAGGATGGCTTACATACTGAGAAGGCATATAGCTAGCACCCACCCGGAAGTGGATGCAGAGCAGAAGTGGGCGATCATCAAGCTAGAACTGACTGAATCCACTGAAGCTTGTGTTAAGAGCCAGAGTAAGAAATCGAGAACCAAAAAAAACAAGCTGGATGAATAGGAAGATAGCTAAGAAGGTGAGGGATAACAGAAATGCATTCCAAACCTACAAGAGAACCAGTAGGGCAGAAGATAGGGAGGATTATGTGAGGAAATCCAGACAAGTGAGCAGAATAGTAAGGACTGCAAAGGCAGCTAAGAAATGGAGAATAGCACAGGGGATAAAAGAAGGGGAAGAGGATTTTTTCAGATATGTCAGGGAAAAGAGGAAGAGCAAGGATCAAATCATTAGGATTAGGAAAAGCAGTGGGTGGGTAGATGAGGGGGCTGAGAAGGCAGAAGTACTCAATGAGTACTTCTGTTCAGTATTCACAAAGGAGAGAGATGGCCCCATACCAGAAGGGAAATGTGGGGGGGGGTGGTGAGGCAACCACGGATGGGGAAGTCATAGAGGAAAGGATACTGGAGGGCTTTAGATCCCTGAGGGCAGACAAGGCACCTGGGCCAGACAGAGTTCATCCCAGGGTGCTGAGGGAGCTGGCAGATGTCCTTGCAGGGCCATTGGTGGACTATCCAGCACCTCTCTAAATATGGGGTGTGTGTCCAAAGGATTGGAGGGATGGCATGTGTAGTACCTCCCCATAACAATGAGCCCAAGGATGAGCAAGGGAACTGCAGACCAGTGAGCCTTACTGCAATTGTGTGTAAACTGATGGAGGCTATCCTCAAGGAAAGTTTGGTGCAGTTCCTTGAGGATATTGATCTACTGGACAACAGGCAGCATGGGCTTATCTCTGGCAGATCCTGCCAGACAAACTTGGTTGCCTTTTTTGACTGGGCTACAAGGGCAGTGGACAGTGGCCATGCTGTGGACGTACTCTACCTGGATTTTAGCAAGACCTTCGATTCAGTGCCACATGATAGGTTGACCTGCAAATTGAAGCATTTGAGAGTGGGGTGGAAACTGGTCAGATGGGTTGAAAACTGGCTGTGAGAGAGGCAGCAGAAGGTAGTGATCTGGGTGAAGCATCAGAGCCTGGGGCAGTGACAAGTGATGTCTCACAGGGCTCAGTATTGGGACCGATCCTGTCTAACATTCTCATTGCTGACCTAGCAGTAGGGATCAAGAATAAAATCAGTCTCTTCGCAGATGACACCAAGATCTGTGCTAAGCTAGATGGGGGTGAGGGGGGCAAGGTACTCCTGGAGAATTTGGCAAAACTGGAGGAATGGTCACACACCTGGCAGCTTGGGTTCAATGCCAAGAAGTGCAAAGTGATGCACCTGGGTGCCAGGAACCCAGGTTACAACTACAGGTTGGAGGGTGTCCAATTATCAACA
The DNA here is from genome assembly GCA_016271365.2 of Neoceratodus forsteri. NCBI lineage: Eukaryota > Metazoa > Chordata > Ceratodontiformes > Ceratodontidae > Neoceratodus > Neoceratodus forsteri. The sequence goes on from CM057455.1 coordinate 1,379,648,719, forward strand.
TCCGAGGAGAAGAAGAATCTGGGGTGCATGTGACTGAGGAAATGAACCACTTGCACAGTGCAGGAAGGCAGTGGCAATGGCAAACAGGATGTTAGGGTGCATAGCAAGGGGAATTACATCTAGGAGTAGTGAGGTCATGTTGCCCTTTACAGATCCCTGGTAAGACCACACTTGAGTACTGCATGCAGTTCTGGTGCCCCCACATAAAGAGGGACATCAAACTGCTGGAGGCAGTGCAGAGAAGAGCAACAAAGCTCATGGGGATGGGGTATAGATCATATGAAGAAAGACTGAGCGAGCTCAATATGTATACCCTGGAGGACAGAAGAGAGAGGTGGGATATGATTGAGACCTTCAAGTACCTGAAGGGGATAAACAGGGTGGGCACCAGGTGTGTGCTCACTCTCAAGACCAGAATGGAAACCAGAGGGCACTCTCAAATTGGAGGAGGCAGATTTAGGAGCGAAATGAGAAGACACTATTTCACAAAAAGGGTGGTGGGTAGAATGCACTGCCAGAGGAAATCGTATCATTGCAAACAGTGGGGAGCTTCAAGAGGGGGTGGGACAGATTCAAAGGGAGAGTAGAAACTGGGGGGAGGGAGAGAGGGGGGAGGAAAGGAATTGTGGGAGGGGGCAGCTGCAGTCTAATGGACTGATGTGCTGCACAATCGAGCAGACTAGATAGACCATGGGGCCTGTATCTGCTGGTAATTTCTTATGTTTGTATGTTCATAATTGTGGAGTATCTTGAATCCAGTTGGTTACAAGATCTGAGGTAGCATAGATTCATGGGGGGAGAGGACACGTCAGACATATTTGGTAGATTTCTTTTGCTGGGTGACCACAGAAAATAGATCAGAGTGGGGTAGTGGATGTAGCCTACATAGATTTTTGTAAAGCTATCAACACCGTACCATGCAGGATACTTATAAGGAAACTGGGCAGCTTAGGGGTGGATCCTAAGGAGGTAAACTGGATAAGAAATTGGTTAATGAATAGGCAGCAAAAGATGATAGTAAACAATATTCACTCAGGGGAAGGGAGAGTTACCAACAAGATGCCTTAGGGTTCCGTTTTGGGATAAGTCCTCTTTAATAACTATAAGTGACAAAGCAGATGAGCAGGAAAGGAAGATATGCCTCTTTGCAAATGACACCAAAATCTGCAATATGGTAGACACTCCAAAGGGGTGAAATGAATGTACAGAGACCTGAGAAAAGTCATAGAGTGGTCAATCAATGGTAGCTGAGTTCCAGAGTGAAAAAAGTGCAAAATCATGCACCTTGGGCACAGAAACCCAGAGGCAGGAGGAAGGTGGTGTTGCTACTGTATATATCACTGGTAAGAACTCACCTACAGAACTGGGTCCATTGCTGGAGACCACATCTCAGGAAAGACATAAACAGGATGGAAGTTGTCCAGAGGAATAAAGCCTTATAAGGAGAGACTGAATGATCTCAGTATGTACACCTTGGAAGAGAGTAGGAAGGGGCATTAAGCAGACCTATAGGTACCACACAATGATAAATAAGGTAGAGTAGGAAACACGTTTTGAGAAAAGATGTAAGGGACATGCAATGAAACTGGAAGGGAAGAAGAGATGTTAGAGTACTTTTCACTGAAAGAGTGGTGGATCCCTGGAACACTCTTCCAATGCAGGTGGTGGGGGATAAACCGCGGTGGGCTTCCAGCAAGTATGGGATAGTGCAAAGGAATCTTAGTTGAAGTAAGGGGAGGGAGCTGGAGATCAAATAGGGTCTGCAATGACAGCATAGGTAGGAACAAATGGGCAGACTGGGTGGATCAAGCAGTCCTTATCTGCTGTAAAATTCTGTGTTTCTGTATTTGTGACACTCGGCATGTGTGGGGAAAGATGATTTTGCTTTACTTATGGGGTGAGGTGCAGTGCCTGATGTAATTATATATACAAATAAAGGAATGCTCTGTTGCTTCATTACACATTTTCTAGGTGCCATTACATAGACAACTGTTTAAGTAGTGGTTGCAAGAGTTGGGTATATTTGGGTCTGTTCCCAATTGTTGTGAGATGTCAGATCATCCTGGTGATTATTCTATTAGACTCCAAAACATTATGATAGTTTCTATTTCTGTAGCACACTGTAGCTTTGTGGGCCTCATTGGTTGCATCTCCAGTGCAAATGAGAACCTGCTTTCAGTGGCTAAACCTGGTTAAGTAATGGATGATTGATTAAAGGAAAGGAAGATGAAATACAACACTCTTATTTTGTCTAAAAGATTAGCTGGGGAAGTGTGCAAATTAACACATTGCTTTGTTAGCAGGCAAGGAGGTTATTGGTCATATTCAATTCAATTCAGTTTCATCAGGAATAACCATTGAGATGAGTCTCATTTACAGTCGTGTCCATCAGTAGTTCAGTCTCCAAGTCAGAAAATGTGCAAGTTGCATAACAAAATACACACAAAGACATCACAAGTTAACACTATTTATTAATAGTTTACATTTCAACATAATGTATTAAAATGTGAAAGCTTCATATGAAACTGAGTTTTACAAAAAGAACTTAAGACTAGTGACAAAAAAGAATATCTATATGTTATTATTCACCTGTGTTGATCTTAAAGTACTTAAACCTCAGCTTCTGGGCCACAAGTGTCAAATACTGTAGGGATAATGTACCCTTAAACCATGTTATAAGAGAGCACACTGGTGGTTTCCTTCTTCTAATAATTTTAAATTCTGTTGGAAGGGTGAAAAAGAAAAAGTAGCTAGTGGGGTTTTAACCCTTGGTAAGACTAACTCAGGTTGATCTACTATTCTTAGGGAAGATATGTTTCTCCCAATAATCTGGTGTGCCATCAGGGTATCTGGTGAGGATAGCAACTGAATATGAGTGACCGTCAAAATGGCGACTCATAAACAGTGCTATCCTCATGGGCAACACTGCAAGAGTAGTGACCATATGTGAAGGCGACCATAGGGGAGGGTGACCATAAGGGGAGAATAGCGAGGCTGGAGGAAGGGATAGGGAAGAGGGTTTCTCAGGGGTAGTGTGACTCTGCAGCCAAGCCAGCCATGTGGTGTGGTGGCGAGGGTGGCTACTCCAGTGCAGCAGGTACTGAGTTGGGGTCTGGGGACCGAGGCGGGGGATATTTTGTCACTGGCTGCTGCTGCTGTTTTTTTGCAATCCAGAGTGTCGCCTCTCTCCAACATGCACCACCCTTGGAATTAGTAATCCTTAAACAGGGGGTGCAGGGCAAAACCCCTAGGGGACATGGGGAGCACAGCTCCCCACATAAATATTAAGTCCAGTTGCTCGATGTTTGTTCATTAATGTACACTGGCTCCTAACGGCAATTGTGGTTTCAATGTCATATATTGGGATGTCAAACTATATACACTTTTGACTGCAAATGTATTGTTATATAGTGTTCTACAATTCTTTTTTTTTTTACTTTCTGTTTTTGTCCCCCATTTTCATCTCGCCAGCTGCCAGGACTTCCTTCCATCTGCCCAAGCCTCTTGCCATGTAATGTCCCTCTCAGTGATCCAACCCAACACCAGTGCTTGCTCGACAACCTTCTGGGTACCCTGACTATAACCTATGGCTTATCCCTCATGGGCGGGATCCCCCGGTTCCCCTCAAACTGGGAGGAACATACTTCACTCGATAGTCAGGGCCCATGAGGTGGAGCCGGTGAAGTGTTGGAGGAGTCAAGGAGACCCAGCTGTGGTGTGAGAGGGTCAGGGTGGCTCCATCTGCCTAGTGCTGCTGCTGGGGGTTTTATTCCCCTACTAGACCCTCTTCTTATCCTACCTCAGGACGTGGTCCTGAGAGATTGCCTTGGTGAAATGCCTATCAGGGCCATTGGAAGGGTGGGTGAGCCCTGTGCTACTTTCAGGGATCCCGTGCCAGCCCTTCTCTTTGCATGTGACACCTCCATGATACCTGCCAGGTAAGTGGGTAAGCGCCAACGTAAGACCACCTTAGAGGGACCACTTGTTCCTTCCGCATGACAATCCTTCCACCTGCCAGTATTATTTGGGATTTTCATTGAGACATTTCTGTGGGTATCAAGAGCAAGATCAGTCTATTTGCTGACTACACCAAAATGGGTGCAGTGGTGGATGATCTAAGGGAGTGGCAGGGTTTACAGGAAGATCTGACAAAGCTGGAAACCTGGTCAGAAACTCTGCTAACTGAGATTCAATGCCAAGAAATGCAAAGTGCTGCATTTTGTGGCAAAGAATCCTAGGAGAAACTAACAACTGGGGAGTGAGCTAGCAGAGAGACTGAGGAGGAGGAGAAAGATCTTGGGGTCCTCATTACGGGATTGAAGAACAACTTAGCACAGTGTAGGAAGGCAGTAGCAAGGGCCAACAAAATGCTGTGATGTATTGCAAGGGGCAGAACCACAAAGAGGGGGGAGGTGATTCTGTCATTGTATAGATCACTGGTTAGACCTCACCTGGAGTAGTGCATATAGTACTTGCACCCATACCTGAAGAGGGACAATAAATTATTGGAAGGGGTGCAGTGCAGAGCAACAAGGATGACCCAGGGTCTGGGAGACTTACTATATGAAAGTAGACTGAGAGAGCTGAACATGTACTTGCTGGAGGAGAGGAGGGACAGAAGGGCTATGATCGAGACCTTCAAATATAGGAGAGGAATAAACAAGACTGGTTTGGAAGGACTATTCAAGGTAAGCATGGGGAGGGACACTCGAGGCCATGATATAAGATTGGAGGGTGGAAGGTTCAGGAGGGAAATAAGAAGTCACTTTTTTAAGGACAGGATGGTGGCAGAGTGGAACACATTACCAGCGGAGGTGGTAGCAAGTAGAACAGTGGGCTGCTTCAAGAGGGGCTGGGACAGGACAAAAGGAGGGTCAAGGGAAAGGGGTAAAGAGGAAGGGGCAGCTGCAGAATAGGGCTGCTAGCTCTAAAATCGAGCAGACTCAATAGACCAAAAGGCCTTTCTTCTGCTGGCAATTTTTGTACACTCGTATGTTCATAATCCCTTCCCCCTCCCTCTGGGTCACTAGGGGGCCATCATTCAATGGAAGGAGGTGCCCTCCCTTCCCGAGGTGGGAGGCATCCAATGGATGCCTGATCTCTACATAGTAGGCGTTTTCTTCAATTGTTCATGGATACCATCCTACCCTCTAGCACAGTTCACAGTGGTGAACAAGTTTAAGGCAGTCTAGAATCATTCTTGTTAATCTGTTGTACAATATGTCAAGCTTCTGAAGCTTGCCTTTGTGCAAAATATTGATAGACTATGTTAGTGTAATCAAATAGGAGGAGGATTTGTGTATCAGTTTTTTTTTTATTGGAAGACAGGCATTTTTTGTATCGTGACAATATGCCTTTGCATATACTAATTTTTTTTCACCAGAATATAAATGTGGGTATTACCCATGCCACTGGATTCCACCCAGAATCCCAGGTATTTATTGCTGAGCACCAAATCAAGTAAGCAACCACTGGAGGATAAAATAGTAAAGGAGGAATGCTCAGTCCTTTTTATATTTGCTTGCATTCATGTGCAAGAAACATAGTGCCACCATATGAATTTTCGTAGTTGTGCCACCCACTCCAGTGCTCTGCTCCTTCTTGCAGGTGCGGCCTCACCCCACTAATAATGTCTGAGCTGTCTATGACAGCAGTTCAGATGCAGTGGCATACAGTTCAAAGCAAAGACAGCTACAATGAGTGGTGGTAATGTGTAGGCAATTTGCAGACTGCCCCGGCAGAATGCAAAGTGCCTACACGTCAGCACTACATCTGAACAGCTGTCATAGACAGCTCAATTTTTATCTTGGATCCCCCCAACAAACACCCAAGTAGCACGTTAGGAGCCCACCCCAGCGTGCTTATGAGCTCCCCCCACCCCACACACTGTATGGCCGACGGGGGTGCCCAATCCCACTTCAGCTCCACTGCCCCTCCAAACAGACTTCCAGCTGCCACGCTGGGAGCCCACCCCAGTGTGGCCAAAGTCCATATGGCCGACAGGGGTGCCCAATCCCCCATTGGCTCTACTGCCCCCAGAAACAAACTTCCAGCTGCTACGCTGGGAGCCAACCCCAGTGTAGCCAAAGTACATATGGCCAAGAGGGGTGCACAATCCCCCATTGGCTCCACTGCCCCCCCAAACAAACTTCCAGCTGCTATTTTGGGAGCCCACCCCAGCATGGCCAAAGTCCATATAATAATAGTAATAATAATAATTGTATTTAATATAGCGGCTTTCAGATCATCAAGGTGCTTCACAAATATGAACAAATACAATTAAACAATAAATAAGAATAAAATTATTGAAAGTCAGGAAATGCTTTGACCCAAAGAAAGGTCTTCAGTGCCTGCTTAAATCCCCACTGTCCTGCACTCCTGTAGCTGACAGTAGAGAATTCCAGAGTGATGGGCAGTGAACATAAAAGCCCAAGCCCCAGATGACTTCAATCTAACCTCGGAATCTCTAACAACCCCTCATCAGCCGAGAGCAGAGTTCTCACACAGGGTGTAAGGATCAGAAGTTCTTCCAGGTAGTCAGGACCCAGTCCTTGTAGGGCCTTGTAGGTTATCAAACCTACCTTAAAGGTGATCCACCACTGAACTGGCAGCCAGTGCAGATCGTGCAACACTGGGGTTATATGAGATCTTCTTGATGCACCAGTCAATAAATGGGCAGCCACGTTCTACACTAGCTGCAAGCGGCGCATATTAACCCCAGGAAGCCCTAGGTAAAGGGAGTTACAGTAGTCAAGGTGCGAGGTCACAAAGGCGTGAACCAAAACTGGCAGGGTGCTGGACGGAACAAGGTGCTTGATCCTGGCAATGTTCCTAAGATGGTAAAAGCCTAACTTGATGACAGCAGACACCTGATGATGGAGGGTCAAACCGTCATCAAGTATCACTCCCAGGTCAAGCACCCGTTAAGAGGTAGGGATCTGCTCACCTCCCAGGAATAAGCCAGAGGGCAAATCCGTCCTGAACCCCTCTATCCTGCGACCAGGGCCCACCACCAGAACCTGTCTTTTCTGCGTTCAACTTTAACCCACTGGAACTCATCCAGTCTTGGATTTCAAAGAGGCAGCTATTAAATACTGGAAGGGCACACACCTGGTCAGGCACAAAATACAGGTAGAGCTGGGTATCATCCACGTAGCAATGAAACCTCACTCCATACCATCTTACAGTGTCTCTGAGGCAGCATATATGTTGCAAACAACATGGGGGACAGCACCGAGCCCTGGGGTACCCCACAAGGCAGAGAGAAAGACTCAGAGGTAAATATTCCTGAGACAACTCTCTGAATTCGACTGGTGAGGAAGGATGAAAACCATCTGAGTGCTGTACCTGTCAGCCCACAGATGCACCCCAGGCGCTCAAGCAGAACCCCATGGTCGACAGTGTCAAAGGCTGAGGAGAGTTGAAGGATTACCAAGATAGAACAGTTCCTCCGATCTCTCGACATCAGGAGATCATTGAGCACCTGAACCAGCGCCATCTCAGTACTGTGCCTCTTATGGAAGCCCGACTGGAGAGGTTCATATAAATTATGGATGGTTAGATGGTCCTCCAGTTGAATTGCCACCACTTTCTCAATAATCTTTCCCACAAAAGGAGGTTCAAGATAGGTCTGTAGTTAACCAGAGACTCTGGGTCCAAAGAAGCTTTCTTCAAAGGGTGTCACCACCGGCCTCCTTCAGGGAGCCAGGAACTCACCCAATTCCAGGGAGCACTGGACAATCTGTGCTAAGACCAGGCCAATAACATCGCTACAACCCAAAAATTAGGTAGTATGGCCCGGGTCTAAACTACAGCACGTGGGGCGCATCCCCTGGACAATCCTCATAATCTCAACGACATCTGGTAGGTCAAAAGTACTCCAGGAAACACCGGGCATAGTGACCGAGCATCGACCAACCATATCTCCCATAGAATGCGAAAGGCGAATCTCCTGCCTGATATCATCTACCTTATTAGCAAAAAATCGAGCGATCTTAACACATTCAATTTGTGAAAAAGCTTGATGGAGCTGCAGGCAGGTTGGGTTGCACACCCTGTCCACTGTTCGGAAGAGCTGAGCCGGTCGGTTCCCAGCAACAGAGATTTCCCTGGACAGGAATTCTGCCTTCTTATGGGAAATTGCTGATTGAGAGAGCTGATAATGCTCTAACAAAATAAGATGGTCGGTATCCAAGGTGGATTTATGCCAACGACGTTCTAACCTATGACCCAACTTCAGCATCTCCCTCAGAGACCCATCAAACCATGGGGTCCGAGAGCGAAGTGGAAGGGAACGAACACGGACTGGAACAATCCGATAAAGAGCTGAGGTAATAGCCTTATTATAGGCTACCACTAAATGCTCTGGATCGGTGCTGGTCTCATCGAGCACCGAGAGGTCACTCACCACTGCCAGGTCTTCAGGGACCACATCCCACAAAGGGCGGTAACTGACCATCTCCACAGGGGCAGACCTACTCAGGGGGGCAGAAAAATTGAACCTCACGGTGTAGTGATTAGACCAACTGACAGGTTTCACCCCCAGGTTGGAGGCCTCGATCCCCAGGAGGAAGACCAAATCAAGAGAGTGACCAACCATTATGGGTAGATGAGGAAACAACCTGTGTAAAGCCCAGTGATGTCATTAGCTGGAGGAATTGTTGTCTAAAAAGTGAGGATTCATCTTCGATCCAGGCATTGAAGTCGCCCAGAACCATCAATCTGGGCAACTCCAATGCCATGTCAGTGACGAAGTCTGCTACTTCCTGCAGGAATAGCTTTTCATCCCCTGGTGGAAAGTAAATGAGAGCTATCCTGCACCCCACACCAGTTACCACAGTGCACTCAAATGATTCCGTCTCCTCAACTAGAACACCAGTGAGGCCCAATTCGATCCTAAAACAGACCACTATCCCCCCCCCGCTCCTGCGATCCAACCTCAGGCGATGAATCACCGAGTACCTGGGAGGAATAGCTGCCTCCAAGATTGGGGAAGTATTACCATCCAACCAGGTCTCAGTGATGCAAGTCAGAGCTGCTGTTCCAATAAAATCCACAATCACTGCAGTTTTGTTGTTAATGGATCTGGCGTTGCATAACAATGCCCAGGTGGGTCGGTGCTCATAGGCCATCCCGGCTACTTGCCCACCTAAAAAGGAGGTGCCCTTGGGTATGGGGACTAGGCATGGATTACCATGTTCTAGGCTCCATTTCACTCCAGAACATCTTCTGGACTTAATCACTCCTATGGGAGAAACCCGCTCATTCGTGCTCCAATGTCAGCGTCCCCCACCCTGCGAGCAATTCCCAGCACCCAACAGTGCCGGTAAACAAAATCATGGAGCAGTGGGGAAGAGAATGGGTGGAGGGCATGGAGAGAAGATGGCCAACAGGGGTGCACAATCCCCCATTGACTCCACTGTCCCCCCCCAAACAAACTTCCAGCTGCCACGCTGGGAGCCCACCCAGCATGGCCAAAGTCTATATGGCCGACAGGGTGCCCAATCCCATTGGCTCCACTGACCCCCCAAACAAACTTCCAGCTGCCACGCTGGGAGCCCACCCCAGTGTGTCCATATGGCCAACTAGAGTACCCAATCCCCCATCAGCTCCACTGCCCCCCCAAACAAACTTCCAACTGCCACGCTGGGAGCCCACCTCAACGTGGCAAAAGTCCCCAGTCCTCTTTCTAAAAAAAAAAACCTATAAGAAAAAACGGTCCCTCGTTGACTATCTCGCCCCCTCCTCCAACCTGCACCCACCCTCTGCATACCCCACCCCCCACTTTACCCAATGCTTACCTCCGTACGCCGGCGTGACAGTCTTTGGTGGACTGGGAACACAACTGCACTCTTCAAAGCCAACCGCAAACTGAAGAAATGTCAGTAAGCTGTATAATGGCACAAATGTTTTTTTTTTTCAACTTTGGTGCATATCTCGGCCATTTCTGGGAATTTTTGTCAGCAAATTTTCAACATGGGATTCTTGGCACCCCACCTCATGAACTCAGTCACTGTCATTTTGTTATTCAGTCCCGGAAGGTGATTTCGCAGTCACTGTGTGGAACCACCTTTCAGGACTGATTAATGAAACAACAGTGTCATAGTTTATAAGGTAAGCCCCCAAAAACCCTATGTTGAAAATTTGGTGAAACAGATTCCCCAAAAAATGACTGTTTCATGAGCGTGCATTGTGCAGTTCCTTGCACGCCAGAATCTTTGATAATTTTTATTATTTTCACTCCAGATTTTCAACATAGCCATTTTACCACACCTCCTTATGAACAATACAGCTGTCATTTTTCACATCTTGCCCAAAATGTGTTTTCGCACATGTAGCGCATGTTGGTGTGGTCCGTGTGCGAAATCAATGTTCAGGACACATTAAGAAAATCACAGTGACACTGTTCATGAGAAAAGGTGTTAAAATGGCTATGTTGAAAATTTGGTGACAAAAGACCATGAAATGACTGTGTTGCAAGCGTGCATTGCACAATTTCCACTCACCCTTGTAAGTTCACGAATTTGTAATATTTTCAGTCCAGATTTTCAACATTGACATTTTTCCACGTCTCCTTATGAACAGTACAGCTGTCATTTTTCACACCTCGGCAGAAATGTATTTTCACACTTCCAGTCCAGAATAGCGCTGTCTCTGTGGGAAATTAGTGTTCGGGAAAGATTAAGAAAATCACAGTGACACTGTCCATGAGCGGCGGTCCCAAAATGCCCATGTTGAAAATCTGCTGTAAAATATCCCCAAACTAATTACATTACAGGTGTAAATTGCACAGTTTCTATGCACGCTCGTGACTTCACCAGTTTTTTTTCATATTTTCACTCCAGATTTTCAACAATGCCATTTTTTTACACCTCCTGATGAACAGTACACCTGTCGCTTTTCACATCCTGTTCAAAATGTGTTTTTGCACTTGTGGTGCTAAATTGTGCAGTCCCTGTGCAAAATCTCTTTTCACCTATTGAACTGATAGTGTCACTGTTCATGCAGTGGGGTCACAAAAAGCCCATGTGGAAAACTTGGAGTAAAAATACTAAGAAACACCCAGGATGTTAGGATTTTTGACCATAATGCCCTACCCTGTAGGGACTGATAGGCGTCAGGCGTGTGACTTGGGATTGTCGACAGTAATGCTCATGCCATTCAACTCCCACCCTTCAGCCAGTGACAGGCATCGAGGTGTGCCTTGGACCCTTTGCCCCCAGAGTTCACCCCATTCTGGGCTAGCAGTATAGCCTAGAGGTTAGAGGAATGAGCTGTGAATGAGCTTGATACATCCAGCAGACCAGACCTGAGTTTGATTCTCCCAGCCTACACTTGCATACTGTGTGACTTTGAGCAAGTCACTTAACTGCCCAGTTCTCCTAGGTCACCCCTGAAAACAGGCATTTGTGCCTAGTGGGCCTTACCCGGTTACCAAAGACTAAAATAAATAAATAAAAAATAAAATTCTCCTATACTGCACCCATTTCAGCATATTTTCTTATGGAATGAGCTGAATGTAAAGCCCAAACATTCCAAGGCACACCTCGACACTTGTCAGTGTCTGAAGGGTAGAGTGAGGTGAAATGTCGTGACCGTCATGGGCCACGACCCAAAGGCACACCCCAATGCCTGTCCATCTCTGCAGGGTGAGGGTGGAGTTGGCGCCAGTTCAATACTTCAATGCAATTCCTATACTGCATCTATATAACTCCTGCACTTCCACTGCTAATGCCAGTAAGCAATATTCGGCATTGACAAATGCTTGTTTAATTTTGCCAGTGATGCAACAATTATCAGCTTTGTTTTCCTGCATTTAATTTTAGGTTTGAACTGAAAAGTACCTCTCTAGTGCATCAAAGTCCTTTTGTAATTTAGCCTGCACAACAGTGAGTCCCTGGCTACATAAATCACAGTATCATCTGCATAAAGTTGGTAGTTCACATTCTTTAAATTGTCGTCTAGGCCTCTCACATAGAGTGTGAACAAAAGAGGAGCTAGTACTAATGCTGGGAGATCTTTCTCAGTATGTCCATATGCTTGAAGTGTAGCCATTAACTGTGGTATATTGTTTCTTATTTTTGAAATATGATTTAAACCAGCCAAGCACCCTATAAACAAATCCCAACTGTGCCCGCCTTTCCAAAAGCATGCTGTGGCCCACCATGTCAAAGACCTTGGAGACATCGATAAAGACTGGTCCTCATATACTGCCTGAAGTCTATAACTTTACCGGCTTCATCCAATATGCTCAATGTGGAGAAGATGGTGCTGTGTTTTTTTCCTGAAACTTAGCTGATATGGATCCTACAGCTGTTTTTATCAATATATTCTCTGAGTTGGTTGTGCACCAACCTTCCTAACATATGTGAAATAACTGGTAAAAGTGAGCTAGGTCTATAAATGGTCAACTCATTAGTTCCAGGTGATCCATCCTTAAAAATAGGGACTGCCTTATCCAATTGCCATCCTCGCTTGCCACAGAGCTGGACTCCAGGGACCAATTAAACAAATAAGTCAGCGGCTCAACTATGGGGCAGGCATTCATATTCAGGAGTCTAGTACAAGAGTTCACAAGATAACCTGTGCATATAGACAGCTGCACTTGATATAAACACCTAGTTTTATATAATTACTGGTTGTACAATTTATCAGCTTGCAAACCATACCCATGAAAACCCATAACAACTGGCTGACATGATATCAACTGGGTACATGGTAATTACGAACTGCTGTAATAAGCAGCTAACTGATTTATATCACCAAAGGTCATGTTTACTATCATTTCCATTTTATGAACATATGAAATTGCCAGCAGATACAGGCCATTCAGTCTATCTAATCTGCTTGAGTGTGCAGCGTGCATCTATTAAACTGCAGCTGCCTCCCCTTCCCTTACACCTCTTCTAATTTAGAACCCCCCAATTCTGACCTCCTCCCCCACCTTCCCCACAGTTTTGACCCTTCCTTTGGCCCTATCTCACCCTCTCTTGAAGCTGCTACTTTTTATGACCATGCATTCCAACCTGCCACCACCCTCTCCATGAAAGAGTGCCTCCTCATCTCTCTCTTGAACCTACCTCCCTCCAATTTCAGACTGCATCCCCAGGTGTCCCTCCCCCCTTTCAACTTGAACAAGCCCTCTGAATTAACTCTGTTTAAGCCATTTAGGTACATTTTGACTATTGAAATAACTTTCCCATGTTTCTGAAAGTAAAATAATCACTATTTTGAATGTAAAAGCTCTATCTCTTACAAACTATCCTACTGCACAGAGTGAATGAAAGCTCCCTCTCTCCGCTTGACCCAGTGCAGCAGTTTACCTCTGCTCTGCAGCTGTTTGTTCTTCACCAGCCGTTTGGAAGTCCTGTCAGACTTGTCAATTTGAGGCAGTTTCTCCAGAAATGAGTGATCCTTTGAAGAAACAACCTGAAAAAGACTCATTTAAAACTTAGTGTTACAGCTGTAATAAACTGAAAAAAAGTGTTAAGTCCTGTAGTATACATTGTGGTTCTATGCTTCTCATTGGTTCCACCAAACCACATCAACAGGAATTCTGTCGATCGGCATTACAGCGACAGCCCAATTCCAGTAGCCGACATTGTGCCATCAGTGTTTTTAGGAGGCTTTGACCTCTGCATCCCTATGTGGGGATCCGCCTCCGCTATAGATTACCAGCTCTAAATTGGAGTTGTTTTGGGAAGGTGTTATCTCTTTGAGACATCAGTGTCAGAAAACCCATGGACCATCACAGCCAACAGTCAATTCTGTCACTGTGATGGTCATCGCTGTGACAAAGGTATACGGTTCTCATTCTATTGTGGTTTTCATTATCCTGGTAAAGAAGTTGCTGTAAAGTGGTGTGCATGTACAGCCAACAGCAGTAGTCATTTTCCCAATGGCTCTCAACCCTCACTCATATAAAATTAAATTATTATTTTAACTGCAATAACAGGGAATAAATGAAAAATAGACAGGCACAAGTTAGAATAAATGATTACATTATAATGGCTGGAGACAAGCCCCCAAGAGGGCCAAGCAGAATTCAAAGAAAAACATCCTGGAGCACTGTGCAGGCCCTAGAGATGTGGATGGCACCAAGGACACTGCAGCAGCACTTGGTCACATGGTTTCTGACCAAGTGTTAGAGGCCTTATCACCTACAATTTAAAGGGATTGCCACAAAACTGGATAAACTCACTGGAAATTATGAACAGCAACAGAACCATCTCCTGGAAACTGGGAAATGATTGTCTGCTTTGGATGATCAAGTCAACCCTATTCCTGCATGGCTTGCACAGGAGTAAAAGAATCCTCTGAGCTGTGGGAGAATTTGGGCTTGCAGGAGAACTTCCAGTGATGGAACAATTTAAAACTTGGGGATTGCTCGAGCTTGCAGAGGCATGGACAAAGTTTGCATTTATGGAGAAGTGGATCCTGTAAGTACTGGGACTAAAATTTTCTTAAGACTGAATTAAAGATCAACAGAGTGCACAAGCCCTAGCACGGCACCCTTGGAGGATGCCTCCTCATATCAACTCATCTTTAGGCTCCACAACTACATAAACAGTGCATTCTGACCACCTACAGAAAAATAGGCACTCCAAAACTTGGGGAGCACACTGCCTGTTTATTCCAGGATTTTTCCAGCTTAATTCAGAACAAGAGAAATGTGTTTGGATCCATACTAACTGAGTTGCAATAGCAAAAGTGGATTTTCTTTTCCTTTACCCTGCAACAGTAAAGGTTCAGCATAAGGGCAAATGTACAGCTTTTGGGAGGTTGATATGGCAAGGTGTTCCTGTATAGAACTGGGGTTCTTAAAAGACTTACTGAAACAGTGAGTTATCTTGTCATTAACCTGAAGCCATCCTGTTTAGTTTAACCCCACTTGGTGCCACTTTTCCCACATGCTCCGACTGATGGGTTTTCCTGCTTGCCCTGCAGAAGGAACAGCAGTGCTTCCTGCCCATCAAGATACCCACATGTTGCCATGGTGGAGAGAAGGGACAATATGGCCATGAGATCAGAGCCCAAGTGAACTGCTATGAATGGCTTACATCACCCTGAACCCAGACTCCATGCAAGGACAAGTGCTTGAGTACAGCAAGCAAAGCCTTCCAAGTCTGGGCTGTTTTCCCATACTGCTGCATCTATTGCCATTCATCCTTTCTGATGGTACTAAAGGACCCTAGAAATAAATCTTGGAGTTGAGCGATGAGTCTTGAACTATGTACTGCACCTAAAGATGCAGTCAAGTGGTTCAACCCTTCACTTCACCTGCTGAATATACTGTAATTAGAGATTTGACTTTCCTCCTAATGGGGAGACAGCATGGCTGCACTGTGGAGGGATATAATAAGAAATTGCTGTAAAATATGAATAGATACAAATGACCATTGTCAGTGAAAGGCTGAATCTATTCTCACTCAGAGCTGATCAAACCTTGGGTACAGGATAAGAAGAGCTGAGAGAGTTGCAAAGGGAATAAAGAGCATGGAGGAAGTACAACCGATGGACAATGTTGATGGGGAAAGACAATTGCAGTTTATTTTCTATTTACTATTGCCAGGTGGTGAACTGCTTTTACTCTTTGGCTGGTGTGGGGGTTGGGTAGGGGCAGGGGAATGATATGGGCAGGCAGTCATTTGCATAACTGTGCTCCTTGTCTGCCCTTGCCCACTTCAGATCCTGGCCTTATGCACATAATCAACTCCAGCTGGGGTGGATGGCTAGACCAATTCTTAAGAAACACTATGGTGACCTTAAGAAGTGAGGGAAGTAGATAGTGGTAGCTGCCTGTGGTCTTCTGGGCCACCCTCTGGTGATGGGCCAGTGATGACATGTGACAGGCAAGGTTTAAGTAAGCTTGGACAAGAGGAGTGGGGAGAACAAGGGTTCACAAACAAACAAACTTACTTTTTGTACTGCTGATAATGATCCTGGATACTGTCCAGTCTTCAGCATGAGGCTATTCCCACAAGGTTAGTGCTGGGGAGAGTCCTGCTGGGTGATGGGCAGTGGAAAGACTTGAGATGATTGTGGGAGAGAGAAGGAGAGTATCATTGGGTGAGTTTTTTTTCATGTAAACTGTTTGTAAATTGATGTTTGATATTATACACTGCTGGCTTATCTCATATCAATATGTATGCAATAGGAAGGGCAAAGAGATACAGGAAGTGGACACTGTGAGGATGTGGTCAAGCTCTGGGTATGGTAGGAGCTTGATCCCTCCCCCAGGATCACAGGTACGATGGTATAAGATATATGCATAGCCTTATAGTGTGCTCCTGGAAAGTTCAGGGGCTATCCATCCCTATCAACTGATAGAAAGTACTCATTGTATTAAAATGTCTGAGAGCTGATGTTGCCATGCTACAGAAGCCATACCTCACTAACCTAGAATATAACAAGCTAGTGAGAGAGGGGTAGGCGGTGCTGTGTGGCATCATACAATGGACATAAATGAGAAGTAATCATACTACTCGCAGGAGGCCTGAAATTTGTTGAGCAGCAACAGGTTGAGGACCCTACAGTGGGATGAAATGTTTTATCCAGGAACATTTACATGCAGAACAAATCCCTTTGGAACATTTATGCTCCTGCATACCATCTCCTTGTGTTATTTGATGAAATGCTGGTGCTATTACACAGAGATCAGTTTTTAACTTGATCTTAGCTGGAGACTTTAACTGTACCTTAAACATAGCTCTCAGCTAATCCTCTGGGGAGGGAAGAAAGCAGCCAGTGATTAAAAGATGGAGGCTAGGACTACTAGAGCCAGACCTGGTGGATGCTGGATCTCGACAAGCCAAGACAAAATTTTAGTCAAACGGCCTACAGCTAAACTGGTAGGTCAACCACATTTTGCAGTTGTCTGCCAGTTTCGGGGAACAATAAGTGTTTTCTTTGGGGAGCTTCACCCAAGAACCCCCTTAATGGGGGATTGCACCCCCCGCACCCCCCCCACTTAGGATTCTCAACTCCGAGTTGGAGCTGATTTGGGGGGGTGCAGGATCCCCAACGGACAGTGCCGGGTTCCAGCAGGTCCCTACAGCAACGTTGTCGCTGTAGGGGACCCCGCTGTCAAAATGTAGCTGTTGGGGGTGTATATCCTGAATGCTTGGTTGGAGGTTAACCCTGGCTCAAGAGAAAAAAACATTCTTCTCCAACCTTCATAAAACTTGGCTGAGAATTGATTATATCTTTGCTCCTAGAAGTTTGTATCATAGGCTCTCTTGCAGAGAAATCACACTAATCTCTGTGTCAGATCACAAGATCACATGAATGTGCTGCTTTCACAGAGTACCAAAGACGATGAGAAGGCCCAAAAGACATGAAGATTCCCATCCTGCATGGCATCCCAGATGGGCTGCACAGAATATATACAGGAGCAATGGGGTATTTGTTTGGCTGCAAAACAGGACACTGTTCCCTCTGAAACAATACTACTGGAGGCATGCAAGGCATACATATGAGGAATGATAATTTCCTATATGATGTCTAGGGAAAATTTAAGAAGGGAAAGATTGATTATTTATTTATTTGTTTGAATTTTGATGTCCGGTAGGTCAACTGAGACAAAGTCCTTTTCAGTGATGATCCAAGGAATAAAGCATTCCAAGAACAAAACATAATACAGTAATACACATAGAATAGTACAGTGAGTCACAATATATAGTTAATCCATAGGTAAATAACAACAGTACCTGAGTAGGCAATAACCAAAGGATTCAGGATTACAGGCAGTTTGCAGGTGGCCAGGGGACAGGAGGCAGATTAACATTTTATATCATGTGCAGGGACATTTATGCTATTCACATACCAGATGTCAACACTTTAAACAGCAAGATAACTAAAAATAGCCAGATGCAGCTGCATTTTGTTAGAGACATGGGGTTCAAGTTACAGTCAGATGTTATTTTAGGTAGAGGAGGAGTGAGAAGTGAGGAGAACAGCCTGTCTTTGAGATAGCAGAGAAGGAAGGCTGTTCATGACTGTTGCGGAGATTGAGAGAGATGCGTAACATTAGTCGCATGTGGCCTTGCTTGTTAATAACAGTTGCCTCTGCATTGGGGGGGTTTGAAGAACTTATTCTTGTACAGTTTTTTGAATTGGATAATGGTTTTGTAGGAAAGTAGACGGTGGGGCAAATTGTTCCAAATTCTGGAGGCAGTGATGGCGTAGGATCATTGGCCTACCTTTAGCCTGGCCTTCAGGAGTTCCAGTAATGGTAGGCTAGAAGATCTTAGTACACGAGGGGTAGGCTTTAGGGACAGCAGGCCCATAAGACTTGGGGGGGCTGATGAATCAACTTAAAGGTGGTACAGTGCATGGGGAAGTCAAATTTGTTGTCAAAGGTTGGCCAATTTAGTGTGAGTACAAGGCAGTGGTGAGTAAGGGCGGGGGCCGAGGCAGCAAAGTGAGCTATCCTATGGTATGTCCTTTCAGTTTGTTCAGTAATAGAGCCTTAACTGAGTGGATGACAGGTGTCGCATAGAAGAGACCAGGGAGTAGGGTGGCAGAGGCAGTGGTCACTCTGACATACTTTGAGAGGTATTGTGCTGGGTGGTAGAGCAGCCCAAGTTTTTGATTAGTGGTTTTGATGGTGCTGTTTATGTGTGCTTCGAGCACTAGGTTCTCATCAAGCATGAGTCCCAGGTATTTGAATGATGAGACATTTTCCAGTGGACTATCTGAGGAGGTTTTAAGAGGAAGGGTGTCATATGGGTTTTGAAGGAGGTGATGAAAGAGCATAGTTTTGTTTTTGTTTTCTCATTGAGAACCAGTTGGTTATTTGAGAACCAAGATGCTAGGGCATGAAAGTCTAACTCAAGATTCATGATCAGGGTGTGGATATCCTTGGAAGATCTGTAGAGTATTGCATCATCCACGTAGAGTTGTACTGATACAATACCACAGTTAAGAAGCAGGTCATTGATGAATATGGAAAATAGTAGGGGACCAAGTATGGACCCTTGCAGTACCCCATCAGTGACTGATTCTAGAAGGGATAGTGTGTTTGCCCATTTGACACATTGAGAACGATTTGCTAGGTAATTTGAAAATCACATGAGGGAGTTATCATCCAGTATGATGTGGTGATATTTAGCTTTTAGCAGGGAATGATTAACAGGGTTCAAGGCCTTAGTTAGGTCTACAAACATAGAACTATAGAAACATAGAATTTGATGGCAGATAAGGACTGCTTGGCCCACCCAGTCTGCCCATTTCCCTACCTACTGGATAAGCTGCAGATCCTAGTTAACCAGCTGCCTACTTCTTCCTACCCCCACCCCCTAGAATGGCCTTATGACTGTCCCATGCATGCTTGAATTCCACCACTGATTTTGACTCCACAACCTCCTCCGGAAGGCTGTTCCATGCATCCACAACCCTCTTTGTGAAAAAATACTTCTTTAAATTACCTCTGAGCCGCCCCCCCTCTATCTTCAAATTGTGCCCTCTTTTTCTTGCACACCTCTTTTTTTGAAAGATGCTACCTTCTTGGACTTTGTTGATTCCCTTGAGGTACTTGAACATTTCTATCATGTCCCCCTCTCCCCTCCTTTCCTCGAGGCTATACATATTAAGCTCCTTTCGCCTCTCTTCATATGTCTTCCGTGCAGACCCTGCACCATTTTAGTTGCCCTCCTCTGACAGCTTCCATCCTGTCTATGTCTTTGCAGAGATTGGGTCTCCAGAACTGGCACAGTACTCCAGATGGGGTCTCACCAGCTGTCTGTACAGAGGATAATAACTTCCTGTTTTCTACTGGTGATGCCTCTCCTTTGCATCCCAGTATCCCCCAGCCCTCCTTGCTGCCCTCTCACATTGCTTGCCCACCTTTAGGTCATCTGATATGACTACCCCCAGGTCCCTTTCCATTTTTGTTGTTGTTAGTATCTCACCCCCCATTGTGTACTCTTCCCCTGGGTTTTTGTTTCCCAGGTGCATTACCTTACACTTCTTAGCATTGAATCTAAGCTGCCATACATTTGACCATTCCTCTAACCTTGCCAAGTCCCTTCTCATCCTTTCCACCCCACCCTGTGCATCAACTGTGTTGCAGATCTTTGTGTCATCTGCAAAGAGACATACTTTTCCTTCCAGTCCCTCTGCAATGTCACTTATAAAGACATTGAAGAGGACCGGTCCTAATACTGAACCCTGCGGTACCCTACTAGTAACCCTCCTTTCTTCTGAGTGGACTCCATTTACTATTACCTCTGTGTCCTATTCTCCAGCCAATTTCTTTACCAGGCTGTCATCTTGGGACCCACTCCCAGGCTGGCTAACTTGTATATTAATCTTTGTGTGGGACTGTGTCCAATGCCTTGCTAAAGTCTAGGTAGGCCATGTCCACAGCCCCTCCCTGATCTACTACTTTGGTCACCAGTCAAAGAAATCTATCAGATTCATCTGGCAAGATCTTCCTGCTGTGAATCCATGCTGCCTAGGGTCCTGTGCCCTCTGGCCTCTAGATACTGACAATTCTTTCCTTCAGAGTGATTCCATCATTTTCCCTATCACTGAGGTTAAACTAACAGGTCTGTAGTTTCCTGCTTCTGCCTTGCTCCCACTTTTGTGATGGGGAATCACATCTGCCCTCCTCCAGTCCTCGGGTACCACCCATCCTCCCATGATTTGTTAAAAAGGTAGTCAATGGTGTCACTAGTTCTACCCTTAGTTCTTTTAGAATTCTGGGATGAATCCCACCAGGCCCCATTGCTTTGTCCACCTTCAGTTTTAAGAGTTCTTTCAGAACCCTTTCTTCTGTAAATGGGCTGGTATCAACTTCTTTATCCATATACAAAGACTGCGCCAGTGGCTTGGCCTAGATCCATGTTATTGAACAAGTCAGAGGTGATGCGAAGGAGGGCAGAATCAGTTCCATGGTGTTTATGGAAGCCATGCTTAAAGTCTGTGAAGATGTTTGTTTGTTCAAGGAATGAGTACAACTGGTTGTTGAGGATTTATTCTTGAATTTTTGCAGTAGGGCAGAGCATAGAAATTGGTCTGTAGTTTTGGGCTATATCAACCAGGCCAGATTTGTGGACAGGTACCACTACCACTGTTTTCCATTTGTCAGGGATAGAGTGGGTGATGAAAGATAGATTGATTAGCTTTGAGATGGGCAGGGCAATCGCTGATGCCCCAATGCAGAGGGATTTAGGTGGCATGGTGTCAAAGCCTGGAGAGCTATCACATTTGAGTCTCTTGAGCAACTTTAGGACCTCGAAATTGGTGGTAGTTTTTAGATGAAAGGAGGGATGGTTGGTCTCATGTTGATGTTGATTGGTATTGTAGTATGAGCAAGAGGGGTGAAGACCGTGTTTGTAGGGGTAAGGTCTGTAAAAGTTATTTATTTCAGTGGCAATGTCCAGAGGTGTTGTGAGCGAGGCTCCATTAGCAGTCATGGTTTGGGGAACAGTGGTTCTCTACCTTATAGTAGGAGTATTCACCTGGAGCCAGAAGCTTTTAGGGTGGTAAGGTTTGTTTCTTGTAAAGATATAAGATGGTCTCTTTTAGCCACCTTTATTTTATTTTTGCATAAACTGCAGAGCCGATGATAAATAATACAATCGGTATGTACTCCCGATCTCTTAAACTCTTCCAGGCTTTATTATGTGTGCATGAGACCCCTCAGGTCATTAGTTAGCCGAGGGGCAGGAAAGCCTTTGGATCTTCTGGTTTTATATGGGGCAAGAG
The DNA here is from genome assembly GCA_016271365.2 of Neoceratodus forsteri. Taxonomy (NCBI): domain Eukaryota; kingdom Metazoa; phylum Chordata; order Ceratodontiformes; family Ceratodontidae; genus Neoceratodus; species Neoceratodus forsteri. The sequence goes on from CM057455.1 coordinate 1,379,670,430, forward strand.
AGTCAAGGGCAGCTGTGAACATTGAGTTAAGACAGTCAAGGGCCTCATTTATATCATGGAGGGTGTTAATTGGTGACTAGTCAATGGAGTCTAGGCAACTGTTGAAAATCTTCCTCATTGAACATAGTCAAATCCCTGGTTTTGATTATTTTTGGGGGTGGACAGGGTGCAGAGCTGTTCCAGGCACAATAGGTGGGTGAGTGATCACTCAGGGAATCTGGGAAGATACCAGGAGTTTTAATGTTAGCTGGTGTGCTGGTTATGATCCAGTAGAGGAGTGTGTGTCTCCCAGACTTCATGTTCAGTCTAGTGGGTTGCTCTATGATCTGCATGAAATGAATGTCTGCCGGAGTAGAGTGATACTGCACATTTTGTGAGCCAAGCCAGTTAAGGTTAAAGTCATCACATACCACTGTGTCATGTCTGGGGATGTTGTCCAGTGTGATAACCTCCTCATAAGAGGATGAGTGTCTGCTAGGCAGATAAATGCAGCCTAACACCAGTTTCTTGGACCCACCAAGAGTGATGGTGATGAAGATATGCTCAGTCAGAGGGTAGATATCAAGGTCATCCATTTCGTCAGCAGTCAGTTCAGTCCTGGCATAGATCATGACACCCCCACATTTTCCATGAACCCAGTCCTTCCTAAAGATGGAGAATCCAGGAAGGATAACCTCATGAGATTTAATGTCAGGTTTTAGCCAGGTTTCAGATATGTATAGAATGTCAGGTTTATGAAGCTGGGTCCATGCTTCAGGCTCAGGCATCTTACCTCTGATGTTTTGGATATTCATGTGAGATATTTTGAGGCCTGGGGTGTTGGTCCAAGTGGGCAGCTGTCTCAAGGAGTTTTGGTATGCTTCCACAGGGTGTGTTAGTGGAGCGGCCTGAATTTGGCCCAGGGTTTAGTTCAATGTCCCCGGATAGCAGCATAGTACAGAGGTGGCACTGCATCAGGGGGATATGCAAGAAAGGTGATTTTTGCCACTGTCTGATTTGAGTTGGAGTTAGGGCTGTTTTACATCACAGGGCTAGTAATTGGAGACATGGACACTGTGAAAACACTAGACAGGGAAGGGTGTGCTGTTGGTTGATGATAGGTCATTGATTGGAGGTCATTAGGGACTTTGAAGTAGTGAGGGCTGGTGATGGCCCATAATGCAGCGGAAGTGCCAAGCAAATTAGTACCACTCCTGTACCTTTTAAGCGTAGCATGGTTGTGGTATGTAGTACGACTTCCTGGGAGCTGTTAATCTGACCAGCGGGGGGACACAGTTGATAGAACTAAGGATTAGTTTGAAGTGTCCAGCCAACCACAAGGTAGTCGAGAGTGGCTTATGAGTATTTAATGGAGGTGTGGGGTGGGGGTGGGGGAAACGATGGAGAATACAAGGGCTGAGTAATTTGTGGGATGAGGTGAGAAGCTCTGAGGTAGAAATTAAATAGGAGCTAAGGTGAGGAGGGGTGGGGGTAACCAGAGGAGCACCAACGTTAGACAAAGAGCAGGGTAGAGCTGTAGGCAGGAAAAACAAATTCAAAAAATAAATCAGGAAGGGCTGTAATTTCACTTAAAGAAGTGATTCAAGAATTTCAGAATAAAACAAGAGGGAGCTGAAAGTGCAGGAAAGTACACCAAAAAATAAATAAATAAGCTACAGTAAATTTAGAGGATCTGTTCATACACTTACAAGAAGAACCAAGTAAATTATTTAAATCAGGACTAAATCAAACTGCATCAAGAAAACTCCGTATTCACTTGTTAATAAAAATTCAGTCCTAGCACAAGTTAGCAGTACAAGTAAGGCCTGCAAACAGCCTGGCCATGGGGTAGGCAGATATAAAGTGTAATACAAAACCCTACTTTCAAAATTAATTAATTCCACAGAAGCATTAAGGTTTAAAAATCGAGTGCATGGCTTGCAAGGTCTGGGCTCTACCTACCGAACCAGGGCTGCTTTTGCTCGATATATGTAACCCCCTGCAAATGGGGGTTCCCAAAAGACTTCCAGGAGCTTGCTTGAATGCTCCAAGCCTGAATGGTGTTTGGCTTTTAAGCCATTTATCAGTGAGTGTTTTAGAACCTCTGGTACTGTCTCTTTAAGAGCTGTCTGCTTGCAGACATAATTAGTTGTATGGGGGACTGTGTGTTTTTGATTGAGTACCACTCAAGCTGCTGCTAATTCACTCCATTTTGCAGTCACTAGGAGTGCAAAGGGAACCTATCTGAAAGATGTAACTGTTTGCCAGAAACCATTTAGCGTAATAATGAAATTACAGTCTGTCTAACCTGCTTTCTTTGCAGTCAGAACAGTGTCTGCCTAGTTCCCCATTCTGGTTTTGAACTGCTGAACTGGACCAATCAGTGTGGGGTAAGCTAGCTCTAAAATGGTGCTTTGGACGAATCAGAACTTGGACTCATAATCTGAGCCAGACACAAGAGGATTGTATGGGCAGTGACTCTGGGAGATGTAGTTTAGACTTCGGCGCCTTTTTGGACCAACAGCAGCAGTCTATTGTGAGTGACAGCCAATCCAGTCAAGAACTGGGAGGAACTCAAAGGAAGTGCCCGGTTTTGTCTGTTGGAGTTTCAGTTTAGATCTGGCAGTGAAGGGGAAAGAAACCCTGTGCTCCTTCAGTGCACAGTTTCAGTCAAAAAAAACGTGTGTAAGGCCCAGAGTTCCGGTCTGCAGCTTGTGTAACTGCTTGTTAGGACTGAATCCGTCCTGTGAAAAGAATCAAAGGATCTCTGAAGAGTAGAAACCAGGCTCACCCTGTAGAAGACTGGAGAAATTGTTGAATTGCACTCTGTCTGTCAGGAACTGAATCTGCTGTGTGTTCTCCCGGGTATTGTGCAGTAATTGCGATCGGGATAGAGAAGCAGCCTACCTGGTATAGTACTTTCTGTTTTACCATATAAATGTGTGAAGAGTCTCGTGGAGCTCAAGAGTAGCCCTGCTGACGTTGAAGAACCCTATCTTGTTTGGAGGTCGTGAGTACTAATTCAGGGTCGCTCCCTGTTGAATTGCCACATTAAATCCAACTGGAATCACTGTACTGCTGACTGTTTAAACTAATTTTTTCTTTCACTGTGTGAAAGCTACCAGCTGCCACGGTTTGGACTAGCCACTAGGGCTTGGGTACCCAGGGACAGTAACTGGTAGGGATAGGCCTGTGCACAGAGCCATAGGTAGATAGTAAAGTGATAAGCTAATTAACCTGATTTCCCCCTGTCCTTGTTATATTCCCCTAAATAAATCCGAGCTGCTTGTTTCAGCAAAGTTATACTGCCTGAGGTATTTGTCTATGTTAAAGTATTGTACTGTGATTGTTGCACTGTATCTTATTGTACAGGAGGTCCCAGTGCCTGAACCACCCCTGGGGTAAGTGTATACTGTGAAGGTAATTCCGATATATTGTGTGGGCCACTAGTGGGAAGAAAGGGGGTTTGCAATGTCCCAGAGGGCTGTGACCAAGTAAGTTTAACTATTGCAAACCCTGACCTCTGGGTGGAGGCACCCGCCATTGGATCCAGGCCCCTCAACCTGTTAGTGGCAAATCAGGCAGGGGTAGTAGCCCCTGGGATAGCGCCATCTAGGGGTTACATATAAAAACTCAAAACCTTGCTGAGACCCTTGTTCTTGCTACACCCTCCTACAACCTGCGATCCAGCGGTTCCCATGCCCTCCTGGTACCTAAAACCCGCACACAAATGGGTGATCGAGCCTTCGCTGTGTATGTGCCCAGGGTTTGGAACTCTCTTCCAACTAGCACTTGCTTCTCTCCCTCGCACCAGAGCTTTAAAGCCTCCCTCTGGGGTTTTCTCAAAATGTCTGCCACCTGTCCCAGCACTAGACAAACCATCTCAGCCTAAGATGCCACAACTAACTGAGATGCTACCTAAACATTACGACCTGGGCAGAGCACAACTATGCTCATACTCCTCCTGTTCTCACAGCATATATGAAAATGGACCATTTAAGCCCACCGGCAAAACAGGGTGAGCACTATAACTGTGCACTCCTTTCTCTCGCACTGGGCCCACTGTATCCCAACTGTTTCTCCTCCTTATTCTAACTGCTAGCCTTACAACTTGCTGCCTGGAGTGATGAATTCACACTGCACTTCTTCCTTCTGACTGCAATGTTTAATACTGTATTGTAATACCTGTTTTTGGTATTGTTGTCTTACAATGTCCCTGTATTCTGGTCACTTCATATTAACTCTTCACTACTATTTGCCTGATGAAATCTTATGCTTGTGAAGTCCCTGTTGTGCTAATTCTATGTAATGTAATCCTCCACTTGTATTTGCCTGATGTTCATGTATGTACCTTGTAATGTACTTTGTAATCTCCCAGGTCGCACACCTGAAAATAGGACACATGGCTGTCTAGTGTGCTTACCCGGTTAACAAAAGCAAATAAATAAATAATGGACATTAAAAAGTGGAAGAAAAAATCACGAGGACCAGTTCTAGACAACTCTGAGACAGTTGAGAACTGCTCAAGAAGCATTTAACTTAGTTTTCACTAATGGGGCCAGTACAGCTCTGTACTACACACCAAACAGAAAACATATGACTGGGGAATAAACCTAGCCCACTGCTGCCTAGATTGGCTTTAGGTAGAAGGGATACAAACATCATTACAGCCCTAAAGAACAGCACAGGAGTGCTGCACAATAAAAGTCAGGATATAAGGTTGCAGTTTGTAACCTGGTGCAAGGCACTGTGCACTGGGGAGTACGCCCAGGTCAGTCAGTAAGCAGATGCCTTTCTGGGGGCTTGGACCTGCCAGAACTCTCAAAGGAGTAGGTGGATAAACTGGGGGTGCCAATTAATGTAGCAGAACTCACAGTGGCCACAGCACTGCTCAGGAAAGCCAAAGCTGCAGGCCCCTGACAGACTGGGAGCAGAATACTATGAGGTTCTGCAGGGCCTGATATTTAAGAGTTTTAAGATGAGGGGCTAATGAGGCTGTGGAACAAGGGCCCTACCACTGTGGTGTTACCAAGCAAACATTGCAGTTATACTAAACGAGGGAAAGCCCTGAAACTTGTACAGCATATAGGCCCATCTCCTGCTCAATTATGAAAATGAAATTCATAGCTAAAGTTAGGCACAGAGACTAGAAAGTCTGCTTCAAGAGATGATTAAGTCAAATCAAACTGGATTTGTGCAGGAAGATGTTCCTACCATAATTTATGCAGGTTGTTCAGTGTGGTGCATTGGGGCTCTCAGCATCCAGCGGAAGCAATTGTGATCTGCCTGTATACTGAGAAAGTATTTGACAGAGTGGAAAGGACCTACATGTATAAAGTAGTAGAGAAATTTAAGATAAGGGAAGGCTTTCTAAAATATGTGCAGCTATTATAAGACGCACCCAGGGTCAGAATTATGGTGAATGGTGGTGTTATCAAAGGAGTTTGCACTTCCACAGGGTACTAGACAAGGATGCCCCCTTTCCTCATTGCTTTTAGCACTGGTGATACAGAGCACCTGGCAGAGTTTATTAGGCAATGGCCAGATATAGTAGTGGGGTGGAGGGTGAACAGGTACTACTGCATAACATTTCATTCTATGTGGATGACATCCTCCTATTTATGACCATCCCAGAGCAGTCCATTCCAGAAATCACTAGCGCTATTACCACCTTTTCCAGATTATCAGGGTATAAGATCAATATCGACAAATCTGAATAATAATAATAAAATGTATTTGTGAAGTGCAATTCAGCATGTATCAAAGCGCTGTACATAATTAAGACATAAATAGGACAATAAAATATCAACAATAAATCAGTCAGATAAAATTACAAGTTCAAATATACTAATCACCGAAAGCACAGTTAAATAAATACGTTTTAAGGCTGTCTTAAAGTTCTCCAAGGTCAGGCACTCTAATCCGATGAGGTAGAAGAATTCCTCAGGGTCAGGGCTGTGTAACTAAAAGCTCTCACACCAGATGTTTTCAATCTAACCCTGGGAGCCTCTAGCAATCCTCATTGGCTCAGTGGTGGGGTTGGAGGGTCAGTAAGGAACCAGACGCTTTTGCAGGTAGCCAGGACCCTGACCATGTAGGGCCTTATAGGTCAATGAACTGACCTTAAAGGTGATCCACCACTGAACAGGCAGTCAGTGCAGTTTGCACAGCGCAGGAGTAATATGACTGGTACAGTTAACCCCAACCAGTAACCTGGCTGCAGCATTCTGCACCAGCTGTAGGCAGTGGATATCAACCCCTGGAAGCCCTAGGTATAGGGAATTACAGTAGTCAAGGCGGGAGATCACAAAGGCATGGATCAACATTAGAAGATCACAGGATGGAATAAGGTGCTTAATCCAGGCAATGTTCTTCAGACGGTAAAAAGAGGATTTGTCTACAGCTGACACCTGCAAACGAAGTGTCAGCCCTTCGTCAAATATCACGCCCAGATTCTGCACTTGAACAGAGGACAGAAGCTGGCTATTCACGAGCCAAAGCCTGGAGGCAGACCATGCTCCCATCCTCTCTATCCTGAGACCTGGCTCCACCACCAACACCTGAGTCTTTCCAGGGTTCAACTTAGCCAGCTGGCCTGCATCCAGCCCTGGAGCTCCACGAGGCAGCTATTAAAAACAGAGACCGCACAATCCTGGCTGGGGGCAAATGACTGGTAGAGCTGGGTGTCATCTGCGTAACAGAGAAACTGTAGCCTATACTACCTTACAATGTCTCCCAATGGCAGCAAATACACCACAAACAACAAAAGGGACAGCACAGAGCTCTGAGGAACCCCACATGGCAGAGAGAATGAGGCCGAGTAATAAATCTCTGACACCACTCTCTGGTTCTGCCAGTATGGAAAGATCTAAACCAACGAAGAACCATGCCTGATAGGCCACAGATGTCTCTCAGGCACTCAAGCAGCCCATGGTTCACAGAGTTAAAGGCAGAAGAGAGATCAAGAAGGACCAAGACTTGAATGACACTTCCGATCTCTAGCAATCAGGAGATCATTGAGCACCCAAACCAGAGCAGTCTCTGTACTATACCTCTTCTGAAAACTGGACTGAGGGATCATAGATGTTGTGGATCATCAAGTGGTTGTCCAACTGAAGAGCAACTACTTTCTCTATCAGCTTCCCAATAAAAGGAAGGTTAGAGACTGGCCTGTAGTTGGCAGGGCAGTTTGGGTCAGAGAAGACTCTTTTATTAAGGAGTGGTGTAACCACCGCCTCCTTTAGGGATTTGAAACTCACCTAACTCTAAGGAACACCAGACTATCTCTGTCAAGACAGGGCTGATGACATCTACATACTCTAAAATGAGGTGTGTAGGGGCTGGGTCAAGACTACAGCAAGTAGGCTGCATACTTTGGGCAATCCGAGCAACTTCATTGATTACCGGCTGGTCAAAGTGATCCCAGGAAGAATGAGGTGTAGTGACCATACACGAACACCGCAACCCACAGAATGTGCTGAATGAATCTCAGCCCTGATGTCAGCCACCCTATTGGCAAAGAATTGAGCAAACTCATCACACTTCTCTTGTGAAAATGCTCTCTGAACCTGAAGACAGGCTGGATTGCACAGTCTGTCTACGATTTGAAGAGCTGAGTCAGTCGATTCTGAGCCACAGTAATCTCCTTCGACAGGAACTCTGCCTTCTTATGGGAGATTGCTGATTGATAGACTTGATAATGCTCCATCAGTCTAAGGCAGTTGGCATCAAGGGCAGATCTCCACCAGCAGCACTGTAGCCTTCACCCCACCTGCCTCCTCTCCCTCAAGGCCCCCTCAAACCAAGGGAACCGAGAGCAGAGGGTGAGGGGGTGAATGCTAACAGGAGCGAAGGAATCCAGGGCATCCCCCATGGCCATAATGTAGGCCTGGACTAGGCACTCTGGGCCCTCACTGACCTGATAGGTCAAGTACTGACAAAAGGCCAGTGGAAGTAACATCCCTCAAGGTAGTATCTGACATCTCCACAGGGGCAGGCCTATAGCAGGGAGCTCAGAAATTGAATCTTACAGTGCAATGGTCAGACCATCCAACCGGTTCCACCACCAGGTTGGTGGCTTCCATTCCCAGAAGGAAAACCAGATTGAGGGAGTGACCATGAACATGGGTTGCAGAGGTAACAATCTGTGTGAAGTCCAACATATTTATAAGTTGAAGGAAGTCCTGACCAAATTGAGAGAGTTCGTCATTGACCCAGGCATTGAAGTCATCCAGCACCATCAACCTGGGCGACTCCAATACCATGTCAGTGACGAAGTCTACAACTTCCTGCAGGAACATACACTCACCCCCGGGTGGACGGTAGATGAGAATGAACCTGCACCCCACACCTGCAGCCGCAGTGCACTCAAACGATCTGCGACCCTCAACTGGAACCTCTGCAAGGCCCAATTCCATTCTAAAATAGATAGCTACACCCCCGCCCATGTGGTCCAATCTCGAGTGGTGTATCACAGAGAACCCGGCTGGAGCAGCCGCCTCCAAAATCGGACTGGCATTTCCATCCAGCCAGGTCTCAGTGATGCATACCAGGTCAGTTGTTCCAACAAGATCAGCTATAATGGCCATCTTATTCTTTATAGACCTGGCATTGCACAATACCATTCGAGATGGACAGGGTTCCAGAGATGTCCAGGCTCCAAGCCCTGAAATACAGGAGTCCTTGGGTATGAGAACCAGATAAGATGGACCATGACCTGTAACCCATTTTGCTCCAGGGCATGTCCTGGGCTTAACTACCCCAATTCAGCCCCCCTACTTGCTTTTCCCCTAAGGTTCGGGACCCCCGGTCCTCCTGCTGTAGCTGGGGGAGAGGAGAATATCAGAATGCCTAGCTCACCCTTTAAAAGAATCACAACTTCTCTCACTTACCTAGTTTTTGAGGGGGCCCCACACTGACCAGTTTGAACAACAACGTAAACTATAATCATATACTAAGGGTGCAATACAAGCAACCTGGTTAGATGAAACACTGCTAGTATTTTAGATGGGGAGTATTAACCTGCTTAAAATGAATGTACTTCCCCATATACTTTATCCTGTATAAATGCTTCAATGGGTCTTAATCAAATAGCTATGCACTTATTTGAGGTCAACTGCACCAAATTCCTCCAGTAGAGAAGAGGCCTAGGGTGGCACTGGCCTGACTGAATGGGCCCACCTCCCCGGGGGGGGGGACTACAGTTTCCTGACCTGAAACTCTATCTTGTCGCCCAACTCGGGAGTATGAGGAAATGATTGACGGGAGAGAAAGGGGTGAGCTGGGTCACCCAGGAGAAGTGGGTAGCAGGGCCCTCACACTTATGTTATTCAGATGGGTGAGGATAGCTAATTACCGAGCAAGATGGTGGATGACCCTGTTGGTGGTACACACATTTGAAGCATGGGGGATAGCTGCCAAGAGAGTGGGAGGGTTACAGGAAAGGTCCCTTCTGCCACCAGCAATCCAGAATTCCTTTCCAGAATGGATGAATGTAGCTTTAAGCAGTGGAAGGAGGGGGAGGTAATATGTTTTGGAGATCTGTATGGACTAAGCTCAGACACCTGGGTGAATTGGAAGCAGGCTTGGGTCTACATGACCAAAACAAATTCAGATACTTGCATATTTCCACCCATCTATGTGGTATGGATAGAGCAGACCTGGGGTGGTTAAGATAAGAGGGCTTGAAAATGAGATTATGAGAACTAGAACACATCCACAGGGTTCTATAGCTGGTATGGTATCCATTTAGCTAGCAGAAATATATATGTGTAGTTGAAAACTGCATGGGCATAAAACCATGCACAGTTTCAGAGTTCATTTACATAATCTGAAGTGGTTTTCAACCATGCCATTTTGTGCTGCTCATGCTGCATGCTTTTTACCCGCACCGTTTTCGACTCTACAGACTTCACCTAAACCTGGCTAGTATACATGCACACCTGAGGGATGCCCTTCCTGACCACTGCAAGGGGGTACGTCGACTAGGGGATTGAGAGCCAGAACTGGCACTACCAGATGACAACTGGGCCATGATATGTGAGTCCCACATGAAGTTGTTATGGTATAATAAATACAAAGAGTCTGATTTAAATTCATTCAGTGATTATACTTCCTGCCTTACATTGCAAGCAAGTTCTCCCTGGGGTATCACCCATGTGTGGGTGATGTAGAGAAGCAGAGGTACATACCTGCCTATTTTGGAGCTGCAATACACTAAGACCATTCTGAATAGGGGTTAAGTCACAAATAGGGCAGTGTGTAGAGAGGATATACCAGACACACCTCTGTCTATGCTGTTCAGGAGGTAAACAGTTAATGGAGCAGTGTGGGACCCTCACCCCAGGGCAATCAGAGACTTGCTTGTACTGGCATGAAAATGCATACACAGTACTTGGGTCTCCCACAAACAGCCCACAGCAGCATGTGGCTAGAGTACTAGCTAAAATCTTACTGCTGGAGAGGGCCACATATGAATTTGCTCATACATTTCACTTCATACTATTTAACTTATCTTGTGCTAATATATTTATGAAATGCCAACTATATTTGCACTTAGTTATGCATCTTTTAGAGCTCATTTTGGAACTGGATTTTAATATGTCATGTCACATTATGAGATAGCTACAGTATGTTTTTTTATGCAAAGGTTTTATGCATACCATAAATTGTGCTTACATGTTTTGTTGCTGCTTTATGCTTACAGGTTTTAAAGTTTACTGCTTTATTTTTCTCTGATTTAAATTATTTTTGCAGGGTTTATTTTCTATTAAATTTTTAGAGGTTGTTCTTACAGGTTTTTTTACAGGAGCCACACCTAGCTCATTAAGTTTCACAATTGGAATAGCAAACAGATTCACCCTACTAACATCCATGTCATTAAATGAAACTAGCATCAATTTGGGGAGTAACTCTTCGCAATCTAGAAGTGCACCCTCCATCCTCAACAATCACAAAGTAGAAAAAAAACATACTTATACTAGGTAACTTAATGATATGAGGAGTGGAGTCACACATCCAGCATCAGGATCAAGCTACAATTATGGTCGGGTGCCTCCCTGGGACCTCGGCATGGAGAGACATGAACTGTATTGAAAAACTTGTATGCATGGCACCATAGAACACACATGTTCTCATCCACGTGGGAACAAATGACCTGGCCAGTCAACCTGTAGAAGAGACAAAGTTAAACCTGTCCAAGCTAGGTGATAAACTATCTTCCATGTCATCTGGCATCTCATTCTCTGAGATTCTGCCTATGTGGGGAAAAAGGGAGCAGCAGGTGGAAAATCAGAGAAAAGGATATTACCAAACTAAACAGCTGGCTAAAACAGTGGTGCCAGACTCAGATAGTGGAAAAAAGACGAGGACAAAGCTGAAGCACACAATGCATTCTTCTGTTCAGTCTTCACAAATTAGTAAATGGCAGTGGGCCAACACTAAACATAACAGAGCACCCTAGAGAGGGTGAAGACACAAGTCCCCTCACAAGGGAAAGGATGCTGAATGAACAGAAGAAACTGAAGATAGACAAAGCTATGGGACCAGATGGAATTCACCCAAGAATATTGAGAGAGCTTCGTGAGGAATTAGCCACAACATTAGCAGAATTATATAATGAATCTCTAGAAAGCGGTAGGGTATCACGAGATTGGAAGAGGGTAACAGCAGTGCCCTTGCACAAGAGTGGCAGCAGAAACAAGGCAGGTAACTACTGCCCGGTCAGCTTGACTTTGTTAGTTGGTAAAATCATGGAGACATTCCTTTAAAGAGTGGATAGTAAACTTCCAAAAGAGGACAGGAAAACCTGATCCCAAACAACACCGGTTCACTGCAGGCATTGCATGCCAGACTAACCGGATCATTTTCTTCAACTGGGTGACCAGGACAGTGAACCAGGGTGAGGCGGTGGACATGGTATACTCGGAATTCAGCAAAGCCTTTGACACCATCCCACACAGGAGGCTAATCAAAAAACTTGAACACACAGGCGTCGGTCATAAGATAATAAGCTGGACTGCACACTGGCAGCAAGATAGGACTCAGAAGATCACCTTAAATGATGCCATCTCCAAAGAGGGTTATGTGACCAGTGGAGTGCCTCAGGGGTTGGTACTGGGTCCAGTCCTCTTCAACATACTCATCAGCGACATTACTGATGGTATAGAGGGTAAAGTCTGCCTGTTCGCAGATAATACAAAACTTTGTAATAGCGTGGATATTCTAGAGGGAGCCTCTAGTAGGATAAAAAATCTTAAAAGACATGAACAGTGATCCAAAGACTGGCAACTTAGATTCAATGCTAAAAAAATGCAAAGTGATGCATCTGGGTAAACAGAATCCAAGAATACAGTATATCCTTGACAGGCGTACACTAGAGGTGACCAAAACGGAAAGGGACTTAGGCGTAATCATATCAGATGACCTTAAAGTAGGGAAACAATGCGAAAAAGCAGCATGAAAGGCAAGCAGTATCCTTGGATGCATAGGCAGAAGAATTATGAGCAGGAAACAAGTAATCATCCTACTCTATAGATCTTCAGTGAGGCCACACCTGGAATACTGTATCCAGTTCTGATTCCCCTGAAGAAGGACAAGGAGCACTTGGAGACTATTCAGAGAAGGGGCCACTATGATGGTGCAGCGCTTCCATCACACCATATGAATCCAGACTCTGGGACTTAAACTTGTACTCCTGGAACAGAGAAGGGACAAGGGGACATGACAGAAACATTCAGATTCATCAAAGGTATAAACGCAGTTCAGACAGACAACCTCGTCCAGGCCAACAAAGAGGCATGTACTAGAGGGCACAACCTATACCTGAGAGGGGAAATGCTAAGAAATAATGCCAGGAAGTACTTTTTCATGGAGAGGATGATAGACCCATGGAGCAGCCCTTCCCCCAGAGGTGGTTGCAGCAAATACGGTGAATGAATTTAAACATGCATGGGACCGACACTACAGTAAAAGCAAAACAAGCAACCTATAGGGGTGGGGGTAGGATTCACAGGCAGACTAGATGGATCACAAGGTCCCCATCTGCTGTCATCGTCTTATGTTCTTATAAATAAACTTGAACTTGAACAAATGAATTGAAGGAAAGAAGGGAACTATGAGAGGGTACAGGGCAGGTTTATTGACTCATTCCCACTCACGGAAGCAGCACTGCTGATCCATTTAAACCCAGAAGAGTATCTAGGTGACAAACATAATGCAGTGTGCTTAAAAGCACTTTGCTTCACTCTCAGGGTTTAATTGGGAAATTCACCATTATTTTCTTTGTAAATCTTTGGGATGGATAAGTTTATCTGTGTGTAGAAATGTATATGCTCTAAATTTCATTTACCAAAGCCACTCTCAAAATTCCCTGCCTATCTAATAAACCTATTTCAAAAGCGCATGCAAAGGTGGCCTAAGAGCACATGCCACTACAGAATGTAAAGTCAGTCCTTAAAAACTACTAAAGGAAATTCTACTCTTTATAGCCAGGGACCTAGAGCCTGGAAATGAATTGCCACAATTTCTAAAACCACTGTAAAGGGGAAAGTCTCATGGAATTCAATACAAACATGGTTTGTGAGCTAGGCTACTGTTCCTTGAACCTATAAAGAAAAAGATTAGGATATCTAAAAACAGTCAAACCAAGGCTACATTTTAGCTAAAATCCAAACTGGCTCACCTTGGAAATAGTGATTTGGAAACAAAATTTGGTTTGTAGCGAGGCCACTCTACTAAAAAGATGAAAACAATGAAAGGGTCATTCCCTCGGGTGAAGGTGCTAAGGATCCAAAATCTAAACCAGGAGCAAGAAGGGACCCAGCACTCAAGTGTAGCCACAGATTCTAGCAGACTTAGATGTTATTGCTGAAATGCTTTTTATTGTGAACAACAGACAGTGAACCAAGAAAAATAGTGTAGCCTAGGGAAACCACCCACTAGCCCCACATTTCACGCTCTAACTGGACGCTTTGTCAAGGTCTACCAAAAAGATGATGTACCTACAAAGACAAACTCTGGTCAGAGCAAGCAAAGCTGCTATAGCACTTTAAGAGTGCTCAAGGGGCCAAAAAAAGAGCCTGCTGTGCCCAAGATGACCACCGTGAGGTCAGTGTGCATGCGTGACTTCATCACAACTGCAGAAGTTGCACGTGTCCATTTTCATTTTGGTTACCTTGATACTTCATGGTCCTGGGCTCTGCCTGTGGATTTTTCTCATGTGCGACCCTCTACTAAAAATTATGTCTTTTCATATTCCCCAACGGTATCAGTGATATTGGCTTTATTGTGCTGCATGTCACTTCTGGGTTCCATTGCAGCACCAACCATAAAAGATCTGCCATCTTGCTTGGCACATAGCCCAGTGGACCATGCACAAAGAAAGTTAGGGCTCTACTCTCTCTTTATGCAGGGCCCTTTAATTCTCTAATACACGCATAGTTTGGACTCCCTCCAGCTTCTCACGAGATCCCCAAAGTCCTGCATGAAGTAAGTCATGACACTACTTTCCCAAAAAGTAGGGAACTTTATTCAAAACTACCATAATGCATGTTTCTGGCCCAAAAGCAACAAAGTGGAAATGGGGTGTTTAAGGTTTGTTCAACACTAATACCTACAGTATCTCCACCCCAGCACCAAGCCTTGTGATCCAAGTGAAGTTACTGGTTTGGGGCCATGCTCCATGGGTTTTCGGTTCAAACTACTGTCCAGATCTGGGCCCTGTGCAAACAAAGGTATGAGCATTCTCCCGCTTTGACAGGCATACTGCGGGCTCTGAAGATACAGTAGATATGATTGATAGTATGAGCCCCACTTGAAGCATAAGACTTGTGGGGCATGGTTCTGGACCTGTAGCTTGAAGCAGTAGACTCTAGGGGCACAGCCCCAGACCTGTAGCTTGGCTCTAGATCACAAGGCTATTGGAAGGGAAAGGGAGTGGATGTTAAGGAAAAAAAAACTGTAATGACACATTTGGTGGATTTTGTGGCTTTGGAACCCCATTGATGCAGTAACATTGATTGTTGAAATTAATTTCTATCTGCTGTATTTGTCTGTATGTCTTGTGATCTTATTCAACTGAGTGCTGACCACGGAGAGTGCCTATCTCAGCTGCACACCCAGCGTCACCTCAAGCAGGTGGACTGGCGAGACAACTCTGTATTTTGAATGGGGTTGGGTGGATGGAGGCACCCGGTAAGGAGAGGCAGGAGACAATCTATAAGTTTGATGCCTGATGGGATTTATTCATACCACAGGAAGGTAGACATGGTCACAAGGGAAGAGGGACACCAAAGCATATGAGGACAGTAACTTCTATACCAACTCTAAGAGGTGCACCTCAGCCTAAGGACACTATTTATTGTACTCTATGGTAAACTTTCTCTAAGTGGTCTAAGGAACAAATTCAATCATCTGTTACTCTGTCATAAGATGAGACAATCACTGTAGTGAACAATGGGTACCAGTACAAATCCCGAAGGATTGGGTGGCATAACCACCTCTAAGAGTTCATAAGATTAAAGGAAGTCCAAATTTTTTCCTGCCATCCTTGTGTACACAGCTGAAGAATGGTGTAGCAATGGGGGGGGGAAGGGAAAATGGGGCTTCTGCTTGGCATCAAGCTACACCTGTGTGAAAACCTAGGAGAGGTTGGAAGGGGAGTGAGAGAGATTTTTAAACAGACCCTGATTCTTCGGCCAACCCACTCTCCAAGGTTGCTGGAATACTCTGGCACAAGAGAACTAAACTCTGCTGAACTCTTCCCTCACCACAAACTTCTGACCAAGGCTGCCAAGGATGAAGAAATCAAGACTTTGCATAGAATCCACTTGAAAGGACTGCTAAGGTGAAGATCTGCTGCAGATTCCCGGCACAAACCCCTGATCAGGGCTGCCATGAAGAAGAGACAAAGACTGGCTGAAGTTCCTTGGCACAAACCCTTAACCAGGGCTGCCAAGGATGAAGGAACACAAACTTTGCATCAAATCCACTTGCAAGGATTGTGGCACCTTGAAGCTTCTTTGGCAAAGGGTCCACAGGAAGACCTCCAAGATCAAGCTGAATCCTAGAAGACAACATGGGGCAAGCAGGACAGAGCAAGCAGGAAGAGTAGAATGCAGGGCAAAGACCAGAACCCTGTGCTGTCCAGAACCTGTAAAAACAACAAATGAGCAGACGTAGATGCACACTCGCAATGTCTAACTCAACTTTTCAGGGAACGACTGGGAGTGATGGACAGGCTTTTTCCAGGACATTCCACTTCCAGGCTGACTGAACCACAAGGAAACCAGGAGATGGTGGCAGCGACTCACACCAGGTTACGTCGACTTCTACCAATGGCAGATGACAGGAAAGGGAGATGCTGTGAAGTTCTTAGCTTGCTGAAGACTGCTTCAGTGAAAAATCAGCTGTGAATAGCCCCACCAGGAGTGTTGTGGCAGAAGACTGAGTCGATACACTTTGCACCAAAACACTGGTAATTATACTTTGCACTACACCACGGTGTTCAATTGTTACTGGGGCAATTGTTTCGTGGCAGGGGCAATTGTTTGTTGTAAGGTCAATTTGCTCGGAGCAGGGACAAATTGCTGAAATCCAGGACAATTGTTCATTGCAGGTGCAATTTGCCTAGAGCAAGGGGAAATTGATGAAATCTAGGGCAATTCACCAGAGTCTGAGGCAAATGTTCGAAGCAGGGGCACATAATCATAATTCTGGTAAAATACAGTCTTGGTACTTAGCAATCAACACAACATTTCAAATACTAAGCAATATACAGTTCATCAACTGACAGTAATTAAATGGCAGTTGTGTGCTGAGCACCTCTTTTCTGACCCTCCACACTTGTGGATCCTTCTGCACCAGATTTGGTTACCCTCTAGCTTTTGGGTGGTGAACACCTTTCCACTTTGGTTTCCCCTATTTGCCCTGGTAACGCTGGACCCCTCTTTCACCAAGGGCCTACTGTTGTCTGTTGTTGCTCCTTTAACTCTGGGCTTGACGCTGCTCTGTTATTACCAGGACCCCTCTCATGACAGGACTTATTGTTGCCCCCTTTCCAACTCTGGGCTGAATGCTGCCTTATTATGCCTTGGGGCCTGGCATAGCTCCTTTATCTTCTACTGCGACTTGCTCCCACTGGGCCCCTTTTAAATCTCTTTAGTCCTGTCCAAGGCCTAAGTGCCAGTAACTTTTCCTGATCCCGCCTTAGCACTGCCCCTCCATGTACATGGAGCAGATCTTCCCTTCTGACCTTAGGCATGGCCCCTCCCTGTGGGCCTCGCTAGCCCAAATCTTCTTAATATCAGTCCTAGGCCAGCCCCCTCCCAGCTGTCCCCTGAGGCACCCTTGTGGTGCAAACAACAAAATCACAGAAAGCTTTTTAGATAAACTTAGACAGCACTCTTCTCCTGTGCTTTTGCCGACTCAACATGCTGGGGTGAAAAAAATTGCTGTAAGAGGTGGGAGGAGCTGCAAGCAGAGGGAGGGATTCAGGTGAGGAGGCAGATGACTGAGGAACCTTGTGGGTCCTTGTGATGGCCGGTGGCCACTTTGCAATGCAGCAATGGAAAGAACAAAAAAAAATAAGAAACCAACATGGGACACACAGCTTCAAGCAACCAGTGCCGGAGGACCATCAGGACACTCTCAATGTCTTCGCTGGCTGGAGGAGAGGCACCAAAGGAGTTGTCTGGACCACTTCCACAAGCCAGGTATGCCGAATCCCCGATGCATTCCTGTGCTCTCTTTCACTACACAGTCAGCCCGAAACTCCCCTCCAAAAATGGCTCCTACTTTCAAAAACCATTCAGGGTTCCTATTCTAGAACCCCAAGCCCACGCCTTCCAACTCACTGGTGCACCATGTGCAGGCTAAGGACAGCAGTCCAGAGCGTGAGTACCATTGTCTCAGCTGCCTGCTTCTTGTTTCCCGATGGGGGGGGGGGGAATTTGAATGGAGCAAAAGCAGCAGTGAAGGGAAAAGGGAAAAAAACAAGCTAGTTTTTATTTAAAAGATGCCCTAACAGCGATTCTGGGAAGAGAGAACACACACAGGGACTCCTACATATGGTCCCCCCTATGCCCACAGAGACCCCTTCACTCTTTTCTGTGGTGCCCCATATGTTGAGGCATGTCTGCCTGCCTGCCTGTCTGCCTGTCTCTATCTATCTCTTCCTCTATCTTTTTGTCTCTCTATCTCTATATCAATCAGGGGTATAGCCAGGAATTTCAGATTTGTACTCAGTGCTGCCCACACTGCTACCCCCCCCCCAGTTACCGGTGCTTCTACCCCACTGCATCTCATCAGTGCTGTACACTCAAAATGAACAAATATTGCATTACAAACCCTCCACACACAAACAAGCATAGAAGCCACTTAATGGTTCAATTCCTCCTCACCAAGCATACTCTTTTTTGTTAATCTTCATTAAACCTTTTTCTTTTTCACATAGACATGGAAACATAGAATTTGTTGGAGACCCTAACTGGTCTCCAATGACCCATCTTCTTCCCTGCCTGTTTACTAATATTTCCCCTGTCTATCCCATGCATGCTTGAAGCCTCCCACTGTTTTTGCCCCCACCACTTCTGCTGGCACTCTGTTCCAGGCATCTACTACCCTTTCAGTGAAGCAGTACTTCCTCACATCTCTCTTAAACTACACATCCATTTATTTGTATGCTCTCTGGTTTTCATTTGAAAGAGATTCCCCTCCTGCATAGGAGTAGCAGATTTTGGGATGTCAAAAAGAAGACACTTAGTCCCTCCCCAGATGAGCCCTTGTGCCAGACGCCGAGTAAATAGGTTTGAAGTCTTCACTGCCTTCACAGCTCATTTACAAGGAGGTCCTGGGTAAGAAAGAATAAAGAAGTTATAAAAATAATAATACAACAGGATAGAGAAGGTACATGAAGAATATCTGGCAGTTGGAAAAGAAGACATGTCCTCGTAAAAGAGGACATCTGTTAAACCTACTCCTCACCTTGTTCACCCCAGTAAGGTACTTGTAGGTTTCTAACATGTTCCCTCTCACTCTCCTCCCTCCCAGGGCTTATATATAGTGTGCTTAGCCTCTGTTCCCATCTTAATGTTAAACCACATCATTAGAGACTGTCCACTGAGACATCTGTAATGCTCTCCCTGTTTTAAGGCACCAGGTCTAACACTGCCTGGTCCCCAGTAGATTCTTTGACCAGCTTCCTGAGAAAAGTCCTCTGTGGGAATCAAGGATGGCCCTGCTCCTTGCCAAAGCTGTGGTTGCAAGGCGCTGCTTCACATCTGTCAGTGTCTTATCCAGCTCCTGTCCCTGTTCTGACTGTGTGTACACGCGCGCTGCGTGTGTGTGTGTATGTGTCTGTGAGTGTGTGTTGAGGGATAGCAGATCACTCTAATCTACAGCTTTTTTTCATGACATGTTCAGCAAAGCCATTCTAAATAATAAAGACTCACTCTGCAGCTCTCAAAAAGCCCAGAGTGAGACAGGTGACACTACAGGAGAAGTGTGCTTTTACATTTACTGCACTAAGCAGGAGACTGCTGACTGTTGCTCAAACCTCGGGAGTGGTGGGGGGAGAATGAGACAAAGACAAACTGAAACTGCAGTTGGGGAATTCAGCATGTAAGGCAAGTCACCCTACAGCTAAGCCCAGTGTGTAGCCTGAGAGAGCCTTGCCCTGGTCAAAGCAGAGTGGTCTGAAACTGCATCACCATTGGAGCCTAAATCCACCATGCTGTTCACCACAGCCCGCTGAACTGCAGAGGCCTGGGATCCTCAAGACCCTCTGAGAGACAGACAGATATGGAGCTCAACTGAACCTCTGTGAGGTTCCTCAGAGAACAGCTGAGGGAACTATCAGATGTGTGATACAAAGACTTCAGAATGGAGCAGATGTATCCAGCCATGACTTCAGCTGGTAACAAAGGCCTGACAGTCTCAAGGAAATGGTGAGTAACCAAACTGGGCACATGGGTTGTGTAATAGATGACACACTGTATATAATTACTGGTGACTCCCTTTAATATATGACTTTACTTTGATTTTCAAATGCTGTACTAACCCGGAAATGCCATAATAATCGGTTATTATGGCATTTTCAAAACTCTGCATCAGTCTCCTTGCTCACAGTCTGTATTGCACCTCTTCATTGGCTCATTCTCTGTATGTGGTTGGGCTGAGTAGTCTGTAAAAAATTGCAGCTCGGATTCCGCTTGCCGATGAGCCATTTTCTTTACTACCTCACAATTTTTAATTATATGTAAGGTTGATCCTGCCTCCCAAAATATACAAGAAATATCTGGTTAAACCTGCAGTGCTCTGAATCGGCAGACTGATTATGATCTCGAACACACCTAGCATGACTCTCGAGCTCACAGAAAAGAGGGTCCGTCACAGAGTGAGGGAGAATGGGAAAAAGTGTGTGTGTGTGTGTGTGTGTGTGTGTGTTCATGTAGGGAGAGACTGTCAGCACCAGCAATTATATAAAAATAAAGTTTATATAACTGTGGTTTTATGGATTCTTTTTTTTTTACACTCTCTTCGCCTCGGGGTTTATGGTCATCACACACCTCTGATGTGTTTTTTTAAATCCAGAACACACAGTTGCATAACAATTATTCTCTATATTAGTATAGCATTATTATATTTTGGTAAACTTATAGTGAAACAGAAACATACAGTAGATTGTGATGGCTAAAATGGTTCATCAGCTTATAAATGTACAAAAAGTAAGCACTCAGTCAGGAATTCAAATATGAAAGACTTTATTGTCTACAAAGTGCAGAAGTGCAAACTGTGGCTCCGCATCAAAATGACAGCACACTTTTATTTTATATTTTGTAGTGGTTTTACCCCAGTTTTGCCCACCTTCCATCTCGGCGTTCGTGCATGTTGCACTGGAATGCCCTCCTACGTGCGCCCATCCCACCTACACCACCACCACCACTAGACCTGCACCTGGTGGTGGCAGAACCACACAAGGTGACAACCTCCTGGGAGAGGAGAGCCACCATTAGGCTGCTTGATCCTGTTCCTTCCTCCCTATTCCAGCTCCCCGGCGACCCAAGGTCTTTCCCAAACCCTGGTCACTGGTGTGACACGAGGTAAGGCTGAATGCCCAAACCCACTGTGCTATCAGGTCGGGCTAATCTAGCCCACTTAATCTTGCCATGGTGAAGGCACTGTGCAACTTATCAGCCGGCTTAATATTGTGGGTAACAAATCCCTACAGAAATTCTTGACCTGGGCCCCTCAACCTTTTTTGTGCTTAATAGGCAAGAGTAGCGTACCATCATCTACAGTGACTCATTACATAGGACTCTCAAAAGGAAGGCACTGCAGTATTGTGGTTAATGCTTTGTACTGTGAATCAGGAGCACTTAGGTTCGAGTACCACCACAACTGTCTTGATGTGTAACATCAAGCAAGTTTCTTCACCTTACTGTGATTCTGTCCCTTCCAGCTGACAAACCAAATGGATGTCAAATATACAAGTTAGAGCAGGGGCTTCAACCTTTTGTAGTGCAGGGACCCCAGTCCCAAAGTCAGTAGTAGCAGGGACCCCTACTTTCAACAGCTGAGGGTGGTGGAAGGAGGATGTTTAGTTAATTACCAATATAAAAAATGACTTACCAACATATTTTTAAGTTGTTAAATGCTTTATATTGATTTTTCATTTTAATTTTACCATACCTCTCCTTTTAAATTTAATGAATGCCAATATACACACACTGCAAATGACATTAATGAGAAACTTGATTTTGATGAGAAGAACACATTTTTTCAGTCCTTGGTGTAATTGTGGAAAGATAAGAGTTGAAGGCCACTTTCAGGCTGTAGTCTTGAGCGGTCTTTACTTTTTCTTTTTAAAACAAAACAATCTATCTGCATCTGCTGTCTGAACACAACGGTAGCCTGTAAATTAAATTCCAAAACTGTGTTACGAGTCTCAGACTCTGCAGCATGTGTTTATATTTATCAAATGAGTCAACTGATTATGTTTAACCTTGAGGTTACCAGGGAGCAGATTAGGTGTCTCAGTGAGCAAACAGAATGCTCTCTCAGTCTGGTAGTAGTAACTTTAATTCAGGCACCCAGCTACAGCAGAGACGAGACAAAATGAAACAATACAGCAGAACGTTAAAGTCATCAATACAGTGTGGTTACAAAAACAAAACATTCTAGTTTTCCAAAATTTCTGGTACTCAGCTGCAGAAAGAGACTCTGTTAGAGAATCACAAACTTCAGGCTGACTGATATCTACCCATTTTTTGACCGGATTACCCATTTATTGGACCCTTCATTCGGTGATCCAGTCCACTGGCTCGTCATCTGGATTTTGATGGCGAGATATTTACCACCCTGTCAGTTTGGCTGAAAATGCCAAAAATCAGTGCCACTGCCATTGCTTGCCAAGCCAGCTCCTCTCCCATCATATTTCCCATGCTGGCTTGGTGTGTGACATGTCATTGTGTCTCAACTACTTCTGGAGGTCTTGTCCTTTACTGCCCCCCCCCCCACGCTTGGAGTGATGCTGGCACTAATAATGTGTAAATCCCTACCGACCCTAAGGTTCTGGGTTCAGCAGGGATATTGGAGGCTTACCGCTGCTGGCTAGTCATGCTCCTGCTACCCCCTCGCCCACTGCCACCGCCTCTGGAAATAGCAGCAAAGAACCATGTAGGATGGACCTCGCAAATGCTACCCCAGGCAAAATTAAATGTACGCAGTAGCATACACTGCGTATGCTTGCCAACATCCTTGCTATCTATCTTGCTATCTTGCTGTCTTGCTATCTTGCTATCTACCTATTTGTAGAGAAGGACACATACACATGTTGAGGGCCTAGAACGGTCTGGCTGCTGGAAGTTCAAAAATATGTTGTGCTTTATGGTTATTGGTAAGTCTTATTTTCTTAGTGGAAAAAAACGTAGTTTTTGTGTACAAGAAAAAAGACACTGCAAGTGTTATCAGATAAAGTATGTGCCTTGCAATTAAATTTCACTTGTAAAATTCCTGCAAAATCAGCAATTTTGCTACGTGAAATATTTCATGAAATTCTGCCATTCAGCAAAATATTTTGTGGATGCAAAGTTGCTAAATTTTATCTCAGAAATTTGAAATTTTGCCCATGCGTTGCGAATTTCACCATTTCGCGGGTGAAATTTTATCATTTTCAGGCGGAATTTTGCATTTCATGGGCAAAATCATGCCTTTTGCACCAGTAAAAAATGTTGTGAAATGCAAGAATTTCATGAAATATTTTGTGTAATGAAATTGTTCAATTTTGCCCATCTCTGTTTGCTAATTAGCTTTATTCTAGCATTCTCAAAAATAAATTATGAGCATGTAACTTATTGAGCTACAGAAAACTGAAAAGATCTTAAGGAGGCAATTTTGTTTAAATTGAAATGATCTCACTTAAAATTAGTTATAATAATACAGGTGTTACACATTTTAGCATATATGCAATGTTTTTATTGTTTGCATAGTGGATCTACAGGCAAGTTTAGCAATATACAGCAGCATCAGCCAGGATGCAACACAGTATTTATTTATTTATTCATTTATTTATTTAATGAAATTAGTTGACCAGGTAAGCCCACTTTTCAGGAAGCGACCAAATTAATTACATGGACTAGAGACATCATTTTTCATACGGGAAAATATCAGAACAGGCAACAATGTGATTACACAGTTAGAAGAAGTTCATATACAAGGCTAAAACAACAAATCAATGTATACAATAAGACATTTCACAAGCAGTAATAGGAATAATTTGTACTATTCTATCCTGCTAGAGTTGGACACCAACTCAGCAGGAGGAGTATTTAGGTTGGAGCTAATAAGAAGTCATGCTGCAGTATATCATAAAATACTGCTGTATACTGCAGGGAATAATGTAATTCAATGGCAATTAAAGGAAAAGTCCCCTCAACCTATTTTCTTCATACCTGTGTAGTTCGTAGCCATAAACAGTGATTCTCTTTCTTACAACCCCTAATTTCATTCTAGTTTAAATGAAGTTGCTTCACTCTGTTGTGCCCTGGTGTGTAAACCTTTTTGACACCATTACAAAGATCATGACCCACCTCATGCAAGTCATCATGAGAGTTAATGTGTACATGCACAAGCCAGCAGAAGTGCTATTGTCAGTCATTTCTGTGCAATGTCTTCTGAAGTCCTTGCATTCTTGTGCTGGCCATCAAACTTTTCAACGTAAGTTCTCTTATGCTTTCTGTTGTGAAAGTGTGTCTGAGATGGAAAATGCAGTTAAAAGGACACTGATGCTTGTGAAGTTTTTGTTATTCAACTGATTAATCCCTATGTGCTAGGAGTTCTTTCCTTACTCCCAGTCCTTTTGATGTGCAAATACATAGATACATAGACACTGTCTGCAGATAAGGGCCTGCGGCCCACCCAGTCTGCCCATTTGAGCTTGTAAATTCATTTTATGTTTTCCTAGACTTCCAGAATTCCCTTATATCTATCCCATGAATTCTTAAATCCCATGATTGTTTCAGTCCCCACTGCTTCTTCTGGCAGGGTGTTCTACTTGTACACCATCCGTTCTGTGAAGAAATTCTTCCTCACGTTTCCTCTGAATCCCCCTCCCTCCAACTTCATCCCATGCTCTAGTCCTGGAATATCTTTTCACTGAAAAATAATATATTCCTGCACTCTGTTCCTCCCTGTAAGATACTTGTATGTCTCTATCATATCCCTCTCTCCTCTCCTCCAGGGAGTACATATTCAAGTCCTTCAACCTGTCCTCATAGGACTTGATGCAATCCATCTACCATCTTTGTTGCCCTCCTCTGAACCTTCTCTACCCTGTCTATGTCCTTACATAGGTAAGGTCTCCAGAACTGTACACTGTACTCCAGGTGGGGCCTCACTAGTGTCTCGTATAGTAGAATTATGACCTCCCTTTTCCTGCTGGTGATGCCACTGCCTATGCATCCCAGTATCCTATTTGCTTTACCTGCTGCCTTATTGCACTGTTTCCCTACCTTGAGGTCATTAGAGATGATAACCCCATGATCCCTTTCCTGCTTTGTGCATGCTATATCCTCACCCCCAAAACTGATATGTTGTTCCAAGGTTTTTATTCTCCATATGCATTATCTTGCACTTCTTTGCATTGAATTTCAATTGTCAAACCCCTGACCATTAATGTTCCTGCAGGTTCCTCCTCATTCTGTCTATATCCTCTGGCATGTCCACTCTGTTACATAGCTTTATGTCATTAGTGAACAGGGAAATTCTGCCTTCTAGGTCCTGCACAATGTCACTGATGAAGACGTTGAATAGGACCGGTCCCAGCACTGATCCCTGTGGTACCCCATTGGTCACTCTTCCCTTTGTGGCGTGATAGCCATTTACCACCATTCTCTGTGTTTTTCCACCCAGCCAGTTACCTACCCACTGCACTACTGTCCTGCCCACTCCCATATTCCCTAGTTTGTTTAATAGCCTTCTGTGTGGCACAGTGTCAAAGGCCTTGCTGAAGTCCAGATAGGCCACATCTACTGCCCTCCCCTGATCCACCTCCCTTGTCATCCAGTCGAAAAATTATACGAGGTTGGTCTGACATGACCTCCCCCTGGTGAAACCATGCTGCTTGGGTCCTGTAGTCCATTAGCAACCAGATGATCCACCAATCTCTCCTTCAGTAGTGCTTCCATGATCTTTCCTACTACTGAGGTGAGGCTGACTGGTCTGTAATTCCCTGCTTCCTCTTTGTTCCCGCTTTTGTACAAGGGAACTACATCTGCTGTCCTCCAGTCTTTGGGTGCCTCCCCTGTTTCCAGTGATTGGCTAAACAGGATAGCCAGAGGCTCAGCCACAACCTCTTAGTTCTTCAAGGTCCCTGGGGTGCACCTCCATCTGGCCCCATTGCTTTATCAACTCTTATTCCTTCCAGTTCCTTCAGGACCCTTTCTCATGTAAAGGGACTTGTGTCCCTTCCTGCGTCATTCCCACCCCTTGTACTCCCTTCAGGCCCATTACCCTCATCTTTCTCAGTAAGGACTGAACAGTAATACCTGTTCAGTATGTCACTTTTACTGTTGTCATCCTCCATGCAGCCCCATTCTCCCCCTTCAGTCTCACTATCCCTCTCTTTGCATTTCTTTTTTCATTTATTTAAATTTGCATTATCAACTCCCATATTGCCTTTTATCAGTGGGGTCATGTCCTTTGTAATGGCATCAGACAGGTTTCCACACCAGGGCAGAACAGAGTAAAGCAACTTCTTTTAATTTAAATTAAAATGAAATTAGGTGGATGCAAGAGAAAGAATCATTGTTCATGTAAGCAATAATATCCAACAGGGTGGATGTTATTGAGATATACTGGACTTCTCAGGGGTGTAATGAGGCCTGACGCCACAGGCAGAGGGCCTTATAGCCCTGGAAGGTCCAGTATTTCTCAATAATGCCCACCCTGGAAGGTATTATTGCGCTTAGAAAATCGGCATCTTAGTAAACTTCAATAAAATAAGACAGGAAATTAGTTTAAAAATCAATAGAAGTAGTAGAATTATTTTTTCTTGAAAAAGTAGTCAATTTGTTTAAAGGCTGTTCCAGCTCCTGTTGGTTCTCCTCACAGAGCTATTCTAATCTATTAGACATCCTCCCCCCATACACACACACAGACACACACCTGAACAAGAAGTATGTAGAAAACGTTCAGCCCAGCAGTGTCTGGATATCATCTGTCTCCTTTGGTGAAAGACTGTTTTTTTTTAAATTCAGTAGCCATGGGAGGATGAGTGTCTAGCACGCGACTGACCTTGCATGGCCCTACTGGCTAGCTGCATCTGTGGTAATGAGGGACAGCTACGATGTAAATTATTAATTTATTTCAGTTAGAGGCAGCAGCTTAACTAAGTGTGGGGACTCTGTATTTGTGCTGTATTCTTATACGCGCTTCCTAGCACGAAGCCAAATGGACTCACGGCTTTGTTTTCATTCAGCGGGTACTGGAACAGCGCGGTCGGGAGAGTGGTGCCATTGTATAAGAACACGGCTGTTAGAAATTGCTGTTTTACCACTCTTCCCAAAAGCAAAGTATCCGGAGTGTGGGCTTTGTTTAGTTTCTTGCACTGATACAAGAAGTGTGTGTGTGTGGTGTGTATGTGTGGGGTAGGAGGGATTAGCTCTCGCTAAGCGAAAGAAAAAGATGGAGGGGATTTGAAATTTCGCCGTGTGCTTTCAGCCAATGAGAAAGCAGGCTGGGCACCGGTACACAAGGGTACCTGGTGAAGTGGCACTTGGACAGGCTTTTATTTTTAGCTGGGCATCTATTGAAAAATAAATGCCCAGCTTGGAGCCTGTCTCATCCAATCAGGTTTCAGAATTATTTCTTGCCATTTTCTAAGCCTACACACTATACTGGCAAACAGAAAAAAAAGTTTGAGGGGACTTTTCCTTTAAGCCCTTTGTCATGCAGTATTTTGTTATGTCATTTGCTGCAAGTTATTACATTGCATTGTGGCTGGCTTTGCTGCATAGCTTTCCATATATCTTTTTGACTTAATGGGTTTTCAGAGGGCTATTTTGCAACCTTTATTTGTAATAATTATGCTTTGTTTATGTCTCAGATATTATGGTCAAGTGGCCAATACAATACTAACAAAACTACAAATGAAAAGCTCAGACCACAGTTTTAATTTTTTTTTCTAGTTAGTGCAGTGGATAACATTTATGTGTGGTTTACCTACTTTCCTTAAAAGGAACATATTTTATTTTTACATGATACAGTACACAAAAAAAATAGAATGGCACAAGAGTATAAAATACCCCATGCAGTGAAAGAATTAATATCTAGGCTGAGGGAGTTCCTGACTTTAGAGTTACAGTAGTAAACAGTAACACACTCTCCCTGAACATTCTCAAATGAGTTTTCTTGAGGACAAGTCTTAGGCACTCTGCTAAGAACAGTGGCTGGGCTGGTTAGGACACATGCAAAAATAGACCTACTGCAAATACAGCTCATTCACTTTCCTGCCATCTCAAAACACTATACTTGCTTGAGTCCTTGTCCTATTTGATACTGACACTGTACTGTGGTTGCTTAATGTATATTCTGCAAATTATAGCATACATTTTGCTGGTAGCTCCTGTCTGCAGCAACAAATCAAACTAGGTCATGTTGTGAAATTACTTTGAATATCTGACTTACTGTACATCAAGTACGATGAAATAGAATCCTCCTGGGAAAATGAAGTGCAAAATGAAAAGCAATGACATTTTTTTATTTCAAAGTAATAAAACAAGCATTTGTCAATGCGAATGTTGTCTTGCTGACATTGGCATTGGTAGTGCATGAGTTAAGACAGATGCATAAAAGGAACGGCAATGAATTACGGATGTGATGCCAACCCCACACCACCTGAAGAGACTGACAGGCATTGAGGTTTGCCTTTGGGTGTCGGTCATAACGCTTATGCGATTTCACCTTACCCTACCCTGCAGAGTCTGACAAGTATCGCGTTCTGCCTTGGGGTCCTCGGGCCTTATGCTCACCCCATTCCATATGTAAATACATTGAGATGGTGCAGTATAGGAGAATGGGGTGAACTTTGGTGCCAAAGAGTGCAAGGCACAGTTCAATGCCTGTCAGTGGCTGCAGGGTGGGAGTGCGGGTTGAATGGCGTGAGCATTAGAACCGAATATCTAAAGTCACACCCCTGATGCCGGTTAGTTTCTACAGGGTGGGACGTTATGGTTAGAAACCCTAATGCCCCAGGCATTTATTGGTATTTGTACTCCAAATTTTCAACATGGACTTTTTCTCACCCCACCTCATGAAAGCATTTGGGACCTCTGCTCATGAACAGTGGCACTGTGATTTTGCTAATCTGTCCTGAACTTTGATGTCCCACAGTGATTGTGCCATTCTGCACCAGTAGTCAAAACCACATTTTGGGCAGGATGATGAGAAATGACAACTGTACTGTTCTTAAGGAGGTGTGCAAAATGGCAATGTGGAAAATCTGGAGTGAAAATATTTAAAATTCTCCAACTTATGAGGTGGCATGGAAATTGCACAATACTTGCTCAACACAGTCATTCTGTGGAATTTTCACCAAATTTTCAACATAGGCATTTTGGGGCCTCCACTCATGGACACTGTCACAGTGATTTTCTTAATCTGTCCTGAACATTGATTTCCTACAGCGACCGCGATATTGTGTGCTGCATATGCAAAACCACATTTCTCGCAGTATGTGAAAAATCACAGCTATACTGTTCTTAAGGAGGTGTGCAAAAATGGCAATGTTGAAAATCTGGAGTGAAAATTTTAACAATTCTTGAACTTATGCATGTGTGTGGAAACTGCGCAATGCACGCTAATAAAATAGGCATTTTGTGGAATTTTGTCACCAAATTTTCAACATATGCATTTTGGGACCTCCGCTCATGGACAGTAATACTGTAATTTTCTTAATCTGTCCAGAACATTGATTTCACATACCGACTGCACCATTGTACACCACATGTGCGAAAACACCTTTTGGGTGAAATGTGAAAAAAGACAGCTGTACTGTTCATAAGGAGGTGTAGCAAAATAGCAATGTTGAAAATCTGGAGTGAAAATCTAAAAAATTCTTGGAGTTATGAGCATGCGTAGGAACTGCGCAACACACGCTCGTAACGCATTTTTCGGAATTTTTCCACCAGATTTGCAACATAGGGTTTTTGAGAGCCTACCTCATGAACTGTGACACTGTCATTTCGTTAATTGGTCCCGAAAGGTGGTTCTGCACAGTGACCACAAAATCACCTTTCGGGACTGAATAACAATGACAGTGACTGAGTTCATGAGGTGGGGTCCCAAGAACCTCATATTGAAGATTTGGTGAAAATAATTCCCCAAAATGGCCAAGATATCCACCAAAGTTGAAAAAACCCTATTTATGCCATTATACAGCTTACCGGCATTTCTTCAGTTCACGGTCAGCTTTGAAGAGTGCAGATGTGTTCCCGGTCTACCGAAGATAGTCACGCTGGCCTCTGAAGGTAAGTATAGGGAGGGGGGCTGTAGGGAGGTGAGTGCACAGAGGGTGGGTGCAGGTTGGGGCATGAGAGACGTGAGGGACCATTTTCTGTTTACGGGAGGGGACCCGGCAACGTGGGACTCTGGGCATGCTGGGGTGGGCACCCAGCATGCCGGCATAGCTGGGTGTTTCTTTGGGAGAGGCTGGAGCTGACGGGGATTGGGCACCCTCGTCGGCTGCATGGTGTGCTTTTTGGTGAGGCAGCATAAGTTGAGAGGGATTGGGCACTGCCTTGCGACAGAGATTGGGCTACCCTGTCAGCAAATGAACTGGAGAGGAAAATGCCCGACAGGGGATTGGGCACCCTGATGTGGCTGTTATAGGGACTGTGAGGCGGATATCTCGCCATGTTTATTGAAATGTTACACCAGGGAAGGCACACCCTGCAATGAGGGGGCACTCCCTCATTGCAGTGACTAAATCCTTTCAAGGTGGTGGCACGCTTTTGCACTGCTGTCATAGACACTGTGCAATCTATTTCGTGCCACAGAGCCCAGTCCAAAAAGCAGTGGTGCCACTGGCCACTACAGGACCGCACCTCCAAAACCTGCTATTCCAAGTTATGGCAATATGTTTCTTGAGCATGCACAAGACAACATAACAAGGCAGATAAAATCAAAAGGGCAAATGTTGCAGGCTTCTTACTGATTTTTTAATTACCAATATAGCAGCAAAATCAGACACAGATGATCCTAGGCATTTTTTTTTATTTGTTAGAAGTGAGCAACAGTAGAACTTAAATGATTTTAGTAACAGTTGGGCCGTTCTCTTAAAGTAAGTTCCAGGAATAAAAACAGAGCTTGCCCCTAGCACAGTTAAATTGTCAAATGTGTTATTGATTGCTGACATTTGCAGCAAACAGGATTGAAAAATCCAAATTGTTATACACAAGATGTTTGCAGGTAGTATGTCAGGAATGGAAGAAGGAGGCAATTAGACACTCTGCAGTGCCAGACAAGAGTAAAGTGTTCAATACCGATGCAAACACATAAGTAAAGGATGCATTGCAGTGCATCTTTTATTGCGTAAACATATGGTGCTGTGGTATTTTCACCAATAATATGAAACTGTTCTTTGATTAGCAGACAACTGCAATGCTCTGTTCTCAACATTTGTTTGTGGACAATGGAGGAATGCTTATGGGGAACATTCTCACCCATGGGACATATACTGTACATAACTGAAACTATCTGAAGTTATTTTACAAATAGAAATGATTAAAAACAGATGCAGCTTTAAGCAAGAGAAACTCCAGTATAAATAAACTCTAACTGATGAGCAGTGGGCTCTCAGCAGTACAGTAGGCCAGATCCTTGGGCATTATATGAACTAACAGCTGATGAACTGGAGGTGAGATGGGCAACACTTTGCACTGTCACTTGGGAGACCTTTGCTAACATGCTTGGCTAACATTGATCAGATAAATTAAAAATAAATTGTCCAGATTTACAAAGTTTCAAGCAATAGTCAGCAGAGACATTAAAAGTATCTTTTGAATATTCAGCCCTTTATAATTAGTAGTAGTATTATTATTATTTGACAAAGAACCTCTGTGTGCAAGCACTGAGGCAATGGTTACCCCAAAGGGCATTTGGCTGGGAAGCCAAGTTTCAAAGAAATACAAAATCACACATGCCCCCACAATGCAAAGCATCATGGGCTGCATATGCAAATCACCACAGAATATTTTGCTGGTTCAACTTTAAGCAAAAATGCATGGTGCTGAAAGGCCTCTCACACAGTTTGCAAAGGGTGCCAACAGAAGACATAGACACATGTTTCGTCCTACCAGGACTCATCAGTATGCCTCGTCTGTTTGACACCCCAGTGGAATGTTGTTTGACCCAATAACTGAGTGAGAAAATAAAATAAAATTAATAAATGAAAGCCTCTGGCCCTTCCCAGGTGATCAGTGCCAGTCCTCAGAAAATGGGTATGGAGAAATCTTCATTCTGATTGGCTAAGGCCACCAATCTGTCTTTCCGGTATCGGACAACAGAGACCAGGAAATAATGAGCCCCACTGTCTGTTGCTTGATAACGTTCTAAGGTCAGTGTGCCCTCAGAATGTTCAGTTTTAAAATGCCACTATTTTTTTTTCTGTCGCTTAGTGAGCAGTGGCAGTTTCTGACCATAACATTTTATAGTGTAATTAAATACATCTGTGTATTGTTCTACCTCTTGTTTTGCTGTTATTTTAAATGTTGCTTTTATTGTAAAGTGCACTGAGTCAAAATGAGAAGTGGGCTATATTAAATAAAATTTGATTTAATTAGCACTCTCCTCGAGTGCTACAAACTGCACAACTGAGTGAGCTGGAGCTTGCACCCCTACCTCTACCACGTAATAGTAATAGAAAAAGTACAAATTCTGCCCATTGGCCATTTTTTTTTGTAATGGTACTAAATCATACTTTAGGCACAACACTACTATCTCGCGCTTCACCACACACAAGCAGCTTCCATGCTTGCCTCTAGCCACTGGCTTTCCTAACATCCCCCCTGAAAAAATGTCCTAATATTTTACTTGCCACTGCTTACAAATACTGTAGAAACATAGAAAACATAGAAGTTGACGGCAGATAAGGACCGCAAGGCCCATCCAGTCTGCCCATTCTTTTTCTACCTTATGGATGTGCCATCGGCCTTTGCTCTGTCAATGGCCTATCTATTCATACTCATCTGTGTTGCTCCCTTTATGTCTATCCCATGTCTGTTTGAAGCCCTAGTGCTGCCTGCAACATTTGTAAGAACTGGATCCCCCACACAGGCGCAGTTCACCTTCATCTGTCTGCTCATGACTGCAACAGCTACCAGTGTTTACATTTATAAGCAGTAATTAAAAGGGAAACAGGACCACTTATATGGGGTTGGAAGGGAATGATTAAATGGTTCTTCCAACTGTGCTGTGAACAATCGCCAAGCATGACTGTCCCATGCTGTCAAACCACAACTGTTTGGAAAATAACTATTTGTTACTGGCAGTGGGAGTGCAGAGCAATGGGGGAATACCATAGGTATGATCATACTTACATTAAACCAGACTGCTACTCCAGGGGTCATGACAACTGGGGGCTGTGACAAGCCAGGAGAGCTCACTTTCTTCACTTTTTTTTTTTTTTAATCTAGCTTATTCCCCCAACCAGAGGTTCTGGTCCCCCTGTTCTGCTCAATGCTCCCCATCCCCAGGCTTGCCACATTGGGTGGAGCTGTCAGGCGGAGGCCTGTCCCCAGGAAACATGGTCTCTGTGAGCCCTGGCTTGCCCCCTAGGGTGGGGTCATAGGTGTGGGCCCCACCCCAGTGGACCTTGTTTGGCAGAAGTGGTGGTGGGGCAGTCATTAGTGGCTCACATTGTTTTCGCTGTTTTTCCTTGGGCAGGGATGTGCAATGGTGCCAGCGTCCACCACCCACAACATGTGGTGCTGGCCATGGCGGTACGACCAGCCTCCACCAGAGGTCCACATAGTGCCGGATACTCTATTCCCCCCACCGAGGAGGAGATCAGTCCCTGGGATGCTCAGTCCTTCTCCTCTGGCTGGCCCTCTGACTTCTGAGTCCATACCCGAACATGGGATGTCAGAATCACAGACAGACACCTTGCCGCTGTGCCGGTGGACCAGTTGGAGAGCTCACTTTCTTATGGGAGGCTAGGGAGAGCACAACAAAAGTGAAAATCAAAAAAAAAAGCACACTCTTGCAAAACAGCAGCAACCTCTACTGAAAAATATACCAAGTGGAGGGACTACTTTACTCATTTTTGTTGTTCTTTATTTTTTTCCTTTTTATATACATTTTTCCCCTCAGGTAATTCCACCCTGTTCTGCCACCCAAGTCCATCCCTGCTCCCCGGTACCACTGGAGCTCACATTCCCCACATTCCCAGCCCATGGCAAGACTGGGAAGGGAGGTGAGGCCGTCCTCCCTTCCCAGTACTTACAATCCAGATTGGGGCTTCAGATGATCCAGGAGGAGTGGGATGCCAGTTGGCAGGCAGGCAGGCTAGGCAGAGCATATGGTTACCTGCCTTTTCTGTTTTTCCATCCCTCCCCCTGCCACAATTGTGAATGTGCATTTGTGGAGGCACTTGCATGCCATGTAGCCATGCTCTTTGCCTCCCTGACTCCAGTGCTACCACCCAGCCTCTACTAGGAGGCATCTAAGGAGCAGGATGACACTCCCTACCTCCCCGGGAGGGAGAGCTGTCTATCAGATGCTGAATCCCTGGCAAGCAAGCTTGCTCCCGAGCCGGGGTCTTCAGCATGGTGTGAGGTGTGACGTCCAGCGTCTTAGCCCTCAGTGCTACTGTGCCGGCTTTGTCGTTTTTTAATTTTATTGTTTTTTCCACTTTTTAATTTTTAAATCTTTTATAATTAAATGCCAACAAGTGACCCATTTTCAAAGTGCAATAATACCCTCCAGGATGGGCAGTATTGTGCTATACTGGACCTTCCAGAGGCTATAAGGCCCTCTGTCTGAGGTGTCAGGCCTCATTATGCCTCTGGAGTGGTCCAGTATAGCACAATACCGCCCACCCTGTCAGGTATTGTTGCTTATTGTGGCCACCCCCTTCCCCACACGTCTTCTTGAGACTCTGTTCCATGTTCTCACATAATCCTCCTGTTCCATGTTCTCACATAACCCTCATCCATGTTCACACATAAATCATTCTAATAAAGATGTTTTTTTGCGGTGCAGTTGTTTAGCATTGCTAGTGCAGAGGATAGGTTTAACAAATTAATAACACGAGTTATAATATTGAACTTGTTATGACTGGGAAATGAAGAGGTTCACATATATCATTGTTGTCTTCTTAGACTGTGACCTTGAAGTTATAAAATACTAGTTTATAATTTCCCCAGCATGTGAACATGACAGGTGTCATTAATGAAATGCAATATGAAACATTGGTTTGTGATATGACAATGAAAACGGGTTTTGTTGTGGGATTTGATAATGACACCTGCTAAGTTGATTCAATGGGGGTAAAAAACATAAGTATGTTGAAAATGTGGGTTCAAAAGGTAAAAATATTATAACGTTATGTGTAAACATTGGAAAATGTAAACATTTATTTATAACTTAATTTTTTATTTTTCAGTTTTGACCTAGATATTTAACATAGTCTTTTTATTATACAATCTTATGAACAACAGACCTCATTTTTAAATCCTGTCCAAAATGTCATTTTGCAACGACCCTTGACCTGCCCATGATCAGACATTACAATCCACTGACCACCAGGAGAGATTGGTTGAAGGCTTCATTCTGCCCATGATAACCACTGGGATACACGTTCTGGCCATGATTGGGCTTGGGAGCTGTGTGAGCAGGGAGGTCAGTTACTTTATTGCCTCGATCATACTGTGGAGATCTGTGGGTATGTTACTTATTCCTGCAGTCGGCCAAGAGATGTGGTGGGGGTGTATGTATTATATGCACACGATGGCTGGTGGGGCACAAGAAACCAGGGGTCCAGTTAGGTGGCATGCTGTGTTGCACCCTGCACACAGCAGCTCACCTGTAGGTGGCCATCAACTTCATTTTTTGGGGGCTCAGTTGTGCAGCTGATGTTGGTTGTCGTGTATTAACTATCTACAGCCCCACTGAATATTGTGTTGGCAGCTATGCATGGTTCTCCCGCGGTTAACCATGCATTCATTTATTGATCTTTTGCACACCTGTTGTCAATGGCATAACTGCCTCCTGGTAAATATCGCATACAGTTCAAAGTTGACTTGCACATTACAAATCGTTGCACATGAAGGAACCCTTTTCAATATGTGGTCCACACTATAAGATGTCACTGCGTTGAAAACATTGACAACTATAATTAAAAGTTTGTTGATTTACCACAGGGTAAGGCGCCTCTCCCTGGCTTCCCAGCATTCTATAATTCATGAGCGGTAGTACTAGCATGTCGTCCGCATCACCTCCCTTCTTTCAGTACATAGAACGCTGGCTAACAGCTCCACTTTTTACTGTACTACGGACTTATTTTAACTTTTAGTGAAATATAAACAACTATTCACGCTACTCCACATTGCATCCGAAGCCCGGGTTTGTGCTCCCATGAGCACACCAGCATTCCCCCGGCCTGACCGCCTCAAGCAGCACACACCTCCTCGCGAAGGTCCACTGCCTCATGTTACTGATGGGTAGTAGTTCTGGAATACAAACGCAAAAATATGCATTAGTATCATGTAACAATATTCATCATTTCTAAACAAATTTATAATCAATAGTACTAAATTACATCAAAGACCACCTGGGTTCAAGTACAGAAACACAGATCAGTACTTAATAGAACAAAAAAAAAGGATACAGCCACTTGACAGTAAAACAACTGTTAGTACACCATGCTATGCTCTGTCTCACAAGGCCAGAGGAACTGTATCAAACATCAAGTTTGATACCATGACATATCCATCTGTACCACAGTGAAATATTCGGACAACATTGTAATGGAGTTAACACAGATGAACCACACATCGCATAACTGTGTTTTATTGAAGTTGCGATACATACTGGTAAACAGGCCTTGAATAACAGACTCCACCTGGGTCGGATACCTGTTTTTTTCATTGGGATGGGTTTTATTTTTGCCTGTCCCTGACAGGCAGTTCTGATTTACAACTTCACACATATTAGCTAGGCCCCAACCACAGCACTCTATAGAAAGGATGTCAGGACCCTGATAGAAGATGCACCAGGGTTTTGTACTAAGTGGGCACTGACCATAATATGCATTTAGTTTTAGTAATCACACCTGCCACTTTAAAAGGCAGCAACTTAAGGGCAATTCTAGTAGCTCCTCATGTGTCTGTCCCAAGGGAAAATAAATTAACGGGAATAAAATTAATGTGGGTGAGTCAATCCATCAAGCAGAACGGGAGGGTATGAAATATTTTTATTTTGAAAGCCAAACCCTACAGATGAAACTTATGAGGCTTATAGAAACACAAAATGCTACAGGGTGGATTCAAATATCTTCATGCTCTAGTGTTCAAGGATGTTTATCACTGTCATTTGTATACCTACCTAGCTCACACATGATTGTTTTCAGAATGTAAAACTACATTTATTCATATGCACTTTACCGTTCTGAGAAATTACCTATACTGTGACAGGTTAAGGTATTATCAAACAGTTATCACTGTCAAACATCCTTCAACAGTAAACCAGGTAAGATATATTCTCCTACAACCTGCCAAACTCAGAAAACACTGTCATTAGTACAGCAAAGGTTTGCAGAGAAATTGGCAGACACTCACTTCACCATGGCAGCTAGTTACCGTATTATTACAAAAATCTATTGACCATTAATATGGTTCTGAAAAGAACCTTGTGTATGCTTATCATTTCTCAAACAGTCTCACACAATCTTAAAGGACTTCAGTATTCCATCTTGAAGGTCTCCCAGAAAATGACAATTGCCAGCATGCGGAAATGCACACCATCTGGTAGGAATAGAATCATTACAGAATTTAATTTGGGTGACGTTATAGTATGCATTCCACGCATGTAAAAAGCAGTAATCTGTACATTTATTTTTCTGTGAGCTCTGTCAATCAGATACATATGATGCTCTGCTTGCCAGACTCTACGCTGTAATATCTGAAAATATGATAATACAGGCAGGCAACATAGACATAATAGCTAGCAAGTGTCCACTTTGCTTCATTACTAAAACCTACCCATCATTTTAAACCCAAATCATTGCCTCCAAGATGTATTAGCAGTATGTCAGGAGGAGAGTGAGTTCTCAAAGTCTGTGCATGGTTGTACAAGATGTTCCCATCTCATTCCACACACTAAACCATTTTACATAGCACCGGGAGCTGCAGGTCCTTTCCAAAATCACTATGAACTGCAAACTCAGCTGCTCGTCTTATGTAACTGCTTCCAACTATCCACAAAATCCTTTTTCTATTTTCTGCCATTCTAAGTTTTTTACTCAGAACTGCACAGAAAGCTACTAAGAAAGGGACTGTTCACCCTGCAGTTCAGACAGCACTGAAAATCAAACTGATATTTTCCCTCCTGTGTTTCAAGCTAGCTTCACTGCATTCAGTCAAAACACATACATAAAAAAAAAACATTCCTCTCCTGCTCTGGCTTCATGAACCAATGTAACTCATGCATTCAGCATTACTAGACTATGTTCCTGCAAAACTCTAAAACCACTGAGAACTAAACAAATGCATGCTTTTTATAGGCAGTTTTAAACAATTACAACATCAGAAAGAAGTCTGATTTGTTGCGTCATTATACAACTCCATGTGCACCTTCCTATCTCCCTCCATTTGCAGCTGTATCTGTACAAGTGAGTACTGAACTTCTTTCTTACTTTAAACTATTTTCTCTTAAGAATATAGCATGCCACATAATAACAATTAACATCATTAGATTAAACACCCAAAAACGTTTTGATTAATAATATGTACATGTTCTAAATTTTTTAAATACTAGAAAATATCATGTGAACATAGACTGTACTTACAGTTTGAACTGCTTCTCTCTCTGCAATTTTCAAAATGGATCTTGTTTTCTTCTTCAGTGTTGTCTGTCACTGATTGGTTCTCAGAAGTGGCCTGACAACTTTAATTTCATTGGTAGAGCTATCTGTCACTCAAACAGACTATTTAATGATTCGACAATGAATGTTTCCAGCCACTCCCAAGTATTCATTAACTTACTGAATGCACGAAAAGATTTGCAACACCCTTCGACAGCACGAAGTAAAATTCTATGAAGTGTTGAACTTCGACAGTACTTTTTGACCATAGTGTCGAATGCACGAAAAGTACAATTTACACACTTTTGAATGCATCGGTGATTTTTTCAACACTTTCGTGTTTCACGAAAGTAATTTTCAAGAATTGTCATATATGACACAGTTTCACATTTTGTAAAAATGACTTAATTATCAATTTAAACACATAATCTGCTGCATAACTGCTCAAACTTCAGCGCGAGTAGCAGATATTAAAGATTTACAATGCTAATGCGTATTCTTAAAATCGTGCAGCGGACACTTGCACGAAACACTTATTTGTTGTATTTTTTACACTAAACGTCCTCTTATATCCATTGCACGACCTCTGCTCATAATATTACTATTTTATATGTAAAATTTCTAGAATAGTCATTTCGCATCGACCATGTAAAGCGTAGCACATAAACAAAAAACACAGTATCATGGAGAAGTTTACAAATAAAATCTACACTATTCAGAACATTGTTGTTCAAGTTATCATCACCCTCCAGAGTGGGTAGTGTAGGGAAAACAAACCAGCCAGAGGCGTAATGAGGACCTGACAACACAGGAGGAAGGGCTTATAGGATCTGAAGGTACAGTATTTCCTATATCAGCCACCCTGGAGGGTATTATTGCATTCGAAAATGTGCACTGTAAAGGAAAAAATGGAGGAAAAAGTATTAAAAATATATAAAAATACAAAATGAGCTTCAAACTATCTTTATGATTAGTAATCCTCTGGCTGTTTGATTTCTATACTATTGGGGACTCCATTATGTGACAGGGCACTTTGTTGGCATGCACTTTGTGACTGAAGCTACCAGACACGGAGGGTCTGAATTGCTTATCAAGATACTGGGTGACCGCTCATTGAAGATTTTTGTAAGGTACTTTACCTGCCAGTAGTTTGGGACACAAGCGATTAGTAAATACAGTAGAGGGACTTGTGGCATTTGTTTTTAGATTTTCTGAATAGGGCTGACAACAGTCACAGCACTTTCCTAACTTACAGTGGCCGTGAATGGGACATGTTGCAAGCTTTTGCCATGTAATGATTGCCCAGTCTTTGACAGATTGCATGACATCTGCATTTTTTTAGCTATTTGCTGGTAGATGTCATTGTTTTGAAGTTTTTGTATGAGTACTGTGCTTCTGTTGGTTTTTCTGTCTGTGTGTGTGTGTGTGCTGGGGACATCATGGTCTTGTTCATTCATTTGCTTACCAAGTGGTAAAAATGGCAGGTGAAAAGTTTGAAGACTCAAGGTTGACATACCAATGGAAGTAATGCAGCACCCCAAATAACTTCTTTTTTATGGTATCTATTCAGAAATACTGACTCACTGGAGATTGGTATCATAGCCAATCAGAAGGGTAGGATTTTGAATCCATTTCAAAAAGCAAAATAGTAAAGTCTGAACTGAAAAGTATGACACAACACAAAGTTACTTAGTGTACCTGTGAACTGCAATGCACAAGCTTGAAATCAGAAATATTTAGAATTTTCACACAATATTTTTGAGCATATTGAATTTATCTGTTCAGAAACGACCACAGTAATTTTTAGACTGTTCCACACAGTTATTTCTGTAAGGAACGTCATCATTGCACAGCACATGTAGAGAAAACATTCTTTTGCCATGTTGTGAAAATCGTTGTGCTCGAATTAAGCACACACACCAGCACAAAAACACTATGTTACTACAATGTAGCATCAACATTGAATTTCGCTAACATGCAACCATATCTACCAACTGTTGCACACACGCACACTCATAACAGTAGTATAGTGTTATCCTCCACGTAATTGTAAATATACTAATTGTTATACATTTAATAATGCACACTGTCACTCTGAATTTCTT
This sequence comes from Neoceratodus forsteri, assembly GCA_016271365.2. Taxonomy (NCBI): domain Eukaryota; kingdom Metazoa; phylum Chordata; order Ceratodontiformes; family Ceratodontidae; genus Neoceratodus; species Neoceratodus forsteri. The sequence continues at coordinate 1,379,711,089 of CM057455.1, forward strand.
GGTCTACCATATACTTAATCATCAAACTGACTATCACATAACACGCTACACAGCATAAACACATGTTTGTACACAGATAAAAAATAACAGCCATCATAATCGTAAGAACATTATGTGGAAGAAAAAACATTCAAATGTCCACAAAATATTGAGAATGAAAAATTTCTGATATTACATAGGCAGTTGTGTAATGCACATTCATAACAGCTATCATTTGGCTTGTCTTTTTCACCAAATTGTTAACATTCTTAACATGCTATTCTATTAATACACATTACTATAAGAAATTTACTGAAGCATATTCTAAAACTTTTTTTTTCTTTTCTCACAGGTGCCTGATACTTGTAAGATTGTTACTGTCACTGTCAACTATAATACCTGAAAATGCCAACTAAATACAGACGTAGGTGTATCTCAAAACGAGAGCTGTATAATAGTACTACATTGTTGTATAAGGGCAAGCAAATAAACAAAGTAAAGTTACCCAAAAAATGAACATCGACAGAGATTACTGCAACAGTGACCTCTGACATCAAGTCACTGCACAGAGAATACAAATCCATTAAAAAAAAAAATGTAACATCATAAATGTTGTGTCAATCTGTAAGATGAAACACAACTTATCTTGAGGTCAATCCATCAACAGACGCCAAATCAACAACGTAAATGAAAATTGTGACTTACAACTTAGAAAGAAGAGTATTCTCGATCACTAGCAAGTAAAGCTAGATCGAAGACTTATTACTGCTGTAGCTATGTGCACAGCCGTAAACAGATCAAGAGTCACCTTTCTCTGATGACTTTTACATCTGAAAGTACAAACATTTGTCAACAGAGCACTGTTTGTACTACAAAGATTGTTATGAAGATGTCTCATGTCCTTGAACAATTCAGGAAACTTGTATATAGCATCAAAAAAGGGCTTCAACAGTGTCCTTGTTTGACTGTTGACAACTTCTGCCATGTTCTTCACAGGACAGTGGATGCACACACAGCACTCAGACTATATTTCTGGAAGAGTCTTATCATGACTTAACGAAACAACAGACGTTCAATATCATGAGTCCGCAACTTACAAATGTCCTCAGTATCTCTGATGACAATCAATTAGATACTGATAATGACTGTGGTCCAACTATAGTCTTGAATATCAACGGCACTGTTTTATGGTTGATGTGTGATGCTACCTGCAAACTTGAGGCAATCATCATTTCAAAAAGTAGAACAGTTTGTTAATCATTCATAACAACAGATCACAAAGAGAGACATAAGCTATTTACAGAAATCACCATTGTGAAATACTGCTATACTGACCTATGGGTCAGCTCCTTGCATTTTCAATACTGGTGTTTGTGATAGTTTTTTTTACAACATGCGGATGCTCGAGTGCATCAGACAGGTATGAAACTTTGTCTACAGAGTATAAGGAAGGCTGTTAGCCAGCATCGCACACTTCTTTAAATGACGGCTGCAGTCAGGTGACATTTAAGGGTGCCACTGCTCATGAAAAAAAGCAACACATTCCTTCTGAACCAGAACAGGTAATTTCCAGTGTCACTTCAACAGTAAAGTCTGTTTCAGTCTTAGAAAACGACATTCTGAACAGTACGAAGGAAATTGCTAGTTTGAGATTGCAAAGTATCAGAAGTTTGATTCTGTATGTTGTGTTATGGCGCCTTTGGCACGTGAAAACAAACTATCACAGTCAACCTAGAAACCTGGTCATCATACAATGACATGTGGTTGCGTCATGTACATTCTTGCTTTTGAAATCTGACTTGCATCCACAAGACACCATTGTCCTGATGCAAACACTGTTTCTCAAAACTGGAAGTGCAACACTTGCTGGTGGAAGGTCAGTGCTAAACAACAGGAAACAGATGTTACATCAACTGGGATTTAACATTGAATATGTTTGAATGTGATTCTAATTCAGACAATGAAACTATTCCAACGATTCTGCCTGAACACAAAGACAGGAAGATTCCACAGAAGAGCTAGTTAGATCTCTAAAGGGTTCTGTGATGTATCTACCACTTCCTCTACAGGAAAATGTTCAAGCTTATCTCAACAGAAAATAGCTTGGTCATTCTAGTAAATGATGTGGTTTGAAGGCCAAGGTCATCTGGCAAGATGTTGTCAACCTGCAAAAGGTAAAGCTTGCTCTGGCTTATTTAAAGAGGAACAATTTTTATATAGACCTTGACATAGATCAAATGGCCAGCCTCTCTGTGCAACATGATCTATTAGAAAAAGTCCGTTAATCATTGAGAAAGTCACTACACAGACAAGTGACAATTGTATGAACAGTACACACCACCCACTACATGGTAGAGATCCATTAGGAGACAACATTGATCTCTATCAATGAAGCAGGTGGAAGGTGATTGTCAGCATTTGGGAGGCAACACTAGAAGCACCGCTGCTTCTCAGACCTATTTCCAAAAGGGTCAGGTGATGCCTAGATGAAAGAGTAGTATCGGGTCCGGGGTGCTGAGTACTGCACCAGCCATATCCTGAGCAAAGATGGCAAATTCAGACGTAACCATGCAGTACCTTTTCCATCTGCTCTGGGAAAGTGAGCTTAATATTCTGTTCTGCGCTCATAGCATGCATACCATTCGTCTAACAACTCCACTAGATGGAATTACAGCTGCTCATCTCTGGAGAAATTGAAACAGAAAGATGACAGTGCAAGTGAATCTGTCTTCCACTTTCACGTCCACGCGGCACCAAAGAATATTGGTATCGCAGACTCGGAAGTGATGACAATGCTACGAGAGTATGGCACAGCCACATGGGTCGTCACACCTTAGTTGTGCAGAATATGCCTGGGACGAACTCATTGAACTGTTGAAGTGGGCAATTGCCATGTCAAAGGCATCTCATCAATGACTATCGGAGAAATGTGTTCACTTGATCCTGTGTTCGTCACAAGACACTTTCACAGAGTGTTTCATGATATTCTCAATTTCATCTTATCAAAGACAATCTCCTCTAGGCATTGTAGAACACTCTTTTGAGGACAGAATATCACACGAGGTGTTCCCCTCATATCCATATGTTATTATGGATCGTGATGCACCACTAATCGGGTGAACTGCAGCAGTTGTGCTATCATTCATAAAAATATATCACTTGTCACATTCCAGACAAGTATGACAGTCCTACACTATGGTAGTTGGTTCAAAAGTTCCAGTGACATATTTGGCGTAAAATATTGCCAGTGAGCGTAAAGAACAAATCTAATTGGTAAACGATGTCGCTTTGGATTTCCTAGAAGAGTTTGTCAGAATGGTGCCATGAATGACCTTTTCAGCAATGCTGACACCACTTGAAGGCAAAATCAACCAAGAGGGTATACGAGTTACTCAGAGATGAAAAAGAGTATATCAATGACTACAACCCAACTTTCTCCTAATGTGGCAAGCAAACATAGATGTTCAGTTTGTGGCTGACAACTCATTAGCCTGGTTCGCTATGTAACTGTACATAACTAAACATGAACAGACTAGCTTGCAAGATCTTTGGGATGATGTGCCAGTTCAAGCAAAAGTCTGACATCTCAGCTGTGGTCATTGGGTTTGAAGACTCTTTCACAGAGAATGTGGAGCTGACGGGCCAGTGACCACTTAATGGGTAACATCTGTAATGTGGAAGTCTGCTGATGCTGTACGTTTCCTCAGTGTAACCATAAAGAGAAACGAAGTAGATTGATTCCTCATGCCGAAATTGGGAGCTTGTTGTCAATACATCTTCTTCAAAACATATCTGTGAAGAATAACCTGATATGCATACTACCCACGTAGACACAATGAGATGAATGATAGTGTCTGTTGAGGTATGGTATGTCACAAGACAGGTGCAGCACATGACTCCAACACGGCACATTTACTATAGTTCAATGGACTCGATGGCTGTCTCAGAAGAGGAACGTCATGGCTTATAGATCACTGCAAACTGCATCTAGCACTGAGTGAGCACCAGAGACATTACTCTTTGTCTCCTATTCCTATTTAGACCCTGGAGGAGTGAGTCTGAATTAAAGGTGACTTGACACATTCGAAGAACAGTTCAATCTCACTTATGAGAATTTCCAAACGACTACTCACAAACATATACAAACACTAAAAGCTGAGAAAGAACAGCTCAAGCAGGCAGAGCAGTGAAGCTGCGAAGACACCCAGTTAGTTCACAGGACAACCTTTGATCCAGAAGGACAAGGTGTTCTAGGTGACCTCTGCCGTTAAATGCCCCAGAACTGTTAATCTCAGAAATTGAGACAGCCATGCAACATGGCACACACTTATGGTCAACCCAGCTGACGTAAGAGAAAGATCAATCAGCTGCAGCATACAGTACACTCCAAAGTGGTTGAAGTTGTCCAGCATGGTATACTACATGAAACAAAAATGTGACTGCACTCAGCACAAACCACTACTAATGTTTGTCAGTGGTTCAGCTGGCACAGGAAAGAGTTTCCTGATCGAGCTATCACCAGAAATACAGAGTGTGGCTTGCTCTTAATGTCTGTTGCTGTGGACTGCTCCCACAGACTAGCGGCATAGCAACATTGGAGTAACATTACACCGTCCTCTTTGTGTTGCCAGCCCAACATGGGAGGTTCTGGAGAGTATCAGAACTGTCATTCGAGGTTGCATCTCAGCTCCGCCTCATGTTCACAAAGATGCAGCTACCATCGCTGACGAAATCAGCATGGTCTCCAATGTCATTAGCCTGTATTCATCTACGTCTACAGTAGACTTAGAAACACGATGCAGTGTCATTTGGTGCAAAAGTATACTTGTGTTGGGAGATCTTTTACAACCAGCACCAGTCACCAGAGCATGGTCTGCCAACTCTGACTGCCAAGCCTTAAGAATATCCTCGGTTGCATTGCAGGCTATAACATATGGGAATTATTTACCTATGTTGAGTTGTCTGGAGAACATGCGCAGGACCTAGCCAATCACTTTTTAGATGAAGCTCGCATTGCGTTCTCTATCACCAGAACATGTTTGTTAAATGATTGAAAATCACAGTAGATAGTACAGCATAGAAAGAGCATGCAATGTCTTTCAGCGACATACTCTACTGCTGTACACATAGTGTGGTGTCTTTTATGCCATCCACTCACAGAAATGCACTGAATTCAACAATTAGTTGCCAAAGAGAGAACCAAGAGTTTGTCACTCCATGCAATTGATACAGTTGATGGCGCATTCTTAGTCGAAGCTAGTAGCAAAGGATGACTGAACGATTTGATGAACTGAAGTCAGATGTTTCATGAACAGCTGGCCTAGAAGCTGTCCTCACACTTGTGGAATGATCATGCCACAAACGTAATCTAGATGTCAACAAGGTACGGTAAACGGTGCCATGTGGGAAACATCACTGACTTTATCTATACTGTACAGAAGACATTTATTCAGATACTTGTAGTGCAGTTTGACAACATGCAACACTTATCACATAGATCTAACCTGCATAAAATTCCAGGTTTTAAGGATATCTACTTAAACAGGAAACAGTTCCCATTATATGTTGCATACGCTGTCTCCATTCACAAATCTCAGGGATTAAGTTTGATTCAGCAATGATAGACATAGGTACAGACATTTTAAAGATGGCATGAGCTACATTGCACTTTCACGTGTACTAAGCCTTTCTGGATTGCACATCATTAGTATAGCACCTCAGAAAATACGAGCTGATGTTATGTATTTTGAGTACAACAGATTACTGACTCTACATCAGCCACAAATGTCTTTAATACCACTGCCTACATACATGTCGGTCTCACACAATTCAGTCACAGCTAGACTAAGCAACAAACAGCAGTAAGCATCACAAAGTGATTAAAAAAAAAAGAGTTCAGCAAAGGCCACAACCTCAAGTAAACATTCACAACCAACAATTCATCAGAAATCATGTGGTGTAGCTGCTGTACCATGTTTGACAGCAGCAGTAGAGTAAATCACATGCTAACTCAGCTATGCAAGTTTTTCTACACATGCTACAGTTTGTAGCAAGCAATATCTGCTTCACAAGACAATCCTCTATCAAATGCTTTGAAGCAGATTATCAACATGACTTCTGACCACTCTAACAATGTACACTCACTAACACCACTACGACAGGTGTTATCTACATATGCTGATGTAGTACATTTGCTGCAGAGACACAGCAAGACAGTACTGAGTTTATGATGGCTGTGATAAACAACCTCATGAAGATGGCACCTTAATCCGCCAGTACTTCACAGTAACATACTTTTACAAAATATGTATGTGTTTCATGTGCATCACAGCGTGAAACCACACAAGACATGCTGTGGATAACTCTTGTTCCTAAAGCTGAGTGTCAAATTTCGACAGCTGTTCACTAATGCTGAATGTAGTCATGCCTGTGGAAGGTGCGGAGGCAGATGCACTCAGTCCATATGCCTGAGGACTTTATCTCAATATCTGTTGCTTATGTTGCCAGATTTGACACCAATGGGCTCAGAGTTGGATACTCCTATCACAGACTACACAGTTAGTAGAATAGTCTTCAACCAATCACTGTTTGACACTCACAGCATTATCTATCACCATGGTCAATTCATGCATTCTGGACATTACACCTCGTTACTAAGGTGCACAGCTGGATGGTTAGAGTGACGATCTCAAACAACTTTAAACAGAGACTCCCACGTCACCTGAAAAATGCATATCTTCTAATATTGAAGAATTATGACAACCTTCATATTTCAGAAGAATAGACAAAACATGTACCATTTTAACATGAGTACTTTGTCCCCAAAAATGTAATAACTCGTTACAGTGTTGTACAATTTACAACTGTAAATAAACAATACAATTTCAACAAAATTGAATTCAAATACAGATATTACATAGACTCATGACATCTTGTCTAGATCAGTGACTACATGAAAATTGTTGTAGTGGCTTCAATCGGCGCCAACAATATTTACAGTCACTTTCAGAGAAACCATGATTACATGTCTATACAAGATTATGCATCTAAAAACGTTACTAAGTTGCACAGCTGGATGGTTAGGAGTGTGACGACTCTACAACAACTTTTAAATAGACACTCCCACATCACCTGAAACATGAATATCTTCTAATATTGAAGAATGATGACAACTCTCATATTTCAGAAGAATAGGACAAACATGTACCATTTTAACATGAGTACTTTGTCCCCAAACAAGTCGTTATTAACAATGTTGTACAATTCTATAACTGTAAATAAACAATACAATTTCAACAAAATGGAATTCAAATACAGACATTACATAGACGTACATGTTACATCTTGTGTAGATCAGTGACTACATGAAAATTGTTGTAGTGGCTTCAATCGCGCCAACAATATTTACAGTCACTCAGAGAAACCATGATTACATGTCTGTGAAAGATTCTACCTTATAACATTCGGCCAAACATTCCAATTCTCTCTCAAAAGTAGTCTTTAACACTTCTACTGACTCTTCACATATAGAGAACATCATTAGATCACCATGCAACAGTGTAGAACTATCACGCTTCAGACGTAGTACTAGTATTGTACTATGTAAAACAACTACCGTTATTGATAATGCAAGAAGTCTGACTTACACAACTGTTACTAATAACCAATTACTGAATCTAATTTAGTGACTCTTACAACTGTTTAAAATTACTTGTACACAATAGAAAACATTTGTTTTCAAGTGTACATTGTTAATAACTTGTTTAATAATTGAACTAAAAATAGCAGTGTAGCACTACATACAAGTGTAATGTCTTACATATTACTCTGCAGTATACTAACAACATGTAACTAAGCATAAGTTTGTTAAGAAATGCACTCCATTACAGTTTTAGTATTTAGTTGTAATTTATATGAAGCCAATGTAAGAATTTTGATAACATTTTTTTGTTCATGTAAAACATTTATTTTTTTGTACTTGTCACATAACTAACTGTAACAGATGTACAAAATATTGACAATTGTAAATCAGGCATCTGTTGCTGATCACAACAAACTGCATACCTGAAATTCCTGACAATATTTATGATTGCCTCAATTGAGGGTTGGGGAATTTTCCATTTGCACCTAGTCAGTGACATATTATTTAATAGTAAGAATCAAATGTCACTAAACTTACAATTGTGTAAACTGTACTACTTAGACAATCAGCATATGGTTTTTCGCCCACCCCAGGAACATCCACATTAGCAGTCACACAATTACAACAAAACACTTGTCTATCTTGTGTCTAATCACACTTCACAACCAACTGACATTCCCTTATTAACATAGCAGACAAGTAATGCACTACACATAGTTACAACATACAACCATTTTTTAAAAAGTAACATTTTTTACAAACTACATTCACATTCAATAGCAATAGCTTCAGCCTGACTATTAAAATTATAGTCAAATGCCAGAAAATAGTTCCACACATATAAACAGAAGTGAGTACTGAAGCACAACTAAAACACACATCTGATTAGTTTCATATAATATCACACACTTAGTCCAATCCACATTATACACTTATTATTATTTCACACATTTACAAATTTCATAAGTACGATTGACACATACAAAGATTGTATTGTGAGACTGCTTCTGTTAACAAAATTTTAATTTTGATTCGACCTTTCTCCATTTGACAAATTGGCACAAATTTTTAAAACCATAACCACCTGTGTCAACTCATTACTTTAAATACCATACTGAAATGAAAATAAGTGTCTATGACTTAACATACAACTCGATGTTTACTAATACTTACCTATACTCTCCATCTATTTGTTTGCTACCTATGACATACAGTCAGTAACACAGCAACACAAAGGGTAACACATGGTGGCATAGATGGGATCATCAGCCCTAAGTCTCACCCCCATGACATGTGTAAAGCAGCAGAAGTATAGGAGAGGTGAGAGTTAGGACCCACAATCCCAATGCACACCCTAATGCCGGGTTGGGGGGTGGGCAGGGCAGTACAGGCCATGCACTACCGCCACATGATGTGTTATATGGCACCAATAAAACAGACAGCACCGCAAACATAATGCTAAAAGTGCCACTTGGGGAGGGCAGTAGGGTACAAGTGGGTGTTCACCCTCAACAGGCGAATTTCCTCACTTTTGTCGCTGTGGAACAACCCTAACTAATGCATTAAACAGACTTTTTGCTCTAATTTCCCTTCTTTTAAGAAAGATAACAAGAAATAGTAAATGTATGCAGCAGCGGCCTGCTGCCCCCACAACCATGAATGAGAACAGAAAGGCTAATCTTACAGTGGCATACAGGAATGCCAGCCACATGATGCCTTCATCACAAAGTAACGTGGTGCCTGTAAATTGAAAAACGTCACTGGCACAGGACACAAAGTGAAACAGAAAGCAAAACAGTACAGTACACACAAATGGCTAAAAAGTAACAGAAACACAAACAAAAAGAAAAACGCAAACAATGGCGATATGGTGAGAGTTGAGTTCGCATTAGGATTTCAGCCCTAACTTCACCCCATGACATGTGTAAACAGCAGGAAGATAGGACAATGCGGTGAGAGTTAGGGACCCACAATCCTAATGCGCACCCCACTGCCGGGTTTGGGGATGGGCGGGGTCCAAGGGGTTTCAACCCTAACAGTGAATTTCCTCACTTTTGTTGCTGAGGAACAACCCTAACTAATGCATTAAACACAGTTTTTTGCCTCACTTCCTTTCATTTTAAGAATGATAAGAAATAGTGAATGTAATGTAGCGCGTGGGAGCTGGGGGTCTTTGGGCCCCGCGCCTCCCACTGCATAATGCATTGGCGGAGCATTAGGCTCGCTGCCCTGCCTACATGATGTGTTGTGGCATACTAACAGGACAGCAACGCAAACAGAAATGTTAATCAGTGGCGCTGCATAACACAAGCACGAATGAGAACAGAAAGGGTAACGCACGTGGTGGCGTAGACGGAATGGTCTGCCACATGTGTTGTGACATAGTAACATGGTGCCTGCAAACACAAATGGCAATGGGCATGGTGAAGTAAAGTGAAACAGTAAGAGAAACAGTACTGTACACAGAAATGGCACAAAATAACAGAAACGCAAGCGCAAATGAAAACGCAAAGGATAACGCACATGGTGGCGCAGACGTCAATGGTAAGTGAAACGAGTACGGATCCGCAACCAAAAAGGGCAACAGTAACAGTAATGTAAGCACATAGCCTGGTTTCCCCCACAACCTGCATTGAAAAAGACAGTGAGTACAAATAATGGATGCAAAATAATGAGTATCGGTGCAGAAAATGAGATCTTGGAATACTAAACACATTATATCTCAAGAACTGTACGACGTAGAAAAAAAATTTAAAAGTCATATTATTTACAACTGTCCTGGTTAATTTGAATCTTAGCCCCATTAGGGCTAAGAGATTTTCGACGTAAGTATCTGTATCTCGCACCGCTTCCAGATATGGGCCCTGAAAGGTGCGGGCGAATGCCATAATGTTATCCTATGGGAAAAACGGCCAATTTTGGAGTGCCGTAACTTTGCCGCCATGTGATATTTTTTCACCAAACTACTGAAAGGCACATCTGTGTACTGTTAGCTGTCTTCCTTCCAAATTTCAGTGAAAAAAGACGAACCGTTATTTTGCAGCAGGTTGCCAAAGGATTCCTGTAATGCTTCGGCCACAATGTTATCTCATGGGAAAAACTGTCAACTTTGGAGTGCCATAACTTGTCGCTGTGTAATAATTTTTCTTTCAATACAACACTGAAAGGCACATCTGTGAGATGTCAGCTGTGTTCCCTCCAAATTTCAGCCCAAACTCCCAACGGTTATTTTGCAGCATAGTGCCAAAGAATTGCTGTCATTTCCACAGACTAGAAAATAACTGTCGCACTTCATAAAGCTGCAGTGTAATACACTGTGATACCCAAAGTAATTTTTGAAGTGCATTTTTCCAGAAATTTGAAAACATATTTCTGGGGTGTTTACCACAAAATAAAGACATGGCAAGCATCCTCAGGACTTGAATAGCTAAATACAAAAATAATTACGTTGCTAGAGGGTCTCAAATTTAAATGCCAACCATTTTTCTGATCACCAACTGAAAACAAAATGGCAGATTTGCGAAAGTAACAGGCCCATTTAAGTCAAAGTAAAATGCATTTGAGACACTGTCGAACTTTTTGTTAACTTTTTCCCTTTGACTTATAATGGGAAACTGTTTTTTGAATAACTTTTGAACCGTTTAATATTTTTTCACCAAATCTTTGAAAGACACATTGGGGACCCCACCTGCATGTTCTCTGAAGATTTCAGGCTGGTCACGTAAACCGTATGACCTGTACGCGCGACCATAGAATTCCAGAAAAGCATAAACGCACGCACAGATCACGCTTAATAACTCCGCAACTGTATATCCAATCAGTACAAAACTTGGCAGATCCCAAGGCCTATGGGTCTTGATCATACCTTCCAAATTTCAGGCAAATCCATCAAACGGTTGCAAAGTTATTAAGGTGCAAAATTTTGGGTTTAACATGGAAATGGCTCCTCAACCCTAACTATGGTAGCACTACCGTGCTACCATAATGTACAAATTTGCTACTGGAGAGACCTATTGTGACTCTCAGGGCAAAACATAGTCTGTTTCTCATGACTACGCCTCTGTTACGATGCATATATATGATACTGTTGGAATGCCAAATATAAAGATAGTTCATGAAGTCTAAGTTATGGAAAAATGTATTCAAAGTTAGAATATAAAAAATCTAACATGGGTAACATGGTGTCTTACTTGTTTAATTTCTTGATTATGTAAATAAAAGCATTTTTTATAATACCATGACATCTGCTTCTATTTATGGGCTGTAGTATGGATCTTTCATTGTTTGTTTCTTATTCATTCTGGGGTGCCCTTACACAACAATTCATCTTAGGACACCATTGTTTGTTAAACTTTGGAATGTAGCAATTTTGTTGTAACTTGAATCTTTCTGATATCCCTGAACAACCATGCTGTACAGCCTTCTACACCTTTGTTTTTAAGACAGACAACTCTGCATCTCATGGTTAGAAAGAAAATGTTATTTTTTAACAGTTTTTTCAAAAGTTAATGTGTATTGTGGGACACCACATTATCGCAGTGATACTGTCTTCCCATACAAACTAAAGCTAACTACTACTTGTTCGTAAAACAATGCCATATTGACAAACACACAATTAAGCTACTTACAAGGAACTATATACAGTACACTTAATTACACTATGTACAAAGTATTTAACCCACCTGGTATGTCTCAGCCATTCTCATACCAGCTGGTCCCAAACCCAGAAAAAGAGTGATGGAATCCAGTGTAGTAAATTAAAAACCTATAACCATCAAAATATTGCAGTGATAAAATGACTGTTAGGTTTGAGGCACAAGGTACAGCTAAGGGTTTTGTAGTGGATGTGGTGTACCTCGACTTCAGTAATGCATTTGACACCATGATACACAAAAGGTTTCTGCACAAAATGAGAGCCATGGGGGTGGGACCAGAGGTGGAGAGATGGGTGAAACACTGGCTGGAGGGAAGAAGGCAAAGGGTGATCATTAATGGAGTTCCATTAGGGCAGGGAAGGGTGACTAGTGAGGTACCACAGGGGTTGGTACAGGGTCCGATCCGGTCCAATATTTTCACAGGGGACATTGTGGAAGGGTTTGAGGGGACGGTCTATCTATTCACAGACAATACAAAGCTCTGCAACAGAGAAGACACTGCCAATGGGGTAGAAAAAATGAGAAGGGATTTGCACAAACTAGAGGCATAGTCAAAGTGTGGCAGTTGAGCTTTAATGCCAAAAAGTACAAAGTTATACATAAAGGGAATAGTAATCTAAAAGCAGAGTACTGGAAGTGATACAGCAGGAGAGAGAACTTAGTATAATCATATATAACAATCTCAAGGTGGCTGAGCAATGTGAGAGGGCAGTAGCAAGGGAAACTAGAATGCTGGGATGCATTGGCATGAGTATTATGAGCAGAAGGAAGGAGGTGGTGATGCCCCTGTGCAAACAGCTGATGAGGTCAGACCTTGAATATGGTGTCCAGTTCTGGAGACTGTACCTCAGGAGGGATGTGGAGAGAGAGAGTCCAGAAGTGGGCAATGAAAATGGAGCTAGGACTTAGCCATTTGACATATGAGGAGAGGTTGAAAGACCTCAGCATGAATACGGTGGAGCAAAGGATGGAAAGGGTGGACATGATAGAGACCTTTAAGTACCAAAAGAGAATAAACAAGGTCCCAGACAGCAGTATATTCCAGAATAAGAGGATCTCAAGGACAAGGGTTATGACATGAAGATAGAAGGGGGAAGATTCAAGGGAAACATTAGGAAACACTACTTCAAAGAAAGGATAGTGGAAGGGTGGCATCCACTTCCTGAGGAGTGGTGGGTGCCAAAACAGTGATGGGATTCAAGGTTACTTGGGATAGGTACAAGGTAATTCTAGAGGGGGGAGTTACCCAGAAAACCTAGGATCCTTGTGTAACATGGACACAGAACACTTGGGCAGATTTGGTGGGCCTGGAGGTCCTTATCTGCTGACAATTTTTTTTCCTATGTTAACTAGCTGCATCAGTAGGCAGTCATGGGAGGCATCCAGCAGTGTCTGACTCCTGGTGCTTTTGGTCACCAGGACCTCCCTATCAAAGTCTGGCAGATTCAGATATCTGACCACCATAACTTCTTCCATTGGGAAGCAGTAAAGCATAGCTGTTGGAGCACTGAGCTGCACACTATGGCCTGGAAATGACAGACCTGTCAGTCTGACCTCAGTGGGGGATAAAATTATAGAATCTCTGCAAAAGTAAAGGATAGCAGAAAACCTTGAATCAAATGGAACACAAGATCTGAGGCAACACAGATTCAGAGCAGGAACGTCATGTCAAACTAATCTGATTGATTTCAGGGAGGAGCGGTGGATGTGGCCTACCTTGACTTCAGCAAGGCATTTAACACCATTCCACTTAGGAGGCTTGTGAACAAGCTGGGCAGCCTGGGACTGGGACATTAGGTGCTGAACTGGGTTTGAAACTGGTTGAAAGTTAGGACACAGAGGGTGGTGATAAACTAGGCAAAATCTGAAGAAGGGAGTGTGACCATTAGGATGCCACAGGGTTCAGTTCTTGGATCAGTGCTGTTTAATATCTACATCAGCATCATTGCAAAGGGGCTGGATGGGAAGATGTGCCTCTTTGCAGATGACACAAAGATCTGCAATAGGGTGAACAGTCAAGGAGAGGTGGAGAGAATGAGGAGGGACCTAGCTAAAATGGAAGAGTGGTCCAGACTGTGGCAACTAGGATTCAATCTGAAGAAGTGCAAATTCATGCACTTGGGGAACAGGTACCCAGGGGAGGACTACATGATGAAGGGGGGGGGATATTAGTGGTTACAAAACAGACTACAGATCTGGGTGTCATCATATCTGATGACTTAGAGGTGACCAAACAATGTGCCAAGCAGTGGAGAGAGTCAGTGGGATGCTCGGGTGCATAGGGAGAGGTATCATTAACAGAAAAAAGGAAGTCATAATGCCATTATACAGGTCATTGGTGAGATCTCATCTGGAGTGAGCATCCCTCATCTTAGGAAGGACATAGACAGGGTGGAGACAGTTCAGAAAAGGGCAATAAAAATGGTAAAAGGCCTGCACCACATGTCATATGAGGAGAGACTACAAGAACTCAATATGTACACCATGAAAGAGAGAAAGCAGAGGGGAGACATGATAGGGACCTTTAAGTATCTCAAGGAGATTGATAAGGTATAGGAGGGTGGAGTCTTTCAGAACAGAAGCTGCCCTAATACAGCAAGAGGGCATGACATGAGACTGGAAGGGGGTAGACTGAAGGACAATGTGAGGAAGTACTTTTTCATGGAAAGGGTGGTGGATACTTGGAATGACCTGCCCCAAGAGGTGATGGGGGCAAACACAGTTGGGGGATTTAAACAAGCACGGGATAGACAAGAGGAAACCCAAGAGGGGGAAGGAGAGGCAGCAGCAGTGGACCAGTAAGATCAGTGGCAGCTAATTAAAGGTAGGGTATACGGGCAGACTGGATGGGCCTGGCAGTCCTTATCTGCCATCAATTTCTGTTTCTAAATCTGCAGACCTGGGTTTGAATCCCCTTGCTTGCATATTGTGTGACCCTGCGCAAGTCAGTTCCATGTGCTCCCAGGCTGCAGCTGGAAACAAGCTCTGGCTTAGTGTGCCTTTCCTACTCAAGCAATTTCCCATTTCTCTTTTGCTATCTCATGTCCCACAAAGTGGTACCCTCTGTTTTCACACCAACCAATAATCCTACTGTTTAGTTTGAAAATTATTTTGCTATGCATAAGTACACTTAAAGCAACAGAACTAGATATCCAGCAAAAAATGCCATTCTACCTTTTTTAGCAGTTATGTATTCATGATAATCTTCAAATTCATCGTGGGGGTATTTTAAATTCAATCAGGTATTTTTAAGACCATGTTTAATTACAACTTAAGTAATTTTCGAAGCCCTACAATAAAGATGGCAGCCACCAGTAACTTTCAAAAATCTTCTCTCCAGAGAGTGCACAATAACATCACTCACTGTATTTATAATGCAAATATGTCAGGGTATTGCTATAGGGATCGTAGAATTACATGCACATATTTCTGATGGCTAGCAGCACAACACCGCCTTTTTTTGCTTACATCAGTGATTGTTGACATGGCAAAAGACCATCAACTTTTAATACCCGAAAACCCATTTTTCTTGCATTGGGAATGAAATAAAGCAAAATGAAAGTCATACATGCTGAGGTTTTGGTTTGCCGAACTGCCCACCATGTTATTTAAATTATTGTTAACTATTACTGCTGCTTTAAGAACTTAATCTATGTTGGGCGGACTATCAGAAAAAGTTTTGTTACCCTGAGCCTGAAACAATAGGTGTGAAGAAAGGCATGATTTGTCCTGTTTACCTAAATGGAACATTAACTGCAGAGCTTGCTTTTGAATATCACAGTAAGTTTCTGTCAAGTCATACTTTCAGTCTGAGTGGGGCTGGCAATATAGCATAGAGGTTAGAGTAACAAGCTGTGAATGAGCTTGGTACATCCAGCAAATCTGTGTTTTAGTCCCACAACCTCCACTTGCATACTGTGTGACTCTAAACAAGTCACTTAACCACTCCAGTGCTCCTGGGTCACCCCTGAAAACAGGCACATGTGCCTAGTGGGCCTTACCCGATTATCAAAGAATAAAATAAAATAAATGGCATTTGATTCAAATGTTTGATGAGTTTGGCTGGCTCTTCAAGTTATACATGTGAATGTGCTTTTGGTGATGTTGGTGACAATGATCCATTGCTTGATGGTCTGGCACACTTTCATGCACACATACAAAGACAGTCTTGGCCCAGGTTCTAAACAATTATTTTAACATCTCTTTTCCCAAGAGAAAGCTATACAGGGCCTTACATGCAGCACATGGTACACCAAAATATTACTGAAAAGCAGCATCCTTTGCTCAAAAATTAAGAAAAAACTCAAACATTCAAAAAGAAAAGTGTCTGTATATATAAGCATGTTAGCATTCTGCAGTCATCTTAGGAAAATATATGTAAATTAAGCATTTAAAGCTGTGAGATGGCCTACTATGTTCAGTACAAAGGAAACAGCCATTTTAGTTTCCCCTGTACTGAACATTGAAGGAAACAAATAAACAGCCCACATGTTACAAAAAAGGCCAAAAATAAAAAGTGAAAAAGCACTAGCATTGAAGCTAGCACTAGCAGTTATAGGCCAGAACTGGCCCCTGTTATAAAACTTTATTTTACATCTCTTTTCACCAGAAATGACCATACAGGGCCTTACATGCAGCACATGGTACACCAAACAATAACTCAAAAGCACCCGGACATGCTCTGAAATGCATTAAAAAATCAAACATTCAAATACAAAAGTGCTTACAGATGAACTTGTAAAACCTCTGCAGGCATCTGGGGAAAAGAGGTTTAAATTAAGCATTTAAAGCTGTGAGATTGGCCCAAGTTTATGTTCAGTACAAAGGAATCAGCCATTTTAGTTTCCCCTGTACTAAACATCGACTGAAACAATCAAACTACCAAAATGTTACAAAAAAGGTAAAAAAAAAAAGTGAAAATACACTAGCATCAAAAGTAACTATTGGCCAGTTTCAGGCCAGAGCTGGACCAGGTTACAAAACTTTACTTTACATCTCTTTTCACAGGAAAAGGCCATTTAGGGCCTTACATGCAGCACGTGGTACACCAATTATTCAAAAGCACGAGAACTTGCTTTGAAATTCATAAAAAAAAAATCAAACTTTCAAATACAAAAGTGCTTAGAGATGAACTTGTAAAAACTGCAGGCATCTGGGGAAAAGATATTTAAATTAAGCATTTAGAGCTGTGAGATTGGCCCTAGCTTATGCTCAGTACAAAGGAACCAGCCTTTTTAGTTTCCCCTGTGTTGAACATCGCCTGAAACAACCAAACAACCCAAATGTTACAAAAAAGTAAAAAAAAATATATATATTGAAATACACTAGCATCGAAGGTAACTATGGGCCAGTTACAGGCCAGAGCTGGACCAGGTTACAGAACTTTAGTTTACATCTCTTTTCACCAGAAAAGGCCATGCAGGGCCTTACACGCAGCACATGGTACACCAAACACTTACTCAAACGCGTTAGAACTTGCCCAGGAATGCATTAAAAAAAAATTAACTTTCAAATACAAAGGTGCTTACAGATGAACTTGTAAGAACTCTACAGGCATCTGGAGAAAGAGAGATGTAAATTTAGCATTTAAAGCTGTGAGATGGCCCAAGCTTACATTCAGTACAAAGGAAACAGCCATTTTAGTTTCCCCTGTACTGAACATCGACTGAAACAACCAAACAGCCTAAATGTTCCAAAAAAGCCTCAAAGTGCTAAAAAAAACTAGCATCAAAGGCAACTAAGGGCTAGTCATTGGTCAGTCTTGGCCCAGGTTACAAAAACATATTTTAGATCTCTTTTCCAAAAAAAGCCATGCAGGCATTAAGTGAAGCACATAGTAGACCAAGGAGTTACTCAAATGGACTGGCCATTACAGAGAACAACAAAACAGCAGAACACAGGCCAAGAAAATGCCACAAAATTACTAGAACTGAGGATGACTCTGGGTCAGTAACTCCCAGCATAACTCCACTTAGAAAACTAACATCATACTTTAACACCAGCACTATGAGGTGCCTAATATGCAGCTCATTGGAAACAACAGATTTTCATAAAATCACAATGATGTATAAAAAGTTTAAATTTCCTGTTAACCTTTGCTGCATTTCCATCACCAAACATAAAATGCACTTTTGTGCAAATGTATTTTTTTCTCATGCTCATTCCTAGAGAACTCAATTGTATCCCCTTGCAGTTGAGCAACAGGTAATGCCAACACACCAGGAAAAGTATTTCACTGCAAACCTCTTTCCTTCTGTTGCCCACTCATCCTCCCCAAATATATTGCATAGTTTTAGTGTAAATCCCCGTAGACTGTGGAAACTCTATTATTGTATGTAAAAATCAAGGAGAGAGTGGTGGATGCATAGAACAGCCTTCCTTAAGAGGTTGTGGGGTCAAAAACAGTGGGGGAATTCAAAAATGCATGGAACCGACATAAGGCAATTTTAGTGGGGTTAAGGAGGAAGTAGGCTGCTGGTTGACTAGGATCAGCAGCTTATACAATAGGTAGGGAAATGGTCAGACTAGGTGTGCCAAGTGGTTCTTATCTGTCTTCAAAGTCTAGGTTTCTGTGTGTGTGTGTGTGTGTGTATGTATGTGTATATATATATATCTACAGGCACAACAGTGCTCCTATAGTTAGGGTTGAGTGGCAGTTTCTAGGTTAAACCTGAAATTTTGCACTTTAATAACTTTGCAACCGATCAATGGATTTGCATAAATGTGGTATGCACTGACCCGTTGGTTAGATCTTTTGACGTGGCAAGTTTCATTCCATTCGGATGTGCAGATTCTGAGATCCGGATAGTGAAAAAAAGTAAAACGAACACACATTTTTGCAGTTTTTTCCTCATCGCTTTGTAGCGAGACCGTGTAGAATTTCTGCATGGTTTTTATAGGGTATAATGAAGTTTGGAAGAAGAACTGACAGTGAAAATGTTGTGCAATAATATTAATCTGTTGCAAAGTTATTAAGTTTCTTAGTTCCCATTATATCCTATTGGACTTTGCTGAACATTTCATTTCTAGGACAGAGGTTTTTTTTGCAAAGGAGGATTTTTTTCTCACAAAGAAGGATTGAGTCTTATAAGAACATTCCCACTTTGTGAGATTTGGAATCACTCTTTGTGAGAAAAAAAATCCTTGGTCATGAGCCACCATCTTGTTTTAATTGAAAAGCACCCAAAATGAAGGTTTCTAGAGACACCAACACATGTACCTTATTCATTGGAACTCCATTAGGTGGACTGTGAAGTTATTTGGTGGAAAAGCAACTTTGCAATGCCATTTTTTTAACATTTAAAGTCCTAGCAGTGGTTGTGGAGTAGGAGGGGCATGGGGGGCTGAAGCCCACCCTCTGCACAACAAGTGTTTTGACTCATTTTTTGTTGTTGTTTGCTTCTTTTAAAAAAGTATCTGAGGATCGGTGGCAGGATTTTCAGGACAGTAAATTAATAAAGAAGGAACTAGAAGGAGAGCTTCAGTAATAGACAACTACCGAAATAGCAGTAGAAGTGTAGTATAATGTGGAGAGTGGTGCGATGCAGCGGATCCGGGGCAGCTGTATTCAGGCAGACCTTCTGGATGCTTAGGTGCTGCCCTTTCTGCAGGCATGTCTCTGGACTGTGGGATGAGGTAGCCAGACTCAGAGCAGAAATAAACTGGGTCAGGAGTACCTTCGCCCCTATCCGGAGACCACCCAGTCCAATGCCACTGCCTCAAAGGATGGCAAGAACAAGGAGCACTTGGATGACAGTGGGCTCAGGGAGGGTTAGGGTGGTCAGACAGAGGCACATACCAAATCCTATTCCACTCCAGAACTAACATACCATACTGACAAACAGGGACAACCAAACAGAGGTACCCAGAGAAGTGGAAGGGAAGGATGTGGAGGTCAACTGAGGAGGTGATCTCAGTGGGGAGAGCAGTGGACAACAGAGGAGGAGGAGGAAGTGAATCCTGGTGGGGGACTCTATCAGAAGAGGGATCCATCAGGAACACACAAGGGGGAGGACACGGAGGTGAGGCGCCTACCAGATGCCACGACATGGATGGATGGGAGGAAGATCCTGGAGATCACCAGGAAGGCAAGATGGGAGGGTGAGCTGGGTATCATTATCCACCTAGGTACTAATGATGTGGCAAATGGGGAGCCTAAGGAAATTCAGGAAGAGTTTAGGAAATTGGGGAGTGGTCTAAAGCAAGTAGCCACAGCTGTCACCTTCTCAGAAGTACTTCCTGTGAGAGACATGGAAGAGCATAGGGGTGCATGCACCAAGAACATTAACACATGGTTGAAGAACTGGTGCTGCGAGGAAGGGTTTGGATTCATTGGTGACTGGGGACTGACTTGGAAGGATGGGGACTTGTTCAAGCCTGACGGCCTGCATCTGTCCTGGAAGGGAATCCAAGCACTCAATGATAAATTTAAATGCTACATGGACAAGCATTTAAATTAGCCAAGTGGGATGGCAAGCCAGCAAAGAGGGTACCTAACTGCCCCCCCATAGCTAGCAGTGGAACCAGTGAACAGGAGGAGGGGATGTCTCTACAAAGCAGCGTGCAAAAGATGGAGATAGGCACCCAAGGGGAGGATTGGCAGAAAGGGGGCAAAATTCAACAGAAGGGCAGACAGCAGAAAGAACCAGGGATAAAAGACAACCAGGGAGGGAGCTGGAGTAGAACAGCTAAACAGTCCATGGAGTTCACATCATGGAAGGCCATGTGTGCCAATGTCAGGAGACTTAGCAACAAGAAGGAGGATCTGGAGGCTGCCATGGTGCAGTCAGACCTGGACATTGTGACCACCACAGAGACCTGATGTAATGATAACCATGACTGGGAGATGGCCAAACCTAGCTACAACATATTCAGAAGAGACAGGGCAGGAAGGAAGGGAGAAGGAGTGGCACTTTATGTGAAAGATGGCATAAAGGTCACAGAGATCCAGAAGAAACAAAATTGGGGAGAGATACTGTGGGTTAAGCTGGAAAGAAAATTGGGATCAGCCATCCGCACAGGGGTGGTCTACAGACTACCAGCCCAGGAGGAAGAGACAGAGAGTTAATGCTAGCCATCCAAAGGATGACAGACAAGGGGAGATGGTGCTGGTTGGTGACTTCAATATTCCAAAGGTGGACTGCAGCCTCCCTGCAGCAGTATCAACCAGGAGCAGATTTATCCTGGACTCTCTTCAAGGTGCCTTCCTTAAACAGCTGGTCATGGAACCAACTTGACAGAAAGCAATACTGGACTTCGTGCTCACAAATGGGGACAGTGTGATGGGGAACAGTGGGGGAGCACCTGGGGAACAGTGACAACCAGTCACTGTGGTTTCAAATCACAGAATGAGCAGAGCCAAACCACACAAAAACAGATATCCTGGATTTTAGAAGGGCAGACTTTGGGAAAATGGGGACATGCTTGAAAGAAGCACTAATGGGAATGGGGAGGGAATCAGGAGGAACAGTGAGCAATATTTAAAACAGGGATTACAAGAGCAACAGAATTATGCATTAAGCAGGTTAGCAAGGTGAAAAGGAAGAGGAGGCCATTATGGTTTTCCAAGGTGGTAGTGGAGAAAGTGAAAGTCAAAAAGATTGCATTCAGGCAATACAAAAAGATGCAGGCAGAAGGGGATAGGGAGAAGTACCAGGAGAAGCAAAGGGAGGCAGGGAGTTCAATAAGGGAAGCCAAAGCTCAGATAGAAGAGTGCACCACAAAATCAGTGGGTAGAGGGGACAAAACCTTTTACAGGTACATAAGTGAAAAAGGACAAAGGGAGGGAGGGATAGTGAGACTAAAGGGGGAGGATGCGGGCTGTGTGGAGGATGACAACAGTAAAGCTGACATACTGAACAGATATTTGTGCTCAATCTTTACTTAGGAAGAGGAGGGTAATGGGCCTGAAGGGAGTACAAGGGGTGGGAATGGTGCAGAAATGGACACAAGTCCCTTTACACAGGAAAGGGTCCTAAAGGAATTGGAAGGAATAAGAGTCGATAAAGCAATGGGGCCAGATGGGGTGCACCCCAGAGTCCCAAAGGAACTAAGAGAGATGGTGGCTGCACCTCTGGCAATCCTGTTTAGCCAATCACTAGAAACAGAGGAGGTACCCAAAGACTGGAAGACAGCAGATGTAGTCCCCTTATACAAAAGTAGGAACAAAGAGGAAGTGGGGAACTACAGACCAGTCAGCCAGACCTCAACAGTGGGGAAGATCATGGAAGCACTACTGAAGGAAAGATTGGTGGAACATCTGATTGCCAACGGACTAGAGGTCCCAAGACAGCATGGTTTCACCTGGGGGAGGTCATGCCAGACCAACCTGAGAACAGGCAGAAAACACCAAGAAGAAGGAGCTGCTGTTATAACTATACTTCGCTACTGGGACTAAAGAACTAGAACTCAACTACTGGAACCTCCAATTTAGGGCAAAAACAAAACAAAACAAAACAAAAAAAGTTAGTGTGTTTGTCTGAGCTGATCGAAGTGCATTAGTATCTGTGCAATTATCTAGGTGTTTGTCTCAGGTGGCTGAAGGGAATTGTTACCTGTGCAATTAGTAAGTGTAGAAAGATTTGTGAAGTAGAGGGAGTGGCTGAGCTAGAAGGAAGCCAGGTTAAAGTCAGATTTAAACACTGCCCTAGATAGCTTCTGCCAGAGAACAGGCACAGAACATCAAGAAGGAGCTGCTGTTATAACTATACTTATCTACTGGGACTACATTGCCCTCCTTCCCTTCCCTCCACCCACCACCCTAAGCCAGTTCTACTTTTATAGGCACAGGATTTGACTGACAACAGGAACTTCCTATTTGGGAGCAGGAAGTGAGTGATCACAGAGCTACAATAGAATCACCATCCTAGAAGGAAAAGAGTAGCTCTCCGTCCTCCCCTAGCTGATGGAGGTTTGACTCTGAGCAAGTAAGGAGACTACTGAGAAATATAGGAACTTCTTGTCTCAGAACAGGAAGATCAGGAGCTTAAAGGGCACAGAGGCAGTAAGTAAGTAGGGAGAAAAAAAATAAACAGACGAAAGAGTAAATATTCCAAACAACTGTTAAGGTTCCAGAAATAAGACATGATGGGAGTGGTGCAGTGCAGTGGCTGTGGAGCAGCAGTCTTCCTGGAGACGTTCTGGAGGATGCAGTGTTGTCCTATCTGCAGGAACCTCTCTGGGCTGAGGGAGGAGGTTGCTCATCTTCAGGCTGAGTTGGCCAAGATCTGGGGACCTCCTCTCCCACCCAAGGACCACCAGGGCCACTGCCGTTGCCTCAGAGGTTGCTAAGAAAGAGGAGTGGTTGGACCACAGTGGGTTCAGGGAGGATGAGGGTGGTGGAACAGAGGTGCATCCTTCCAGTTGTACCTCTCCACAATTCATATGCCATTCTGGCAAAGTGTGGTCCTCTATGGAGGCACCCACAGTGGAGATCAAGGAGGATGCTGGGAACCTCCACAAAAGAGACCCACAAGAGGATGGCATGGGTCCCCACAGGGAAGGGAAACAACTCTTGGTGGGGGACTCCATTGATAGGAGGGTAGAAATGGGGGAGGAAGGGGAGAGGGAGGTAAGGTGCCTGTGAGGCACTATGGCTTAGAGGGAGAGGAAGCGAATCTTCAGGATCGCTGGAGCAGCTGCATGAAGGAGGGAGCTGGATGTCATTGTCCACCTAGGGACAAATGACCTGGCTGAGAAAAGGATAAGAGCAGTGCAGGAAGTGTTTGTGGAGTTGGGGAGGGGCCTTAGACAAGTAGCATGCATGGTAACCTTCTTGGAGGTACTGCCTGTCTATGGTATGGATGAGGCTAGGGTGCTTCACACCATGGGATTCAATCAGTGGTTGAAAAACTGGTGCAGAGTTCAGGGATTTGGCTTCACTGGGGACTGGAGATCCACCTGGAGTGATGCAGGTCTATACTGGCGTGATGGTCTGCATCTGTCTAGGAGGGGAACCAGGATCTTAGATGATAGGTTTAAATGCTTCATTGGCAAGCATTTAAACTAGCCAAGGGGGGAGGCATTGGAAAGGAGCAGGGAAATCCTAGCCCCCCCAAAAAAGTCAGGGTAGTAAGTGAGGTAAACACCAAGATAGAGATGTTGATAGGGAGAAGGGTAGGGGTAAATAAAGAAAATGATAAAGGCAATAAGGACAGGGATGGGGAAAAAAGGGTTAAGACCATCAAGAAATGGAGGGTAATGAGTACCAATGCCCGCAGTCTGGGCAACAAGCTCCCTGCACTTGTGGCCTTGATGGAAGAGGGATGCCTGGATATCGTAGCAGTCACAGAAACATGGTACACAGAGAACCATGACTGAGATGTTAACATGCCAAGGTACACAACCTACAGGAGAAACAGGGAGGATAGAAGAGGGGGAGGAGTAGCTCTCTATGTAAGGGAAGGGATAACAGCAACAGAACAAAAAAATAAACAAGGAGGAGAGGAGGCACTGTGGGTCACCTTAGAGACTGGAAATGGCTCCACAATCAGCACAGGGGTTGCATACAGACCCCCATATCAGGAAGAGGGAATGGACAAGGATATGATAGAAGGCATCCTTAGGATGGCAGAGAAAGGGGAGATACTGTTGATGGGGAACCTGAATATGCCAGATGTTAACTGGAGCATCTTTGCTGCAGCCACATCCAAGAGCAGGGCAATTCTTGATGCCCTACAGGTGGCATGCCTCAGACAGCTAGTTCTGGAACCCACTCATGAGGGAGCAATCTTAGACCTCATACTCTCAAATGGGGACAGTGAGAGGATCTCAGATCTAGAAGTGGGTAGCCATCTGGGAACAAGGGACCACCAAACAGTGTGGTTCATGGTAAGCTCTGCTACAGAGTCAAGACATACAAAAGTGAGGGTACTGGACTTCAGGAGGGCTGACTTTGGCAAGATGGGAGAGTGCCTTAGAAAAGCACTAGCAAACAGGCTAGAAGGAGGGGTGAAGCAACAATGGGGAAACATCAAAAATAACATCACCGAGGCAACAAGCCTTTGTGTGAAGCAAATAAACAAAACAAAATGAAAGAAAAAGCCACTATGGTTCTCAAAAGAGGTGGCGGGGAAGGTTAGGGAGAAAAAGATAGCATTTGGGAAGTATAAGGAAACACAGAAGGAGCAGGACAGAGAATTGTACCAGTTAAGACAGAAGGAATCAGGGAGGGAAGTCAGAATAGCAAAGGCCCAAACTGAGGAAAAGATAGCAACTCGGTTAAGAAGGGGGATAAAACATTTTATAGGTACATCAGGGAGCGCAGAAAGACAAAGGGAGGGATAGTGAGGCTGAATAGAAAGGACAGTGGGTGGGCAGAGAGGGACAGTGAAAAAGCAGGGATACTGAACGAATACTTCTGCTCAATATTCACAAAAGAGGAGGAGGGGGAGGTACTTAATCCAATTAACAGAAGCACTCTGGATAAGGGAGTTGATCCCAGTCCTTTCACAGAAGAAAGGGTTCTGAAAGAACTTCTAAAACTGAAGGTGGACAATGCAATGGGGCCTGATAGAATTCACCCCAGAATTCTAAAAGAATTAAGAGGAGAACGTGACACCACTGACTACCCTTTTTAATAAATCATGGGAGGATGGTGTGGTACCTGAGGACTGGAGGAAGGTGGATGAGGCAGGAAACTACAGACCTGTCAGTTTGACCTCTGTGGTAGGGAAAGTGATGGAATCACTTCTGAAGGAAAGAATTGTTGAGTACCTGGAAGAAAGTAGGGCACAGGACCCAAGGCAGCATGGGTTCGCAGCGGAAAGATCATGTCAGACAAATCTAATTGATTTCTTTTACTGGGTGACCAAAATAGTAGACCAGGGAGGCGCTGTGGACATGGCCTACCTAGACTTTGGCAAGGCATTTGACACTGTCCCACACAAAAGATTAATAATCAAATTAACCAGCCTGGGAGTGGGTCCCAGGGTTGTAGCCTGGGTAAAACATTGGCTGAACAACAGGACACAGAAGGTAATTGTAAATGGAATCCACTCTGAAGAAAGAGGGGTTACTAGTGGGGTACCACAGGGTTCAGTACTGGGTCCAGTCCTTTTTAATGTCTTTATAAGTGACATTGCAGAGGGACTAGAAGGAAAAGTATGCCTCTTATCAGACGATACAAAGATCTGCAACAGGATTGATACACAAGGAGGTGTGGAAAGGATGAGAAGGGAGTTGGCAAGGTTGGAGGAATGGTCAAAAGTATGGCAGCTTGGATTCAATGCAAAGAAGCGCAAAATAATGCACCTGGGAAACAAGAACCCAGGGGAAGATTACACAATAGGGGGACTGGTAGTAACAACAACAAAAATGGAAAGGAACCTGGGAGTAATCATATCAGATGACCTTAAGGTTAGCAAGCAATGTGAGAAGGCAGTTGGGAGGGCTGGGGAGATACTGGGATGTATAGGGAGAGGCATCACCAGCAGAAAACAGGAAGTTGTTATCCCTCTGTACAGACAGTTGGTGAAACCCCATTTGGAGTACTGCATCCAGTTCTGGAGACCCCATCTCTGCAAGGACATAGACAGGATGGAGGCAGTCCAGAGGAAGGCAACTAAAATGGTGCAGGGTCTGCAAGAGAAGCCATATGAGGAGAGACTAAATGAGCTTAATATGTATCCCCTTGAGGAAAGGAGGGAGAGGGGGGACATGATAGAAACTTTTAAGTACCTCAGTTGAATCAACAAAGTCCAAGAGGGTAGCATCTTTCAGAAAAAGAGATGTGCAAGAACAAGTGGACACAATTTGAAGATAGAGGAGGGACGGCTCAGGGGCAACATGAGGAAGTATTTTTTCACAGAGAGAGTGGTAGATGCATGGTACAGCCTTCCTAAGGAGGTTTTGAGGTCTAAAACTGTGGGATAATTCAAGAATACATGGGACAGACAAGGCAATTCTTGTGGTGGGTAGGAAGAAATAGGCTGTTGGTTAACTAAGATCTGCAGCTTATCCTGTAGGTAGGGAAATGGGCAGACTAGGTGGGTCAAGTAGTCCTTATCTGGCATCAAAGTCTATGTTTCTATGTTTCTAACCTTATTGAAATTTTTGACCGGGTGACAAGGGAGGTGGATTAGGGGAGGGCAGTAGACATGAACTAATTGTGCGATTGTTTTATTGACAGCAGCAGTCTTATAGGCACTTAATAAAAGTCCTACATTATACCCTCACATGGTTTCATCCATTCAGCTGTGCTGTTCTTCCATGCTGTTACTGAAAAATTATGTATCTGCTAAAGTGGATGCAGTCATCCCAAGTCAAGTGCAAATACCCACTGGAGGCTACTGGTGTTTCTGGTAACAATCTACCTGAATGTTCGGGGGTCGACTTAGTTGTTACTGCTACCTTGGCAAGAGAGCTTGCTAGTGCCTCCCCACCTCCTGCAAAGTGAAGCCGCCACTTTGTGTATGTTAATTATACCCCAGAAGTTTGATATAAGTTTGGAAAGTATGCTGTGGAGCAGGACGTTATGGCAGCTGTGAGGCAATATCATGCCACTACCGGCAGTACGATCAGTGAGAGCTACATACGAATCTTAAAAGTCAGATATCTGGTAGAATTTAGAAAAAACCCAGACCCCACTTCCATGTCCCCAGTCCTCCCCAAAAAGCCAAGAGGATGGTGAACACACTTAGAGGACCATCTAGAGGGGCAACTGAAAGCCATAGTAAAATCCCTTTGCACCAAAGGAGCTGTTGTCAATGCAGGTGTAATTCAGGCAGTAGCTGTGGGAATCGTAAAGGCAAACTCACCACAGCTGCTGACTGAGAATGGGGGCCATCTAACCTTGTCTAGCAAATAGACTTGAGGTTTCCTGCCTTGTATTGGTTTTAGCAAGCAAAAGGGGATGAAAGCAGGGTACAAAATGCCCAGTGACTTTTTAAACTTGAAAGCCTCTTTCTTAGCCAGAATTGCCTAAGCATCTGCCCAGAAACTGATACCAAAACAGCTCATTATGTACATGGATGAGACAGGGGTCAATATGGTCCCTGTCTTAGAATATACAATGGCGGCCAAAGGGGCAAATCAGGTAGCAGTAACCAGCTTGGGAGACAAAAGGCAGATATCTGTCATCCTCGCTTGCACCTTAGCTGATGATATGCTACCCCCTCAAATCATCTATAAAGGTAGAAGTACCATCTTTCATCCAAAGCATAAATTCCCAAGTGATTGGAGTATCACACACACACTCTGACAATCACTGGGAAAATGAACTTACTACCATTGAATTTATAGACAGTGTTATTGTGCCCCAAGGAGCTGGAAGGGGAAGGAATCAGTTCATTTCAGAGAAGTGACTGTTGATTTTTGCTGATTTTATTGCTGTTGTTACTGTTTCTTTTGCAGCTTATTGTTGCTTTCAGTTGGTACCAGGTTACTTTCTGGCTTCATTTGGAAAGTTACCTGTTTGGGGAAGTTTGCTGATGTAGCTGAGTGTTTCTGTTTTTTTTTGCTGGTGTAGCTGATTGTCTCTTGTGGTCAGGAGGGAGTAATCAGTTTCATTTCGGTGCAGAACCTGCTCATTGCTGGTTTTAGTTCTTTTATGCTGCTTATTTCACTTGGGCTACAATTCTGCTTATCTTGTGCTTTTTTTAAGCCATTAACTTTATAGGGTAGGAACTGTTTTTTGTATATCCCTGTAGTTTGGTGGAGGGGTGCAAATTGTCTGGCCTGGGGCCTCAGCAAAGCTACTGCTAGCTGGAGGTGGGGCTGAGTCAGAGTGGTGTAGCTGGTTACCTGTTGGATTCTCATAAGGGGCTGGAAGGGAAAGGAATCAGTTCATTTCAGGGAAGTTAATTGATTTTTGCTGATTTTATTGCTGTTGTTATTGTTTCTTTTACAGCGTATTGTTGCTTTCAATTGGTACCAGGTTGCTTTCTGGCTTCATTTGGAAAGTTACCTGTTTGGGAGATTTTTCTGGTGCAGCTGAGTAATTCTGGGGGAGTTTTGCTGGTGCTGCTGATTGTCTCTGGTGGTCAGGAGGACAAGGTATAGAAGGAAATAGCTGCAGAGTATACAGGGCAACAAGGGGCAGTTAGGGAAATGATAGGAAAAGGGAGATGATGGGTGTGGTGCTTTGCAGTGGATGTGGGGCAGCAGTGTTCAGGAAGACCATCTGGATACTGCAGTGCTGCCCTATCTGCAGGCACCTTTCTGTGTTGAGGGAGGAGGTAGCTGGACTCTGAGCAGAGTTGGCGAGGATACAGGTGACCTTCCCCCTATACAGAGACCACCATGTCCACCACTGCTCCCTCAGAGGTTGCCAAGAAGGAGGGAAGGATGGACTACGGTGGGCTCGGGGAGCGTAAGGGAGGCAGGACAGAGGCACATTCCCCAGCCGGTGTCTCTTCACAACTCATATGCCGTCCTGGCAGAGCATAGAGATTGTGTAGCATCTCTAGAAGTGAACACCATGGGGGTTGAGGGGGTCATCCAGGATAGAACCCCAAGGGCAGATGCAAGGAGAACACACAGGAGGAGGAAACAAATCCTGGTTGGGGACTCCATTGTCCAGGGGATTGAGCTGGGGTCAGATAGCAATGGTGAGAGGGAGGTAATATGCCTACCTGGAGGCACAGTTCAGAAGGAGGGCAAGTGGATCCTTAGGATTGCAAGGCCCATAGCAAGGAGGGGGAGGTGGAAATCATTATTCACTTGGGGACTAATGACCTGGCTAGAGAGGGGGTAGATGTAGAAAGTTTACAGTAAGAGTTTAGGGAACTGGGGAGGAGTCTTGGGCAAGTAGCACACTCTGTGACCTTCTTGGAGGTGCTACCTGTCCACAGCAAGGGGAAGGAAGGGAGGGACATCTGCATCACTGAATTCAACAAATGGCTGAAGAAATGGTGCAGAGAGGTGGGGTATGGCTTCATTGGGGACTGGAATCTCACCTGGAGGGATAAAGGACTATATTCTCCAGATGGTCTGCATCTATCCAGGGGAGGCAAACGTATCCTGTCTGAGAAGTTTAAGTGCATCCTTAGTGATCATTTAAACTTGCCAAGGGGGGAGGGATACACAGTCAAGGGGATTATCATAGCCCCCTCTACATGACATAACTGAAAGCAGTGAGGATCCAATAACTAGCGTAATATCTAACCATAAAACACCCATGGTTACAATGGGGGAAAGAACAGAAGGTACATCACTAATGTGACGCAGGGCAAAGACCAATAAACAAGGAACATTAAGGGGGTACATAGTGTGGAAGGTCATGTACACAAATGCCTGCAGTCTGGGAAACAAAATTCCAGATCTTACAGCACTGATGGCAGACACAAACCTGGACATTGTGGCTATTATAGAGACATGGTATGCAGGGAACCATGACTGGGATGCAGCCATGCAAGGTTATGACTTTTTAGAAAGGATAGGGAGGGGAAGAGGTGAGAGGTGTTGCCAGGTATGTGAAGGAAGGGATTAAAGCTACAGAGGATCAGGGATCCAGGGAAGAAGCAGAGGCATTGTGGGTCACTCTGGAGTTGGGGAACAAAACAACCACCTGTGCTGGAGTAGTTTACATTCATCCCACGCAGGGAGAGGATATAGATCTAGTATTAGTGTAGGCTATTCATAATATGGCGGCCAAAGGGTAAGTACTACTAATGGGTGACTTCAAGCATGCTTGATGCAGATTGGAATACCCAGACTGCAAGTACATTAAGGAGCAGAGACCTCATGTCTGCCATGTATGGGGCAAACCTAAAGCAGCTTGTGGTTAAGCCCACCAGGGAGGGAGGCCTTGGCAGCAGAAGATATGGGGAAGGGGCAGAAGAACAGTGGCTTAGGCTCAAGTGATCCATAGCAGAAGTGACAAGTCAATGTGTCAGACTGCTTAGCAAAAGCAAAAGAAAGAAGCGGCCACTGTGGTTCTCTAAGTCAGTAGCTGAGAAAGTGCAAGAAAAAAGTAAGGCATTCAGGAAATGCAAAGAGACAACAGAAAGAAGAAGACAGAGTGAAATATCTGGAGAAGCAGAGAGAAGCTGGGAAAGCTGTCAGAGTGGCTAAGGCAAGAACGGAGGAAGGAATAGCACAGGCTACTAAGAAGGGAGACAAGAACTTCTTCCGTTATATTAGTGAAAGGAAGAAGACCAGAAATGGTTTTGTTAGGCTAAAGAAGGAGAGGGTGGGTGGGGATAACCTTGAAAAGGCTGAGATACTGAACATGTATTTTTGCTCAGTACTTACCAAGGCAGAGGCAGGGGAAGGGCCAAGACTCACGAGGAAAGGGTTGCATGGGGGAGAGGTGGGCACCAGCCCATTTATGGCTGATATAGTCTTGGGGGAACTAGGGAAAGTAAAGACAGACAAGGCAATGGGGCCAGACAGGATTCACCCTAGAGTTTTGGAGGAACTCAGGGGAGTCCTAGCAGGTCCACTGACAACACTCTTCAACCAGTCACTATACTCTGGGGAGATACTTGGGGGCTGGAGGAGGGCAGAGGTGGTCCCCCTGCATAAGAGTGGAAGTAGGGAGGAGGCAGGCAATTACAGACCTGTAAGTCTGACCTCAGTGGTGGGGAAGCCGATGGAGTCCCTCCTTAAAGAGAGGGTAGTGAAGTTCCAGGAGTCAAGCAGTGCAAAAGACCCAAGGCAGCATGGATTCACTGAGGGAAGTTCCTGTCAGACTGATCTTATCGATTTCTTTTACTGGGTGACCAGGGTGGTGGATCAGGGAGGGGCAGTGGATGTGACCTACATGGATTTCAGCAAGGCCTTCAACACCATTCCATATAGAAGGTTGCTTAACAAATTGGGGAATCTGGGTGTGGGCTCTAAATGGTAAAATGGGTTGGAAACTGGCTAAAAGGCAGGACCCAGCGGGTGATAGTAAATGGCATAAAATCAGAAGAGGGGGAGGTGACCAGTAGGGTGCCACAGGGATCGGTGCTGGATCCAGTCCTATTCAATGTCTTCATTAGTGACATTGCAGAGGAACTGGAGAAGAAAGTATGCCTGTTCGCAGATGACATCAAGATCTGCAACAGAGTCAACACACAGGAGGGGCTAGATAAAATGAGAAACAACCTAAGAGTACTTGAAGAATGGACAAGGGTTTGGCAGTTGGGTTTCAATGCTAGGAAGTGCAAGATAATGCATCTGGGACACAGAAACCCAAGAGAGGAATACAGGGTGGGGGCAGGTTCTAGACACCACAAGTCAGGAGAGAGACTTGGGGGTTTCACATCCGATGACCTGAAGTTGTCCAAACAATGCAAAAAAGCAGTGGGGAAAGCAAACAGAATGCTGGTGTGCATAGGAAGGGGCATAACTAGTAGGAGGAGCAAAGTGGTGATGCCACTGT
This sequence comes from Neoceratodus forsteri, assembly GCA_016271365.2. Lineage (NCBI taxonomy): Eukaryota > Metazoa > Chordata > Ceratodontiformes > Ceratodontidae > Neoceratodus > Neoceratodus forsteri. Next base: position 1,379,743,673 of record CM057455.1, read on the forward strand.
ATAGATCACTGGTGAGGTCTCATCTGGAATACTGTGTCCAATTCTGGAGACCGCAATCCGGGAAGGACATAGACAGAATGAAAGCAGTCTAGAGAAGAGCAACGAACATAACACATGCACTGTACCACAAGCCTTTTGAAGAAAGACTCAAGGAACTTAACATCTATTCACTACAAGAGAGAAGGTAGAGAGGGGATATGATAGAGACTTTCAAATACCTTAGAGGAATAAACAGTGTACAGGAGGGGAGCATATTGCAGAGAGAAGAAAGTGCACAAGGACAAGGGGACATAACATGAGGCTGGAGGGATAGAGGCTTAGGGGGAATGCTAGGAAGTATTTTTTCAGAGATTGTGGTGGATCCATGGAACAGCCTACCAGTGAAGGTGGTGGAAGCGAAGATAGTACAGGGATTCAAAAGTGCATGGGATAAGCTTAAAGGCACCATTCTGTACAGCACAGCGGAGGAAAAGCAGTCCAGATAACAGTAGGGATTGCCAAACAAAAGTAGGGAAATTGGCAGACTAGGTGGGCTGTATGGTCCTTATCTGCCAACAGATTCTATGTTTCAGTGTTAAAACATAAATTGCCACAATGTTCCTACCCGAAGAACATAGGTTTTCCTTGTATTGGACTTATACAGAGCACACACAACAGATACTGTCATACAATATTTGGAGTCCAATAACATTATCCCCATTTATGTGCCAGCATCGTGCACTGATGCCCTTCAACCCCTGGATGTCAGTGTAAATAGGATATTTAAAGATTTGTTAAAAACGGAATTTACCAGCTGGTATGTGGGAGTGGTGTCTGAAAGACTAGTCGTAGGAGGTATGGAGCATCTAAGTGCTGACCTCCATCTGGTGTATTTAAAGGAGCATCACTTGAGGTGGCTTGAGACCAGCTTAACTGAATTAAAGTGCAGGCATGATGACATTGTCCATGGTTTCGAACAGGCAGGAATACGAGAAGCGCAACAGAATTGTCTGAGTGCATGAACCATCTGAGCTGTCTATTTTTGTAAGTACTTTCTTGATTTTTCTATTGGGGAGTTGGTAGAGGGTTTTGGAACTTGTGTAAATACTCATTCTGCTTTCTGCTTCTGCGTGTTTCAGATGCCGCCACATGACAGGTTGTTTTTGTCTTTGTTTTGAGAAAGCAGATGATGAACTTAACCGAAGTAGGATGTTGCTGTTGCTGATTTAAAAATGGTTTGGGTTTTGGGATCCACTTGTTGTGAGATTATGAAATAAAGTTCAACTAGCACAGTACTGTATTTGCGTGATGTGCTTCATGTCCAATGGCTTGCAGGTTGCTACTACAGATAATATTAGTGGACCGTTTGTATTAGCACTCTCTTTTATGTCAGCTAATATTGCTAATATAAACGGAGCGCTGATATTACCTACTATACAGTATGTACTCACTGGATGTAAGAAGGGACAGTGGGTACATGACAGAAACATTCAAATGTGCCAGAGGAATAAATAAGGTAGGGGAGACTAGCTATCTGCAGAAAAGAATGAGCACTAGGACTAGGGGTCATGATATGTGGCTAAAAGGGGGGGAGACTCACAGGCAATGTGAGGAAGTACTTCTTCACGGAGAGGGCAGCTGAATCCTGAAACAGGCTACCAGAGGAAGTGGTGTGGGCAAAAATTGTGGGATCATTCAAGCATGCATGGGATAAACACAGGAGACTAGTGTGGCTAGGACAGAAGGGAAGAATGGAAATATGTCTGGCAGGATCTGACAGAAGGAAGCAAGACATTTCTTAAAGCTAAACCAGACAGACTGGATGGACCTGGAGGTCCTTTTGTGCCAACAACTACTATGTAACTTTGTAACTATGTCTTCATAAGTGACATTGTGAAGGGGTTGGAAGGAAAGATATGCCTCTTTGCAGATGATATTGAGATCTGCAACAGGGTAGGTACTCCGGGAGGGGATGAAAAAATGAGAAGGGACCTAGGTAAACTAGAGGAATGGTCAAGAGTGAGGCAGCTAAGATTCAATGCAAAAAAATGTAAAATCATGCATTTAGGGCACAGGAAGCCAGGGGAGGCTTACAAGATGGGGGGGGGGTACTGACAGCCAACAAACTGGAAAGGGATCTCTGGGTAGTCATATCAGATGACCTAAAGGTGGCCAAAAAATGTGCCACAGCTATAGAGAGAGCCAGTGGGGGGTACTATGGTGCATAGGGAGAGGTATCACTAGCAGAAGAAAGCAGGTGGTGATGCCACTGCAGACATCATTGGTGAGGCCCCATCTGCAGTACTGTGTCCAGTTCTGGAGACCACATCTCCGTAAGGACATAGACAGGATAGAGGCAGTTCAGAGAAGGGCAACAAAATGGTGTAGGCTCTGCACCAAATGTCATATGAGGAGAGACTGGAGGACCTCAATATGTATACCCTGGAGGAGAGGAGATAGAGGGGGATATGATATAGGCCTTCAAATGTCTCAAGGGCATACATAAGGTACAGAAGGGAAGCATCTTTCAGAAAAAGAGATGTTCTAGAACAAGGAGACGTGACATGAGGCTGGAAGGGGGGTAGATTAAGGGGTAGTGTGAGGAAGTATTTCTTCTTGAAAAGGGTGGTGGATGCATGAAACAGCCTCCCAGCAGAGGTGGTGGGGGCTAACTTGGTAGGGGAATTCAAAAATGCATGGGACATGCATAGTAGAACCCTAGCAATAGGAAAGTGAATAAAGCAGGAGATCAAGTAGGGTCTGTGGTGTTTGCAGCAGGTAGGGAAAATGGGCATATTAGATGGGTCTAGTGGGCCTTATCAGCCATGAATTTCAATGTTTCTATCTCAACAGGGTAAGACCCACTAGGCACAAGTGCCTGTTTTGAAGAATGACCAGAGAACACTGGGGTGGTTAAGTGACTTGCTCAGAGTCACACAGTATGCAAGTGGAGGTTGTGGGAATCAAAACCAGATGTGCGGGATGTACAAGTCTCATTCACAGCTCATCGCTCTAACCACTAAGTTATACTGCCAGCTCTGTTTATCATTGTTAAATGCAATTGTCCTCTCAGGGAAATTAGTAAGAAGGTTTATGGTTGAGTTTGGGTTGTGGCGATGAGTGCCATAAAAATGATCATCAAAGTTATAAAAAAAAATTGTTTGAATTGTTTAAGTCCATTAACAATACTATTTTGCAATTTGCAAACAGTATGGCTAAGCCAGATCTTTAACACCATTTACGAAACCACATTTTAATGACACAAAGTAGCAAAGAAGCTACAGTGCTATAGATAGACTTTCAATGCCATCATGGACAGCAGTGACCTTTAGATCATTTTTGTTTAATTTGCAGGCAATTGTATGTGTTTTGGAGCTGTACTGTACACAGACAATACTAGCCCTGATTATGTACAATTGCTTACAAAGCAAGCAAATAGTATGTGAAGACCACAACTAACTTTGACCATTATAAGTGTATCTATAACACTATACCACCTTTCCTATGTGGTTTTGTGGGCGGGCTGAGGCTGTTTCAGTAGTTAGGGCGTACTACGTGCAGTAAGTTAAGTAGCATAAGAGTGGTAGCAATTATGTACACTGAGAGCAGTCTTGCACATACAGTGATCCATTGAATATCTACCAAATGTTTGTACAAAATAATAACTATTCCAGTGCCCCTTATTATCTCAAACCCTTGATTATCCACCCAATTTTGCTTGTACAAAAATGGGTGGATAGTCAAGGGTGCACTGTAGATTATCAAACTGAAATCAAAAAGCATCAGACACTTGGGGAAAAGGGAGAGGAGAGAATAATGTGCACTGTCACTAATATAATTTTGAGAGAGGGCAACAGAAGGGTAGGAATTTTGATTTGTATTCTGTTGCCCATACCTTGTTACATACAAACTGTATCCTAATGTGGGATATTGTTTTTATGTAAATGGATTCCCACAGTGTCTTACAGTCTGTGGCAAGGTCCCTTTGGCAAAGGTGCATGGTCACGGCAAGAGGGGGCCCCAGATTTCTCTTGGGCCTAGGGCAACAGGTTACCTTAATCTGGCCCTGGCTGCCTGCCTGCTTCTCCACTCTCCGAGTCTCCAGCTACCTAACAAAGGAACAGAATCACTCACTTTCTGCCTGTATACAGTCACCCATGTGACCTGCAGAGAGTAAGTCATGTGTCAAGCCCAATTTCACCTAATTTTGCCTAATTTCACCTAATAATAATGAAATTTCACTGTAAGTACATAATTATGCAAAATATTTTGTGGTATGAAATTTGTGATTTCACTGACATTTCACCAGTAAAATTGAATTTCACAGCATCTCTATTGTGGCATAGTGGTGCTGCCCTGGAATGCTGGAGCTGCGCATGCCAATGGTATGCAAATGGCCTGCATACATTCCAGTAAGGAGATGCAGATACACTGTTTAGATGCAGACTGAGCAATGAGGCTATTTGCATACAGTATCTGGCTGAATATTGCAAATATGCATGCCACGCAAGTGGCTTTGCATCGGGCTCTTCCATATAATCCACACTGGGCTCTGGGCACCTGCCGTGCTACGCATCTCCCACTGCATGATCGCACATGTTCAGGATATTCAGCCACACATGCACGATTGCAGTTTATGGTGTACCTTCTGAATATACCAATGTTTTGTGCTGGCGCAGCTGATTTGCACGGCACATGCACTTGCACGATGTGGCCTACTACTTCTGACTATGGGGCCCAAGGTCTGAATGGTAGATTTGAAATAAAACCTTTCTTATGAAGAGTTAGGGATATTTGTCATAACGGATCTCCAGAAATGTCACCTATGAATATTTTTCAGTCACTTGAGGTCCTTGCCCCATACGTAGATTCCCAAAAATTATTATTGGTGGGGGACATGAAAATGGATTGGCTGGTCCTGGAGAAGTTTAAATATGTATATAACATGTCACTTGAACTGGGGTTAAATCAGTTAATCAGAGAGCCCACACACATTAATACAAAAAAAAAAACAAAAAACAGCTGACTCATATTTATTTGACCTAATCTTTACAAATCATCCCCAACATAACACAGAAGCAAGGTTCTTGACTGATTTTTTTCAGTGAACATAATTTAGTATATCATATTAAAGGCAAGGAAAACCCTAGCGGTCCACCTAAGTTTATAGGTCCTTCAAAACATTTTATTTATTTTTTTTACTTTTGTAAGGGACCTACAGTATCTGCAATAGACTCGACTTAAGCTAATATCTGACATGGACACTACTTGAAGCTGTTTTACTGAAGAAGTGAAAAATGTATACAATAAACCTTTGCCTATTAAACCAAGGAAAGTTAAAAAAGACAGTGGCCCCAGTTTTAAAAGAGCCGTTAGAGCGACGCAAGTTGCATTGCTCTAAGGGTTGTGGCAAACTCTAGGTGTACCAGGGTCCCTGCACCTGATTTTATAAAAAGCAGGGTTCTGGCACCAAATGCCTTGGGTTTTTCCCAAGTAGCTGGCTGTGCCTAACAGTTGGCACATCTGAGGACATTGCCGCAGGGATCCGGACCCCCCCACCCAGTGCAACACTAGAGGGGCCATGATGGTGGGGGGAGAAACCGCATGCCAGGAAGGTGACAGGGGCACAAGGGGCATGGTAGGTGGCAGTGGGGGTGTCAGGGGATAGCTGTGCCCATACCACAATGATGTTGCACCCGAGGTGGGGTGCTTTTCCAGTGTTCAGCAATATAGTTCAAAGTAAAGACAGTAGAAGAATCAAGCCACACTAAAGCCAGAGTCCTTGACTTCAAGAGGGCCGACTTTACTAAAATGGGTGAATGCCTCTAGAAAACACTGGCCTAGGGTGAGGGAGGGGGAGAAGAGGTACAGTTGGAGAACCTCAAGAGAGCAATAACAGAGGCAGTAAGCCTTTGTGTGAAGCTAGTGAACAAAGCCAGAAGAAAAAAAATATGGTTTTCAAAAGAAGTGGCAGAGAAGATTAGAGAGAAAAAACTGGCATTCTGGAAATACAAGGAAATGCAAAGGGAGGAACACAAGGAACTGTATCAAGCAAAGCAGAGGTAGGTGGGCAAAGCAGTCAGAAGTGCAAAGGCAAAAACAGAGGAAAGGATAATCCAGACACTGAAGGAGGGGGGACAAAACCTTCTTCAGGTACATAAGGGAGAGAAGAAAGGCCAAGGGAGGGAAAGAGAGAGAGGTTTAGTGGGGGGGGGGGATTGGTCAGAGGGAACCTGGAGAAGACTGAGACACTGAACAAATACTTTTGCTCAGTATTCACAAAAGAAGGGGAAGGGGATAGACTGATATTAGCAAGTAGACACACACAGGAAAGAGGGGTGGACACCGGCCCATTCGCAGAGGAGACAGTCCTAGAGGAACTCTTGAACCTGAAGGTGGATAAGGCAATGGGGCCAGATAGGATATATCCCAGAATACTAAAAGAGCTCAGAGAGGTGATACTGCCACCACTGACAGCCCTATTCAACAAATCATTGGAGGAGGCAATAGTACCAGAGGACTGGAGGAGGGCGAACATGATACCCCTTCACAAGAGTGGGAGCAAGGTAGAAACAGGCAACTATAGATCGGTCAGTTTGACCTCAGTGGTGGGAAAGATGATGGAATCACTGTTAAAGGAAAGGATTGTAGAAAATCTAGAAGCCAGTGGGGCACAGGACCGAAGGCAACATGGATTCACAACAGGAAGGTTGTGTCAAATGAATCTGATAGATTTCTTTGGCTGGGTGACAAGGATAGTACATAAAGGATGGGCAGTGGACATGGCCTATCTAGAGTTTAGCAAGGCATTTGACATAGACCCGCACAAGATGTTAGTAAAGAAGCTGGGCAATCTGGGAGCAGATCCCAATGTGGTAAACTGAGTCAGAAATTGGCTTAGCAACAGGACTCAGAGGGTGGTTGTAAACAGAGTTCAATTTAAAGAAAGGGGGGCAACCAGTGAGGTGCCACAGGGTTCAGAGCTGGGGCTGGTCCTCTTTAATGTCTTTATAAGTGACATTGTGGATGGACTCAAAGGAAAAGTATGCCCCTTTGCAGATGCTACCAAGATCTGCAATAGGGTTGACACTCCAGGGCGGGTGGACCAAATAAGGAGAGACTTAGGCAAGTTGGAAGAATTATCAAGAATGTGGCAGCTCGGATTCAATGCCAAGAAGTGTAAAATCATGCACTTGGGGAACAAAAACACAGGGGAGGAATACGCAATGGGAGGAGAAGGGGAGGTACTAACAACGAACAAAATGGAAAGGGACCTGGGGTAGTCATAACAGATAATCTAAAAGTAGCCAAACAATGTGAGAAGGTGGTGAGGAAAGCCGGTGGAATGCTGGGGTGCATAGAGAGAGGCATCACCAGTAGAAAACAGGAGGCGGTGATGCTGCTGAATAGGCAGTTGGTGAGGCCTCATCTAGAGTATTGCATGCAGTTCTGGAGACCTCACCTCCTAAAGGACATCAACAGGATGGAAGCAGTCCAGAGAAGGGCAACAAAAATGGTGCAGGGCTACACCAGAAACCATACGAGGAGAAACTGAGAGAACTCAATATGTATATGCCAGAGGACAGGATGGAGAGGAGGGGTATGACAGAGACAGTCAAATATCTCAAGGGGATCAACACTCAAGAGGGCAGTATCTTTCAGAAAAGGAGATGTGCAAGAACAAGGGGGTCACAATATGAGGCTGTGGGGTGGGGAAGACTCAGGGGCAACATGAGGAAGTATTTTTCCACAGAAAGGGTGGTGTATGCATGGAAAAGCCTCCTGGAGTAGGCTGTGGGGGCAAAAACAGCTGTCAAATTTCAGAATGCATGGGACAGGCAGAAAGCAAAACTAGTGGTAGGAAAGAGGAGTTAGGCTGCAGATCAATTTAAGTTCCACCACAATAGCTGCTGCAAGCATGCAGAGGGCTGGTGCTCTGTGAAGGGAAGCTACCTTAAACTGAATAATTTCCACACACAGAGCACTCAGAGTCAAAATTTTTTTTTACTGAAAAATGCTTAAAGGTTTATTTGGGCTCTCAGTTCCAAACCCCAGCATTTTACCGAAGCGCTGGGGTTTGGGACTGAGATCCCAAATAAACCTTTAAGCATTTTGCAATACAAATTGTTTGTCTCCGAGTGCTCTGTGTGTGGAAATTGTTTGAGCTGCAGATCAAATAGGTTCTGGAGCTTATACATTAGGTAGGGAAATGAGCAGATTAGATGAGCAAGGCGGTCCTTATTTGCCGTCAAGTTCTTGTTTCTGTGTACAATAAAGATAACTTCCCTGATGGTCTAGCAGCCCCCTCCCAATCTGCGATCTTTCCCAAGTATACTGATTTAACCTCCCAGATGGTCTAGCATCCCCCAAGCCCTAGTCTCCCCCAAGTAAAATGTTATCACTTCCCTGGTGGTCTAGCAGACCCTCAATCCCTGCTCTCCCCCAATAATGATGTGATAACTATCCCTGGTGGTCTAGTGGCCACCCACACCCAACCCAGTCAGGTAGTGTCTGACCACCCCACTCCCCCATCCTGAATTGGAGCCAGCGACCACTACAGCCCTCCTCTCACCTCCACAGCAAGCTGCTGACTGAGCTCTCAATGAGTGCACACTGTATACAGTATGTGCTCATTGAATGACAGCAGCAGGAAACATTCATCCTACTAAAAGTAATCAAATTTGAGATGTATGTTGTGAAATTAGCAATGTAAAATTACACAGTTACCACTGAAATAATATATATATATATATATATTGTAATTGGGCAATAAATTACCCTACCCAGATTCTTGTTGGAACTGCACAAAAAGAAGAGACGACTGACAAGTGGTACTCACATAATAAATTAAATTTTTTACTGGTAAATGATGATAATACAGGCTTACAACCAACAGTGTAATAATCACCGGACAGTATCCAGTCTAATTACCTGTAGGTACAGTCAAGTCTCTCTGAAAGAAAATATTTGATCCAAAGGGTCTTAAACCCTGATAACTACTATGACAACTATAAAAGAAGATACATAAAAGTAAGTAATTGGCTAAAAACAGGTGGCCAGAGAGTAACCATCCTAACTAGCATGGGATAGTTGCTTAGCTAGCAGAAGATAAAATATGAAGAATGAGCCCTGTGATGCTTCCCCAAGGTCACTTGTAGTTACAGTTTGCACAAGCACTAAAGATGGCACTGTTGTCTAACTAATAATTATACAATAAAAATATACTAGAAAACCTCTCCCAGTGGTACAATATATTATGAGAATATAGTGAAGCATAAGTGACCACACCCCTACCTATGCTATACTGTCTACCAAATCCATCCCCCCCACAGACTCTTGTCCTTCAGGAACTTTAACTGCTCGGACCCTAGCCCTGTCCTTAGTGACGTAAGGGCCATAGACTGGTCAACTTTCTACCATCTCTGCAGCTTATCCGATGCGGTCACTTACCTCACATCCAAACTCTCCCACCTACAGAACATCCATTTCCCCATCACAACCAGAAGGGTAAGATGGGGCTGTACCCGCTGGCTCTCCAAGGAACTGCTGGCACTAATGAAAGCTCAGGATAACAAATGGAAAGCCTATAAGGCATCACCCTCTCCCCACCTCTGGAATGCTTACAGACAGCTACGCAACACCTGTGAATAGACTGCAAAATCACTCAAGCGCAAATTCTACATTAATCAACAGAAAGACAACCTTGGCAATCCACACAATTTCTGGGCCTCTATTGGGTCTCTCCTTAACCCCAAGTCCAGTAGACAATTAATGCAGCTTAAATCCCCCTCTGGTCCTATTTCAGACCCTACCGAGATTGCAAATATCTTCAAAACGAAGTTCATGGATTTATCCCCTTATCTGAGCAAGCTCCCACCACAGGCGTCCTCCACCCTGAACCTCTCACCCCCCCTCCTCCTCTGCTACCACCCTGCCCCCACCTTTCTACTTCAAAGTCATTGGGCATATAGACACTATAAAGCTCCTGAAATCTCTCCCTTTTCAAAGGCAGCCCTGGCAGTGATGGATTATACCCTTTTTTTATTAAACTTATCTGCCCCGCCTTTGATTAAACCCCTCACCTTCCTCTTCAACCTCACCCTTACATCTTCTATGGTTCCCGACTCCTGGAAACATGCAAATGTCATGCCCATCTTCAAAAGTGGTGACCCCCCAATCCCCTGATAATTACTGGCCCATCTCCCTACTCCCTCACCTGAGCAAACTGCTTGAAAAACTTGGGCATCTCCAGTTCTCAGAGCATCTTGAAAAGTATAACCTCTTATGTCCTCTCCAGCATGGTTTCCACCAGCACCACAGTACCTCCTCTGCTTTGGCCCTTTTCTCTGATCATGCGCTGAGAAATATGGACCAAGGCAAAGCCACAGGAGCTGTCTTCATAGACCTATCAAAGGCTTTTGACCTTGTTGACCACCACCTCCTCCACTCAACCCTGTCTCTCTTTGACTGCTCTGGTGGAACAGCAGCCTGGTTCTGCAGCTATCTATCCAGTCTGTTTCAGTCTGTCATCATCAACAATGCCTCCTCTGCTGCCCTCCCTGTACACACTGGAGTCCCCCAAGGTTCCATACTCGGACCCCTGCTCTTCTCTGTTTTCATTAATTCACTCCCGAGGGATAGCCTCAGCTGTCAATCACTCTTTTATGCAGATGACCTGGTTCTTTACCACAGTGATAAATCCATTGAGCCCGTCTCCTCCATCCTCACACACAACTATGGCTCTGCTCATGGTTCCTTGCCAACAGACTGCTAGTCAATGAAAAGAAGACTAAATCAGTGCTTTTTGGTTCCAAACCTTTCCTCGCCAAAGCTTCCAAATCCGACTCCTCCCTCCTTGTATGCACCCCAGCAGGCCCCCCCTCTAGATAACATCCCATCTTTTAAATACTAGGTGTCACTCTTGACCCCTCCCTCTCTTTCACTAAGCATGTTAATAATACTGTGCAGAGAATCCACCAAAAACTTGGTGCTACCTACAGACTCAAAAACCTTCCATCGGCTGAAGCATGCCTTGCCATTGCCCAGGGCAACCTACTGCGTGTACTTGACTACTGTTCCCCCGTCTACTCCCTAGTATCCCCCACCTTGAAATCAAGACTAAACACTACCTATAACTCTGTCTGTCATTTTGTCCTTCAGGCTCCCCACCGGACCCACCACTGCACTCTTTACCAGTCACTGGGCTGGCTCCCTGTGCAAGGTCGCTTTGACTATGCAATGGGCTGTCTAGTGGACAATGCACTAAGATACCAACACCTATCCCCTTACTCTCTCCTCTTGACAGACAGAGTGGCTCCTAAGACACTTAGGGCATCCTCAGTCCCCCCATTGGAGACACCCTGTGTCTTCACAGCAATGGGAAGTGGAGCTTTCTCAGTCTCTGCACCCTCCCTATGGAACAAGCTCCCACAGTGTCTCTGCACATCCCCCACACACACCTTGCCTTCAAACAGGCCATGAAAACCTGGCTTCTAGCAGCTGCTGACTGTCACTGCTCCCAGTAAGTAACTCTAAGACACCCTAATGCCCATGTCTCCTTTCCTCCCCCACCTTCTTGTTCATCTCCTCCCTCGTTACCGTATTTCTCTATAACCCTCCTTCATTTGCTACTTCAAATCCCTGAAACTGATGTGAGATTCTGACTATATGAACCCGCACAACTTTACTGATGACTGTACTAAACTGGTCTCACATCATATTTATAATGCTGCATATGTTCTACTGCAACATGTAACATGTCTCCTGTATCTCATGTTATTTCTATTGTTATGTATGGCCCACTTTTCACACTGTGTGTGTGTGTCTGGCCATTGCCTTGTACTATTATGTTATTTGTATTTCTTTTTTTTCCACACCACCTCATGCCCGAGGTGTGAATTTACAGTATAGATTGAATTTCCCTGTATGTGTTGCTGTGTTTCTCTCTGTTGCTTGCCACCATGTGGCCTGGGTCATGACGGAAAATTGTCCTCTGGATCAGTGCACTTATCCGGTAAACAAATAAATAAATAAATAAAATATGCATTGCAAAAGAACAGTAGAACTCAGATCCTGACACTCATGCTTTTATGACAAGTGTCTGTGCCCTAAGTTTAGTATCTATACCTACATATGTGTTGCTGTCTGTGAGGTTGAGGGTACAATCAGGGGTGCTGGTCCATGTATAACATTACCCCCCTTGTTGCCTCAGAAGGGGCAACAATCCCAGGAAAGTAGTGGGATGGAGCTAAAAAGTCATTTACAAGCCCAACTCATGAGCCTTGTAAAGGAATTTGAGTTGTTCTCGGTGTTGTCTTAGAGTACGTCACAGACAGCAGAGGGTGAAGATTAGAAAAATAATCAAAAATGCTTGAATAATAACAAAAGCTTTAAAAGTCATTTCCACCCAAGTGCTGGATAGAGCAGTATATAAATCACCATCATTAATAAGAGTATTAAGAACATCTCCAGCCTTAGAAATATTATTGCTAATATATATCAAATGTGAATCCTTCCTAGCTAAAAGAGATCTAAAGGAAAGTGTCAAAGGGACAATGTGCGCATTAAATACAGGCAAATACTGAAACAAGGCAAGCAAGTATTGCAGATCAGTATCTATAACATCTGGTTCAGGGAGAAAAACAGGAGTTATCACGGTGTGACCTATAACAGTTTTCCGTTGAGGAGTAAAACAAAAGTTTGGTGCTTCAATAACACAAGATTTATGACCATAAGCAAATGACTTGTGGTTGGTAACAATGCAGACATGGCCAACGGAGTTATACCTGACTCTGACAGAGGGGAACCTCCATCATTGTAGGCATATCAGGCAGGCAAAGGACTGTTTGGTGAGCCGTGAAGTAAAATCCAGGTAGCTTCAGGATGTAGCTGTTTCGGCATCAGGCACAGAAGATGCAGCTCGTGGAGATTCGGATTCATCATCTTTGTCAACATCAGTAAGGTTCAACGGTAATTCATCACCCAAGGTAAAGGCCCAGTCAAGGTGTTCTGGAGAGTAGCCACACATTGGTTTCACAATGTTGAAGACATCACAGCGGCACAGGTAGTAATATCCTTTCTTGGCACAACAGTTCATGTGGGGTGCCACCCAAGCTTGTAGCACAGCATGGTAAACCAATAAAGATGGAAGGTCAGTTCTTTCACGATAGATGCCAGCATCAAGATGTCTGATGGAATGAATTTCAGGAAGTTTATCAAAGACAGATGTGACAGGGACAAAGCGGGGCAATGACACTGTAAGGATGACAAACATGTTGTCATGTATTGAGCAAGTCTTGGTAAAATAACAAGGTGCTTGATTCAGACATCGGGAAACATATCCAAGATTTCTAGCTGTGTACATAGATATATTAATAGAATTATCTAAACATGTATTAATACAACCAAGAGATTTGCAGTGAAGACAATACCATTTACTCATTCGTTTAACATGGATAAGATCTGGGATGCGTCCTGTTTCCAAGTCCCTGAAGAGATTATTAACAGTGGAAATTACATAAGAGCCATAGACCGAGCATAAAAGTTCATGGGCAATATATTGCTTGTCTGCCTCCTTACTGTTCTGAAAAATAAGTTCATTAATCTTAGACTTGGTATCACTGAACCCTTTGGCAATTTCCTGCATGTTATAAACTGTAAAGCGTTCTTCTTTACTTAAACCATCTACACCATGTAACAGAGGGGAAAGGATATCATTCTTAACTGCTTATTGAAATTTAAGAGTTTGTGCTTTGACAGCAGCTATGTCTGCTCTATTCCAAATAGACATGCCTGAGCCAAAAAGGCCAGAAATAGTGCCTGCTGCACCAGTTACATCTGTAGCATCACACCTAGTGCATGGTCTAGCTTTAGCATTAGGTGCAGGTCAAAAAAAACCTACATAATCAGTGGTATGGGGCCACTAACTGGATCATTAGTACGTGTCCGATAAGCAGATACAATATCTGTAAGCATCATACTGTAAAATTTAGAAGTATTGTTTCAAACAACATGAACTCTTGCTGTGTTCAGACATAATGCAGTTAGCTCCAGCACTTGAACTGCCCCAGAGAGGAAAGTGTTAACTCTATGCAGAAGCATAGAACATTGAGCTCAAGCTCGGTTTTCAAACCTCTGTCTGTGGTACTTCTCAGTGTAATCGTCAGATTCTTTACTCTGCCTAACAGTGAAGTTGCTCCGGAGATTTCCTCTGCTCGGTTTGGTAAAAGTAAAGCGTTTGGTTTAAACCGTATATTATTTTGTTACTTTGGGATTTCCAGCCTCTGTCTATGGTACAGGTAGTGTGTAGATAGGTAGTGACTGTGTTTTGTTTTGGTGTAAAAGTGGAAATTGTCCTTTTCTTCGGTTTCTTCCCGGTCGGTCAGGTTTGGAACCGACTTTGTTAATTTTAATTTTATTTTTTCTGGGATTAGTGTGGTGTTCCGGTACTGATCGGTTTCAAAAGAAGCGGACCTTTCGCTGGTTCTTTTAAAAAGCCCATGACACAGTTTGTAACTGATCAGTTATTATGTTACCTGGCTTGAAAGCTGCAATAGGGTAATTTGTTAGGTTGGCCATGTCTGAGAAACCCAAAAAGAAAACCGGTCCCACTGGGTTTCAACACTGTACTGAGTGTGGGGATGCCTTTGCTAAGGCTGACCCCCACCTCATCTGTGTTTATTGTCTGGGGTTTGACCACCTCAAGTCAGACTGCCAAATCTGTAAAAACTTTCCTAAATCCACTCTAGATAAAAGACTGAGTAGGCTGAAGGAAAGCGAGGCCGAGAAGTCCGTAGACCTGGATGGTTAGCTTGGTTCGGTTGTGGCCGAACCTGAGGAGGTGCCTACTGACCTAGGCGATACCTCCTCGGGAAAAAGGAGAGCCAACTCCGAGGGGTCAGTTCTGTCAAAGAAAAAGCACAAGTCTGCTGGTTCAGATCCTGTATCTCACTCTCCAACCATGGGTGAAATAGCCAAAGCGATTAGTATTGTTCAATCACTTTGACCGGTTCCGTCCGAGCTGGTGCCGCCGGTTCTGCAGTCGGTTCGGTCGGATCCGTCTCCTCCGGATTATGATCCAGATGCTTATTATGAGGAGTGGGAGGGGAGACGAAGACTATCCTGGTGATGATGGCGATGATGATGACGATGAGGGGGGGGTCTGGATGTGCCCATTGAACCGGACATCTCTCCAGACAGGCCCTCAGGTGTCTCTCCTCCCAGGCTCTCTGAGTCCCCTTCACATTTTTTGTTCTACAAAAAGGTGGCAGAAACCCTGCAGCTTCCCTTGGTTGAAGCCACAGAAGAGGATGAAGAGCCTGATTTTGTGGAAATGATGGACATCCCCAAGTCCAAAAGCTGTCTATCCCCCTTCATAAATCCTTGGGGAAACAGACACACAAAATTTTACAAACTCCTAATTCAATACCTCCTGTGGATAAGAGAATGGACAGGAGGTATTCGTTATCAGGCTCAGCTGTGTAATTCCTTTACAGTCATTGCAGCCATGTTGGGGTAGTGCAGGCTGCAGCCTGTGACAGGGCTAACATTCCTTTGGCTTCACACCCCCCAGATAAGGACTCCAAGAAAGTGGATACCATGGCCAAAAAAACAGTATTTGGCATCCTCTTTGGGACCCAGGCAGGCTACTTATATGGCCTACACAGCCAGGTACCAGAAATCCAGATGGGATATGGTTCTGGAACTGGCTAAACAGGCCTCTCCCCAGCTAGCCAAGGAGCTGGAGGAGGTGGCTGCTGATGGAATTGAGGCACCCACAATGCAATTTCATGCTACTATGGACTCCAATTATGTGGCATCTAGAGTCATGGCTACATCTGTGTCTCTCAGAAGACATGCTTAGCTCAGATATACTAGCCTTTCACAGGATACCCAGACTAAGGCAGGTCGACTTCCCATTTCCAGTAGGAGGCAGGCTTACTACTTCCAGGCCTGGAAGTCTGTGACCTCAGACAAGTGGGTCCTGGAAGTAGTAAACCAGGGACTGGCCCGCAACTTCAAAAAATTTCCAAAAAAGAGGGCCAAGTCTTTTCCACCTGCATCAGTCTCAGACACCGTTGCCCTAGAGGCAGAGGTTTCCTCTCTTCTAGCTCTCAGAGCTATAGATAAAGTTCCTACTCAGCACAAGGGATAAGGACTGTATTCCTGGTAATTCCTTACCCCAAAGAAAACAGGGGAGTGGCAACCCATCCTAGACATAAGGCATTTGAACAAACACATTTCAAAGCCCAAATTCAAAATGGTAACTCTGGGAATAATCCTTCCCTCTCTAAGGCCAGGGAATTGGCTAGCATCTCTGGACCTCAAGGATGTCTACTTCCATATTCCTATCAGGTGCTCCCACAGAAAATATCTCAGGTTCGAGTTGCCTTCAGGCCATTATCAATTCAGAGTCATGCCATTCGGCCTAACATCAGCTCCAAGGGTGTTCACAAAGTGCCTTGCAGTAGTGGTGGCTTACCTCAGAAGACAGGGTATCACCATCTTCCCCCTATCTGGATGACTGGCTCTTAGTGGGTCAGTCACTTTTACAGGTCAAGTCTGCCCTTCAAACTACCGAGGATCTACTCAGCTCTCTGGGGTTTCTTCTCAATCTTCCAAAGTCTGTACTCAAACCAGTTGTACTTCTCACCTTTATAGGCATAGAGTTGGACACTGTACAAGCAAAAGCCTCCTTCCCCTGGCAAGGGTGAAGGCCCTAGTGGATCTTGCTTCCTCCTTTCGACCTCAGGTCTCCCACCCAGTAAGACAGTTCCTCCAGCTCCTGGGCCACATGGCAGCTTCCACGGCAGTGGTGCAGGGAGCAAGGTTCCAGATGAGGAACATTCAGTTTCATCCAAGGTATTTTTGGTCTCAGAAGAAGGATTCACTTACCAAACTGATTCCAGTGACTCAGACTCTGGTCCAAGCTTTCCAGTGGTGGCTGGACCAGGACAAACTCAGACAAGGGGTTCCATTTCTCCCTTAAGTCCCATCAGTAGTTCTAACTACGGATGCTTCTCTCCTAGGGTGGGGGAGCCCACCTGGGAGCCCTGACAGCTCAAGAGCTCTGGTCTCCACAGGAGTCTCTCCTTCATATCAATCTCCTGGAACTTAGGGCAGTTTTCCTAGCCCTGCAGAGCTTCTTGGATTCAGTCAAGGGCAAGGTGGTCCAAGTCAGAACGGACAACACCACCACAATATGGTATATTAACAAACAGGGAGGCACTCGGTCCTCGGCCTTGTGCACAGAAAATAGTATAAAAGGGAAAAGGGAAAAGGAACAAAGTCCATGGGCAATGAGCAGTATAATTTTGAATTCAAAGAATTGTTGTTCTTCTCCAGAGCAGCCTTTACCGATGTATTCATGTGTTAAGTTGATTTCTCTGTGTCAGATCAAAGAAGATGGTAAGGCGCTGAAGGAATATTGATGCAGACAAGATGACTCCATTTTCAGAATTTCTTTCTTTTATTGATAATTTTAAAACATGGCAATATACCCAACATTTCACCTAATTATAGGCTTTATCAAGAGTTGCCACTTCTAGAAATACAAAAATACAAAAGGAAAAATATTAAAAACCTGTCAGCATAAAATTTCAAATGATGTTAAACCATTTTGGTCTAGTCAAATTATATTGTCGCCCAATGGTGCTACTCACAGGGTAATCTCTCAAATATTTTCTTTTTCATTGCTTGGTAATCCTCTAGTGCACAGAAGCCATGAAGCTGTGGTCTCTGACCTATTCTCTTCAGACTTCTCTGGTAGTAGTTCACTTTCTAGGGAAGGACAACGTACTAGCAGATGCTCTGAGCAGAATTTCACAGGGACACCACGAATGGTCCCTGGATCCTCACATCCTGAAGGTCATCTTCTCCAGGTGGGGCACTCCAGAGACAGATCTCTTTGCAGCAGCAAACATCAACTTCCTCTGTTTTGTTGCAGACCTCCAGTCCTGGGGACGGTTCCCCAGGATGCTCTCTTTTTGGACTGGAAGGGCAGGTTTCTCTATGCCTTCCCTCCCTTCCCTCTACTGTTCAGAGTTCTGATCAAGATCAGGACTCAACCCTGCACAGTGATACTGGTGGCTCCAGATTGGGCCAGACAGCCTTGGTATCCTCTGCTGCTGTCCTTGTCAGTGTCACATCCCTTGTCTCTGCCCAGAACTTACAATCTCCTGTCCTCCTCCCAGGGGTGGATCTGGTACCCCAATCTCCAGTCTCTCAATCTCAAGGCCTGGCTCTTGATGAGTTAGAATATGCAGCACTACATCTTTCTCAGGCAGTTCTGGATATTCTGAAGGTCTCCAGAAAACCTTCCACTAGAAAAACTTACAACTCCAAATGGAAAAGGTTCAGTATTTGGTGCTCTCAGAAAGGCATCCTGTCTGATTCTGCAGACATTTCCACAACCTTAGACTATCTAGTTCATCTCAATAGTTTAGACCTTAGGCTTGCCACCCTGAAGGTTCATCTAGCAGCTCTCTGCATTCCTCTCAGCAGGGAAGAGTTCTTCCCTGGCATCTCATCCTGTTTTCAGAAAGGTTTTCAAAGGTCTGATTCACATTAACCCTCCCTTTAGGGAGCCCACTCCGCCTTGGGATCTTAATGTCTGCATAGCTCAGCTAATGCAGCCACCCTTTGAACCTCTGGCTTTGGCTGAATTGAAGTACTTGACCTGGAAAACTGTGTTGCTGGTAGCCATTACTTCTGCCAGGCGGATTAGTGAGTTACAGGCTCTGTCAGTTGAACCTGACTTCATCTCCTTCCATAGGGACAAAGTGGTCCTAAGAACCAATAGGAGGTTCTTGCCCAAAGTGGTATCAGATTTTCATCTAAACCAGTCTATATCTCTCCCAGTGTTTTTCACTGGCCATTCTTCTTCAGGTGAAAGAAGGTTACACAGTCTGGATGTTAAGAGGGCCCTTAGCTACTACATTGGGTATACTAAGGCACATAGAAATGACTGTCTTCAATTGTTTCTCACTTATGGTGAAGTGGGGAAAGGTAAGTCTGCCACTAAAAGAACTATTGCCAGGTGGATTGTTTCTTGTATGCAATTTTGTTATGACAAGTTGGGTAGGACGCCCCCCTTCAGGCCTGAGGGCTCACTTGACTAGGGGCACAGCTGCTTCTCTAGCTGCAGCCAGAGATATACCTTTGTTAGAGATCTGTAAAGCAGCCACCTGGAAAACAGTACATACTTTCACCAAGCATTACTCCCTGGACATCCAGGCTAGGAGTGATGCTAGGTTTGGTATAGCAGTACTGCAGAGCCTCTTCCCAAAGTAGGTTCTGCATTCCCTCCTCCATAGGGAACTGCTTGGTAGTCTGCATTATGTCTGAATACAGTAAGACTTCATGTTGTTTGAAGAAAAAATTACTCACTATAATAATGTTGTTTCTTCTAATGGAGTCTTGCTGTATTCTGACCTCCCCCTCCGCCTCCCCTCTCAGAACCTGGTTTTGGGAAGTGGGCTGGCAGGTACAGTGTTGCACCTCAGGGGTGTACCTTGTACCCTCCCTCCTGGGTGGGTTAGATGTTATTATTTTTCTGGTGTTTTTTACTTAAATATTGTCACTACCTTTCCTTCTTGGGTTTTCGACTTGAGTCTTTTGGGCCCAAAAGAAATCTTTTGGCCTTTGGCTATATTTTGAACAATTTCCATACTATAGTATATTAGTTAGTTTGCTTGTAAGAATCTTGACAGTTACACTGGGAAGTACCACAGACAGAGGTTTGAAAACCAAGCTTGAGCTCAACGTTCTATGCTTCTGCATAGAGTTAACTCTTTCCTCTCTGGGGCAGTTCAAGTGCTGGGGCTAACTGCATTATGTCTGAATACAGCAAGACTCCATTAAAAGAAACATTACTATGGTGAGTAATTTTTTCTTGTATGACAGAGGCCAATTTCAGCCATATTCCAATGTGTAAGATTGAAAATAACTGGTACATGCATAAATTGTACATTATTAATCAGAGCACCTGGACAGGAAGTGGCGGTCAAACTACTAGGAGGACCTTCCTCCTGGGGAGGACAGTCAGTCAATTCATCTTCCGTGGGTGGGACTACAGAAAGAAAAAGAGCTGCAGTAGCTATATAGTTGTGAAGACAGAAGGCATGTTCCTCCTCAGAGGTGAGGTGGTAACACCAAACAGGACCTATGAGAGCAGAAAGATTATAATGACCAGTATGTTTGGTGGAAGTATGCTAAATAGAAAGAGTACTACTTTTAGATATGTCAGTGTTAGGCCATCCGTGGAATGTACCTTTGGATAGGTGGCTACAGGGAGTGTGTAGCCATTTAAATCAGTTTCCCATCAGATAGACAGGGAGGACCTGTCTGGAGCAACTACCTTGGCATTAAGATAGGCATCTGAACCTTCCTTAACAGTAATCATTTTGTCGGGTACACTGATGTGAACTCCCATTGGGGCTGAATGTTCAAGTTTACTTAGAAGGTGTTCTACACGTTGTTTATGTTCAGTCGACAGAGGTTTGTTCTGAGAGTCTGTCAGGGAAAATAGTAGTTGTAGTCCCACCAAGGTGAGGAGGTGCAAGATAGCCATCTCACCACTATATCTAAAATAAAACAGAAAAGGTTTGTTAAGTGTGGGGTACTAGTCCACCATAAGTGGGTTGGGAAAAGTAAGTTTAGTCACCTCTGTACAACTTGAGCTGATTAGCATGGAACCACTTGTTGGTGGTCTTCTTTTGCTGTTGAGCTAGGACCTAATATGCAGCAGGGCTGAGGTGGTTGACAATGGGATATGGGCCTTCCAATTTTCTGGCAAAGGAATGAATGGGTTTTATGTATTGGAGAAGCATAACTTGGTCTCCAACTTGCCAGGCGACTTCTTTGACATGCTTATCAAAATGAGCTTTAGCTTGTGGTTGAGCCTTGCCCATTTGGTTGGCAGCGAGCAGGTGTGTCTTCATGATGTCATCATGAAGCTTTTCATCATACTTGTCTACAGATACTCAATCTGCAGTGAGGGTGTGGAGATCAATCAATCAACAGGTGCTCAGGTAATCTCATGGCTCTATCAGTCATAACCTTGTAAGGTGTATGTCACAGGGTGTGGGTAACCATGTGGACAGAATAGTAGTGTGACACAGTTGCAGGTAAAAATAAGCAAGTTTATTTTGTTACTTCAGAAGTTTCTTCATAGCAGGACAAATATCATAACAGCGAACTGGTACGACAACAGAAAATAACTGAATGGCAAATAAATATTATAGCATGAATTACACATGGCTAGAAAGGTGTTCTTCTCCCAACACCTTGGAGCAATTCACAGAGCTCCCTGCAGTCTGTCTCCAGACCCAAAACCTATCTAATCTCATAGTTCAAAAGACAGAGATTTATACAAAAAGCTGTATCATGTGATGAGCTAACTCTGCCCATACTAATATCTAATATATCAAACTCATTCAGGATATCTCTATATTCAATAGTCTAAACATATTCATTATTTAATACATAATGTTAAGCAATACATTATAACACATTTATTTTATGCAGCATTTCAAATGTTTTACAATGAACATCCTCTGAAGCATCACCCACTAAGCAATTGTGCAGTATATACAGAGGTTAACAGTGGCCGGTCGGCACTATAGCACTAGTCACAGGCAACAAGCTTCCCTACAGCTTTCTGACCTAACACCTGCCATGAAAAAAAAAACAGGTAAATGCAAACATGTCTTTTTGTTTAACTTTTAAATGCTACAAAAAAGGAATATGTAGACTAAACATAACTACTGTAACTACTATTTGGTCTGAACATAACAGAACTACCCTTTATGGCCCTTTTTTGTAGCGCTTTATCTTGTTTTATTGTGGTTACAATGAAAGGCGGGGAAGGGTAGCTCCTGAATGATGAACTGCGTTTTAAGCAGTGGCCTGCAATAAGCTCACAAAAGTTCTTAAACCGGCACTTAAACCAGCTTTAAACGAGTAGCAAATGCCGAGGTACATAAAGATAGCTTACATGGCATAACATACGAGCCAGAAGGCAGGGGAAAGCAATACTCCCCTCGAGCGGAAGCTCGAGAAGCTAATGAGAGAAACAGCTCTCAACGCTAACAGGTGGCATAGCAACCCTTTCAAAGGCTTTTCAAAGTGTTCTGCTGCTGTCATCCTAAAGGGGGGGAGGACACTTATGATTCTCTGATGAATACCAGCTCTCCCTTTATTTTAACTAAAAGCACCTTATGGTGCAGAACAGCACTAAACCAAGCGCTTTTACGAATGCTTTTATTTCTTTTTTAAAACTCTATATTTTCAGTCTCATCATTTTAACATGACTGCGACTTTAACCAGACAGATAATGAACGCAGCCTGAATATGCAAGCAGTGAAGCCGCACCATCAAGAGGAAAAGCCCAATCCTACTAAATGCTTTTCTCCGAGTGGCGGCTTCCACTGTATTTTAAACTATTCTAGCCTTCTACTTTTTCAGGAGTTCTTCTGACATAAGGGCAAAACTAATGGAACTCCATTTTTACTTACAGGTAAAGGGGAAACAACATTTTCTTTTTATTTTATTTATTTACTGGAAGAAGAGTCATCAAGGGGGATACCATTCATCTTCTTCTTGCTAACACAGGCAAAGCTTATTGCACAATGTTTTAAGGACACTTTGTCCCTCATTTTGAAAGTGCTCCTATCAATACCTGAATCCTGCTTCAAAGCGGGAACTTGCGGCAGAACCCCTATGAGGCACCTCGCATTTCGGAGCACCATTTGTCTCCAAACACTTTAGAGGACAACATACGCTCTTTCTGTCCTTCAGTTGCGCTCGGCGACATGCAGAAAAACATAGCACTTAAAATGGGAAATGTTACTTAGGTGCCTTCTAATACATAGGTGCTACTGGGCACCTGGAATTTTACAAAGGAAGCGAGTTTGGACCCCAGAGAACTATTTGGACTACTCACTCCTGTCCTTAAACTCAAAACAATGCTTTCCAGACCCATTTCAATATTTGTAAAAAGGGTAGACCAACCACGATACACATAGAGACATTTACATTTGTCTACAGTATGCAGAGAGACAGAGAAACTTATACTTCACTGCTGTATTCTCCTTACTGCTCTTTGCCTTTCTTAAGCAGTATCTTACTATAAATCATTATAAACCCATCTCATCATGTTCTTTTACCTGAATTATTTTACCTGAACTATTATCTATTACCTAATCACCTTTAATTGTGAAAGAAAAGGGGGGGTGTTGACATTTTGATGGTAATCTTATTATTGATTTTTTTTTTTAGTAGCAGAAATCTCAAGGCCCCCTACTCATCACAGGGACCACCCTGTAACAGTGTACACCGAGTCATGGCTGCAGGAGTACCCCTAACTGCCATCAGGAGCAATGACAGGAGGGAATCCCAATCCTTGGGATTGTCGTTGATGAATTTGCATAACATCTGTTTGATTCTTCTGTTGGCTCTTTCTACCTGGCCTGAGGATTGAGGATGGTAAGGGATGTGGAATCTCTGATCTACTCCGAGTAACTGGAGTGTCTGCTTCATCAGCTCTGCTGTAAATCTGGTTCCCTGGTCTGAGTCTACCTTTAAGGGCAGGCCCCACCTGGAGAACAACTGATCCACCAGGATCTTGGCAGTTGTCTTTGCCGTGTTTGTCTTAGTGGGAAATGCTTCTACCCACTTAGAAAACAGATCTGTAACAACAAGTGCATACTTATTGTTCTTGCTGGAGTTGGTAAGGGGGCCAATGAAATTGATTTGTGTCGCATTCCATGGTGCAGTTTGCCTCTGGGGCAACAATTTGGCATTTTTCACAGAAATTGGATTGTTCTGGGCACACACTATGCAGTTGTCCACATAGTGCTCCACATCTTTGGCCATGCCAGGCCACCAGACGACTGTCTTGAGTCTCTGGAGGGTGAAGCTACTATGGCTGCCACAGCTATTGGGTGAGTCATTGTCCATGTCTCCCCCCTTGAGCACCTACTTTGGCAAGCGAGTCTGCTCAATCATTGAATTCATGGTAAGGATTAGATTTACAGTGAGCTTTTACCTTGTGTATGTACAGTCTGTGAATAAACTGCTGTGTCAGGGTGTGTATATACACAAACAGATCCCTGTATTTGACAAGTGTGCCATCAGAGGATGTAAAGTTATTTTTCTGCCAGAATGGTAGGAACTCAGTAAGGGAGAGCAGACCAAGTTAGAATCTACAAAGATGATGGCATCCTTGTCACCATGGAGCATGACATCCAAAGCACAGGCCACAGCTGCCAGTTCGACATACTGTGAGGAGATAACAGTGCATTTCCTAGAAATGCACCTGAAATCACCTTCTGCATCCAAAATGAGCACTCCAAATCCTGCCACCTGCTCTCTGTCCACATAGGAGGTGTAGCGATCTGTAAAGATACAATACATGTTGGTATCTTCCGGAACCTCAGGTGTAGCCGGTAAGAATGGTCCCAGTTCAGGTAAGTTAGGGGGTTGGAGGGCACAGTCATGGGGCTTACCTATGTACAGTAAGCCATGGGCCAAGATTGAGGGCATTTTGGCAGGCAGTACTTTGATGTCCCTGTCCTGCAAAAGCAAATACCAATGGGTAAGTCTGGTGTTAGAGACCGAACCATCTTTTACTTTGTCTGAAAGCAAAAAGTTGGTTGGGGGTATGGAAGATTTGCAAAACAATAGGAGCATACCCAGTAATGTACAGGAAGTGCTTGACAGCCCAAAAGGTTGCCAAGAGTGTCCTTTCACAGAGACTGTATTTTCTCTGTACTGGGGATAGCAGTTACACTTTGCACAAGCACTGAAGATGGCACTGTTGCCTAACTAATAATTATACAATAAAAATATACTAAAAAACCTCTTCCAGTGGTACAATATATTGTGAGAATTTAATGAAGCATAATATGCTTTGCAAAAGAACAGTAGAACTCAGATCCTGACACTCATGCTTATATGACAAGTGTCTGTGCCCTAAGGTTAGTAGATATACCTATGTATGTGTTGCTGTCTGCAAGGTGGGAGGTACAATCATATATATATATATATATATATATATATATATTCTGTGCAAAAACTGCGTTAATGCCTCATTTAGGGTTAAAGCAAAAACAGTCAGGAAATGAGACATTAGGGTTGAACCCCTAACCCCCTTCACACGCCACCCCGATCCTCCACAGACTGACAGACGCCGGGGTGTGTCATTGGGTCATGAGGCTCAAATCTCACCCCATTCCATGTGTGAGCACATTGACATGCTGCAGTAAAGGGGCATGGGGTGAGATGTAGACCTCACGACTCAATGACACACCCAGACCTCTGCTGTCTGTGGAGGATCGCGGGGTGTGTGAGGGGTTAGGGGTTCAATCTCAATCATTTCCTGAGCTGTTTTGGTTTAACCCTAAATGAAGCATTAACTCAGTTTTTGAATAGAATATATATACATATATATATTTTTTTCCAAGGGGATGGATATTTAATGTGCTTGCCGCAGGCACATTTGTGGGATCCACCTGAGCATGCAGCATCCTGAATGTGCCAATTAGTGCTACAGCCTATTTTCATACAGATGGTTTATTAATAAGCACTGTCCCTGGTTTCTAGCAGACTCTGGATGTGACCAAAAGTAGTGATGAAAAGTTGCAGCTGATCAGACGTATGTTCTTGACTACCACCTGTATGGTCTAGTACTTACAGACATATGGTTGTGTGTGTCGTGGGATGCCGCTCTCTTCATCTTCACATACCTGATCCTGGCCACTCCATCCATATGTTGCATCGATACAGTACAACAATGTCTGTGTCACTGTATGAAGTGCACCTGAAAGGGATACCACTGGTAGTTCTTTATTGATGTCATGGCTGCATCAATCATACGTCATGCCTCAGCCATGATGGAAAATCTTTCAGTAATTGGCATGAGGCAGGCTGCCGAGGATGACAATACCCTCCCTATACTGTCTACAGTATAGATGTAATATGGGAGATAATGTAGGTTGATGGATAGTCACCTGCTAGCCAGCCAGTGACTGGGACACAGTACCTACACAGAGAGCCTGAGCTGATCCCCAAAGCCAGATGACAGCAGAGTTCACAATACCCTCCCAATCATTGGCATGGTCTGTGTATAGAATAACCAGCCTAGTGGGAGCCCAACATAGGTGAGATGATTGTGTGCAGGAGGCACCAAGGAATGGGGTAGGCGACATAGGTCATGAGATCACAATCATAGTCAGTCCCTTAAGCATATGTTAGTGGCACCCCATCTATGAGTTTGTAATTACTGATGTAGGAGATGACTTGTGTGAGAGGGAAAGTCCCTGATGTCTTCAAGTGCCCATAGGTTGTAGATGCCAGATCAACATCTATGACTGCTTCTTATACCAACACACAGGCTCCCAACATTGTACCCTAGCCCAGAAGTACCTGATCTCCCCTGCCCTCACCCAGGTGTCTGACTCTGTCTGTCTGGCATTGAAGGATGCCTGACCCAATGATAGGTAATGCCATATTTGGGTAACCCCTTGTCAGCTCCTTTCCCCAGTAGTCTGATGGAGGACCATTATGGGATGACACTATGACTATGACTGGACAAAGCAAAGGCAGAACTGACTTTGGTTCAGATGCAGGACACATCAATGGCAGCATATGGCTGCCTTTAAAAATCCTAATCCTGCCAGAAGTATGTAGGGCTCAGAAAATCCCAGTCAAGAACTTTAGTGCAAAAGCACTACAGAAAGGGTTAGTCTGGAAGGACATTATCAATAAAGTTTCAAAGAGCAGTGACATTTTATTTGATTGGCATTTCTGCCATTTCAATACCTAAAAATTAATACAACAAAAATAAAGGAAAAACAACAGATGAGAAAAAAAAGGAAACTCTATAAATTACACAGATAAATGTGTGCACAAATATACATACATAATCAGTCAAGTCCAATATTACACAAATAGGGGTCTCAGTATACCATTAATTACATGTCATGCATGGTAACCTTGAATATATTATGGTAATGATATAATTGAGCAATAAGCCTTAGCTAATTCTATGCAATACAGACTGTAGATAGAAATTCCCATTATCCAGTGGGTTCAGGCCTGGTTACCTACATTCCACTTCAGTACCTTTCCATAAGGGCTCCCATAATCTTTAATGACCAACAAGTGGTCAAAACAGGGCAAACAGAAAGTTGCCCATAAAAGGCATGTCAGTGCATTCTCCATTGCAGTGCATTAAAGAGCCCCTGACTCTGTTGGGACAACTTTGAAAAAATGTAATATGTAGGCACAATTCAGCTTAGATGTAATATTTGTTCAGTAATTTCCATGCCTGTTTCTTTATTACTAAGGGCATGTGCATGAGTACATGGGGCTCAATTCACAAAACTCAGATTTTGACGCAAGGTGCCGGTGTCAAACAGAATTGATGCACGGGCATCTTGCATCAAAACTTGTGGAGTTTCCAATTCTTGAAGGTCAGCTGTGGCAAACTGGGAACCCACTGCACCAGACCCGCCATGCACCAGGTTTGTGCTGAAGTTGTGGGTGCACCAGGGTGCAATGGGCTTTGCGGTGGATGCTGCCTGTCACATCCCCTTTAATGGGGTTCTGACAGTCAGTGGGACCCAACAGGTGGTCTAATGGCCCTTGTGCCACTCTCGCAGACAGGGTGTGGTGGGAGCGGGGGCTGGCTTGGTGCCTGGAGAAGTGGGCAGCTAAGTGATCAGCACTGTGGAGGACCATAGCCATGTGGCCGGGTGCAGACCACAACAGGAACAGTGCCACCCATGCCCCCTGATGTGTGCCCCATCTGCCTACTGGATTTACAACATGCACACCTGTTGGCAGCACTATGCATGTCCTGCGCACGACTCCATACCCCTCCACCACCTGTCCCTCCTCTGGCACTGCGGTCATCATCAGTTCCCTGGGACTTTTGCATGACCCTCTGGTGTGCAGTGGGGTCAGTGATCCATGCCACCCTACCGCACCCTCTGGCAAACTCCTCCCACATGCCAAATATGTGGCACATGGGAGCAGCTACTGCAACCAGTGGGAGTTTGGCTGCAGGACCCCTCCTGTACGTGAATCGGGTGCAGGGTCCCAGGTGCAGTGAGGATCAATGCAAGCTGCGGTTGGCACAGCTTGTGTCAATCTTTGAGAATAGAGCCCAGGATCTCTGCCCTCTCTGCTCTGGCTGACTGTCTACACCTGATATCAAAATTATTTTTATAAAATCACAATTGGTCACTGTGGAGAGAGTTATGATGTCATAAGCAGAGGCTTGTGATGTCATGTGTAGACAAGCAGCCCTCAACAGATAATGTCTAGGGGACAGTTATCCATTTCTTATGTAACTTTCCTCAGTAATGAAGAAAACATGGGACATAATCACAGAAAATATATGAAATATAAGCCAAATTTTGTCTAAATGTTTTATTTTTCAAAGTTTAACCAATGGTGTCGGGGACTGTTTAAACAGGTAAGCATATAAACTATATAAGTTTCATGTATTGTGCCCTCTTATACTTTCTGTTAACTTTCTAAAAATGAATATTATTTTTTGTAATATAGCAGGATCAGCAGTATTCATTTGCTTATTTAATAAATCTTCAGGATTTTAGAAAGCTTTCAACAGTACATTTTTAAAGAACAAATTCCTCTAAACTGAGAATTTGGGTCAAACATCTAAAACACGTGGTGGATCTTCCTTGTGGCCAAAGCCACAACTTAACAAAGAGTCCTGCTCTTGACATTCACCGTGTTATTTTGCTGGCATTTTACTTTCATCTAATTTTAGATGAAAATGTGTAAATAATTTTCTTTCATAAGAAACATCAAGCAAGATAATCATAGCTCCATGAGCACTGGTGTTTTATTTTTGGAGACCCATTTACAGGCTTTTTATTCAGTGTGTAGCTGCCAGTTGTGTAAGTGCTTGAGCAACATTACTTTGAGAGTTACTTTGGCTTGTCCCTTTCCTCTGGATTTCCACCCTCGGTACAGCAGAAGCACCAGGAGAAGTTTCTCAAGGCTAAAGGGAATTGGTAGCTAAAAGATCCACACCAGAGGCAGAGCACCAGAGAAGGAGGAGGTATAGGAGGTGGCCTTGAAAAATGCTAGGCAGTGGAGGTGTTTGAGGCTTATGTAGGGTGGGGGGGAATCTGGCAGGCACTCATTGAACTACAAGTAAAACCTTTCAATTCATTGTGTGGCTGCCAGTTGTGTAAGTGCTTATGCAACGTTACTTTGAGAATTACTTTGGCCTGTCTCTTTCCTCTGGACTTCCACCCTCAGTACAGGTGCGAGGAAAAGTTTATTGAGACTGAAGGAAAATAATGGCTAAAAGAGCCAGAAGACCAAAGTGCAATAGACAGTGGTGTCCCCCAGGATGAAACCCAATTCTGCAGCATTCTGCAGCACTCTGCAGAATGCTGCAGCAGACTTACTGAACAAAGCAATGTAATTTCAATGGCAATTAGTCCCTTTGTCATTCAGGAAAATGTGACATTACCAGGATGATGTGAATATCACAGTTTCCTGCATGATAAAAGGGACTAATTGCCATTGAAATTACATTGCTTTATTCAGTAGGTCTGCTGCACCATGCTGCAGAGCACTTTAAAAGTGGGTTTCATCCTGGGGGACTCCACTGTATTAACCCCACCTCCTCCAACTTACAGAACAGACCCAATAACAGGGAGATGAGGAAAATCCCCCCTGTGGGGGGAACCTCTGGGTAACCAAGGCTACTGTGTTAGCCTTCCCTTCAGGCTTCTAAAGAATTAAGAGGCTAGCTGCAGATAAGCTTATTGGAGTTAAAAAAAAGCATGTCTAGGTTTTAAAGCAGGATGAAGTGAGCGAATTATGATCCTGATGATTTCATCTGGTATGTTTTTTCTGAAACAGAGATGGCTGCTGCACTCAAGAATAAATAGTTGGAAAAAAGATGAGGACTCAAGAACCACATGAGATAGCAACACTTTGACATGAAGGACAAATTAGGAAGTCATCATGGTGTAATAGTTTTTGGTACACAAAGAAGATGCATAGAATCAGGATATCTGTCCATAGCTTGCAGCTGGTAGAGGACTTGAATGGGACACCAAGCTGAGTTTGTTGTGAAATAGGATATGTGGACCACTCTATTAATTCTGCCAGTTTTTGATCTTGGTAAAGTAAGGGTAAAGTGATTGCTGATGCTTCTTGAGGCTGTTCTTTGTTAGGTGAATTGCAGAATTGAAGACAGAATAATAAGTAAATTTTCCTGGTCTTAAGAATCCAAGGAACGCTAATGTCATGGCTATTTGTAGATGAAGATCTTGGCAAAATCCCAAAGATCTGGTCAAAATCCCAAACTCCATCTTTTAAGAGGTCCATCAGTTCTGAATAAGGAGCGTAATCTATAGGCTTCCTTGTGGGACGATATTGAGGAGTAGATTTTCTCAAATCTTGAATAAAAGCCTTTGTTAGTAGGACAAGTAAGAGCATGTCATGTGGTATTGGGATGGAAGGACAGCAAGGTAAGCAGTATGCTTGAGATATATTGTTTAAATGTTGTGGCTGTCAAGCCAAATGTTTGAGTGCAGTAGCATGCAAATGCCAGGACATGAGGAGCAGAATATTGCAGAGGGTCTATGTCTCGAAGGATGCAGAAGGTAGTGTATTTCTTCCATGCTACTCTGTAGGCAGACATGTTGATGCAGCTAGAGAATTCCAGATGGCAGCAAAAGTGTGACTCATATATTCTTTTTGATCATTTGAGCTCTTGGAATGTGGAGAATAAGTAATTTGTTTGTTGGCATGAGGGCAAGCAGCTCTGAATTGATTAGACAAGTAGCTGGATCACATGCAGCTGAGGAAACAGTACATTCTCCAGGTCTTAGGAATCCAAAGAAGACTAAGGTCATAGCTACTGTAAGTGTTGAGTGGTTAGTGAACCGAAGACTTCATCTTGTAAGAAATTTGTTTGTTTGGAATATAGAGCATGGACTGAAAGCTTTCTTGACAGTGGTATGTGAAGGAATCCTTTAACTGATGGACTGGATAAGTATGAGCTAGGCTAGATGGATAGTATGGTAAACTGAATGTCCAATATACAGTATGTTGTCTGATACTATTGGGAAACAGGCCTAATTCTTGAGAGCAGCAGATGTACTGTAGCTGACAGGCTGAGTGCTTGGAATAGTATGATGTGACCAACAGGCTGATAGCTTGGAGCAGTATGACATGGTGGACAGGCCAACACTTATAAGCAGTATGATGATGCTGATAGGCCAGATGCTTGTGAGTTGTATGATGTGGCTGACAGGCTGAAAACTTGTGAGTAGTATAATGTAGTGTAGTGTCCCAGGGAAATTAGGGGCACCACAGAAAATAGGGATCATTGAGGGCACCACAGAAAGTAGGAGATCCACAGAGTCATGTGGGTCAGGTAGCCATGAGGACCCTGGCAGCTTATTGGGTGACCCTGGAAAAGCTTTTATAATTAGCCAGATCTGCTCCTGTCAGGGGAAGAATTGTGTTTAGCTAGTACCCTGAGCAATGGCTGAGGGAGACTGTGGGAAACTGTCTATTCTGTCCAGTTGTATACGGGGGGGGGGAGAGAATGAGAATCAAGGAGGTAGAAGCTAGGAGGGGTGAGACCGATTCATTTTTGTAACAAAAAGTAAAGGTGCTTTTGAATCCCACTCTTGGAGGGATCTCTGTTATCCTAACTAATCCACAAAGGGATAGGGTTACTACTAACTTATGCTTGGCAGTCTGTGCTCAAAACAGAGACTTGGACAATCAGTCCCACAGCTCAGAGCAAGGGGATTGCAAAGCCAGCTCAGAGCACTGTTGGTGGGAAGGGAAATCTTCATGCTGAAGTTTCCATTCTTTAACTGTGAAAGGCTGATTCTTGGAGTGCAAAGGCAGAGGCTAAGGGTATTATTCTCACAGAATCCATTTGTAATCTGAGCCATGATGGTTCTGAGTTTCCTTTGTTGAGGGCTAAGGGGGGAGCTTGGTCCCTTATCCATATTTAGTAGGTGGGAGGGACAGCCCATTGCTGGGACAAAAGGACTTGGGCCACTGGTCTCCTCAATATTCAGAAGGCACCCAGAGCTGATCAATATTAACAAAAGGGTGGATCATCAGATTGTTTCAATGCCCGTGGAGTGAACTGTATGGTTGGGCCACAAGCATTTTTTTCATCTGCCTAGCCTTTAACCCACTTGAGTCTGCATGCTCTCCTCCTCTCTGGTTGCTTGCTGTGTCTGAACTGCTGTATTTAATCAGACTGTTTTAAGTGGCTGAACTGATTACTGTAACTGAACTGCTGTAGTCAACTGAAGAGCTTTAAGTGACTGAACTACCTTATGTCTGGCTTATCATGACTGCATTGCCTTATTTACTCAACTGCCCTATGTGACTGAACAGCCCTAAGGGCATTGATTGCTGCAATTGCCTAGCTCCAAGCTGCCTAGCTTTTCTCCATGAATCCCATAGTGTATCTATCCTGGTCACAAAAGGGATGTCACCAGAACATGAAGGCAACCGTTATTGCTGTGCCATTTCCACCTGAGGAATCATAAGGGAGTAAGACCCCTGCACAACTCCAGCATTCCAGCTCCAAAAGCTATATCAGCCATTGCCTGATCCAAGTGAATAAGAAGAATCTCTTTAAGCTGAGTGGCAACCATAACACCAGGGGGCACAGTCTTAAGCTGGAGGGTGGGATGTTTAGTAGGAGGGTCAGGAAGCACTTCTTCACAGAGAGGGTGGTGGACTCTTGGAAAGCACTACCAGAAGAGGTGATCTCATTGAAGACAGTGGGCAGCTTTAAGAGAGGCTGGGATAGGCATGGGGGAAGGTAAGGATCATGGGAGGGAGGATGGGAGGTGTGGGGAGGGAGGGAGGGCAGGGACAGTAGCTCAAGCTGTGGGCCCTGCAATACAAGCAGACAAGATAGACCAAATGGCCTTCTCCTGGCTTCTTCATATGTTTGTATGTATGTTGCCCTGAAGACATTTGGGGCTGGTTGCAGTCTAAGTCAGTTGGTAGTGAGGGTTCCCCCCAAAGTGAGTCAGCGTAGGGGCTGCCTCAACCCAAGTGTTAGGGCTCTTAGTCATAAAAAGGGGGGAGGATTGCCTTTCAAGTTTTTTTTTGTTTTTATTCTCTTCCAGGGTTCCTGCACACACATCAAGGGTTCCTCCAGCACCTCTTCTTTGACCCAGGAAGGGTCCCTGGAAAGCCCAGCATCACTTGCACTCATCTCCAATGGCCTCCACCAACTACAAGTCTTCATCACAACACTTCTGGTTGGAGTTCCTGGTTGTAAGTGGAAGCCAGCTATTATCTACCCCCACCACTTACATCAATGTGAGCTATACCATTCCCTGGCCCTCCCATCCCTGTGTAATCGGTGCCTGATTCATAGCATCAAATTTGTGTCCAACTTCTGGCTTGGCTCCCTCCTGCCCTACATCAAATCCTCCCTATCTTCCCCATCCACCCCCACCCATGCCCTCAGGTCTACTGATGCTAGGCTACTAGTCATACCTCAGTGTAGGACCACTGCTGGCCAATCGGCCTTCTCTTACCTCTCCCCTAAACTCTAGAACTGCCTACCGGCCCAGATCCACCTTTCTTCATCCAAACTCTCCCTATCCTCTGCCCTCACTAACTTCCTTGCTCAAAATTGCAAATGCCCCTGACCTCCCCCCTGATAGCTTCTCCAACCCCGTTCCCCCTTAGTGCCTGACCAGCGGCTTGGCCTTAGCCTTATTGTCTGGTTTATACTCCGCCCTATGCACTTATACTCTTACACTTTCACTCTCTCTCTAATTCATTCTTTTCACTCCTAATATCTCGCTTCCCTTCCCCATTCCTACCTAACCTACTCTCTTGAGCCTTACTCACAGCTACTAACTCCTGTCTCCTTCCCCCCCAACCCCACCTAATCCACCCCCCCAACACCTAGGTTCTATTAGTCCACTCCTTCCCTACCCCTATCTCCACTCTCCAACTCCTACTGTCAAATTGGTGGATCTCCCTCAGCACAAGTTCTGTTTCTGGCACTTAAGTAATCATGTATTAAGATTGTTGTCTACCCATGAAATGTATACCTTGTCTTTGAAGGTCATGTACTGTACTGTTCTCCCTATGTAACAAGTTCAAATGTACGTAACAAAGTTCAAATGTAATTCCACCCAAATATGTACATTATCTGTATTGTTCTACTTCTAAATTCCACTGTTGTATGCATACCTGCCTCCTCTGTAACCCCTCCCCCCAGGTCGTACCGTGAGACAAGCATCTTTTTGCTCAGTGTGCCTTTCCTGGTGAAACATTTTCAATAAATAAATAAAATAAATCTAGGGCCCACCAAAGTGAGTCAGGTTAGAAGCCGCCCTGGCTCTAGCTTGAGGAACTTCAGTCATTCGCCAAACTTGGAGTCATGTTGCCCAGTCACCCACATAGACGTTGTCTCAAAGTGGCAATAGTACCGGTGGCCCATACTGAGGCCTCATTGAGGATTGCCAGGCTCTGTGCCTCATCTCCCTAGGTGGCAAAATACTGGTGGCCCACACAAGAGGCCACATCAATGGTCACCAAGCTCGTGATCACACCGTCCATAGGTGGCTCGTGTTCCGGTGGCTCAGCAAGAGGTCATGCCAAAGATTGCCAGGTTCTGAATTTGCAGTGGTGAGATGGTAAGGGTTCTGGGGACCAACCCAGAGGTCATCCAGTGGATCATCACACCCAGCATCCTTTCCTCAACTGGATATTCACCTGCCCTCCTGGCCAAGGTCACCATAGCTGATGACTCCACATAAGGATTCTCTTCACCCACAACCAGGCTTTGACACCCTTCCTCAACCAGGTGCTTCACCTTCGATGTCTCCTCATTGACACCAGGAGTCACCTTCTTCCTAGGGTCAGGAGGCCTACAATGCTTTCCTCTGTTTCTAGTTCACTGGGGGATGTCCCATTTTATGGCCTGTATAGGAAGCACTTCCTTGGTTTCACACCCAGCAGTCAGCCAACCGAAATGCTAAAAACCCAAGCTTGGCGCATTGGATTGCTGCATTCTTAGGACTTGAATCACCTGGACTTTTGTATGACATTAGCAGGGCTGGTTTGTGGTCCCAGTAATCTGGTTCATTCTTTCTCTTGTGTAATAGTGGTAGTAGTAGTAAAAGCTACTTCCTTTTGCTGTGTGCTCCAATTAGTTGTAATAAACCTTGCATCTTGGCTCTAGAGTATACCTCTAGCTTCTCCATCAAGATTCATTAGGCATCACCCTAAACCATAGGTGTACGAACCACCACTGCTCATCCATGACAATAGCACAGGTGTTTTCAGCTTGTTTGTGTGCATGGACCCCAAGAACAAATGTCAGTAATAGCAGGGTCCCCCTACCTGCAATGGCTGATACAGGGTGCAGGGGGTGGAAGGTAAGTTTCTTACACAAATAATGATGGGGGTATGGAGTTTAAGCACAGAACGTCTGTCCAGAGACCAGATTAGAATCCTATATTCACTATGTGACTCTGAGGAAATGGAGGTGTGGGAGGTGTTAAGAGTGGAGAGTTGTGAATAAAAGATCCAGATCTGAATTCCACAGAGATGATCAAAGATGGCCATCAGGAGGCTGTAGGTGCTAGTCTGGATGGAACTGCAGATCAGGAATATTCCCCTTTGTGTAATTTGGTGGAACAAGGGGAATGTCTTTCTACATGGGTTAAATAAATGTAACCCCCCTGTTACCTGGGATTACTAGAATCCCAGTAAGACCTAGTGGTAGGAAGGGAAGGCAGCATGTGAAACTCCAGTTAAATGGATTTTACACTGTCTCACTCTGTTCTCAGTCTCAGCAGAGACTGAGGGATGACATCACCATAGAACTATCGCAACTGCATGAGCCAGATTGGAATCTGCAGATGGGAGTTAAGTTAGAATGTTGGGAGATTTTGAACAGTGAGCAGTAGCAGTTGTGTGTGAGCAGTCTTGAAGAGAGGAGCACAGCAGTCTGTGCACAGGCTCTTGGAGCCTAAGCTCTGCTATAGAGCTACTTTTAGGGAAAGGTGTGTGTTTCCGCCTAAAGAGGAACACAGTAAGCTGCTGTTGAAGTGGTGGAGACCGCTGTTACTGGTCTCTGTGCCCTATCCCTGAGGGGATGGGGGTGGAAGCTTTGCCTTTTATTCCAGGGGCAACCTTCTGGTTCTGGCTAGGGAAGAAGCTGCCTTATTTTCTTAAATGTGTTGTGGCACAAGAAGCTGTCAAGATTCACCTGTGGGGCACCTGTAACCAAAGGGTGAGTTCTGCTCTTGTCAAAGGTCCTATGTTTCACCTGAACTGTGTTAAAGTGGGGATTGGACCACTGAATTAGTGGGAGGCCTAGAGGAATAGGCTTAGCCAAAGTAAAAGTATGTTCAAGTCCAGCACAAGGGGAAAGCCAAGACATGTAGAGGAGATGTGCTATACATTTACCCTTTAATCTACATTGCCAAGCTTTTGAGGAAGAGATGTTTAAGTATGTTCGAATTTAGTACAAAGGGAAAGTCAAGACATGTAGAAGAAATGTGCTATACATTTACCCTTTAATCTACATTGCCAAGCTTTCAAAAAGAGTTGTTTAATGTCCAGAGAAATGGCTGGGTATGGATTGTGGAAGCTGGAGGTGGGAGACCCCCCACCTTTAGTAACCAGGTTCACCTCTACAGATTTGCTCTGTAGCCCTTTTACTTTGCCTCAGGCACTTGGCCAGTGCTGAGGGAAGTACCCAGATGTGGGATTGAAAGGAAATTTCCCTTAAGGAGTTGAAGGCTCTAAGGTGGTTTGGGGAGCCACCAACGGAAAATGTGCCCACTGCCATATGGGCAGGGATCGGGTGGCTGGCAGGGGATCCGGGCAAGGAAAAACCCAACTAGTGTACAAGTCAGGCTGTGTACCCAAAGCAACATGCAAGTCCAGGCTGTGTGTCTGGTGGGTTCAGAGCCTGAGGGCTGAAATTTTGAAGAAGTGTTCTGTATCTCTTATCTGCATTACCAAGAATGTAGCCCCGTAGGGGTCCATCTATGCTTTGTTTGTTCAGTTTGGATGTCAATAAAAGCCACACTTTAGAATCCCATTCCTGGTATTGGACATTACAGTTATTGCTTCCTGTGTTCGGATTTACTTAGCTGCCCCTGTGCAGAGTAGCCAAACCTAGGCCCCTTGTGCCGAGTAACCTAGTCCTTCCCAAACCCAGTCCCCACCTGGTACTGCTGTCAGCTGCAACAGCATACCACCTGTCGTTTGCAAAAAAGGCAGGGGTGAGAGGCTTACAAAATGGAGGCACCACTGGGATTTTAAATTTAGGGAGGAAAGGTGCTCGGGCAAGAGGCTAGTGTTTTGGTTATCTGGCAGTGGGTAGCCCAAAAAGCTGAAGCAAGTTTAACTAGTGTGTCGTTGTGTGCTGTGGTTCATATGCTGCTTTTAAAATGCCAACTGTTTACCAAGGAGCAGTAAAGCTGAAAGAGTATGCCCTTATTCTGCATCAAATATTTACAGCATTTTTTCCAGCTTTTAAAGAACTGTGTGTGATAAAGAAAAGTGTGGAAGACTAGGGGTAGCAACAGGAAAATTGTGCCCTGGATGCTGGAAATGCTTTCTAAAAAACTGTGTGTGATAAAGAAAAGTGTGGAAGACTAGAGGTAGCAACAGGAAAATTGCTCCCTGGACGTTAGAAATGCTTTCTAAAGAACTGTTGTGATAAAGAAAAGTGTGGAAGACTAGGGGTAGCAACAGGAAAATTGTGCCCTGTACGTTGGAAATGCTTTTTAGTAAACTGAGAGACTTGCTCTGTTAATGGCCATGCTACATGGTTGAAATGGGTGCCCGACGTGGAATCAGTTGGAAAAAAAAAGTGTTTTGCAGTTTAAATTTGCCTGCTTGACGATCGCCATGAAGAGAAGAGCACTTGCAAGGGAAAGAGGCTCATTTGCATGGCGTCGTGTGATTGGTGAGACTGCAATCAGTCCTGCCCCCCAGCCAGCTCTACAGTGACTGCCCAGCATTCGAGAAGGAGTGTGAGTGGAGTGCGTGTGCTGGCTTGGCGGAGGAGCATCGCAGTGACTAAAAAGCACTGTAAACTACTAAAAATAGACTTTTCTGTTTAAAATTGGGCTCAACCCCCATCTCGATCGACTGGATTGTGATTGTGATGATCGGAGAGACGATCGGCAGGACTGCCCACCCGCTTCCTTTCTGAGGCCTCCAAGACTGGCTGCAGGCTGTTTTTTCCATTGCAGCATGCAGCTAGTGATAACAATGAGTACCAACAATAATAACAGTGATTTTCTGCTAAAAGCCAGCTGAATATGTGTTCAGCAGTGTAGTTGCTTTGCAAATAAAGACTGTGTCAAGTTTTACCAGCAAGAGCAAGTCTGTTAAGCCATTGACTGTGAGCATAGTTATGGGTTCAGCATCAGCATAAAGTTTCAAAGCCAGAGA
This sequence comes from Neoceratodus forsteri, assembly GCA_016271365.2. Taxonomy (NCBI): domain Eukaryota; kingdom Metazoa; phylum Chordata; order Ceratodontiformes; family Ceratodontidae; genus Neoceratodus; species Neoceratodus forsteri. Next base: position 1,379,782,133 of record CM057455.1, read on the forward strand.
GAGAGACTGTGAGTTGTAGCAAAATGTGCAGCACTAGTTACAGGCAATCCTGTGCTTGAAATCCTGAGGCTTTAAGGGACTGTGAGTTAAAGAAATGTTTTCAGCAAGTGAAAAGTCCATGGCAAATCATATAAATGTGCTAGGAAAAGAACAGTGCAAGTTTGTGCAGTTTCAGCAAAGTTATCAGTAGTGTGTGTAAATCGGATGTGCAGTGGCTTGACCCAATTTCTGAATGTTGATGCGCAGGAGTGCTGCTGCCGCCATTACAGGGTGGGGTAGTAATGTAAACACAGCAGCAGAGGAGCCATTTTAAAAGTAAAAGAAAGTGTTCAGTGAAGTGGGACTTTCAGTAACAGTGAGCATTTGTTTGTTTTTCCCCTGCAGTCATGGCCTCAGGACCAGCCCGCTACCTGGATCATGCCCGGGCTGCAGAAGCAGCAGAAATAAATAAGTTAAGGGACATTGAAAGGTGTTGCTATGGAGGACAACTGCCTTCTCATGTGGCGATTCCTGGATATCCAGTGCAAGTGTGTCTAATATGCTTAAATGCTGGAAGAGATGTCTTCATGGTACCTCATTGTTCGGGGTGCTTAGAGAAATATGGCTTGTATTAAGCACCCAAGATTCGTTTGGCTCCCACATGGACAAAAGTTCAGGAATTTGTAGTTGGCAGCACATAGCCCCTCGGGGGAGTGTGGCACAAAGCTAGAGGGTGCAGATTTAGAGACAGAACCATATGCTGATGTTTTGGATGCTAGATCGCAGAAGGATAATTCAGACAGAGCATCAGTAGACCCCTGGGGCGGGCTAGCCCAAGTCTCATAGGAGAAGATGAGATGAGGGAGGCCTTTGAATGGGAGGTGTCGACCTCCGCGCCTAGTGATGAGTGGATAGTTTCAGGAGTGAGGATGACTGCTCACTCCTGGGCACAGATTCTCAGTGAGGAAGAAGAAGAGGGGGAACCTATGTGGCCTTGTGAAAAAGAAATGGGTACACAGCCTTAAGCTCTTACTTCAGAAGAATGAATGGAAGAGAGTGGTGATGCCACTGCCCTTGCTGTGCAAGAAGAAGTCAGGGATCCATTTTTCATCTCATTGAGAATGCGTAGCTGGCAGAACCAGGACTGGCTGCCCCCAAGCCAGGCTAGCTGTCTCAGGTTGACCAAAGCTAGTAAAGCAGAGAGACTGGTTCGTAGGAAGGTAAATGAAATCTATGGAATGTCCTTTCCTACCTTTCCTTGGAGAGTCTGAGAGGAGATTGAGAACAGCAGGAAATCCTGGATCTGGCCCGAAGCAATGAAATGTGTGCATCCTGGTGCAAACAAGCATGTCAGGAACAGACTGTTTCATGTAAAATACACCCAGTGGAAAAGAGGCAGGACACTGTTTATGGACACTGTTCGAATAGTGGATGGATAGGGATGTGAAACCTTTCACAGTGTGAGTAATGTACACCCAGATGGGGTAATAATTCAAGCTCCTGACCCCCTGTACTATTGACCTCAATGCAAGGACCTCCATGCAAATGTGCCTGTGCTTACCAGATGGAAAGCAGAGCAGTGGTAGTCAATATTGCCACACCAGCCATTGCAGTGCCTTTGCTGATCCACCAGTATGGACATCCAGGACTCAGGTGCTCCACATTCATCAGTTCTTCAGTGTACTGGCCTCTCCAGAATCTGACTGGCCCACCAGATGACTTCATATCCAGAGAGGACACCAGCCCAGCTGTATCCTGATCCATCGCCTGGTAATCGGATGATCTCAGACAAGCTGTTTTCCTTTTTGTTCCTGTTCCAAGGTTCCATCTCCAGAGATGACATCAGTCCAGCAGTTTCCAGATGTGCCCTCCTGTAGTTCCCGGAAGATGTCCGCCCAGCTGTATCAGAAGAATGCTGCCAAGGAGAGTCTTCGGTTGAGGAGCAGGTCGATGTGTATTATTCATAGAAACATAGAAACATAGAAGTTGATGGCAGATAAGGACCGCAAGGCCCATCCAGTCTGCCCATTCCTCCTACAAGGGGCTGGCAAGTCCAAACTTTTCTATCCTTATGACATTGCAGTACACACCCTACACTAACAGACTCCAGAATGTGTGAACTGTCTTCATAGACTCTCCCCTTTGGGACTTTGGCCTGCTAGAACTGTGTTTCACCGGGCTCTAGCCCAGGAGAGACTCTTTAATGGACTAGCCTTTGGGCACTGTGGTCACTAGATGGGACTTTTAGGGCACTCCATCCCCCAAATGTGTATTGTAAATAAAGTCATTGTTTTTCTACTGTTTTCTAGTGTATATACTGTTTTTATACCTTTTCTAAAAAAAAAAAATCTTTTTGGGATTCTCCAGTGTTTTGATGGTAGGGGTTTAGATAGACTGTGTATGCAGATTAGGAGTGTGTGTTGTCTTTCTTTTTTCTTACAGATGTTCCTGAAGAAGAAAGAAGAGAAGACAAGAAGAGGAAGAGGAGGAGGGGCTCATCGGAGTTCCTCACTAGTACTTTAGTGTGCAGTATTTAAAGTACTGTTGTTGTTGTTGTTACTGTAGTAACCCTTTTCCTTCCACAGGTTTGGTTGTGGGGGTAGGAGGCAGTAATGTAATGTAATAAATGGTAATAGTTTCCCAGTGTGTGGTTGCATGGTGCCCAAGGTTGGGGAGGTCCCGGGGTTGTTTTTGTTTTGGGGTATTAAGTTACAGGCAGACAGATTTTCCCTAGAGGGCTAGGGGGGATAGACAGGCTGTGGTTCTGAATGGCCATAGGGACTGCAGTGCTGAGCTATTAGGGCTATGCCCTGGACAGTTCTACCAGAGCCACTAGGCACCCATAGTTAGTGGGTAGAGTAGAGGCTGATATGTCAGCCAAAGGCCTCTAGGCCCTTAGTGTTGCCTGCCTGTGCTAGCACATGGTAGGAAGGGGCCAGATCACCCCCCTCCGCAGGTAGCACAAAGGGTGGGATGGCCTAAGCCGGGTAAATAATGACTGCGGACAGTCATTTTCCTGGCCCAGAGTGAGTGTAACCCCCCTGTTACCCGGGGTTACTAGAATCCCAGTAAGACCTAGTGGTAGGCAGGGAAGGCAGCATGTGAAACTCTAGTTAAATGGATTTCACACTGTCTCACTCTGTTCTCAGTCTCGGCTGAGACTGAGGGATGACATCACCATTGAACTATCGCAGCTGCATGAGCCAGATTGGAATCTGCAGATGGGAGTTAGGTTAGAATGTTGGGAGTTTTTGAACAGTGAGCAGTAGCAGTTGTGTGTGAGCAGTCTTGAAGAGAGGAGCACAGCAGTCTGTGCACAGGCTCTTGAAACCTAAGCTCTGATATAGAGCTACTTTTAGGGAAAGGTGTGTGCTTCCGCCTAAAGAGGAACACAGTAAGCTGTTCTTAAAGTGGTGGAGATCACTGTTACTGGTTTTTGTGCCCCATCCCTGAGTGGATGGGGGTGGAAGCTTTGCCTTTTATTCCAGGGGCAACCTCCTGGTTCCGGCTAGGGAAGAAGCTGCCTTATTTTCTGAAATGTGTTGTGGCACAAGAAGCTGTCAAGATTCGCCTGTGGGGCACCTGCAACTAAGGGGTGAGTTCTGCTCTTGTCAAAGGGCCTATGTTTCACCTGAATTGTGTTAAAGTGGGGGTTGGACTGCTGAATTAGTGGGAGGCCTAGAGGAATAAGCTTAGCCAAAGTAAAAGTATGTTCAAGTCCAGCACAAGGGGAAAGCCAAGACATGTAGAGGAGATGTGCTAGACGTTTGCCCTTTAATCTACATTGCCAAGCTTTTCAGGAAGAGATGTTTAAGTATGTTCGAGTTTAGTACAAAGGGAAAGTCAAGACATGTAGAAGAAATGTGCTATACATTTACCCTTTAATCTACATTGCCAAGCTTTCAAAAAGAGTTGTTTAATGTCCAGAGAAATGGCTGGGTATTTATTGTAGAAGCTGGAGGTGGGAGACCCCCCACCTTTAGTAACCAGATTCACCTCTACGGATTTGCTCTGTGGCCCTTTTTCTTTGCCTCAGGCACTTGGCCAGTGCTGAGGGAAGTACCCAGACATGGGATTGAAAGGAAATTTCCCTTAAGGAGTCAAAGGCTCTAAGGTGGTTTGGGGAGCCACCAACGGAAAATGTGTTCACTGCCATATGGACAGGGATCGGGTGGCCGGCAGGGGATCCAGGCAAGGAAAAACCCAAATAGTGTACAAGTCGTGCTGTGTACCCAAAGCAGTGTGCAAGTCTGGGCTGTGTGCCTGGTGGGTTCAGAGCCTGAGAGCTGAAATTTTGAAGAAGTGTTCTGTATCTCTTATCTGCATTACCAGGAATGTAGCCCTGTGGGAGTCCGTCTATGCTTTTTTTGTTCAGTTTGGATGTGAATAAAAGCCACACTTTAGAGTCCCATTCCTGATATTGGACATTACAGTTATTGCTTCCTGTGTTCGGATTTACTTGGGTGCTCCTGTGCAGAGTAGCCAAACCTAGGCCCCTTGTGCCGAGTAACCTAATCCTCCCTGAACCCAGTCCCCACCTGGTACTGCTGTCAGCTTCAACAGCATACCACCTGTTGTTTGCAAAAAAGGCAGGGGTGAGGGGCTTACATAAATTTTTATGACACCTTTTAAGAGAGAAAGAAATGTGGTGAAAGATGCTGCTCTGCATGCCACTAATACATACTCGGTACTATGAGTGAAATGTGGCTCAAGTTAAAACAAATGCCCTATATACTCATGTATAAGCTGAGATTTTTGTACACATAATCAAGTACAAAATTAGGGGTCTTGGCTTATACGCGGGTCAGTGAATTTTTCATTTGAATTCCAGAGTACGGTAATCTTGATTGATGTCCTGATTGGCACCGCGCGGTTGGTGCTGTAATATAAGCAAAGTGAGGGGTTTCAGAATCGGAATCGGAGGATGAGGAGGAGGAGTGCAAGGAGGGAGAGGATTACTGAACCAAGGACATTACAAAGTCATAAGTTTTTACCATTCTAGTTTGCCTGCTGATGTAATTTGCTGTGCTGTTTGTCTTACGCTTCAAACCACATGAAGTCTTGCTGTATTCTGACAATTGCAGTGATTCCCAACCTTTGAACTGCTCAGGAGAACAAAGAGTCAACTTTCTGTGCAGGGCATAGAATGCTGAGCTCGAGCTCAGTTGAAGTCTCTGTCTGGAGTGTTTCAAACCTAAACTGTCAGATTCTTTACTGTGCTTCACTGAACAGTCGCTCCAGAGATTTCTCCTTCAGCTCGGTTCGAAAGTCAGTTAAAGTTTAAGTTTTCGTCGGTTTTTAAACCGAAAAAGTATCCGCATAGTCAGTTCAGTCTCTGTCTGTGGTGCCGTGAGTACCAGGTAGGAATTGTTCTGTTTTTCCTGATTGGAACTTGTAAAAGTGCGGCTCTGTTCGGCTGAACCGGCCATTTGATAGTGAAATTTTGTGTGTTTTACTTAGTGTGCGGTTATCGGTTCTTATCGATTCTAAAAAAAACGTGTTTTAGTGTGTTTGTTTTTTTTTCCAATACCCATGACATAGTTAGGAACTGATAAGGGAGTCTTGCCTGGTGGTTGCCATAAAAAGGGTAAGTTGGTAAGGTTGGCCATGTCTGAGAAACCCAAGAAAAAAAATGGGCCCACTGGGTTTCAACACTGCAGTGAGAGTGGGGAGGTCTTTGTAAGGCCGATCCCCACACCACCTGTGTTATTGTCTGGGGTTTGACCACCTCGATTCAGACTTCTAAATATGTAAAAACTTTCCCAAATCAACCCTTGAGAAGAGATTAGGTAGACTGAGGGAAAAGGAGGCCGTGAAGTTCGCTGACCTGGATGGCCAGCCCGGTTCAGTTTCGACCAAACTAGAAGGAATGCCCTCTGACCAGGGCAATACTTCTTCGGGCAAAAGGAGAGCCGATTCTGAGGGATCAGTTCTGACAAAAAGAAAATGCAAAGACTAATTGACCGGTTCGGATCCAGAGGTTCATGTTCCAACCACTGAAGAGATAGCCAGAGCAATTCAGATTGTGGAATTGCTCCATCTGGTTCGAACTGATCCGGCTCCTTCTGGCAGGGGTTCGGTTCGGTTGGTGCCCCCAGTTCAGGATTATACCCTTGAAGATTTTTATGAACCAGAATTTGAAAAGGAAGGGAAATTTGAGGATGATGATGTAAGTGAAGGTCTGGATGTGCCTGTGGAACCGGACATCTCCCCAGACAGACCATCAGGTATTTCCCCTCCTAGGCTTTCTGTGCCCCTTCTCACTTTATGTTTTACAGAAAGGTGGCTGAAACCCTCCAGCTTCCTATGGAGGAGGCTGTGGAAGATCAAGAGGAGCCTGATTATGTAGAGATGATGGACATCCCAGAGTCCAGGAGACTGTCTATTCCCTCCACAAATCTTTTGGGAAACAGACACAAAAAATTCTAAAGTCTCCTAACACTATACCTCCTGTGGATAGAAGAATGGACAAGAGGTATACACTTTCAGGCTCAGACATGGAGTTCTTATATCAGCAATGCAGCCATGTTGCGGTAGTGCAGGCTGCTGCCTGTGACAAGGCAAATATTCCCTTGGCTTCACACCCTCCAGACAAGGACTCCAGGAAGACTGATGCCATGGCAAAGAAGCAGTACATGGCATCTTCTTAGGGACTCAGGCAGGCAAATTATATGGCCTATATAGCCAGGTACCAGAAGTCCAGGTGGGACACTGTACTGGCACTGGCTAAACAGGCCTCCCCCCAGCTAGCCAAGGAGCTGGAGGTGGTGGCTGCAGATGGGATTGAGGCATCTAAGGTTCAGTTTTATGCTGCTGTGGACTCTAATGATGTGTCATCAAGAGTCATGGCTACATCTGTGGCTCTTCGGAGGATGGCTTGGCTCAGATGTACTAGCCTCTCACAGGACACCCAGGCTAAGGCCATGGATTTTCCTGTAGTGGGTAATTCTCTGTTTGGGGAGCAGACAGAGAATTACATGAAGAAAATGGATGAGCACAGGACCACTTACAGAAGTGCTCAGGCCAAGAAAAGGCAGGCAACTCCCCAAAGGCAGCAGTCTAGGGGCAGGCCTTTTCAAAGGCCTTTTTACCAAGCACAGGCCTATTCTTCCTTTTCTCAGAGGGGGTTCTTCAGAGGGAGAGGCACAAGGGGGATGAGTAGGGCTGCATCCACTCCTCAGCCTAAAGCCCCTGCCAAGCAGACACCCTGATGGGCCTGCCCGGGTCGACTCTCCTATTCCAGTAGGGTTCAGGCTGGCTTACTTTGTCCAGGACTGGATGTCTATTACATCAGACAAGTGGGTCCTGGAAGTAGTAAGCCAGGGACTGGTTCTCAGCTTCAGAAAATTTCAAAAGATGAGAGCCAGATCTTTTCCACCTGCAAATCTCTCGGAAACCCTTGCCCTAGAGGCAGAGGTTTTTTCTCTCCTAGCTTTAAGAGCCATAGAGAGAGTACTTACCCTACACTGGGGAAAAGGACTGTACTCCAGATACTTCCTGACCTCCAAAAAGACAGGGGAGTGGCGATCCATCCTAGACCTAAGATATCTAAACAAACATATCTTAAAACCAAAGTTCAAGGTGGTAACTCTGGGAATAATCCTTCCCTCTCTAAGGCCAGGGGACTGGCTAGTCTCCCTGGACCTCAAAGATGCATACTTTCAAATTCCCATCAGGTGCTCCCACAGAAAGTACCTCAGGTTTGAGTTGCCCTCAGGCCACTATCAGTTCAGAGCAATGCTCTTTGGCCTAACCTCAGCCCCAAGGGTTTTCACAAAATGCCTGGCAATAGTAGTTGCCTTTCTAAGAAGGCAAAATATTTCCATTTTTCCATATCTGGATGATTGGCTATTAGTGGGTCAGTCTCCAGACCAAGTCAAGTCTCACCTGCAAGTGACCCAGGAAGTGCTCACTTCTCTATGATTTCTTCTCAACCTTCCCAAGTCAGTTCTTGAACCAGTCCAGCTTCTTACCTTTGTAGGGGCAGAACTGGACACACTCAGAGCAAGAGCCTTTCTTCCTCTAGAAAGGGCAAGGGTTCTTATGGAACTAGCTTCTTTTTTAAGCCTGCAGGTATCTCGACCAGCAAGGCATTTCCTTCAGCTCTTGGGCCACATGACAGCTTCAACAGCAGTGGTCCAAGGGGCAAGATTCCAGATGAGGGATATTCAGTTCCACCTGAGAGCTTTTTGGTCTCAGAGGAAGGAGTCCCTTACCAAACCAATCCCAGTGACTATGACCTTGATCCAAGCCCTCCAGTGGTGGCAGAGTCAGGACAATTTAAGACAAGGTGTTCCTTTTCTAACTCAGCCTTGTTCAGTGGTTCTTACCACGGACGCTTCTCTCCTGGGCTGGGAGCCCATCTGGGGTCCCTCACTGCCCTGGGGCTGTGGTTCCACCAAGAATCTCTTCTCCACATCAATCTCCTAGAGCTCAGGACAGTTCTTCTGGTCCTAAAAGCTTTCTCTCAGTCAGTACAGAACAAGGTGGTTAAAGACAGAACAGACAACACCACCACCATGTGGTACATCAACAGGCAGGGAGGCACACGCTCCACAGCCTTGTGCACAGAAGCCATGAAGTTGTGGTCCATGGCGTATTCCCTGCAAACCTCTCTTGTAGCAGTTCACCTTCCAGGCAAGGACAATGTACTAGCAGATGCACTGAGCAGGATCTCTCAGGGCCATCACGAATGGTCCTTGGACCCTCAGGTGCTGAAAGTGATTTTTTCAAGGTGGGGCACTCCCAGAGATAGATCTCTTTGCAGCCCCAGACAATCACCAACTCTCTCTCTATTGTTGCAGACCTCCAGTCTTGGGCTCAGTCCCTCTGAACGCCCTAATCCTGAATTGGGAAGGGAAGTTTCTATATGCTTTTCCCCTCTTCCCACTCCTGTTCAAAGTTCTGGTAAAAATAAGGTCACAACCTTGCAAGGTGATTCTGATTGCTCCAGATTGGGCTAGACAGCCCTGGTACCCCCTGTTGCTGTCCCTAGCAGTCCATCTTCTCCTGTCTCTTCCCAGGAATTACAACCTGTTAACATCCTCTCAGGGAAGGATTTGGCACCCCAGTCTTCTGTCCCTCAATCTCAAAGCATGGCTCTTGAAGGGTTAGAGTTTGCAGATCTGCATCTTTCCCAAGGGGTTCTGGATATCCTCAAGGCTTATAGAAAGCCCTCCACCAGAAAGACTTACAACTCCAAATGGAAAAGATTCAGCTTTTGGTGTTCTAAGAGAAGCATATTTCTCCAGACACTGCTGAATTGCCTACGGTTCTGGATTATATGGTCCATGATAATGGCCTAGGCCTCAGACCAGCTACTCTCAAAGTACACTTGTCAGCTGTTTCTGCATTTCTGTCTGTGGGGAAGTCTTCCTCACTATCTTCCCATCCTGTGTTCTGTAACTTTTTTAAAGGATTGCTTCACACCAATCCTCCTTTTGGAGACCCTGCCCCTGCCTGGGATTTGAATGTTTGCATTGCTCAACTTATGCAACCCCCTTGAGCCTATGTCTTCAGCAGAGCTTAAGTACTTGACTTCTGAAAACTGTGTTCCTGGTAGCCATTACCTCTGCCAGGCATATCAGTGAATTGCAAGCCTTGTCAGTGGAACCTGATTTTATCTCATTTCACAGGGATACAGTGGTCCTTAGAACCAATAAAAAGTTCTTGCCCAAAGTGGTTTCAGACTTCCATTTAAACCAGTCTATGTCTCTCCCTGTTTTCTTCACTGATCATTCTTCCTCAGGAGAGAGGAGGCTACACAGTTTAGATGTCAAAAGAGCCCTTAGTTACTACATAGAGCGTACCAAGGGTCACAGGTTTGACTCCCTCCAGTTGTTCCTCACTTATGGAGATGTCAGAAAGGGCAAACCTGCCACCAAAAGATCTTTTGCCAGGTGGATTGTGTCTTGTATACAATTCTGCTATGAAAAACTGGAAAAAACTCCACCCTAAGGCCTGAGGGCTCATTCCACAAGAGGTACAGCTGCTTCCCTGGCTGCTGCCAGGGATATCCCTCTCTTAGAAATTTGTCAAGCAGCCACCTGGAAAACAGTCCATACCTTTACCAAGCATTGCTCTCTGGATATCCAGGCTAGGAGTGATGCTCGGTTTGGCACAGCAGTACTTCAGAGCCTATTCCCAAAGTAGGTTCTGTCCCTTCTCCTCTTTGGAGGTACTGCGTGGTAGTCTGCAATTGTCAGAATACAGCAAGACTTCACGTGGTTTGAAGAAAAAATTACTCACCTTAGTAATTATGTTTCTTTCAATGGAGTCTTGCTGTATTCTGACCTCCCTCCCTGCCTCCCCTCTCAGAACCTTTTTCTGGGAAGTGGGTGGGCAGGCGCAGTGTTGCACCCCAGGGGTGTTTTTTGCTTGCACCCTCCTCCTTTTTGTTTGGGTGCTGATTTATTGTTGTTATTTGTTGTAGATTGGTTTTTGGTTTTTGGGTTTCCTGACTTGAGTCTTCCTTGGGAATCCAAAACTTTTTTCAGCCAGTTGGCTAGTAGGAATTTTTACCATTTCCACATAGAATTTTTAGTTTAGTTGGGCTTGTATGAATCTGATGGTTTAGGTTTGAAACACTCCAGACAGAGACTTCAACCAAGCTCGAGCTCAGCTTTCTATGCCCTGCATAGAAAGTTAACTATTTGTTCTCCAGGGCAGTTTCAAGGTTGGGAATCACTGCAATTGTCAGAATACAGCAAGACTCCATTAGAAGAAACATAATTACTAAGGTGAGTAATTTTTTTCTTGTGTTACGCTGCTGACAGTGCTGTGCTGAGTAAATCTGCTGATGTTGATTACTGTTACTGGTACTGTGCTGTGCTGATGTGATGATATGCTGAATATTAGAATATTAGAAAGCACTTACAAGGATTTGCTATTTTTTTTAGCATGCCAATTGCTTTACCAATGCTGAGTGTTTTTTGCTGAATTAAATTACCGTTGATTACTGTGCTGTGCTGATGATTTTTTATGTTCACTTGCAAATAAAATAATTCTAGGCTTATACATGAATCAACGCTGTTTACTAAAAAAAAGGTTTGAGTAAGGGGGGTAGGCTTATACGCGGATCAACTTATCTGCGAGTATATACGGTAGCTGGTTTTGACTGGACTCTTTTCTTTACAACTGCTTGCCTCCAAGTACTTATTTTACAAATAGGAGAATGAATGCAGCTGGGGCTGCTACGTCAGAGTGTGGAAAGACTGTTCAAAACACGGAGACGGTATTAGACATAATTTCTACAGTTTTATATTTAACATTTTCCCTGCTCACTCCACGGACCCCCTATGCCTTGCTCAGGGACTCCCAGTGGGCCTAGTACCCCGATTGAAAACCCTGATGTAGCAGAGAGGCTGAACAGTTGTGAGCAACATGACATGACTGACAGGCCAATTCCTTGTGAGTAGTATGATGTGGTTGAAGGGCCACTTGCTTGTGAGCAATATGATGTGGCCAACAGGCTTACTGCCTGTGAGCAGTACACAGATCCTAGGATGATGGAGAGGTGTCATAACTTCATCAGTCGGAGGATAAATGTCTGAATTGCATTAAATAGTTCAGGTTGACCTTCTCATGCCATTCATTATGGAGGAGGAAACTTGACCCGTATTGATTATGGATAAGGATTTTTGGTTATCAGAATAGAATATGACAGGTTCATTGTTTTAAAGGTGACCCCAGGTGAGAGCAGCTGTTGCAAAGGGATAAAGTTCAGACAAGAAAACATGGATTGAAAATTAGGAATACCTGGTATTTGTGATGCCCTTGGACAAGCAAATCAAAATGACCACACAATGCCTCAAAACTGTAGGATGTAGTTGCAGTGAGAAAATCTTGATTTTTGATTTGGGAGCTGGATCCTTACAAACATGAATATGTTATTCCAGTCTAAGAGCAAATGTGGCCACATGAAGAAGTCTGAACAAGCAGAAGCATAATGGTAAGGTGATAATCTAGAGCAGTGCTAGTGACTAAATGTGCCACATTAAGAAGGGATACGAAACTTCTTCCTCAGGGAATACTCATTGCAAAGTTGAGGTGTCCTAGTAAGGATAGCAATTTTTCATGTTGTGTAGAATACTTTGGATGATGTGGAAGAGACTAGATCAGAATGTTGATCAGTTTGTCTTAAGATATCTGGTTCTATAAAAGCAAACTGAAGATGTAGAGCAAATAAGTGAGGTAGATGGCATAGAATGAAGTTGGATATGGAAGCCTTTGTCGAGGCAAAACAGAAGAAATTGAACACATTACAAGACTAGCACACTTTAACCTTTGCATAATTTCCAAAGCTAAAATCACATTTCTGCTGAGTAGTGCTACTGGTTTTGTGGCATATAACAAGTAAACAAACAGAGCCCAGTGCACCCCTCCCCAATGCTAAATCTGAAAAAGAAAACATTTTTACTGCCTAAATTTGCTATTTTCTTGCTTTTATCTCCATGGAAAAGGGGTTCTCTTAGTTATCAGATTGGAATTCCAATGTGAATACTGTAAGCCAAACCACCAGATGCCAAGGTGGAACCCCATGGTTTGGTCCTAACTATGAACTGCCTGCAGTGACTACTCTTAAACAGAGCACATTGCCTAAATTGGATCTTTTAAAGTTTGGTGCTTTCCACCTAGATAATTCACAGGGGATCAAAGGGAGCATACTAAAAGGAGTACCACAAGCTCCTAAACTCTAAACACATTCCAAGACTAACACACTCTAACCTTTGCATTATTCACAAAGTTAAAATCACATTTCTGTTTAGGGGTGCTACTGGTTTTGTGGCATGTAACAAACAAACAAACAGAGCCCAGAGCACAGCCCCCCAAGAGTAAATGCAAAGGTTACAGCCTATGGGGTCGTCAACCCTAATGATCACCCCTCCCCGCAGCCCATAACTTTCTGTCCAAAGCACAAGGTACAGCTCCAAGTCAATGCCTCACAGTGATACACTCTTCAGAGGTAGAGAAGTATGTCTCACCACATGTTGCCAACATAGTCTGTTGTAGCTTTCTTCTTGCAGGGCCCAGGTCAGATCACATCTGATGTTGTTAGTTCAGGGAACAGAGTGGGCACCTTTCATTGTGAATTTGGCACCAAATTAAAGTTTGGAGGTAACTGTGAGGTGCAGTGCATACCCCATAAATGTTTAGCAGGGATTATGTGTTAGTGCTGTAGTACTCAATGACATCAAATTTTTATATATGCTGTACGTACTGCCTTAACTGCAATTACTGATGGACTTACAGCTTGTTAAACTTCCAATGTTATCTTATGGGAATTTTCATTTTTTTAATTTGTATGCTTTTTGTGTTGTTTGCACGCATGTGCAAGAAACACATTGCATCAGTCAACAGTTAGGAAGCAGGCCACAATGCGTTGAGAAATTCGGCAATGTCACCACGCAATCAGCTGTTTTGGTGTATTGCAAGCTACCAGAACAGCTGATTGTGTGGTGTCCCCATGGTGACAGCTTCTCTGTCGGCCTCTCACAGGCCCCAGGAAGCCGAAAGAAAGCCGTCACCTGCTGTTCAGTGTGCCTTCTTGGTGAATCATTTCAATAAAAAAATAAAAAAAAAAGTCGATGGGTGCCCAATCCCCCTGTCGGCATGACCCCCTTCCAATGCTCCCAGATCTACTGGGATTCCCATATTTTACTGGTTTTTAAGTTGCAAAATGGGCTACAGGGATTAAATCTAATTTTTAATAAAACTATGGGTATTGTTAAAGGTGCTACCGGAGAACAGTAAGATGGCTGCCGAGACTCACAGGGAGAGGGAGAGGAATATTTTGATTGGTGCTCCCTCCTATCATGCTGTGATCATGGATGGCTGCTGAGGGCTGATCATGCACTAGGAGTGCCCTGCTAGGCTAACTGAGACTGAGCTTCTCTGGATAAATGCAGCTTACTTTGTACAAGTAACGGCTGGCATTTTGAATATATTTGGAGACGAGTCGGTCGCCACCGGTCAGGGTCGCCATTTGTGTTCAGATTTATTTTGCAGCCAGCCTGGAGAAGATTTAATTCAGCAGTCCGGAGCCAGTATGACCAAGTGGAGTTTCAGACTGGTGCCATGGTGTTTTTCTGGGCGTCTGAGTTCTGGTGGAGCGCCAGAGTTTTTTTTATCTGCGAATCATCGTCGGGACCAACCGCGATCGGATCGAGCCGTGATCCAGAGCTGAGAACCCTGTCTGTGTCTCTCTCAGCACCAGCTGAGGTCAGAAAAGAAAGCATATTGTGCCCTGTGCTGCTGGATTTTAAGTAAAAGAAAAATACAAGGCAGGCGCTCACAACAGCAGCAGGTAAGCCAAGCAACTCTCCCCTTGCAGTACTACTCCCCAAGTCTCAGTCAGTCAGTCTCTCTTCCCTTGTGGATCAAATCTGTTTAAAGGTGAAAAATGAGGCGTTATACTTGCATGATAGTTTGTTTTTTTAGAAATGTCCGGGGATGGGAGAAAAGCCTTACAACTGGAATTAATGGGCAAGGTGTTTACAACATACAGAATAATATACAATAGGAGAGCAACCATAGAAATGTACATCTTTCATACACAACAGTTTCCCTGTTTAGCCTCTGTTTTAACTGCTTTTAGATTTATAGGCAGGCCACCTATGTTACCAAGGCTTACTAATCAGATGGTAGGCTAACTGTGAACACTAGTCCACATTCTGGTTTATATCCTTGCCTTGACAGACTCCCAAGCCATTGTTATATGCAAGTAACACAAATTTACTAGGGCAACTGTATAAAAAGTAAAGGGGGAACTTGAATATGAGGATCAAATCTGGGAGACAAAATAAAGGAACAGAATATTATCTGTACAGATATTCCTGATCATGTCTGAGTAGAACTAGTATGTTCAGCCAGTATCCCTTAACCAGGCAGTGTCTGTGTAATATTTTTTACAGCATAAACTTAGTATTTATCTAAAATATCATTGCTCTGTCCTGATAAGTGTAGTATTTTGTTGTTTAGCAAGACCAGGCATGTTTCAAACAACATGAAGTCTTGCTGTATTCTGACAATTGCAGTTAGCCCCAGCACTTGAACTGCCCCGGAGATGAAAGAATTAGCTCTATGCTGAGAGCATAGAACGTTGGGCTTGATCTCAGTTCAAACCACTGTCTTCTGCACTTGAAGTGTAACCGTCAGATTCTTTACTCCACCTAACTGAACACTTGCTCCAGAGTTTGCTCCTCGCTTTCGGTTCAGTAAAGGTTTTTCGTTGGTTAATCTGCAGAATTTCTTAATTTTCTCTCGGTTCAGATCCCTGTCTGTGGTACAGTAAGTGATGTTAGGTAGTGGACTTAGAGTTAAAGTGTGAGGAAATTGTAAATTGTAGTTGGTTTGGCTGAACCGATCGATTGTTGTTTTAAAAACTTGTGGTGATTCCGGTGCTTATCGGTTCTAAAAAAAACACATTTTGTTTTTTTTCCAGCACCCGTGACCAAGTGTGGAACCAATAGGTTTTGTCTTACCTGGCCTGAAGCTGTGTCAAGGGTAAGTTAATTTTGTGGTTCGCCAAGTCTGAAAAACCCAGGAAAAAAATGGGCCCGCTGGGTTTTAGCACTGTAGTGTGTGTGGGGAGGCCTTTGCTTAGGCTGATCCCCACACCACCTGTGTATATTGTCTGGGGTTTGACCACCTCGATTCAGACTGCCAAATTTGCAAGAATTTTCCCAAAGACCACCCTGGAAAAATGTTTGAGCAGGCTTAGGGATAAGGAGGCCGAGAAGTCCGCTGACCCGGATGGCCAGCCCGGTTCGGTTCTGACCGAACCCGAGGGAGTGCCCTCTGACCAGGGCCAGACTTCTTACGGCAAAAGGAAAGCCGACTCTGATGGGTTGGTTTCTTCGGAAAAGAAAACATAAATCGACCAGTTCAGATGCCGAATCTCTCCATCCAATGGCTGATGAAATTGTCCGATGATTAGCATTGTTGAATCGCTCCGTCTGGTTCCGACCGAACTGGCCCCGTTTGGTCGGCGCTCAGTTCAGTCAGCTCCTCCAGTTGCAGATTACTCTTTGGAGGAATATTATGATCTGGAATGGGAGGGGGAAGGTGAAGAGGATGAAGAAGATGACTATGATGGTGGAGAGGGTCTGGATGTGCCTATTGAACCAGACATCTCCCCAGACAGACCTTCTGGAGTTTCCCCTCCTAGGCTTTCTGAGTCCCCTTCTCACTTTATGTTCTACAAGAAAGTGGCTGAAACCCTCCAGCTCTCTGTGGAAGAAGCTGTAGAGGAGGAAGAAGAGCCTGATTTTGTTGAGATGATGGACATCCCAGAGACCAAGAAGCTGTCTATTCCCTTGCATAAATCTTTTGGGAAACAGACACATAAACCTTTAAAAACACCAAATTCTCTGCCTCCAGTGGACAAGCGTATGGACAGGAGGTATATGCTGTCAGGCTCAAGTTCAGAGTTCCTATACCGGCATTGCAGCTATGTTGGGGTAGTACAGGCTGCAGCCTGTGATAAGGCTGGCATTCCCTTGGCTTCACACCTCCGGGATAAGGACTCCAGGAAGATACATGTCATGGCCAAGAAGCAGTATTTGGCATCTTCCTTGGGACTCAGACAGGCTAATTACATGGCCTATGCTGCCAGGTTCCAGAAGTCCATGTGGTAGTCTATCATGGAACTGACTAAGCAGGCCTCCCCCCAGCTGGCCAAGGATCTGGAGGTGGTGGCTGCTGATGGGTTTGAGGCATCAAAAAATCCAATTTCATGCTGCTGTCAACCCCAATGATGTATCATCTAGAGTCATGGCTACATCTGTTGCTCTGCGGAGAATGGTTTTGTTCAGATTTACTAGCCAATCACAGGATACCCTGGCTAAGGCCATGGATTTCCCTGTTGTAGGTAATTCTCTGTTTGGGGAGCAGACAGAGAATTACATGAAAAGATGGAAGAATACAGGACCACATATAGGAGTGCTCAAGCCAAGGAAAGGCAAACCACTCCTCAGAGGCAGCTGTCTAGGAGCAGGGGCAGGCCTTTTCAAAGGCCTTTCTTCCAAGCTCAGGCCTCCTCTCCTTTTGCTCAAATGGGGTTCTTTAAAGGGAGAGGTAGAAGGGGAATGAGCAGAGCTGCATCCTCCTCTCAGCCCAGAGCTCCTGCCAAGCAGACATCCTGATGTGTCAGCCCGGGTTGACTCCCCCTTTCCTGTAGGAGGCAGACTGGCTTACTATTTCCAGGACTGGCAGTCTGTTACCTCAGATAAGTGGGTCCTGGAGGTAGTAAGCCAGGGACTGGCTCTCAGCTTCAAAATGTTTCCGAATCTGAGATCCAGATCTTTTCCACCTGCAAGTATCTCAGAAACCCTTGCCGTAGAGACAGAGGTTTCATCTCTCCTGGTCTTAAGAGCCATAGAGAGAGTTCCTACAGCTCACAGGGGCAAAGGTCTGTACTCCAGATACTTCCTTACCCCGAAAAATCAGAGGAGTGGTGGCCTATCCTAGACTTAAGATACCTAAACAAACATCTTTTGAAACCAAAGTCCAAGATGGTGACTTTGGGAATAATTCTTCCCTCTCTAAGGTCAGGGGACTGACTAGCCTCCCTGGACCTAAAGGATGCCTACTTTCACATTCCCATCAGGTGTTCCCACAGAAAGTACCTTAGGTTCGAACTGCCTTCAGGCCATTACCAATTCAGAGCAATGCCTTTCAGCCTGTCATCTGCTCCAAGGGTGTTCACCAAGTGCCTGGCAGTAGTGGTGGCTTTTCTAAGGAGGAAAAATATTTCCATATTCCCTTACCTGGATGACTGGCTCATAGTGGGCCAATCTCCAGACCAAGTCACGTCAGATCTAAAAGTGTCCCAGCAGGTGCTCACTTCTCTAGGTTTCCTACTCAATCTTCCCAAGTCAGTTCTCAAGCCAGTTCAACTCTTGTTTTTCATAGGGGTGGAATTGGATACTGTCAAAGCAAGAGCATTTCTCCCCTTGGCAAGGGCAAGGTCCATTATAGAGCTGGCTTCCTCTTTTCATCTTTGGTGTCTCGACCAGCAAGGCATTTCCTTCAGCTTCTGGGCCACATGACAGCTTCCACCGCAGTGGTCCAAGGGGCCAGATTTCAGATGACAGGCATTCAGTTTCATCTGAGGGCCTTTTGGTCTCAGAAAAAAGATCCTCTGACCAAGCTGATTCCAGTAACTCAGACTCTGATCCAGGCCCTTCAATGGTGGCAGGATCAGGACAGTCTCAGCCAAGGGGTCCCATTCATTTCACAGTCCCATTCCGTGGTCCTAATCACAGACGCTTCTCTCCTGGGTTGGGGGGCCCATTTAGAGGCTCTCACAGCTCAGGGAGTGTGGTCCCTCAAGAGTCTCTTCTCCACATCAATCTTCTGGAGCTCATGGCAGTGTACCTGGCTCTGCAGGCTTTCTCACAATCAGTAAGGGACAAGGTGGTTCAGGTCAGGACAGACAAAACCACAACCATATGGTACATCAACAAGCAGGAAGGCACTCAGTCCACAGCCTTGTGCATGGAAGCAATGAAAATATGGACACTGGCTTATTCCCTTCAGGCTTCTCTAGTAGCAGTTCATCTCCCAGGCAAGGACAATGTGCTAGCAGATGCATTCAGCAGGATTTCCCAGGGCCATCATGAATGGTCCCTGGATCCCCTAGTGTTGAAAGTGATCTTTTCAAGATGGGGCACCCCAGAGATAGACCTCTCTGCAGCCCCAGACAATCACCAGCCCCCTTTGTTTTGTTGCAGACCCCTAGTCTTGGGCTCAGTCCCTCTGGATGCTCTGCTTCTGAATTGGGAAGGGAAATTCGAACAACATGAAGTCTTGCTGTATTCTGACATATTGCACTGATTCCTAACCTTTGAACTGCCCCAGAGAACAAAGAGTTAACTTTCTATGCAGTGCATAGAATGCTGAGCTCAAGCTTGGTTGAACTCTCTGTCTGGAGTGTTTCAAACTCAAACCGTCGGATTCTTTACTCTGCCTCACTGAACAGTCGCTCCGGAGATTTCTCCTTCAGCTCGGTTCGAAAGTCGGTTAAAGTTTCAGTTTTCGTCGTTTTTTTAAACCGAAAAAGTTATCCACTTAGTCAGTTCAGTCTCTGTCTGTGGTGCTCTGAGTACTAGATAGGAATTGTTCTGTTTTTCTGTGTGGAACTTGTAAAAGTGCGGCTTGGTTCGGCTGAACCGGCCATTTAACAATGAAATCTTGTGTTTTGTGTTTTTTGGTGTGTGGTTACCAGTTATCAGTTCTAAAAAACCTGTGTTTTAGTACGTTTTTTTCCAATACCCATGACACGGTTAGGAACCGATAAGGGAGTCTTGCCTGGTGGTTGCCATAAAAAGGGTAAGTTGGTTAGGTTGACCATGTCTAAGAAACTCAAGAAAAAAAATGGGCCCACTGGGTTTCAACACTGCAGTGAGAGTGGAGATGTCATTGCTAAGGCCGATCCCCAGACCACCTGTGTTTATTGTCTGAGGTTTGACCACCCCAATTCAGACTGCCAAATATGTAAAAACTTTCCCAAATCTACCCTTGAGAAGAGATTAGGTAGACTGAGGGAAAAGGAGGCCGAGAAGTCCGCTGACCTGGATGGCCAGCCCGGTTCAGTTACGACCGAACCAGAAGGAGTGCCCTCTGACCAGGGCGATACTTCTTCGGGCAAAAGGAGAGCTGATTCCGATGGATCGGTTCCGACAAAAAGAAAATGCAAAGACAGTCGACTGGTTCGGATCCAGAGGTTCACGTTCCGAGTGCTGAAGAGATAGCCAAAACGATTCAGATTGTGGAATCGCTCCACCCGGTTCCTACCGTTCCGGCTCCTTCTGGCAGGGGTTCATTTTGGTTGGTTCCCCCGGTTCAAGATTATACCTTCGAAGATTTTTATGAACCGGAATTTTAAGAGGAAGGGGAATTTGAGGATGATGATGATGCTGAAAGTGAGGGTCTGGATGTGCCTGTGGAACCGGACATCTCCCCAGACAGACCTTCAGGTGTTTCCCCTCCTAGGCTTTCTGAGTCCCCTTCTCACTTTATGTTCTACAGAAAGGTGTCTGAAACCCAGAGGAGCCTGATTTTGTAGAAATGATGGACATCCCAGAGTCCAGGAGACTGTCTATTCCCCTCCACAAATCCTTTGGGAAACAGATACAAAAAATCCTTAAGTCTCCTAACACTATACCTCCTGTGGATAGAAGAATGGACAAGAGGTATACACTTTCAGGTTCAGGCACGGAGTTCTTATACCAGCAATGCAGCCAAGTTGGGGTAGTGCAGACTGCTGCCTGTGACAAGGCAAATATTCTCTTGGCTTCACACCCCCCAGACAAGGACTCCAGGAAGACTGATGCCATGGCAAAGAAACAGTACATGGCATCTTCCTTGGGACTCAGGCAGGCGAATTACATGGCCTATACAGCCAGGTACCAGAAGTCCAGGTAGGACACTGTACTGGCACTGGCTAAACAGGCCTCCCCCCAGCTAGCCAAGGAGCTGGAGGTGGTGGTTGCAGATGGGATAGAGGCATCTAAGGTTCAGTTTTATGCTGCTGTGGACTCTAATGATGTGTCATCAAGAGTCATGGCTACATCTGTGGCTCTTTGGAGGATGGCTTGGCTCAGATGTCCTAGCCTCTCACAGGACACCCAGGCTAAGGCCATGGATTTTCCTGTAGTGGGTAATTCTCTGTTTGGAGAGCAGACAGAGAATTACATGAAGAAAATGGATGAGCACAGGACCACTTACAGGAGTGCTCAGGCCAAGGAGAGGCAGGCAACTCCTCAAAGGCAGCAGTCTAGGGGCAGGGGCAGGCCTTTTCAAAGGCCTTTTTACCAAGCACATGCCTCTTCTTCCTTATCTCAGAGGGGGTTCTTCAGAGGGAGAGGCAGAAGGGGGGTTGAGCAGGACTCCATCCACTCCTCAGTCTAAAGCCCCTGCCAAGCAGACACCCTGATGGGCCTGCCCGGGTCGACTTTCCTATTACAGTAGGGGGCAGACTGGCTTACTTTGTCCAGCACTGGATGTCTATTACATCAGACAAGTCTGTCCTGGAAGTAGTAAGCCAGGGACTGTTTCTCAGCTTCAGAAAATTTCCAAAGATGAGAGCCACATCTTTTCCACCTGCAAATCTCTCGGAAACCCTTGCCATAGAGGCAGAGGTTTCCTCTCTTCTAGCCTTAAGAGCCATAAAGAGAGTACCTACCCTACACTGGGGCAAAGGACTGTACTCCAGGTACTTCCTGACCCCAAAAAAGACAGGGGAGTGGTGACCCATCCTGGACCTAAGATATCTAAACAAACATCTTTTAAAACCAAAGTTCAAGATGGTAACTCTGGGAATAATCCTTCCCTCTCTAAGGCCAGGGGACTGGCTAGCCTCCCTGGACCTCAAAGATGCCTACTTTCACATTCCCATCAGGTGCTCCCACAGAAAATACCTCAGGTTCAAGCTGCCCTCAGGCCACTATCAGTTCAGAGCAATGCTCTTTGGCCTAACCTCAGCCCCAAGGGTTTTCACAAAGTGCCTGGCAGTAGTAGTTGCCTTTCTAAAAGAACAAAAGATTTCCATTTTTCCATATCTGGATCATTGGCTAATAGTGGGTCAGTCTCCATACTAAGTCAACTCTCACCTGCAAGTGACCCAGCAAGTGTTCACTTCTCTAGGATTTCTTCTCAACCTTCTCAAATCAGTTCTCAAACCAGTCCAGCTTCTAACCTTTACAGGGGCAGAACAGGACACACTCAGAGCAAGAGCCTTTCTTCCTCTAGAAAGGGCAAAGGTTCTTATGGAACTAGCCTCTTCCTTCAGCCTTCGGGTATCTCGACCAGCAAGGCATTTCCTCCAGCTGTTGGGCCACATGGCAGCTTCAACAGCAGTGGTCCAAGGGGCAAGATTCCAGATGAGGGATATTCAGTCCCATCTGAGAGCTTTTTGGTCCCAGAGGAAGGATCCCCTTCTCAAATTGATCCCAGTGACTCTGACCTTGATCCAAGCCCTCCTTGGTGGCAGGATCAGGACAATTTAAGACAAGGTGTTCCTTTTGTTACTCAGCCTTGTTCAGTGGTCCTTACCACGGACGCTTCTCTTCTGGGTTGGGGAGCCCATCTGGGGTCCCTCACTGCCCAGGGGCTGTAGTCCCCCCAAGAATCCCTTCTCCATATCAATCTCCTAGAGCTCAGGGCAGTTTTTCTGGCCCTTAAAGCTTTCTCTCAGTCGGTACAGAACAAGGTGGTTCAGGTCAGAACGGACAACACCACCACCATGTGGTACATCAACAAGCAGAGAATCACTCAGTCTACGGCCTTGTGCACAAAAACCATGAAGTTGTGGTCCCTGGCTTATTCCCTGCAAACCTCTCTGGTAGCAGTTCACCTTCCAGGGAAGGACAATGTGCTAGCAGATGCACTGAGCAGGATCTCTCAGGGCCATCACAAATGGTCCCTGGACCCTCAGGAGTTGAAAGTGATCTTTTCAAGGTGGGGAACTCTAGAGATAGATCTCTTTGCAGCCTCAGGCAATCACCAACTCCCTCTCTTTTGTTGCAGACCTCCAGTCTTGGGCTCAGTCCCCCTGGATGCCCTGATTCTGAATTGGGAAGGGAAGTTTCTGTATGTCTTTCCCCCCTTCCCACTCCTGTTCAAAGTTTTAGTCAAAATAAGGTATTAGCCTTGCAAAGTGATTCTGATTGCTCCAGATTGGGCCAGACAGCCCTGGTACCCCCTGTTGCTGTTCCTAGCAGTATATCTTCCCCTGTCTCTTCCCAGAAATTACAACCTGTTAACATCCTCTCAGGGGAGGATTTGGTACCTCAATCTTCTGTCCCTCAATCTCAAGGCATGGCTCTTGAAGAGTTAGAGTTTGCAGATCTGCATCTTTCCCAAGAGGTTTTGGATATCCTCAAGGACTTCTCGAAAGCCCTCCACCAGAAAGACTTATAACTCCAAATGGAAGAGATTCAGCATTTGGTGTTCTAAGAAGCATATTTCTCCAGACTCTGCCGGATTGCCTATGGTTCTGGATTATATGGTCCATCTTAATGGCCTAGGCCTCAGACCAGCTACTCTCAAGGTACACTTGTCAGCTGTATCTGCGTTTTTGTCTGTGGGGAAGTCTTACTCACTATCTTCTCATCCTGTGTTCTGTAAATTTTTTAAAGGATTGCTTCACACCAATCCTCCTTTCAGAGACCCTGCCCCTGCCTGGGATGTGAATGTTTGCATTCACTGATAGGCCTGCTCTACTTATGCAACCCCCTTTTGAGCCTATGTCTTCAGCAGAGCTTAAGTATGTGACTTGGAAAACTGTGTTCTTGGTAGCCATTACCTCTGCCAGGCGTATCAGTGAATTGCAAGCCCTGTCAGTGGAACCTGATTTTATCTCATTTCACAGGGTTAAAGTGGTCCTTAGAACCAATAGAAGGTTCTTGCCCAAAGTGGTTTCAGACTTCCATTTAAACCAGTCTATGTCTCTTCCTGTTTTCTTCACTGATCGTTCTTCCTCAGGAGAGAGGAGGCTACACAGTTTAGATGTTAAAAGGGCCCTTAGTTACTACAATAGAGTGTACCAAGAGTCGCAGGTTTGTCTCCCTCCAGTTGTTCCTCACTTATGGAGAAGTGGATAAGGGCAAACCTGCCACCAAGAGATTTATTGCTAGGTGGATTGTCTCTTGTATACAGTTCTGCTATGAAAATCTAGGCAAGATTCCACCTTCATGCCTGAGGGCTCATTTGACTAGAGGTACAGCTGCTTCCTTGGCTGCTGCCAGGGATATTCCTTTGTTAGAGATATGCAAAGCAGCCACCTGGAAAACTGTTCATCCATTCACCAAGCATTATTACCTAGATATTCAGGCTAGGAGTGATGCTAGGTTTGGTGCAGCGGTGCTGCAGAGCTTATTCCCAAAATAGGTTCGATTCCCCCCTCCATGGAGGTACTGCTTGGTAGTCGGCAATTGTCAGAATACAGCAAGACTTCATGTTGCTTGAAGAAAAAATTATTCACCTTAGTAACTGTGTTTCTTTTAATGGAGTCTTGCTGTATTCTGACCTTCCTCCCTGCCTCCCCTCTCAGAACCTGTTTTTTGGGAAGTGGGTTGGCAGGTACAGTGCTGCACCCCAGGGGTGCATTGCTTCTGCCTCTTGGTTTAATTTTGGTTTAGTCTATTTAGTTCACTACCTGGTTTTTGGTTTTGGGTTTCTTGACTTGAGTTTTACGAGATTCAAATAAAAAAATGTTGGTTGCCTTTTGGCTAGGGGTTTTTACAATTTCCCTTTTAAAGTGTAGCTAGTTAGTAGTGCTCGTAAGAATCTGATGGTTACACTTCAAGTGCAGCAGACAGTGGTTTGAACCGATCTTGAGCCCAACATTCTATGCTCTCAACATAGAGTTAACTCTTTCATCTCTGGGGCAGTTCAAGTGCTGGGGCTAACTGCAATTGTCAGAATACAGCAAGACTCCATTAGAAGAAACACAATTACTAAAGTGAGTAATTTTTTTCTTTTCTCCCCTTCTGTTCCCTGTAGCATGTGACAGACTGGCTCCCAAATGTTTCCCTAGTTGCCACTACTGTAAATTCAAATCCTTTCTATGCTGGCCAACAGATCTGCATTTGCTGAACGTGTTGATATTTAGACATGAAGTGAGCCGAAGTGTACTATTTTGTTGTAGGATCAGGCATGTTATCTCCCCTTCCCTGTCTGGCTCCCAGAAGTTCCTCTTACCACTACTGTAAATTCAAATCCTTTCTGCTGGCTTTGACATTTGCATAACTTATAAATATTTGTGTTTGCCTGTTCAGTGCCCCCCACTTAGAGATTTAATACCCTTGCTTAAAGGTTGCAACATTTTATGAGGATATTCATTTAAACAGACTTTCAAACATTGATTTCTTCACACTGCTGCAGGTGGCTGAAAGATCTTTGGTGGCTGGAATATTTACCGGCTCTGGTTCTGTTCTTGGGTAGTATTGTACTCTTCTCAACTAAGTAAGAAATACTATGTAAAACTAGAATTCAGCACACTGCCAGAGGTCCAGATAATTTTTGAGACTGGGGGTTATTTACTCATGGGTCAACCTTGACTTTTCTTTGCACTAGCCAGCAGGACAAGTTGATTCAGAATTGCACTAGCCCACAATTGTAATGGTTAATTTTGATCACTTATACAGGAAAAAATGCATGCCAAGAAAACACTTTGATTGTTGCACATTTATCCTGCTGGCATGGTCCATTTAGAAGAGCTTGGGACCCCTACACCTGGCAGGGTCTGCACCAGAAGCCATGCAAAGAGAGACTAAAGGAGCTTAATATGTATATACTCAAGGAAAGGAGGGAGAGGGTTGACATGATAGAAACTTTCAAGTACCTCAAGGGAATCAGCAAAGTCCAAGAGGGTAGCATCTTTCACAAAAGAGATGTACAAGAACAAAGGGGCACAATACTAGTAACACTTAAAACAGCCTTAATATTTATTGAAGTGATTTTATTGATCACCATAATATAGCAATTTCCAAACAAAGATTGGTTTCAGCATACAGGAAAATCTACAGGAATGTGACTCGAGTTTTACAGGGAAAATATGGGGAAAATGAGGGTGCCCTACAGGAAAATGCTTTGTCTGATTTGGGAACACTGCCGTCCCCAATTCATTTGCCAATGGGGTAACCTAATCCCCATTGGCATAATACACCCCCCCATGGCTCATGCATCCCCCTCCCCCAGCACACTGTATGGCCGATGGGGGTGCCCAATCCCATCAGCTCCACTGCCCACCCCCAAACAAACTTCCATCTGCCATGCTGGGAGCTCACCCAGCATGGCAAAAATCTCTGGCCAATGGGGTGCCCAATCCCCCATGAGCTCCACTGCCCCCCAAACAAACTGCTTGGTGCCATGCTGGGAGCCCACCCCAGTGTGGCAAAAGTTCCCTGTCATCTTTAAAAAAAAAAAGACTTAGAAGAAAGTCCCTCGTTGATTCTCTTGCCCCCCCTACAACTCGTGCCCACCCTCTGTGTACCCCACCTTCCCCCACCCCACCTCACCCCATACTTATCTCCGGAGCCCAGTGTGATGATCTTCGGTGGACCAGGACCATGTCTGCACTCTTCAAAGCCGACCGCAAACTGAAGAAATGCCGGTAAGCTGTACAATGGCATAAATGTTTGTTTTTCAACTTTGGTGCATA
The DNA here is from genome assembly GCA_016271365.2 of Neoceratodus forsteri. Classification (NCBI taxonomy): domain Eukaryota; kingdom Metazoa; phylum Chordata; order Ceratodontiformes; family Ceratodontidae; genus Neoceratodus; species Neoceratodus forsteri. Next base: position 1,379,808,279 of record CM057455.1, read on the forward strand.
TCTCAGCCATTTTGGGGAATTCTTTTACCAAATTTTCAACATGGGGTTTTTGAAACCCCACCTCATGCACTCAGTCACTGCCATTTTGTTATTCGGTCCCCGAAAGGTGATTTCATGGTCATTGTGCAGAACCATCTTTTGGGACTGATTAACAAAATGACAGTGTCTCAGTTCATGAGATAGGCCCCCAAAAACTGTATGTTGAAAATTTGGTGAACAAATTCCCAAAAATGACTGTTTTACGAGCATGCGTTGTGCTGTTCCTATGCACACTTGTAACTTTGAGCATTATTAATATTTGCACTCCATATTTTCAACATTGCCATTTTACCACACCTTATGAACAGTATAGGTGTCATTTTTCACATCTCGCCTGAAATGTGTTTTTGCACATGTAGTGCACAATGCCACGGTCGGTGTGTGAAATCAATGTTCAGAACAAATTAAGAATATCACAGTGACACTGTTCATGAGGTAGGCCCCCAAAACCCTATGTTGAAAATTTGATGAAAAAATTCCCCAAAATGATTGTTTTACGAGCGTGTATTGAGCAGTTCCTACTCACACTCGTAACTTCGAGCATTTTTAATATTTTCACTCCAGATTTTCAGCATTGCCATTTTACCACACCTCCTTATGAACGGTACAACTGTCATTTTTCACATCTCACCTGAAATGTGTTTTCGCACATGTAGCACACAATGGCGTGTTCAGTGTGCGAAATCAATGTTCTGGACAGATTGAAAAAATCACAGAGACACTGTTCTTGAGCAGAGTTCTTAAACTGGCTATGTTGAAAATTTGGTGACAAAAGTCCTGTGCATGCATTGTGCAATTTCCACGCACCCTCATAAGTTCATGAATTCATAATCTTTTCAGTCCAGATTTTCAATATTGCCATTTTTCCACACTTCCTTATGAACCGTACAGCTGTCATTTTTTACACCCTGGCTGAAATGTGTTTTCACACTTCTGGTGCAGAATAGCATGGTTGCTGTGGAAAATCAGTGTTCGGGATTAAGAAAATCATAGTGACACTGTTCATGAGCGGAGGTCCCAAATACCTATGTTGAAAATCTGCTGTAAAAAATCCCAAAACTAATTACATTATGGGTGTGCATTGCACAGTTTCTATGCAAACTTGTGACTTCACTTGTATTTTCATATTTTCACTCCAGATTTTCAACATTGCCATTTTTTACACCTCCTCATGAACAGTACAGCTGTCATTTTCACATCCTGTTTGAAATTTGTTTTTGGCCCTGTGGCACCGAATGGCGTAGTCGCTGTGCAAAAATCACCTTTCGGCTAATGAACTGATAGTGTCACTGTTCATGTGGTGGGATCACAAAAAGCCCATGTTGAAAACTTGGAGTAAAAATATCAAGAAACACCCAGGGTGTTAGGGTTTTTGACCATAACGCCTTACTCTATAGGGACTGACAGGTGTCAGGGATGTGACTTGGAATTGTCGACAGTAATGCTCATGCTATTCCACCCCCACCCTGCAGCTAGTGGAAGGCATCAAGGTGCGCCTTGGATCCTTTGGCCACAGAGTTCACCTCATTCTCCTGTACTGCACCCATTTCAGTGTATTTCCTTATGGAATGAGGTGAGTGTAAAGCCCGAACACTTCAAAGCACACCTCGACACTTGTAAGTGTCTGCAGGGTAGGGTGAGGTAAAATGTTGTGACCTTAATGGGTGACGTCCCAAAGGCACCCCTCAATGCCTGTCCATCTCTGCAGGGTGGGTGTGGAGTTGGCATCAGTTCAATACTTCACTGCCATTCCTATACTGCATCTGTCCAACTCCTGCACTTTCACAGCTAGTGACAGCAAGCAACACTTGTAATTGACAAATGCTTGTTAAATATCTATTTTTAGTTGGTATTTCATAGGGACTTAGTCTTATAGTACTCACTGCATCTTTCTTTTGATACATAGATTGTCTCATAACTCCAAAAACTGACAAGAGTTATAGCTTGTTAGAGTTACAGTGCTGTCCTATAGGAATTTTAGTTTTTTAATTTCTATGTTTTTATAAGGCTCATGGTTTTACCTTTTTTCTGATACAGCATTTACATTGTTCCTTAACTTCAAATACTAACAAAGTTATAGTTTGTTAATGTAGCAATATTATCCTATGTGAATTTTAATTTTTAAATTTTTATGTTTTTTACATGTGTATTTTAAGCTGGTATTCCTCAAGGACACAGTCGTGTAGTACTCATTGAGACCTTTCTTTTGATATATAGCTTCTCCATAGTCAAAAGACTGCTGGTGGTACAGCTTGCTAAATTTGCAGTTATTTTATGGGAATTTTAATTTTTTAATTTGTATGTTTTATTTATGACCCCTATATTTTTTGGGGTGTTATGTATTAGTGTCAGTGTTGTAGTACTCATTGGAACCTTTTTGATATATAGATTATCCCTTAACTCCAAATCTTGATGGAGTTATATCTTGTTAAATGTGCAATGTTGTCCTATGGGAATTTTAATTGTTTTAATCTTTATGTTTTTTATATGGCCCCTGAATGTTTGGAGGATATTATGTATTAATATTGTAGTACTGGTTGAGGCCTATGTTTGGATATACACAGTGTCCCTTAACTCTAAATATTGATGGAGTAATGACTTGTTAAAGTTCAAATGAGGAAAAGAACGTCCAGCTTTTTCTTTCATAATATCCAATCCACTTTCGTGAGATTTTGACATTCTCACAAAAGAGGATTCGTTCATACAAAAGAAGAATATGAAAAAATAACTAAGTCCAAATCCTTCTTTCATATGGACCTAATTTCTTTCATATGGCACTGTTCCTTTTTCATGAGGCCATATGAAAGAAGAAACTTGTCTCATGAAACAGGATTTTTAAAGTGTGCTAAAAACACATTTTTGGGTCCTTTTTCCAAAAACTAACTGTAGAATCGTCCAAATGGGTTCCCATTCACCGAAATACATGCGGTGGGATCTCTGCAGAATATGATTTTCATAGGTCTTCGAAAAAATTTTTTGAAGAAAGTGTTGTAACACAAATGGGAAGGAAGGAGTTAATGGCTTGGATTTTTGGCTGGGATTTTTCAAACCACATGAAGTCTTGCTGTATTCTGACTATTGCAGTTAGCCCCAGCACTCGAACTGCCCTGGAGAGAAGAGGGTTAATTTTCTATGCAGAGCATAGAATGTTGAGCTCAAGCTTGGTTCAAACATCCAAGCATAACCCTAACTTTAACGGTCTCTCCAGAGAGTTCTCCTTTGCTCGCGGTTCGAAAGTCGGTTAAAGTCTTTGGTTTTACCGATTATTTTTTCGCAAGTTTCGGTTCAGATCTCTGTCTGTGGTACAGTAAGTACTAGGTAGTGAACTAGACATAGTAACTTGTGGAAATTGTAAGAACTGATTTTTTTGACTGGTTTGGCTGAACCGGCCATTTAGTGAATTACATATTCTGTCTTTGTTTCTAAACTTAGAGTGTGGTTACTGGTCCTTATTGGTTTTAAAAAAACTGCATTTTCTTGTGGTTTTTCCCAATATCCGTGACATGGTTAGAAACCGATAAGGGTGCCTTGCCTGGTTATTTGCCATAAAAAGGGTAAGTTTGTGATTAGGATGGCAATGTCTGAGAAACCCAAAAGAAAAATCGGGCCCACTGGGTTTCAACACTGCAGTGTGTGTGGGGAGGTCTTTGCTAAGGCTGATCCCCACACCACCTGTGTTTATTGTCTGGGGTTTGACCACCTTGAGTCAGACAGCTAAATCTGTAAAAATGTCTCTAAGTCTACCCTGGAAAAATGATTAGGTAGGCTTAGGGATAAGGAGGCCAAGAAATCTGCTGACCCAGATGGCCAGCCAGGTTCAGTTCCGACTGAACCTGAGGGAGTACCCTCTGACCATGGCGATACTTCTTCGGGCAAGAGGAGAACCGATCCCTCCTACAAAAAGACAAAGAAAAGAAAAATCAGCCAGTTCAGATCCAGACACCCATTTTCCAACCACTGAAGAAATTGCCAGAGTGACAAGGATTGTAGAATTGCTTCACCTGGTTCCATCTGATCCGGCGCCTTCTGGCAAGTGCTCGGTTTGGTTGGTTCCTCCGGTTTAAGGTTATGCCTCTGAAGATTTTTATGAACTGGATTTGGCGGGGGATGAAGATTATGATGATGATGATGATGACAATGGTGTGGAAGGCCTGGATGAGCCCATTGAACCGGACAGCTCCCCAGACAGGTCTTCTGGTGTTTCCTCTACTAGGCTTTCTGAGTCCCCTTCTCACTACATGTTTTACAGGAAAGTGGCAGAAACCCTCCAGCTCCCTGTGAAAGAAGCCATAGAGGAACAAGAGGAACCTAATTATGTGGAGATGATGGACATTCCAGAGTCCAAGAGGCTGTCTATTCCCCTTCATAAGTCTTTTGGGAAACAGACACAAAAGATTTTAAAAACTCCAAATTCTGTACCTCCTATCAACAGAAGGATGGACAAAAGGTACACCTTATCAGGTTCAGGTACAGTGTACTTGTATCAACAATGCAGCCATGTTGGGGTTGTGCAGGCTGCAGCCTGTGATAAGGCTAATATACCCTTGGCTTCACCGCCCCAGATAAAGACTCTAGGAAGCTGGATGCCATAGCAAAGAAACAGTACATGACATCTGCCTTGGGACTCAGGCAGGCTAATCATATGGCCTATGCAGCCAGGTACCAGAAGTCCAGGTGGGACACTGTACTAGCACTGGCTAAACAGGCCTCACCCCAGCTAGCCAATGAGCTGGAGGGGGTGGTTGCTGATGGGATTGAGGCATCTAAGGTACAGTTCCATGCTGCTGCTGTGGACTCCAATGATATGTCGTCTAGAGTCATGGCTACATCTGTGGCTCTTTGGAGAATGGCTTGGCTCAGATGTACTAGCCTCTCACTGGGCACCCAGGCTAAGGCCATTAATTTTCCTGTGGTGGGTAATTCTCTGTTTGGGGAGCAGACAGAGAATTACATGAAAAAGATGGATGAGTATAGGACTACCTATAGGAGTGCACAGGCCAAGGAAAGGCAGGCAACTCCTCAAAGGCAGCAAGCTGGGTGAGGGGCAGGCCTTTTTATAGTCCTTTCTATCAAGCACAGCCTCTTCTCTTTTTCCTCAGAGGGGGTTCTTTAGAGGGAGAGGTAGAAGGGGGATGAGCAGGGCTGCATCTACCCCTCAACCTAGGGCTTCTGCCAAGCAGACACTATGATGTGTCAACCCGGGTTGACTCCCCCATTCCTGTAGGAGGCAGGCTGGCTTACTTTGTCCAGAACTGAATGTCTGTTACCTCAGACAAGTGGGTCCTGGAGGTGGTAAGCCAGGGTCTGGTTCTCAGCTTCAAGAAATTTCCAGATCTTTTCCACCTGCAAGTATCTCTGAAAACATTGCCCTAGAGGCAGAGATTTCATCTCTACTGGCTTTAAAAGTTGTAGAGAGAGTTCCTACATTTCACAGGGGCAAAGGTCTGTACTCAAGGTACTTCTTTACCCCAAAAAAGACAGGGGAATAGCGACCCATCCTAGACTTAAGATACCTGAACAAACATCTTTTAAAACCAAAATTCAAAATGGTGACTCTGGGAATAATCCTTCCCTTTCTAAGGCCAGGGGACTGGCTAGCCTCTCTGGACTTAAAAAATGCCTACTTTCACATTCCCATCAGGTGCTCCCACAGAAAGTACCTCAGGTTCAAAATTGCCTTCCGGGCCATTATCAGTTAAAAGCTATGCCCTTCGGCCTGACATCAGCTCCAAGGGTATTCACAAAATGCCTAGCAGTAGTAGTGGTCTTTTTTAAGAAGGAAGAATGTTTCCATATTTCCATACCTGGATGACTGGCTCACTGTGGGTCAGTCCCCAGACCAAGTCAAGTCAGACCTGCAAGTGACTCATCAAGTGCTCACTTTAGGATTCCTTCTCAATATTCCCAAGTCAGTTCTTGAGCCTGTACAGCTCCTCACCTTTATAGGTGCAGAGTGGGATACAGTCAAAGCAAGAGCTTTTCTTCCCCTGGAAAGGGCAAGGGCTATTGTAGAGCTGGCTTCTTCATTCCACCTTCTGGTCTCTTGGCCAGCAAGGCACTTCCTTCAGCTTCTGGGCCACATGGCAGCTTCTGCAGCAGTGGTCCAAGGGGCCAGATTTCAGATGAGGGACATTCAGTTTCACCTGAGGGTCTTTTGGTCTCAGAAGAAAGATTTTCTAACCAAACTAGTTCCAATAACTCAGACTCTGATCCAGGCTCTCCAATGGTGGCAGGATCAGGACAACCTCAGACAAGGAGTCCCATTCTCACTCAATCTCACTCTGTGGTCCTAACCATGGATGCTTCTCTGTTGGGGTGGGGAGCCAATCTGGGGGCTTTCACAGCCCAGGGACTATGGTTCCCTCAGGAATCCCTTCTTCATATCAATCTCTTGGAACTCAGGGCAGTCTTTCTGGCCCTGCAAGCTTTCTCTCAGTCAGTGCAGAACAAGGTGGTTCAGGTCAGGACAGACAACACCATCACCATGAGGTATATCAACAAGCAGGGGAGGCACTCGGTCCATAGCCTTGTGCATGGAAGTCATGGAATTGTGGTCCCTAGCTTATTCTCTGTGGACATCTCTAATAGCAGTCCACCTTCCAGGAAAGGACAATATGCTAGCAGATGCATTGAGCAGGATCTACCTGGGCCATCACGAATGGTCCCTGGACCCTCCAGTATTGAAAGTGATGTTTTCAAGGTGGGGCACTCCAGAGATAGATCTCTTTTCAGCCCAAGACAATCACCAACTTGCTCTGTTTTGTTGCAGACCCCCAGTCTTGGGCTCAGTCCCTCCGGATGCTCTGATTTTGAACTGGGAGGGGAAATTTCTATATGCCTTCCCTCCCTTTCATCTACTGTTCAAGGTTCTTGTCAGGATAAGGTTACAAACCTGCAAAGTGATTCTCATTGTTCCAGACTGGGCCAGGCAGCCTTGGTACCCTCTGTTGATGTCCCTAGCAGTCCATCTTCCCCCTGTCTCTTCCCAGGAATTGCAACCTGTTAACATCCTCTCAGGGGAGGATTTGGTACTCCAATCTTTGGTCTCTCAATCTCAAGGCATGGCTCTTGAAGAGTTAGAGTATGCAGATTTGCATCTGTCCCAAGGGGTTCTGGATATTCTCAAAGCCTCTCAAAAGCCTGCCACCAGAAAAACATATAACTCCAAATGGAAAATATTCAGCATTTGGTGTTCCAAGAAGCATATATCCCCAGACACTGCTGAATTGTCTATAGTTCTGGATTATATGGTTCATCTTAATGACCTAGGCCTCAGACCAGCTACTCTCAAAGTACATTTGTCAGCTGTTTCTGATTTTCTGTCAGTGGGAAAGCCTTCCTCACTGTCATCTCACCCTGTATTCTGTAAAATTTTCAAGGGATTGCTTCATACCAATCCCCCCTTAAGGGATCCTATCCCTGCTTGGGATCTTAATGTTTGCATTGCTCAGCTTATGTAACCCCCTTTTGAGCCTTTGTCTTCAGCAGAGCTTAAGTACTTGACTTGGAAAACTGTGTTCCTGGTAGCTATTACCTCTGTCAGGCATATCAGTGAATTGGAAGCTCTGTCAGTGGAGCCTGATTTTATCTCATTCCATAGAGATAAGGTGGTCCTTAGAACTAACAGGAGGTTTTTACCTAAAGTGGTTTCAGATTTTCATCTGAACCAATCTGTGTCTCTCCCTGTGTTCTTCACTGATCACTCTTCTTCAGGAGAAAGAAGTTTACACAGTTTGGATGTTAAAAGAGTCCTTAGTTACTACATTGAGTGTACTAAGGCTCACAGGTTTGACTCCCTCCAGTTGTTTCTCACTTATGGAAAAGTGAGGAAGGGCAATCCTGCCACTAAGAGAACTATTGCCAGGTGGATTGTCTCTTGTATTCAATTCTGCTATGAGAAGTTAGGCAAAATACCTCCCTCAGGTCTGAGGGCTCATTCGACTAGAGGTTCAGCTGCTTCCCTGGATGCAGCCAGGGATATTCCTTTACTAGAGATATGTAAAGCAGCCACCTGGAAAACAGTCCATGCATTTAGCAAACATTACTCCCTGGACATCCAGACTAGGAGTGCTGCTACATTTAGTACAGCAGTACTACAGAGCCTATTCCCAAGGTAGGTTTGATTCCCTCCTCCATGGAGGTACTGCTTGGTAGTCTGCAATAGTCAGAATACAGCAAGACTTCATGTGGTTTGAAGAAAAAATTACTCACCTTAGTAATTATGTTTCTTCTAATTGAGTCTTGTTGTATTCTGACCTCCCTCCCTGCCTCTCTTCTCTGAACCTATTTTTGAGAAGTGGGCTGACAGGTGCAGTGCTGTACCCCAGGGGTGCATCTGGGCACTCCCTCCTTTTAAAGAGGGGGGAGTGGGTTATTTTATTAATTTAACAGTCTTAAGTTGTTCACTACCTGATTTTGGATTTCTTGACTTGAGTCTTTTGAGGATCCAAAATATTTGGTTGCCATTTGGCTAGAAAAAATGTTATAATTTCCACATAGTAGTTAGTTAGTATTAGCTCATAAGAATCTGACAGTTGTGCTTCAGAGTGCAGCAGATGGAAGTTTGAACAGAGCTCGAGCTCAACATTCTATGCTCTGCATAGAAAATTAACCCTCTTCTCTCTGGGGCAGTTCGAGTGCTAGAGCTAACTGCAATAGTCAGAATACAGAAAGACTCCATTAGAAGAAACATAATTACTAAGGTGAGTAATTTTTTCTTCTGGCCTTCTGAAGAAAAAAACACACTGGAATTCCACAGGCTAGCAGCACCTAGATAAGGTGATAGTTATACATCTCAGAGAGAACGCCCTGGGGGGGAGTACACACACACACACACAACACAGTTTTAAAAGATTGGACCAGTCAAATATAAACTGGATGTTAAATTGATTTAATTGGATATCTATTGGGTTGTTTAAACTGACTGGAACAAACAGATACATGGTAAATGGTTGTTGCATTCACACGGCACAGGAATTACTTATTCAAAGGGAAACTATAAGATACTGTAAGACAGTTACATCAGGGGAGTGTTTTGCTGAAATTACCATTGGAGAAGAAAAGCTTTGAGCCTACTGCTCTATGTCTGTGGGAGCTGACAGATAGCATAGGGATTAGGTCTCTCCAAGTGTAGTAGAGGGGTTAAAAGAATCGCTTAACTTAGGAATAGCCTTTTTCTTTTTATCATCTGTCATTTAAAACCATTTGTTTATTTTTCCTGTAACTGTGTTCTTCTCTTGTGTTGTGTGTATATATATATATATATATATATATATATATATATATACACAAACAAGATAAATATATACTACTGTAATGCAACTTTGACTTTCTTTAAGTAAAAAGATAATTTATTTACAGAACAGTTGTGGCTGTGTTTCAGATTAGTTCTGTGGTATTTTATGGTTTCCACTGGCAAAGGAAAACTCTGTTAGCATCCACCACCCGAAAGGCACACTATTAGACTTTAACCTGTACAATTGCATGTTTGACCTCCTGGCTCTGTGTAGGGGGGAAGGTGATTTTTGCTGGTGGAACCAGCTGGTGACAGCAGAAAACAGAGAAAGCTGTTACAGCCCAGACAGAGAGGTGATTTGTCACAAATTGGTAGGCAGTGGTGGAATGACTGTGGACTTTCTAGCTCATTAAGAGACCAGTTTGCCAGTGGAACTCTTTTACCTTAGCAGTTCAAAATGGGATATACTACAGAGTACACTTGGACAATAGTTTTTTTTTGCTTCTAGTTAGCACAGTTTAGTGTAGCTTGAGAGAATGAGCTCCATGGAATATGACTCGCTTACTGTGCAACAGCTTTGTGACAGGTGCCAGGAAAAGGGGGTCCAGCTTGAGGGTCTAAAACAGAAAAAGGCAGACCTCATAGCCGCCCTGGTGGCACATGACCAGAAACAAAAGGTCCATGGGGGTCAGTCAGGAGCTGGCACAGCAGACCCCCAAAATCAGCATGATGCCCTGCACCTGCAGCCATTTCTGCAAGATGAGGAACTGGAGACAAAAAGCCTGGATCTTGGGGCAAAACAACTGGAGGCAGAGGCCAGGAAGCTGGAATCAGAGATGAAAAGACTGGAAGCAGAAACAGAAGCAAAGAAACTGGAAGCAGAGAAAGAACTGGAAGAAAAAAGACTGGTGGACAAAGAAAAACAACATCAGGAAAGAGAAAGAGAATGTCAGCATGAAGTCCTAAGACAACAGCATGAAGTCCAGAGACAACAGCACAAGAAGGAGGTGGTGTCACTACACCAGCAAAATGTAAGTAATGGGGGGGGGGTCATTTCATGAATTTAAAATTAATTCTAAATAGTTTCCACATTATAGAGAGGCAGATGATCTTGATCTATTTTTAAGGGTTTGGTACTAAATCCCGTCTTAAAAAAATACCGTCTTGTAAATTACAGCGTAAAACATCCTGAACGGCAAATTTCCTGATACCATTGAAATCCCGACTTAAAAAATACTGAAACATAAAAGGTCATCAGGTGTGATGATTACCTGGTGCACTGATGAGATGTTGAAACAGCACAGATGCAAGGCTGTAATCTGGGCTACATAGGTCTCCTGGCTACCAAACATGGCTTTCAGCCACACAACAACAATGTCTGTCTCAGATGTAGATTATCCTGTGTGCCGACTTGTCCCTTCACAGAAAGGACGGAATAATCTGTGCGTGAGAGGGTACCTGCTGGTGAGTGAAAAAATTTGTGGAGAGCGGCATTACTGGTGTTGTCAAAGCAGCAAGTTACTGAACTGCCATGGTCGTGCGATTACTGTCCTTCACGGTGGTCTGCATCTGCTGGTGAATGATAAACAACACAACCATTCACCAGATGCATCAGATGCACTGAAGGCAGAAGCAATGTCAACATTGAAACAGAGAGCTGTAGAAACCCACAATAATCCTTCGCAGCTAGTGCAAGATGCACTGTCCTCAGTCTCCCCTGAACTCAGCCAAAGCATGCCACAGAAACAGGCATTGCTTCAGGTCATAAAGTGGGCAAGAAGAGCATATAGACCACCCGAGCCATGATCATGTGAAGAGGTGAGTGTCTCCGAGGAGTTGCGGGCAGTGAATGGTAAGCCGTGGTTGCTATGAGACACCACTGTGGATGACGAACGCTTCTTGCTGTTCAGCACTGGGGCTAATACTGAGCATTTGTCAAGGGCAAAATATTGGATCATGGATGGGACTTTTAGGACTGTTCCGTCCATATTCAGGCCGCTTTACTCAATACGCGCACCTGTGGGACCAGAGGAAACATGCAGGATACTACCTTTGGTGTTTGTGATTATGTCGGATAAGTCCCAATGCAGTTATCAGTGATTATTCCAAGACCTACAAGACTTAGCAGATGAGGCAGACTTAATACTAGCCCTTAAGTTTATCATAACCGACTTTGAGCATGCTGTCATTAATGCTTGCAAAATAGAGTTTTCTTCCACTATAAATAAAGGATGTCTTTTCCACCTGGGCCAGATTGTGTAGAGGAGGATACAGACATGCGGGTTAGCACAACAGTATGGCACTGACATGGAATTTAGTCTTCTATTGTGACACCTTGTTGCTCTGGCTTTTCTTCCGTCGGGAGAAATTATACATGTTTTTCAAGAATTGAAAAGTATAATGCCTGAAAATGCTGACCCTCTAATTTCATGGTTTGAGGAACATTACGTTCTGGGTAGAGTAAGAAGAGAAATGAGAAACTGAGCACCCTTCAGAAACCCTCCAATGGTCCCACCAGAATTTTGGTCAGTCCAAGGTCAGGTTGAAATGGGATTTCCAAGGACACAAAATAAAGTCGAGGCTTGGCATCGACGACTCGGGGCTTTGATAGGGTCTGCTCATGTCAGGACATACAAGTTTATAGAACAGCTACAAAAAGAGGCACTGGTCACAGAAGCAACTTGTGAGAAAATACTTCGAGGTCTTCCTATGTTTCCAACAAAAAAAAGGTACTGCAAAAGGGAGGAAAAAATACAGAATGTGGTGTCAGTGAAAGAACAAAGAACCACAGTAGATTTCCCTAGAGGTATAGCTCAAAACCTCAGCATTTAAATGTACCTTGTAAGTTGTTATTATGCTGCCATAGAAGTGTCCGTTTTTTTAATGATTTCAATAAAATATGAACTTTTAATGGAATACAGTTACTGAACTAAAAATTAGAGCGTAAAGAGTTTCGATCATGCTGCTGTAGAAATGTGGGGTCTTTTTTTTAAGTTTAAATTAAAAATTTTACTTTTAATGGAATACATCAAATCAATGGGATTCGAGAGGGAATGAAGAAATTAAATGAATTTTCAATGCTGCTGCTGCCGGGATTCAAGAGGGAATAAAGTAACTAAATGAATTTTCAATGCTGCTGCTGCCGGGATTCGAGAGTGAATAAAGTAACTGCCCAGAGATTCAAAGCGTCAATGAGAATTTGTAGAGATTCAAGGACAGTCTACTAATGAGAATCTACTAATGCTGCATTGATCTGTGGCGTCTACTACTGTGGTGAGTCATTATTATAATTTTTTGAATGTAATGATGCGGGATTTGGATTTTCTGTCTTTCTATTTTCGGTGTAATTTGTTTCCTGTATTTAGTTTTTTAGATATTTTATTTTCAGGATTTCGTCAGTCGGTAATCTCTGTTGCAGGAATTAGGACGGATCCCATTGTTAAAGGCATTTGAAAGAATATGCTCTCAGTTCCAAGTAGAAAAAACTTCATGGATGGTCCATCTTACCCCCTTACTTATGGGGAGTGCTTTGCAGGCAGTGAATAACATGAACAATGTGGATTGTGCTGACTATGATAAGGTTAATACTGTTAAAACATTTTGAATTAACTCCTGAAGCTTACAGAAATACATTTTAGGGAGTTAAAGAAAAGCACAGAAGACAGTTACACAGAATTGCATGTTCATTTGTGCACTTATCTTGACCGGTGGGTGGATGGGGCAAAAGCAGATACTGTGGAATTGACAAAAGAATAATAGTAAAGGAACAATTTCTTAGAATTGTACCTGAGGAACTACGCATATGGCTGCTAGACAGGGATTGCAGCTCCTCAAAGGAGGTGGCAGAAAGCACTGACCTGTACATGGCCAGCAGAACATATGCACAGCATAAGTCTCATGGTGGGGGGGCAGCACATGGTTTTAAGGAGTCCCATGGGGGGCAGCCCAAAGGAAACCATCCTACAACTGAGTCCAAAGCAGAACCCTCAGGTTCTAAAGGGACCCAAGAGCCAGGGCCCAAGAAATGTCATATTTGTAATCAAGTGGGGCATTTGAGGTATAACTACCCTCAGAAAATGGTTAAGGAGCAAAGGCATGGGGGAGGGGGTGATCAAAATAGCACTGGTCTGATGGTAGGGTGTGCGCAGCCTAGAGAACCACATACCTCCTTCAAACATATGCACCCTGTTGTAGTTAATGGGACAGTGACCCAGGGATTGTGGGACACTGGCACTTACATCTCCCTGGTGAGGCAGCATCTAATCCAGGCAGAACAGATGCTGCCAGGGCAATACTCCAAGGTCCAGGGAACCACAGGGCCAGCAGTCCAATTACCAATGGCTTGAGTCTTCCTGAGCTAGGAGGGTGGCCATGGAGGAAAGGAGGTGGGAGTGGTAGAGGATCTCCCTGTAAATGTGATTGTGGGGAATGACTTTGACCACAGGGAATCTCTGGTGTGTGTTACAACATGCAGCCAGGCAAAAGGGCAAGCTTCTGAGGGTGAAGAGGGGGTGACTCAGTTGGGATCAGCCTCTCCCTCTACAGCTGAGGAAGTGGCTAGTAGAGGGGAGGAGCTGGCTAGAAGCAGCAATCCTGAGCCCCAGTAACAAATGGAGGAGCCCACAGGACTTCCTTTTGAAGGGGAGCTGGTAAGGGTCAGATGAAGGGAGCTGGGTTTTGCACAGTGGGCTGATCCTATCTTGCAAAAACTGAGGGAAATAGCTAACAGGGCTAAGGGCCCTCAGGGGGATAAAGAGTCAGTTTATTGGAACAATGGGCTGTTGTACAGAGAATATACAGTAGGGGAAGGGATAGATGGAGAGGTGCTCCAGCAGCTGGTAGTCCCTAAGGTTCACTGCCAGTAGCTTTTGGCACTTGCCCATGATATCCATTTTTGAAGCCACTTGGGTGTGTGGTGTATGAAAAAGAGGCTGACTAACAATTTCTTCTTGCCTGGTATTGGCAAGGATGTGGCAAATTACTGTTGGACTTGCCCACAGTGCCAGAAGGTGGGGAAAATAATGGTCAAGGATAAGGCAGCTTTACTGCCCCTGCCCATTATTGATGAACCCTTCAGGATGGTAGCTGTGGACATAGTGGGACCACTAAGCAGCCCAAGTAGCACTGGCAAGTGATATATCCTGCTGGTAGCTGATTATGCCTCAAGATACCCAGAGGCAGTGGCCCTATTGTTCATTGATGCAAAAAAGGCGGCTGATGCACTGTTGGGGATATTTAGCTGGGTGGGCTTTCCCCAGGAGGTACTGACAGATCAGTGTGCCAGTTTAATTTCTGGGTTAATGAGTAGTTTGTGGGAAAAGTGTGGGGTAAAGCAGCTCAAAACATCCCCATACCATCTCCAGACTAATGGTCTGGTGGAGTGATTTAATTAATCCCGTAAGACCATGTTAAGGACTTTTGCCGACCAGCACAAGAGGGAGTGGGACAAATATTTGCCTCATCTCCTATTTGCATACAGGGAAGTCCCACAGGAGTCCACAGGGTTCTCACCTTTTAAGTCTTTTTTGCCATAGGGTGAGGGCACCTAGATTTGGTTCAGGATGAATGGGCGCATGACCGTGCCTCCCAAGAGGAGTCTGTTGTGGAGTATGTCCTGAACTTCAGGATTCACATTAAGGAGTCCGGAGCACTTGACCACTGTGTGACAGCAGCAGAAAGTCTGGTATGACCGTGAGGCCTGAGCTAGAGAATATGAGATGGGTCAGTGAGAGATGGGACTCATCCCTGTCCAACAGAATAAACTGCAGGCAGCATGGGAGGGACCATTCTCTATTGTCTAAAAGGTTAGTGATGTCAATTATATGGTAGAGCTGCCTGCTAGAGATAGAGGTGAAAGGGGTATCATGATAACATGATAAAGCCCTACAATGACAGGGAGGAATTGGTCCTCACTGTATGCAGCACCCCAGAAGAGGAAGTTGAGGCTGACCCACTGGGGGAACTTCTCAGGCAGGCCCGAGTCAGATCCTCCATGGACAACCTCACTCTCTCTGACCAGCTGACACCAGCCCAAGTGCAGGAAATTCGGGGTGTGTTGAGAGAATTTGAGGACTTGTTCACAGAGAAACCAGGGTACACCATGCTGACTGAACACCATGTGGATACCCGGACCTGGGTACCCCGAAACAGTTTCCCTACAGGGTACCCAAGAAGGTTAAGTAGACTGTGAAAGAGGAGCT
The DNA here is from genome assembly GCA_016271365.2 of Neoceratodus forsteri. Taxonomy (NCBI): domain Eukaryota; kingdom Metazoa; phylum Chordata; order Ceratodontiformes; family Ceratodontidae; genus Neoceratodus; species Neoceratodus forsteri. The sequence goes on from CM057455.1 coordinate 1,379,823,753, forward strand.
CAAGAAGATGCTGGAACTTGGAGTAATCCAGAAATCCAGTAGCCCCTGGGCTTCACCCATGGTACTGATCCCCAAGAAGGATGGTACCACCCAATTTTGCATTGACTACAGGAGGCTCAACAGCTGCATGGAGTCAGATGCCTATCCCATGCCCAGAACAGGTGAGACCCTGGAGCAAATGGGGGAAGCCAATCATCTGACCACAATAGACCTAACAAAGGGCTACTGCCAGGTACCTCTGACCCCTGCAGTCAGGGAGAGATCAGCTTTTGTCACTCCATTTGGCTTATACAATTTCAAGGTAATACCCTTTGGATTGAAGAATGCACCTGCAACCTTTCAATGGCTGGTGGATTGCATTCTGTTTGGGGTAGGTGAGTTTGCAATGGCATATATGAATGACATAGCCATATACAGCCAGACTTGGGAGAAGCACATCAAGAATGTGTGGGAGGTGTTCCACAGGCTGAAGGATGCAGGTCTGACAGTTAAGGCGTAAAAGTACCAGATAGGTATGGCAGAAGTGTCCTACCTTGGGCACTGGGTGGGCCTGGAGCCTGCCAAGGCTGATGCCATCCTGGCCTGGCCCACTCCTATCACCAAGAAACAGGTAAGGGCATTTCTGGGTATGGCATGGTACTACTGGAAGTTTATCCTTCACTATAATGATCTGGCCAAGCCATTGACACACCTAACCAAGAAGGGAAAGCCAGATAAGGTGCAGTGGACAGAGAGCTGTGAGACTGCTTTTTGGGAGCTAAAGAAGGCCTTAAGTTGGCCAGCTGTATTGGCCAGCCCCAGTTACAATCTTCAGTTCATTGTCCATGTGGATGCCTCAGACCATGGGCTGGGTGCTATGCTGAGCCAGGTTACCCAGCAGGAAGATGAGCATCCTGTCATGTATCTGAGCTGGAGGCTTCTGCCCAGGGAGGAGGAGGCCTATGCCACAATTGAGAAGGAGTGCTTGGGAATAGTGTGGGCCCTGCAGAAGCTGCAGCCTTCACTATATGGGAGATAATTTACTGTGGTCACAGATCATAATCCTCTGATCTGGCTTTATAGGTCAAGGGGGAAATGAAAAACTACTATGCTGGAGCTTGGAACTGCAGGCATACAACATGACCATCTAGCACCGCAGTGGTAAACAAAATGCCAATGCGGAAGGGCTATCCAGGCAGTTCTAATAGCATGGCTGGATACTTTGAGAACTTCCCAGCAGCTTCATGAATGGCTGTGTCACTTGGGGTGGCCCAAAGGACATGCCTTAATCACCTGGGGGGGGGGTGTAACACAAATGGGAAGGAAGGAGTTAATGGCTTGGATTTTTGACTGTGATTTTTCTGGGTTTCTGAAAAATAGCCACACTGGGATTCCACAGGCTAGCAGTATCTAGATAAGGTGTTGGTTATAAATCACAGAGAGAATGACAAAGAGGGGGAGCACACACACACACACACACACACACACACACACACACACACACACACACACACGCATGCACACACACAGAGTTTGAAAGGATTGGACCACTCAAATATAAACTGGATGTTAAATTGATCTAACTGGATATCTATAGGGCAGTTTAAACTGACTGGAACAAACAGATACATGGTAAATGGTTGGTGCATTCAAGGGGCACAAAAATGACCTATTCAAAGGGGAATTATTAGGTGCTGTAAGACAGTTACATCAGGGGAGTGTTTTGCTGGAATTACCATGAGAGAGGAAAAGCTTTGAGTCTACTGCTCTAATTATGCCTGTGGGAGACCCACTGAGCCCCAAAGGTCCCTTTTTTAGGGGTGAACCAGAATTAATTACACAAAGTAAGAATGTTTTGTGCATAAAGTACATAAGTGAGACTTAAGTGAGCAGACCATATCTGATTACAATCAAGTCAGTACACAGCAGGAATCAGACATTCAACAAGACAAATGCAATGTACAATCACATTAGGAGGGACAGACCTTTAACAGGGTGTGAAATTAGTATAGAACAGGACAAGTGACAGTACACCTGCAGCTCTAGGACTGAAGAGGTTTCTTCTGGACTGACAGGGCCAGGGTAGGCTAGGATTAAACTTTGTAGTACTGTGCTCAGGTGCAGGAGCATGTACTTTTATCTAGCAGGTGCTCACGGGCCCTTTAAGGAAGGTTCCCAGGGAGGCAGCATCCTGGAGGTGTACAGGGAGCTTATGCCACAGTACAGATGCTACATAGGTCAAGGATTTGCTACCAGCCATGGTCCGTACCCTAGGTTCTTCCAGGAGATTTCTTTCAGTGGTGCAGAACTGCCTACCTGAGCGCTTTGGAACCAGCAGGCCGACTAGGCTATCTGGGGGTTGGTTGTTGATGAGTTTAAATGTGTTGCATAGAAGGAGGCACTGCAGATGGTGGCTAAGATATATATCTCCTATAATGCAACTTTTTATCTTCTTTAAGTAAAAAGATTATTTATTTACACAACAGTCGTAGTTGTGTTTAAAATTAGTTCTAAGGTATTTTATGGTTTCCACTGGCAAAGGAAAACTCTGTTAGTATACACCACCCTAAAAGGCACACTACCAGGCTTTAACCTGTGCAATTGCATGTTTGACCTCCTGGCTCTGCACAAGGGGGGAAGGTAATTTTTGCTGGTGAAACCAGCTGGTGGTAGCAGAAAACAGAGACAAACACCTTTCTGAAAGCTGTTACATCCCTGAGAGAGGTGGTTTGTCACAAGTGTAAACAAGACTGCTGCCATACGAAAGACTTTTTCTCTTGAAAGTGGAATACCCTCCCACAAAAGAGAATCCTCTTTCATATAGTCAAATTCTTCTTTCATATGAAATATCTAACCAAAACATCATACTGAGCATGCTCAGAACTGAAGTTCCAAATCCTTACAATTCTGGAATGAATTTTTTTCACCAAACCAATGAAAGGCACCATTCTGGGGCAAGCCCTGTCTACTCTGAAAATTTCAGAACAAAATTCCAAACCATCTGGGCACTAAGCGATGATAAAAAAACAACAAACAAAAATAAAATCTCCCCCCCCCCCGATTTTTCACCTATTTCACAATCCAGATCTTGGAATCCACACATTTGACTTGAACAAGACTTGACACATCAAGAGCCCTTGCCCCCCACACTGTGTATGCAAAATTTCATGCAAATCTGTTGAACCAGGTGAAGCTATTAAAGTGCATATTTAGTGGTTTAACATTAAAAGCCTACACAACCATAACTATAGTGGCACTACTGCACCACTATAATATACCCAACCCTAATAGCAATAGATTAAAACTGGTGATCCAATCACAAGTCATAGGGAAAATCCATTCAAAGATATAAGTTATATCACACAGAGAAAGACAATAAAAAGGGGAAGATTCACCAATACATAAATCCCCCAAAAAATTAATCCCAAAAAAACTGTTGCTTGCAGTTACCTGTTTTCTGTTATTGATTATGGAATTATCTGCTATTCCTCAGCTGGGGAGGGATTGATGTCTAGAGTTAAGACCCTGTATAACTCCATTTGTCAATTTATTACAAATCTTCCACAAAAGGACACATCAATGTGCTTTATATGATAGAATGAACTATTTATCCTTTAGGGATGATGTTAAGTTCAGAAAGGCAATATTTGTCATAAGATTATTCTGGGGAAAGCACACAGTGTGCACTGAATAACTTTTATCCTTTAACAAAACAACAATGGGTAGTAGGCAATCACATATTTTTGGTATTAAACCTCCCTTTATTCATACTTTATTAGGTCAGAGATCGTTAGTGTATCAAGCTTCTTTCATTTTCGATTTCCTCTCTTCTGATGTTATTGACTGTAGAACAATGCTATTATTTAAGCATAAACTAAATTTATGACTGTTTTAATGTATAATTAATGCATGTATTTATGTAATGAACTTCTGTTAAGTATTTGTTAAGTTTGTAAAACGTATCTTGTTGCTTGTGAAAACAGGCCATTATTTGCTCACAAGATAGACCAGTATAATAAAATAAATGAAATGAAAATAAAAGAAGGGCTAGCATCTTTTGAAATATCCAACAAAATAAAGCCCTCACATCACAATACCAAAACTGTCTAGGTTACAATCTCTAGCAAAAATGCATGGGACCTTGTAATTGGAAACTGCTACAGACCCAAGACTCTGCTAGAACCATCACTGAGCAAATATGCAAAGAACTAGAAAAAGCCTATAAAATGGGTGACATAATATTTTTAGGCGACCTCAACATGGGTGACATTAACTGGGTAAATAAGACAGCATCCACAACTTCTGGAAGATGCTTTATCAGCATCTCAGAACAGCTAAACCTATTGTAGCATGTTAATTTACCTACCAGAGGAAACAATATTCTAGACCTAGTAATGTCCTCAGATAATGTCCATATTCACAATATTCAGGTTACAATGCCACTAGGTAACAGTGATCATAATACTGTTTTAGCAGAAATAAACGCCACATATCGGTAATAATGGAATGACTGAGATCTTCCAATATATAATAAAGTTGATAAAGAAAAAAATCAATGAAGAGATAAAGAGAATCAACTGGGAAGAACTATTAGCAAACAAACCAGTTGAATAGATGCGGCAGCATTTCAAAGAGATTGTGCTTGTAATCTGGAGAAAATATATACTGAAAGTAACAAAAAATACAATAACAAGGATCGAAAATCAAGGTGACTATCAAAACATATTAAACAATTAATGAAACCAAAAAATAAATTCTGCAAGGCATGCTTAAAACATAAAAATATAGAATTATGGCAACATTTTCAAATAAATTGCAAAACAATCACAAGCAATCAAAAAATGAACTTAATTTAGCAAAAACAGCAAATAAGGGAAAAAGTAAAGCTTTCTATGGCTTTATAAACTCTCTGAAAAGTCGTTAAAAATAACATTGAACCAACAACAACACCATTAGTTCCCCCATTGAGATGGCTAAATGTTTAATGAATATTTCATATCAGTTTATGCAAACAAACAAACTAACTAACAAACAAAACAAAAACACCCTGAGGCCTTTCTGGAGACCATAGCCTCTGCTGTAGACACACACATAGATGTGGAAACAATTACAGATAAAATTAAAAACCAGAAGCCCACCTTGTCACCTGGTCCAGATTATATCATTCCAAATATGCTAAAGCAGATGGTTAATAATATTTCATCTCCATTAAAACTTATTTATGAAGCTTTAATTAAACAAAGAGCAACTCTATCAGACTGGATTACAGCCTCGGCAGTATGAATACAGAAAGAAACAACCTCTGGTAAGAGCCTCAACGACTGCTAAAGCATAGATTTATTTATGTCAAAGGTTTTATGAAGAGAGACATACTGAGCTAGTAACAATTCATTTTCAGATGTGTCCTGGGAAAGGGGAAGGGGAAAAGATATAAGATACAAAAAAAAATACATTTGTGGTTCTGGTGTTCTGGGTGATACTTAGTTTGAAGGCACCAAATTCTGACAGTTGTAAAAAGCTATAAGATTTTGCTACCTGGGGGATTTTGTGGGAATGGGGCATCCAATGTACAGTACAACTGAAAAGTAATTAAAGAAAAGTTGTAATGAAGCTTGTGCAGTGATATAAGGGCTCCTTCTTTGTGGTTCTGGTGTGCTGAGTGATACTTAGTCTGAAGGTAGCAAATTCTGGCAAATGTGAATAACTATCAGATTTTACTATCTGGGGATAGTTGGAGGGGTTGGGGTACCCAATGTACAGCACAAATGAAAAGTAATTAAAACAAAATCTGACAGATACGATCAGCTATCATATTTTGCTACCTGGAAAATTTCAAGTGTCCTGGTTGCCCAATGTACAGTAAAACTGAAAAGTAATTAAAACAAAGTTGAAATAAAGCTTGTGCAATGAGATAAGGTCACCTGATTTATGGCACTGGTGTTCTCGTCGATATTTAGTCTGAGGGTAGCAAAATATAACAAATGTGAAAAGCTATCAGCTTTTGCTACCTGGGGGAGATTTTGAGGGAATTAGGTATCCAATGTACAGTAAAACTGAAAAGTAATTAAACAACAGTTGTAATGAAGCTTGTGCGGTGATATAAGGGCTCCTGCTTTGAGGTTCTGGTGTTGTGGGTGATACTTAGTCTGAGGGTTGCAAAATCTGACAGATGCAAAGTGCTTTCAGATCGTTCTACCTGGAAGTATTTTGAGGGAATGAGGGTAACCAATGTACAGCACAACTGAAAAGTAATTAAAACAATGTTGAGATAAGGCATCCACAGTGATGTAAGGGCAGCTATTATGTGGTTTCTGTGTTATGGGTGCTGCTTAGGCTGAGGTTAACAAAATCTGACAGATACGATCAGCTTTCAGTGTTTACTACCTGGGAGAATTTTGAGTGTCCTGGATACCCAATGTACAGTAAAACTGAAAAGTAATTAAAACAAAGTTTAAATAAAGCTTGTGCAGTGAGATTATGTCACCTGGTTTATGGTAATGGTGTTCTGGTCAATATTTAATCTGAGGGTAGCAAAATCTGACAGATGTGAAAAGCTATCAGATTTTGCTACCTGGGGGGATTTTGAGGGAATGGGGTATCCAATGTATGGTAAACCTGAAAAGTAATTAAACAACAGTTGTAATGAAGCTTGTGCTGTGATATAAGGGCTCCTGCTTTGTGGTCCTGGTGTTGTGGGTGATATTTAGTCTCAGGGAAGCAAAATCTGACAGATACAGTCAGCTATCAGAGTTTGCTACCTGGGTGAATTTAGAGGTGTCCTGGGTATCCAATGTACAGTAAAACTGAAAAGTAATTAAAATAAAGTTGGAATAAATCTTGTGCAGTGATATAAGGGCAGCAGCTTTGTTGTTCTGGTGTTCTGGGTGATACTTAGTCTGAGGGTAGCAAAATCTGACAGATGTGAATAGCTATCAGACTTTGCTACCTGTGAGGGATTTTGAGGGAATGGGGTACCCAACATACAGCAAAACTGAAAAGTAATTAAAACAAAGCTGGAATAAAGGTTGTGCAGTGATATAAGGGCAGCTGTTTTGTGGTTCTGGTGTTCTGGGATGATACTTAGTAAGAGGGTAGCAAAATCTGACAGTTGCAAATAGCTATCAGATTTTACTAGCTGGGGGGATTTCAAGGGAACGGGGTACCCAAATGTACAGTAAAACTGAAAAGTAATTAAAACAAAGTTGAAATAAAGTTGGTGCAGTGATATAAGGACTCCTGCTTTGTGGGTCCGGTGTTCTTGTTGATATGTAGTCTAAGGGTTGCAAAGTCTGATAGATGTGAACAGCTGTCTGATTTTGTTACCTGTGGGGATTTTGAGGGAGTGGGGTACCCAATGTAAAGTAAAACTGAAAAGTAATTAAAACAAAGTTGACATAAAGCTTCTGCAGTGAGATAAGGTAACCTGGTTTGTGGTTCTGGTGTTCTAGGTGATACTTAGTCTGAGGGTAACAAAATCTGACAGATGTGAAGAGCTATGAGATTTTATTACCTGGGGTAATTTGAGGGAATGGGGTAAACAATGTATAGCAGAACTGAAAAGTAAATAAAACAAAGTTGGAAAAAGGCTTGCACAGTGATGTAATGGCAGCTATTTTGTGGTTCCTGTGTTTTAGGTGCTGCTTAAGATGAGGTTAACAAAATCTGACAGATACGATCAACTATCCGATTTTGCTACCTGGTGGAATTTCACGTGTCCTGGGTACCCAATGTACAGGAAAACTGAGTCTTGTGTGGTGATATAATTGCAGCTGCTTTGGGGTTCTGGTGTTCTGGGTGATACTTAGTCTGCGCGTAGCAAAATCGGAGAGATGTGATCAGGTATCACATTTTGCTACTTGGGGGCATTTCAAGGGAATTGGGTACCCAATGTACAGTAAAAATGAATAGTAATTAAAACAAATTTGAAATAAAGCTTGTGCAGTGATGTGACATAAGCTATTTTGTGGTTCCTGTGTTTTGGGTGCCCCTTAAGATGAGGGTAACAAAATCTGACAGATGTGACCAACTATCAGATTTGCTACCTGGGGTGATTTTGAGGGAATGGGTTATCCAATGTACAGTAAAGCTGAAAAGTAATTAAAACAAAGCTGAAATAAAGGTTATGCAGTGACATGAGGGCTACTGCTTTGAGGTTCTGGTGTTTTGGGTGATACTTAGTCTGAGGGCAGGAAAATGTGACAGATGGGTAACCTGTCAGATTTTGCTACCTGGGGGGGTTTCAAGGGAATGTACAGTAAAACTGAAAAGTAATTAAAATAAAGTTGAAATAAAGTCTGTGCAGTGATATAAGGTCTCTTTCTTTGTGGTTCTGGTGTTCTGGATGATAATTAGTCTGAAGGCAACAAAATCTGACAGATGCGAGTAGGTTTCAGATTTTGCTAGTGGGGGGGTGTCAAGTTAATGGGGTTTCCAGCATACGGTAAAACTGAAAAGTAATTAAAACAAAGTTGAAATAAAGTTTGTGCAGTGATATAAGGACTCCTGCTTTGTGGTTATGGTGTTCTTGGTGATATGTAGTTTGAGGGTAGCAAAGTCTGATAGATGTGAACAGCTGTCTGATTTTGTTACCTGTGGGGATTTTGAGGGAATGGGGTACCCAATGTAAAGTAAAACTGAAAAGTAATTAAAACAAAGTTGACATAAAGCTTCTGCAGTGAGATAAGGTTACCTGGTTTGTGGTTCTAGTGTTCTGGGTGATACTTAGTCTGAGGGTAACAAAATCTGACAGATGTGAAGAGCAATGAGATTTTATTACCTGGGGGTATTTTGAGGGAATGGGGTACCCAATGTATAGCAGAACTGAAAAGTAAATAAAACAAAATTGGAAAAAAGGCTTGCACAGTGATGTAATGGCAGCTATTTTGTGGTTCCTGTGTTTTGGGTGCTGCTTAAGATGTGGTTAGCAAAATCTGACAGATACGATCAACTATTCGATTTTGCTACGTGGGGGAATTTCAGGTGTCCTGGGTACCCAATGTACAGGAAAACTGAAACTTGTGTGGTGATATAATTGCAGCTGCTTTTGGGTTCTGGTGTTCTAGGTGATACTTAGTCTGAGGGTAGCAAAATCTGAGAGATGTGACTAGCTATCAAATTTTGCTACCTGGGGAATTTGAGAGGTAGGGTGCAATACAAGTAAAGCTGAACAGTAATTAAAACAACGTTGAAATAAAGCTTGTGCAGTGATATAAGGTCTCTTTCTTTGTGGCTCTGGTGTTCTGGATGATAATTAGTATGAAGGTAACAAAATCTGACAGATGCAAGTTGGTTTCAGATTTTGCTACTGAGGGGGTGTCAAGTTAATGGGGTTTCCAGTGCACAGTAAAACTGAAAAGTAATTAAAACAAAGTTGAAATAAAGCTACATCAGCCCAGTGGCACTGAGGGTTGAGGCACTGGACACTATACCTCACACCACGCTGGCAAACCAGGTTCAGGGGTGGACTCAGGTCGTCAGTGGGTCAGCGGGGGGGGAGATAGGCTAGAGCATCTAACGACAGCTCGCCTTTTCTGGGAATGGTTTTGGTCAATGCCCAACACTTGCATGAGGCTCAGAGAAATGCAAGCTCCATTTGGGGATGGGATGTGGCCACTGTGCAGCATGGACGTTGGCATTTGTGTCATGACATTGAGGGAGTCACTTGCTGCATGGGGAGGGAGAAAACATGAAAAGAGCCTGCCACAGTCAGGAAGATGGGGAGACCTGGCCATGCCCACGATTTGCCTGTGCCTACCCAGCAGACCTCAGACTGATGAAATTGTAAATTACGGGTCATCTGTGCCTCTGTCTCATCCCCACACGGGGTGTAATCCGTGGCTCCATGGGGCTTGGGGGTCTGTTTGGGTAGGGTTCTGGGCAGTGGGATGGCTAATTGTCTCTCCTGAAGGGTCGGAGTCGGCAGGCTGGGAAGGGGATAAAATATCAGGGGGAAAAAAAAAAGTTGAAATAAAGCTTGTGCAGTGATGTGATGGAATCTAATTTATGGTTCCTGTGTTTTGGGTCCCCTTAAGATGAAGGTAACGAAATCTGACAGATGTGATCAGCTATTAGATTTTGCTACCTGGGTGATTTTGAGGGAATGAGGTACCCAATGTATGGTAAAGCTGAAAAGTAATTAAAACAAAGCTGAAATAAAGGTTATGCAGTGATATGAGGGCTACTGCTTTGTGGTTCTGGTGTTCTGGGTGATACTTAGTCTGAGGGTAGGATAATGTGACAGATGGGTAAGCTGTCAGATTGTGCTACTTGGGGGGATTTCGAGGGAATGTACAGTAAAACAAAAAACTAATTAAAACAAAGTTGAAATAAAACTTGTGCACTGACATAAGGGCTCCTGCACTGTGGTTCTGGTGTTCTGGGGCTTTCAAATGCACTTACTTTATTTTTCATATGACATTTGCTAGTTCCATCAGCAAGACATGTCTTCTATGGGAGAGTGAATCTTCACACTGGGATCTGTTCAGGTGAGTAAGGGTGTGTGTGGTATCTGGGATGTGTGGGGTGGTGGGTGCTCAGTAGAAGGTTGGGCTGGGGGTGCTGGGTCACATCAGTGGCGGACCTTTATTTACAGAAAAATAGACATTGAGGTACTGTTTTCTTCTTTTGAGGCTCTGAGGGACATTGGAGGGTGTGGGGTTGTCACTAAACACTGCCTTTAAATCGACAATGACATGCATAAGGCTGAAACTGATCTAGATAGTGGGAGAATGTATACTAGCAATTTTTGCACTAACCACTGAGCCACCTAACTGTACTTTCTAATTGTTGTGATACACACACACTGACTAACACATATACACATATATATGCATATATATTCCAGTATAACATAGCAGTGCATTGTCTACACACACACAGCATTGCCACACACACACACAAACTCACACACACTAACACACATACACTGCCTTATATGGCATTTATGTACTTACACATCTAATCCTAACTTCTGTTGTATTTATGATAAGCACTGTGTTTTGCACTAACTCATTGAACTAATCTATGCCGTGATGACCAACAGGACTAGAACAAAGTCACACACACACACACACACACACACACACACACACACACACACACACACACGTACTGCTTCATGTTCTGATCAGTGTGCACTGCTACCTATAGCATGGCAGTTATTTGCAAGCTGACTAGGAAAAGGTTAATGTAACAGGAAAGGATTAACAGAGTGGCACACATGCGCACGCATGTGCATGCACACAATAACTCTTGCAGATCTCCTGAACTGATAACACCCTGTCCTTTACTCAGAGGCTCAGGAAAACATATATGTGAGGAATCTGTTGATCTGAGGCATTTCCTACTAGTCTCTAAAATCTGATAGTATAGCATAGTTACAGATTTTTTTTTTTAATGTGGACATCTCATATAACTGAAATGCCATATTGGAGGGGGAGAGAGAGAGAGAGAGAGAGAGAGAGAGAGAGATTGGAGGGAGGGAGTGGGCTTCTTTTTTTGGTACTTAAAGGACACATCTCACAGCTCTTTCCCCTTTGTGCTAGCTATGCCAGAACTCAGCAGCAGAGCAGATAAAATAGTGCATGTGGGAATGAATTAAACTCTTTCTCTCTCCCTCCCTCCCTCTCAGCGGATTGATTGTGCTAAAATGTCAATTTTTTGAAGTCCATTCCGAATCTGATGAGCTCTATTTTTCTGCTATGATAAGTATGCAGAGTTTTGCCCTGAAGCCTTAAAAACCGGTGAGAAACACACATGCAGTAACAGCAGGCCAATTAGCTTAACATCTTTTTTTGGGAAAATACTTGAAAGTATAATTAAAACAAGAACTAAGCAACTGATACGTAACCCTGCATCAAAATCAACATGGATTTAGAGCAGGAAGGTTGTGTACAATTAATCTACTCTGTTTCTATGAGCAGATAAGTAAGGCCTTGAATAATGAGAGCCCATATCATATAATTTATTTAGATTTCAGCAAGGCACCCATGAGGTGATAACTGAAAAACTAAAAGCAGAACACATAGATGTCAAGTTAATCAAATGGACTGCATGGTGGCTGTCTAACAGGTTACAAACAAACTGTGGTAACTGGCTATACATCAACAACAGTTCAGATCACCAGCGATCTCTCCCAGGGATGCAGACTGGGACCACTACGTTTTCTAATATTTATGCCTGATGTGATAACAAGTTTGTTAAGTCATTCAGCAAAATATGTAGATGACTCCCAGCTGGTGGGGAGGGGGACCCCTGTGAAACTGAAGGTGAAATGTCAGTCATACAAGATGATCTAGACAAAATAATTATCTGGGCTAGTAAATGGGAAATGCATTTCAACTTGGATAAGTGCAAGGTAATGCATTTCTGGAAAACAAATTGATAACATACCTATAGATTATGTAACACTATACTAGAGGACACTGAGATAGAAAAAGGTTTAGGAGTCATGGTGTGCAGCTCCTTTGAAAACAAAAAAACAATGCAATGCAATACTACCAAAAGCAACCAACATAATGCGGGCAATTAAAAGAAATATCAAATTCCGAGATAAAGAAATCATATTACCACTGTAAAGGGCACACATATGATTGCATTTTGACAATGCATCTCAGTTTTGGTAACGTATAAGAGAGGGGAAATAAATCAATTAGAAAAAGTGCAGAGAAGGGCAACAAAAGCTATAAAAAGGTTACGAGAAATTGCATATGAGGAAAGGCTAACTGAGCTGATTCTTATGTCACTGGAAATGAAGCGAAGACATGGTGACCTATTACAAATATTTTGTATTGCACAAGGAGGGCAATTACTGTGTGCCCTAAACTTAAATTTTAAACCTCTTGAATCAGGAACACAGGTTATCCTCTCCATCTGATAGGCACAAAGGCTAAAACCACTAAGAGGCACAACTTCATTACACAGTGTATTGTAAACCAGTGGAATTTCTTACCTACTGAAATAATAACCAGCAATACTAAGGAACAATTTATGTTGAAATTAGACAACTTCTACATGAATAAAAAAATAGCAACAAATGATCAAGTCTAGCTTACAGAGGTGATCATGGGCTCACACCTTTTTAGCTCTATCTTTTCTGGATAGCTGACCTCACCACCATCATCTCAGAGGCACAACTAGACTGGGTTGCCATAACCAAGAAATGGTTCAAAGATAATCATGACTGGGATGCAAATGTTCCAGGATACTGCCGTTTTAGAAAGGACAGGACTGGTGGGGGGGGGGCAATGTATGTAAAAGAGGGCATAAAAGCTACTATGACCCAAAGCACTTATACCAAGACCAAGGCACTTTGGGTCACTCTAGAGTCTGGGAAAGGCACAGTAACTCGGGTAGAAGTGTATTACAGACCCCTTGCAATTAGATTAGAATGTGACAGAAAGATACTGGAAACCATACACAAAATGTGTGATAAAGGGTAAGTGATAGTAGTGGAAGATTTCAATTTAGTGTACATAAATTGGAACACTCATACAGCACCGTCAACCAGAAGCAAAGACTTTCTGGAAGGCCTGCAAATATCAGGCCTAAGGCAGCTTGTGAAAGACCGTAAAAGGGGGGAAAGCTGTCCTTGACTTGTTCTCACTAACAGTGACAGCATCTCAAATGTAGAGGTGGAGAGACACCTTGGGACCAGTGACCACCACATGGTGCAGTTTCAAGTTAAGACAGAAAAAGTATCTACACATTTAAAAAACTAAAGACTTTAGATGGGCAGACTTCGTTAAGATGAGGGAAGTTCTCAAAAAGAACCTAGCTAACACAGTACAAGGAAGGGTGGGTAAATGACCACTGAAGATTTCTCAAAATGTCTTTATTCGAAGCCTCAGAACACTGAGCAAAACCAAAAAGAAAAAAAAAAACTCTTCGGTTCTCTAAGGAAGTGGCTACAAAGGTAAAGCACAAGGATCACTTTCAGAAAATTCAAGAAAGCCAGATGCAACAAGGACAGGGATGAATATAAAGAGAAAATAAGGGAAGCAAACAAGGAAATCAGGGCAGCAAAGGCAGAAACAGAAGAAAAAATAGCTAAGCAGGTCCAAAAAGGGGACAGATCATCTACAGATATATCAGCAAAAAGAGGAAGACAAGAGGGGGAATAGTAAGACTTAAGACAGATGACGGGGAACACATGGAGGACGGCAAAGACAAAGCAAAAATCCTAAGCAAATATTATTGCTCCATTTTTACAAAGAAAGAAGAAAGTTGTGGACCCATCTTGATGGGAAGAAGTACTAATGGCAGTGGAGTGGACTCTGGACCCTTTACAAAAGGAGAGAATCCTAAAGGAACTGGCAAATCTCAAGGCAAACAAGGCAAAGGGTCCTGACGAAATTCACCTAAGGTTACTAAGAGAATTAAGGGAAGAACTAGTAGCTCCCCTGGCAGAACACTTCTACCTATTACTAGAACTAGGGGAAGTCCCAGAGGACTGGAAAAAAGCCACTGCTATCCTTCTACACAAGAATGGGAGTAGGGAGAGTGCAGACAACTATTGTCCAGTAAGCCTCACCTCAATTGTGGACAAAATAATGGAAGTCCTACTCAAGGTGAAGATTGTTTCCTTTCTCCAGAATAATGATAAAATGGACCCAAGACAGCACAGCTTCACCGTGGGAAGATCATGCCAGACTAATCTTATTGACTTCTTCAACTGGGTAATCAAGGTAGTGGATCAGTATACCTAGACTTCAGCAAGGCCTTCGATTCAGTCCCTCATAGAAAGTTACTAAACAAACTCAACAGCATGGGAATGGGGCAAAAACTGGATAAGAAGCTGGCTGAGTGGCAGAACCCAGAGTGTACTAGTAAATGTTTTTTTTTCCAGTTGTTTAACCAGGTGAGACACACTAAGCTGAAAGCTTGTTTACAGGTGCAACCTGGGAGCACAGGGAAGTTAAGTGTCTTGCTCAGGGTCACACAGTATATGCAAGGCGGGCTGTGGGATTCAAACTCAGGTCTCCAGATTTGCAGCTCAGGGCCTGAAACCACTGCGCGATACTGCCTCTCTCTATCAGAAGAAGGAGAAGTGACCAGTGGTGTGCCACAGGGATCAGTACTGGGCCCTATGCTCTTCAATATCGGTATTAGCGACATATCTGAATGCCTGGAAGGCAAAGTCAGTCTGTTTGCAGATGACACAAGTATATGCAATAGGGTTCACATTCACGGTGGGTAAAATGAAGACATATATTCTCTTGGCATAGGACCCAGCACTTCTGTACCTGTGGTTGCCAGAGGGTCATACACTTCAGCAGATGCATGGACTATTTGCCCTGTGTGTCTGTATCTGCACTTTCACAGCCCCCAGACAGCACTGCAAATTCTTGACATCCATTGCCATAACCTGCACTTTCACAGGCAGATAGAGTCTTCTGTTGTCACAGGACCCAGAGGGCTCTGTGTATCTGCATCTGTTCACACAGGTCCCTAAGGTACCTGCATGAATGAGGATACGATTCCACTATCTCAAAAAGAAAGGAAGGAAATTCTTTGCAAAAAACTGCATTAATGCACCAGTTAGGGTTCAACTTAATGCCATGAAAGTAGGGAAATCACACCCATCGAAGCAGGAAAAGGAAAAGACCACACAAGCAACCACAGACAGTTATCATCAGGTAAGACAAACAACATACAACTGTTTCCAGATGACACATATGCAGTAGCACTGATGTGCTACCATTTTGTATTTGTATGTGCTGCTGCATAACTACAGGCCCTACAGGGGCATGTGCTTATGCAGCCACACCTGTGTGTATGTCATACAGTTTGCATGAGTACACCTGTGTCTCCTTCTACATCCAGAAGTAGTGTTGCAATGTGGGTATCATGGTTTCAGCAGAAGATCTAGAATTGTTTCAGGGAGTAGTAGTTTTGTTTAGGGGTACCCTTTTCTCCGAAAAAGTAAAATATTTATTTTGAAAGCTCAGATTAGGGTAAAACATCTACATTTTTCTGGCCTAAGAGGGTGGTGGATGCAGAAACAGTTACATGTTGTTTTTCTTACTTGATGATGGTTGTCTTTGGTTACTTGTGTGGCTTGGTAATACCCCCTATGGTTAGGGTTGAGTAGAGTGTTTAATGTTAAACCTGTACATTTGTACCTTAATAATTGTGCCTTTGTTCAAAGGAATTGCATGCATTTTGCATGCATGGTTTGGGGAGCTAGGTCTCTTGATTTGGCAAGGTTTTTGATGCTCAGATGTCTGGATTCTGACATACTGATGCTGCAAAAGTGGAAAACTCAGGGGGGTGTTTTTTGGCTCTCACCTACAGCCTATGCAGTTTGGAATTTTGTTCTGAAAGTTTCAGGGTAGAAGGGTCTTATCATAGAAAGGGGTCTTTCGTTGGTTTGGTGAAAAAATTTTAATCAGTTCCTGAGCTATAAGGATTTGAAATCTCGGTTCTGAGCATTCTTAGTAGGGTCTTTCATTTATATGCCCGACAAAACTTGATAACCCATAAAAATGATGTCCTGCAGAAAAACAATGAATCAAGCTAGATGTGATCTGTTTAGCTTAATTCTAGAGATTGTTTTTTGGAAAAAGTCCCCGAAGTACAATTTTTGGGTCATCCCTCAAAAGCTCAGTGGAAGGCTTAGTGAAGCTTAGCAAGGGCTCATATGAGAGAGCTATAGTTCTTTTGTAAGCTCAACAGCATGAGATCAGCAGTTGGACTTTCTTGGTTTCTGTAGCTGCAGCTAGAGTACTGCTACTGGCTTGAGTGAGAGCAGTGAGCTAACGATTACTGGATCATATGAAAGAACTATAGTTCTTTTGTGAGATAAAACAAAGGAACAATGGTTCTTTCGTGAGATCAGTAGTGGGACTTAATTGATTTTTGTAGCTGCAACTGGAGTGCTGCTGCTGCCTTAAGTGACAGCAGTGAGCTGGCGATCACTGGATCTCTCTCTCTCTTTCTTATCTGTCTGCCTGTCTGTCTGTCTGTCTGTCTATCTATCTATCTATCTATCGATATAATAGGCAGTCCACAGTGCCCACCTCTGTACCACTTCTCTCACCTCTCCCTTACAGGTTGCCCCCCCACCTTCCTTTAATGTATGGTTGGTTATCTATCTAAGAAGTGGACTGGGGTGCCCACTCTGGTACTGCTGTTCTTGACCCCTCCCCTCCAGGTTGCCTGCCCACCTTCCCTTAATGTATAATTGTTGGCATTGGGGTGCCCACCTCTGGTGCTGCTGAAGATCATCCCAACACTGGGGTGCCCAGTCCTCAGTGTTAGCTTTGGTCCCCCTGAAATAACGAAAATTGTGCCCTCACTGATTTTTTTTATTCTTAACCTGAAAAAAAGAAAATGGTTCATCAGCAATCTGACCCCTCAGACCCCGACCCTCCTCAACCCAACCCCCCACTCAACATCCACAACCCCACAACCCCTTACTCACCTGAACATGTCCCATGACATACATCCACTGTCTGATCAAAGACATGTCTTGCTGCTAGAAACAGTGACTGCAAAAATAAGGTAAGTCTGGAATAATGTATTTCAATGGGGTTTGAATAAAGGAATAATGCATGACAGGGTGTGTGTGATGATGGGATAACATCACGCCTAGGGTGGTTGGGCATACGGCCACAGGTCAAGTGCATCCAACACCTGAGAAGTGACATTATCCCAGCATGATATCCACCCTGGAGTGCCTTATTCCTACTATACAATGGCTCATGTGTAAAACAAATTAGAATATGAAAAAGTACATTCAAAAGTATATTTTTGCTGGGTTTTTTTTTAAGGCATAGATATACTTAAAAAAATTGTCCTGATTTACTGTTCTGGCCAGTAGGTGGAGCTGCCATTACTGTAGCTCTGCACTCCCCCATACTGACTTTTTTTGTGTTGTTGTTCCCCATGTCTTTCAGTTTAAATGTTCAGTGTATAACGTTTGCTTCTACCTCTCTCTCTCTCTTCCCCTCCTTCTCTGTTTCTGCTGCCCTGTGGAAGTGAGACATTGCCCCCCAATTCTCTCACAGTCCTGCTGTGTAGCCTATAAGTTGGAGAGATGAGATGCCCCCCCAGCGTTGCAACTGTGTCTTTTCCTGGCACAGCTTTTATTGTTACTGGGAGAAAGAATTGAAGACAGAAGACGGCGAATATGTAAGTGAGTGAAGCACGAGTTGCGCACATGCTCATTTATTGTGCCAGCAGGGACTGCAAGGAGAGTGGGAGGAACTTCTGTGAAGTCGATCCTAATGATGGCTTCTACAGTATGTTTTTGAGTGGTAATGAGGGCAGACAGTAGATGATCGGTGAGTGGGGTGAGCACGGTTCTGTGTTGTGGCCTTTCCTTGTGACAGGTCTGTACCTCTAGGGCATGAATGTTTACTGTTTACACACTGGCACCCTCCCACTGGCCCACTGTGACAGTGGACTATGTTACGTGTTTTAAAAGTATGTCACTAAGCAGCATGGCCATTTGTAATGGCAACTGAGATGATTGGTGACTGAAGAAAGTGTGGAACTGTGGTGCACATGCACTTGTAAGCAGTAAGAATGCTGATTTGAGTTATGGCTTTTTTAAACCTTATTTTTAATTGTTACGTTGTGAATAGTGTCAGAGGATGGGTGGGGGAGAGGACAGTGGTGACTGGCTGAAACAGTGATAGCAGGAATTGGGGGAAAATGTATGTTTGCTGAGTGGGGTCTCTGAGTACAGGAGGGCAGTGGAGTGACACCATAAATAAATGTGTTTTTCTCTTTGCATCAGCATGGGATGGGTATTGATTTTTGTTCCTGTGATTTGGCCACATGTATGCTGGGACTAGATCCATGATGTTATGCTGGGATAACATCACGGTTTCAGACCCAGACTGACCAATCTAAGTCCAGCATTCTTTCTTGCCATTGTGTAATTTTTATTCATAACTTTGTCATCGTGTGATATTTTTTACACCAAATTTTCAACATGGCCTTTTTGGGACCCCACCTCATGGACAAGGATGATAACATTTTTCACATCCAGCTCAAAAGGTGATTTTGCTCTCACTGTGTAAAATCACCTTGTGGGCAGGATTTGTTTTGTTTAATTTTATTGATCCCACTGGGCCTAGAAGCCCCTTTTTCAGGGGTAACCTGGGGAATACAGATGGTAAGCAGCTGAAATTGAACCAGATTAAGCTGTTGGTGGTATTTTTAGTGAAAGAGGGGAAATTTGGCTAGGATACCGGGGAAATTCCCCTGCTCTCCTGTGGGGGACCCTTACATCCTGGCCTTGCTGCCAAGATGGTGGTCTCGGGAGGCATGGAGATGGACATGGAAGTGCTGGAGGCAGGGGAGCTGGTCTACTCTCCTGTCTCTGTTCTGAGAGAGACCACTGCTGAAGAACCTGCTCAGTCTTTATCTGCTGAAAATATTTCTTCTACTAGATTGCAGATTTCTCCTGCTGTTACAGAAGAGCACAGTATGAAGAGTTCAGCAACGCATGATTTAGCTACCAATACTGCTGTGAAAACGCTACTTCCAGACCTTGACCCGGGACTGCCTGTTTAGTTTTCTTCTCAAAACCCTCCAGATGTGGATTTACTGTTACAAATTACTGAACATCGCTACCAGACCACTAGACAGTGTCTACTAACTCTGAAATTGCAGTCTAATTCCCTACCTGTAATCCCTTCCTCTGACTCATTGCCTACCTATGCGGCTCCTGACGCCTCGGCTCAGCTCTTGACGTTTCCGCATTCATCACCGTCTCCAACGGCTCCCTCTGATCTTCAGCAACCCACTCAAACCATTTCTCCTGCTTCAGTTTCTCCAGTTCTAGCTACTGCTTCTTCCCAACTTATTTCCACACCACCTCGCAGACCAAAGGAAAACCCTAAAACCGAGGATTGGTCAGTTGATTCTGCTCTCACGGCTGCTGGGTGGGAAAAAGATCCTGCGGCCGGGACTTGGCATTCTGACCCTTTCTCAATCTTGACACAGTTACGACCAACCTCTGATACATCCCCACTGACCGCCCTACCTACCGATAACCTGTGTTTATCTTTACCTGAGGAGTTGCTTTTAATGCAAAACCCAACTTTGTGTCTCCCTTCTGGAATATCATCTGACGCATGCACCGAACCTTCACATCAACAACCCCAGTGCCCTGGGTATCATCCTCAGTCGGCTGCTTCAACGACCCATGCATCTGCACCTTCTGCTAAAATGTATGCTTCTTGTTTTCAAATTCCTGTGCAACAAGCTAAAAGACATAATGCGGTCAGACTGCAATATTTGGGGGGCAGTTACCAGAGCTACCAGATCGTTTTTTTGTAGGACGTAATTTACTGAAAGACTCAATGAAATTTACTGCTTCTGAAATCCTTGCATCGATTCATGTTTCCTTGGAAACTCATTCTGATGTTAGCTTTAAAACTTTAGTTGGGCTAGAGAAGTTTTGGAAAAAAATTCACGAGTTAAAAACTTCTCCCTTGTGGACTCCTTTTACTGCTATCCCATTAACCAAACCTACTCAGAAAACAGTTACTATACTATTTAGGAATGAAGGCATTAGTTTAAATGATATATCGGTTTGGCTAAAGCAAAGAAGGGCTATGCTTTCTGACCCTGAGGCCATATTTGACACTGAAAACCTGTGGACAGGGGGGTGGAAAATTAGGGTTATCCTTCAGACCTCGGATACTGGAATCCAACACCTACCAAATAGCATCATGCTTGGTAGACATAGGGGAGTACTTTTCTACCCTGGACAACCAAAGGCATGCTACAAATGTGGTTCGGTTAACCATATTGGCAGTGTCTGCGATAGGGTAAAGTGCTCAGTTTGTGGAGGCCTTTGACATACTGGCTCTCAATGTGTAGATGAACCCCATTGTGTCCTTTGTGATGACGTGGAGCACACCTTTCAAACTTGCACTTGGGCTGCACACAATTCCTCAACTTTAGCAGATGGAGAAGAACAAAGACTGCTTATTGTAGTAGCCCAATGCTCTAGACTTAACAACACGTCTTCTGTGCCTCATATCTCCAGACTCCCATCACCACCTATTGTACCCATTAAGCATACCTCTTCCACTGCTGATGTGGGACCCACTGTAACCCCTGTCTTTGAACCACCTATTTCAGTTGTCCCCCCCTTCCATTTCGACATCATCTACTGACTTAGCTCCAGGTGTAGTCCCTGCCATTTCACCTTACGATATTCTGATAGGAAACATGGAACCCCCTTCCCCTGAGACCTTTACTAGAATTATGAGAGCATCAAAGAGAGGTGGTTCACCCTCCTCTAAAGCTATGAAATCTACTGATGCTGTACAGGTGAATAGATTTGAACTACTGCACCAACCCCAGGACTCTACTGATTCTGATGCTTCTTCTGTCCCTTCTCCTCACCCCAAAGTCACCACAGACGCAGAGGTTGCTGTTGAAAAATTAGGATCCCAGAAGAGGAAAGCTAAAGACAAGTTAAAACACAGGGAGGGTACCCCTTGGAAGGGCAGACTCAGGTGAATTCTAGTTCCTCCATTGGTTTTGTTTTTCCTCCTTGCTCTGTATCTGATGACTTCTACCTTCTCCATACATACTGTTAATGTTAACAGTATTAAAAAATGACCAAAAAGAGATTCAGTTTTTTTCCTTTTTGTCCTGCCTTACAGCTGGGATTATTTTATTACAGGATGTTAGACACCATACCCTCCTGGAAATCTACAGGGCCAGACAAGCATGATTCCCTGGACCTTCTTATTGGTTCTTTGGTCTAGAACCCTGCTCAGGATTAGGTATCCTGTTTAGCATTGCAGAAGTTATAGTTACAAAAATTTGAAATCTATATCCTGGTAGACTTCTCCTTTTGGATATAGTGATTGCCTCAGTTCCCTTCCGAATCATTAATATATACACCCCCCAAACTAAGTCTCATAGGATTGAACTATTAAAACTTGTGCAGCCCTACTTATACGCTCTATGAAAGTTATTTTTTGGGGTGACTTTAACTGCGGTTTGTCCATCAAAGACAAATCTTACAACACTAAAACAACAAAATTGTTTTGTGATATAAAGTTTTTAAACCAGTTGTTGAGTTCTGCAAATTTGCAGGATGCTTATTTGGCATTCACTGGTCTCCACACTCCCACTTTCCACAAAGGATCGTTAGCATCCCGTACTGAATTTTTTTTTTATATCTCCACATTTAAGGCTTTCTGATGCTTTAGTTCAAGTTGCAGAATTTTCTGACCACAATTTATTGTCTATTTCTTTGGGCCATACAAGTACTAGACATTTTGGTCCGAGTACCTAGAAATTTAATACATCTCTGTTAGAGACTCCATGCTGCTGTCTCAACTGACTGACTACATTCAGAATAGAAAATCTATATTCTTCTTGTATGACAATCCCTGGACTTGGTGGAGTGAAGCTAAATTTGGTATGTGACTGTTATGTAAACATTTTAGCAGAACCCATCATGAATCTTTGTATTTTCATTACCATACTACCAGATATCACCTACCGGAACTACTAACTCTTTCCCATACAACGGGCCATGATTTTTCTACACAAATTAGTAATCTTAAACACCAGTTGATGAACTATCATTCAATGAAAGCCTCTTACTTTGCTCATCAACAACGTTTTGGAACAACTGGCCCCAGTGACGTTGTCTGCCCATATGTCGCCATTAGAAAAAGAGTTGACAGTAAGACCTGTGATATACTTCTTAATAACTCTGTAGAACTAATGGATGTTTTGGACATTCGACATTATGTGGCTCAATATACGACAAAGTTGTTTGGCCCTATTAATGCCCCTTCCGAAGGCATATTTGATTATCTTTTTTCTATTCAGATCCCCGATGTCCCGGATTATATTTTGAACACTACTGATAGCAATATCCAGGCTCAAGAGATAGAAGTGGTAATTAAAGCTCTATGTCCAGGGACACTGGTTTACCGGGATTGAGAAAGGGCATATTCCGTTTTGCACATTGTAAAAAACGGCATTGTCACCAGTGTCTACTAAGCCAAAATCCGGTTTTACCAGTGTTTGGTTTTGTGTACTTTATTTAACAATTTTTAACTCTGCTAACATGCATTTTAGCAATTTTGACCTCCACTATTGCACATCCTTCCATCCTTGTACCAGTTTAAAGTTATTTTAGGTACAAGATGGGATGCACACAACACTACAGCTCCCATCCCTAAGGTGTGATGGCAGCACCAACAGCACTATGACCTCCTCCCTCCTCAGGTGTGACAGAAGCAGCAGCACTGTGGCCCTCATCCCTTAGGTGTGATGGCAACAGTACTACATTCTACCATTCCTCAGGTGTGATGGCAGTATCAGCACTATGGCCCCATCCCTCAGGTAGGTCGAGGCAGCAGTACTACATTCCCCATCCACCAGTGGTGATGGCACAAGCACTATAGCCCCCACCCCTTCAGTGTGATGGCAGTAGTAACAATGCAGTCCACATCCCTCTGGGGTGATGGCAGTAGTGACAGCACTATGATCCCCTTTGTTCAACACCCACATGCCACATGCACAAGTTACAAATGACTTGGTCTCTTTGCTTGTTAGAACTTGGATGTGAATTAATCTGAACCATCACCGCTAAGGTGGACTACCATTATTTTTTTTCCCATCTATAATTTTACTGCCTGAATTGGATTTCTGCCTGTGGCAACGCTGACCATGGTTAGGGAACAGACTTGGATGTTTGAGGGCTAGCTGGTGAGTGAAAGCTTCCGTGTCCAATGACCATTCACCTTCTCCTGGAAGAGAGGGAGGGTGGGTTCACGGCTCAGCATCTGCTGGCCCCTGGTGGAGGCCAGAGGCACGACAGCATGTCAGCCCTACTGCAGGAGGAAGCGTGACAGACATCGGCTTGTGCCTTGACATCATGTGGCCTGTCACGCTCCCAAGAAAATGGAAAACACTCACTGACCAACCAAAGGATGGCTGTTCATCCCTCCATAAGCCGGAAGCCCAAGACATGTGTCTGTTCTGACCCCTGCATGCCCAGGATACACAGGAAGCTCTTTGGGGCAATTCTTCTCCCTGGTAGCCTCCCACAGGGTAGGGGCCCACTCAATGAAGGGTTACTTTGGGTTGCCTGGTAGCACAGCAGTAGGGGCGGTGGATGGTGGTCAGGACTCATGGCAGTGGTAGGGGGCATGGAAGGCCTGAAGGAGTGGATGGCCAGGGGGTAGGAAGAGCAAAAAAAAAACTGCTTGAATTTGCTGCTTTGAAATAAAGTGTCTTCACCTAAAAAATCCACAAGTGATTATTGGAGGACCTTCAAATGGATTCCTGCATCTCCCAGACATGTGGATGCTTTTTTTTAACTTGTGTCCATGAAAAGGGTGTCTCCAATTTTTCATGTCTTTATTTCAGATGTGAATTAGAGCACCACTCTGCCCACAAGCATCATATAGCCCCTGGGGTTTTACCTTCTGTCATTGAATGTTTCTTCAAAGTCCACTGGCCAAACATAAGTACACTTAAATACTTAACTTTTTTTTGTTGAAGCAGTCTATCCGAAAACTTTTGTTGTCACAGAGACTGAAACAGCAGGTGGGAGAAAAGGCAATGCTCCAATTCACCTAAATGGGGTTCTAACTGTGAAATATTTTCATAAGTAGTAAGGCAGTTCTCTTGTGAACATACTTTCATTCAGACTAGTTTTCATTCAAACGACTGAGGATTTTGGATGGCCTACTGATTATAAACTTGAATAAGCTAGTTGGTAACAGTGATCCTGCATTTAGCAATCTACAACCTAGATGCTTATATGCAAAGAATACAATAAAAACTTGACTAAAATCTAAAAACAAGCTTATAAAACACAGAAAATGTATCTAAACATTTATCTTTACCTATTCAAAATCATTGCAGCCCAAGTAAAACTCAGGCAAATTATATGGTAACCTGACTACTATTCTATGATGTAGTAAACATATATTGGTATTTTTTTTATATTCTTTGTAAAGCAGGTAAGGCCCACTAGGCAGAACTGTCTGTTTTCGGGAGTGACCTAGAAGCACTGGGGAGGTTAAGTGACTTGCTTGGAGCCACACAGCATGCAAGTGGAGGCTGTGGGAATCAGACCCAAGTCTGCTGGATGTACCCAGTTCAATCACTGTTTGTTACTCTAACCACTAGGCATGGGTGCTTAAACTGAATGGCTGGTTACAACAAAGCAGTGCGGGTGATTTCCTTACTGACTCTATATGTAGCAAAGCAGAAAGAATGCAAAGCACACCAGCATTGATGCTGAAATCTGGGTCGGCCCGCTAGTGCTGTGGTAGCACTATTACTTGCAATGCCAGTGACCCAGGGTCAGAAGCGAACTTGGGTTGCTGGAGGTCTGGCCAGGGGAGTAGGATCGAGCACCTGGGGACTGCTCTCTTCCTCCAGGGAGGGTGGGCTGCAGGTCCTGCTGCTTTACCACCACCTGTGTGACCATGGGTGGTGGTGCAATGGTGCTGCAGAGTGATCAGGAGGAGGACGCTAGCCAGGATCTGGAGCAGTGGCATGTCTCTATGTGACCTACCTCCTTGGATCTCCTCTAGTGCCGATGCCCTCAGGGACAGAGACCAGAAAACCAGGAACAATCACCCCACATCGGCCACTGGCAGAAGGGACCCAGGTGCCCCAGACTTCATAATCAGGCTCCATGAGGGACCCACTGAGCTGCCCAACACACACTAAGGGAGTATGGAGGGGTGACCTGGGATCCCCTCCCTTCCCACCTGGGGGGGGTACAATCCAGGGAGGATAGGGGCAGGCCCACAGGGCTCCTGAGCATTACCTGGGGTGAGCTAGGGATATCCAGCCTAGGGATCTCTGAAAAGTGGAGACTGATGCTGTGAGAAGGGGACATAGAAAGAGAAAATAAAAAACATTTCAAAAGATGCTGAAATCTTAGAAATTCTGTGCAGTGACATGCAATTTCCGTGAGGCACCGGTACAAGAATTCAAAATCCGCAAACCAAGCAGGATTCCGTGATTGTTACCGGTGTTACCGGTAAAAATGGAAAACCAGGGTCCCTGTCTATGTCCTAGGGTTACACCAGGCCTAGATGGCCTCCCTAATGAGCTTTATAAATTGATTTCTACTGTACTTTGTACTGAACTGGCAGCAGTCTATAATTTTATATTACAAGCCGACCATCTTCCCCTGGATTTCAACATGGGAAGCTTATTTTATTTATATAAGAAGGGTGATAAAAGATTACTTTCAAATTGGAGACCTTTGTGTCCCTTAAAGACCGATTTTAAAATTTTGACTAAAATTTTTGCACTCCAATTATCCACATTGGCTCCTTTTGTAATTTCCAAAGCCCAATCGAGTAATGTTCAAGGGAGAAGCATACAGGATCATATTATTTTAATCAGGGAATTAACTGAACATGGGAATAGGAACACTTTACAGGGTTTCATTTTCTCCTTAGATCAGCACAAAGCCTTTGATTCAGTACACCATGCAGTCTTATGGCATACTTTACATCACTATAAAGTCCCTGACTATTCTCTTTCTAGGCTTAAACTACTCTACAGATCTGCTACCATAATCCCTTTGGTTAATGGCTGGAAGGGCTCTATTGTACCCCTACACAGGGGAGTTAGATAGGGTTGTCCACTTAGTCAGCTTTTATACATTTTTTTTTGGATCCCTTACTACGCACCATCAACTCAGCAGAAACAATAACTTCCCTTCCCTCTACTCCCCATTCTGTAATAGCTTATGCCGATGATATGAGTTTGATTGTGGCAGATGTCACTTCTGTACATTCAGCTACTCATCTTTGTTCAGAGTTTGGGTCCTTTTCTGGTGCAGCTCTTAATTTAGACAAGTGTATAGGTCGCAGGTTAGGTATCCCATTAGAAAGTGGATTAACTGACTTTGACCTGAAGATAAGTGATGACCTGATTAAAGTATTGGGTATCTTATTTGGGGATGGTCCATTAGATATTCTTAACTGGACTCCCAAACTAGTTATTGCCCAGTCCATGGTTTCCCACTGGAACACTTGGAAACCGAGTAAAAAGAAAAGGATTTACATGATAAAAACCTTTCTACTGCCTAGTTTTCTCTTTTTGGCCTATGTTTCCCCCCTGCTAGAAACCTTGAAACTAGATTGATGAGTATTTTTTTTTCAAGCCCTGTGGGGTAGCCGCCTTAACCCTATTAAACACTCTATCACATATCTACCCATTCGGGAAGGCGGCCTTGCTATGGTTCAACCAATTTTTTTTTTATACCAGTACCTTTTCATATCTAACATTAGGCCCCTTTTAGTCAATCAAGAAAGAGGTTGGGAACCTTGGTTCCTTAGGTGCTGTGGTCTGTGGTTTCATTAATGGGAACTGAACACTCTAAAAACCTTGAAAAATATTCCACAAGTCTCTCTTTATATTCGGGACTCTTTTTTTTGTCTTAAACAATGGTGTGTTTCCAGCCACTTGCTGGTCACAATACCTAGGAAAACTTTATATAGATACCTCGTAGGCCTTGTATGTATGGACCTTGTAGTTTTTCCTAAATGCCCTAATCAATATTTAACTGACTTATACACCTTGTTACGTAACCCTAGAATCCCCCCATAAATGTGGGATTTTTACTGGCTTGGCTGCCATGAGTGGATTCATGTGAAAGACAACCATAAACACAAACAATTACAGGAAAGGCTTTGTTCCAGGCCAGAGTGCTACCAGCAGGCTGAAACCATTCAGCACCTTTTTTTTTTCTTGTTCTTTTATGACAGGTTTCTGGCCATGGTTAGCCAATAGATGGACAGAACCACTGTTTACAACTGCTACTTATGAAATGTTGATGAATAGTTCTTATCCACTACCTTGGAAAAATGGAATGTTGATACATTGAATCTACTTTTTTAGTTGTTAAATTGCATATTTGGAATGCATGCTGTCTTTTTACTTTACAATAAAAAGAAGTGTCTTTTGTTGTAATTCTTCAAGGGATTGAAAGAGACCTAAAAGATTTGTACCTTTCTAACATGAAAACATTATCACCTGTATTATTGTTAGAATTATGGAAATTGATGCCATAGATCACCAACTCTGATTTTCCTGTTACATGAAATTTGTTATTTATTGGTTGTTCCTTGGGTTACTTTCTTTTCAGTTGTTTTCTTAATAAAAATTTCCCCTACTCTTTTCGATAAGTGCCATGGGATCTTTAACATCCACCTGAACTACCACCAATCCAGGCAGATGGAACCTTGGTTTAATGTCTCATCTGAAAGATGGCACCTCAGAAGTGCAGCACCCCTCTCATGCTGCACTACAGTGTCAGTACTGGGATATTAACCCAAGTGCCAGATGTGGGAACTAAACCCACAGCCCTCTGATCTCGCAGCCTCAGAGGCATGTGTGCTACCTGCTGAGCCACTGACACTGCATGTTGTTCGAACATTTTCACCTACCAGATTCATGAGGTGGGGTCATAAGAAGGCTATGTTGAAAATCTGGGATAAAAATATTCAAAAAAAAAGTTATGAGCATGTTTAAATTGTTCAATGCTCGCTCATAACTTTGGTAATTTTTAACATTTTGACCCCAGACTTTCATCATAGCCATTTTTTCACATTACGTCATGAACAGGATGGCTGTCATTTTTCAAATCCTGGCCAAAAGGTGTTTTTGCACTTGTGGCACAAAATTACATTTCAGCTGGGATTTGAAAATTGTCATCTACTGTATTTATGAGGTGGGGTCATAAGAAGTCAGTGCTGAAAATGTGGTGTCAAAATATTTAAAAACCAAAAAGTTACGAAGGCATGTTGTAACTTTTGTACGCATGTTCATAACTTTGCTAGTTTTCAGTATTTTAACCCTAAAGTTTCAAGATGGCAATTTTTCTCACCATGTCATGAATGTGACAGCTGTCGTTCTTCAAATCCAGGCCAAAATGAGATTACGCACTTGTGGTGCTAAACTTCATTTTGTCCAATATTTTATTAAGTGACACTGGTCATGTTCAGAATTTGCAACAAAAAGTTATGTTACTTGTTTTTGTTGGTCTCTTTTTATTGAAGTTACTGACTGGGAAAGCTTGGGGGTAGAGGTCGGGGCTAGTTTGTGCAAGAATCCACGAGTTACATCAGACACTACATAGGGGAACCAAAAGCTAGCTGATACCCTTCATTGCCTACCTCTTCGGGGCAAAACAGCCAATCCCCTCCATCATCTGACCTCTCATGATACTCAAATGTGTCTCCTCAAGTCATTTGTTTGAAGACTGTATTTTTTTTCAGTATGCCATAGAAACATAGAATCTGACAGCAGATAAGGGCTGCTTGTCCCAACCAGTCTGCCCAATTTATTTATTTTTTTCTTCTACTTTCATTTTTGCTGCAGACCCACTTGTTCTATGGTGCTGTTTCTGCCCCCTTCCTTACCCCTATAATTCTCTTCTACCTATCCCAAGCATTGTTTAACCCCACCATTATTTTTGCTCCCACTGCCTCAGCTGGAAGGCTGTTCCAGGAATCCACCACTCTTTCTGTGATTTCCTCACATCTCTCCTGAACCTACCCCCAACTTCATATCCTGTCCCCTATTCTAGAGCACCTTATTTTGAAACATACTCTTGCCCTCTACCTTATTAACCCCCATGAGGTATTTAAAGGTCTCTGTCATATCCCCCTCTCCTTCCTCTCCTCCAGGATGTACATATTGAGCTCCTTTAGCCTCTCCTCATAGGGCTTTTGATGCAGACCCTGCACGATTGCAGTAGCCTGCCTCTGGACTGCTTTCACTTTATGTTCTTCCTGAGATGCAGTCTCCAGAAATGGATGAATACTCAAGGTGATGTCTTACTAGTGGAGGTGGAAGACTAGGTTTGCTGGCAGAGGCACCTAGCTGCACCTGAACTCTTTTCTTCTAGGTTTGCTTGTAAGAACAGAGCAAGGAACAGCATTATCAGAGCGAGGAAAAAAAAAATAAGGCTTCTTTTGGCTAGGCAGATTTACTGTGTGTTACTATTTTCTTTTCTGTTTACAGGTTTTGTTACTGTTTTTTTTTGGTTTACATATTACTGCTTTATTGTTCCCTGATTCAAATTGCTTTTCCAGGGTCTACTTTCTGCTACATTGTTACAGCGTGTGCCTACAGGTTTGTTACTGTTTTGTGCTTGCATATTTCTGCTTTATCTTCTCTGATTCAAATTGTTTCTTTGTATGATATATTTTCTGTGGAATTGTTTAAGATTGTGCCTACAGGTTTTTGTTACTGTGTTGTGCCTACAGGTGTTACAGTTTACTGCTTTATTTTTTCTCTGATTTAAATTTTTTTTTTGCAGGGTATATTTTCTGCTAATTAGTTACAGGGCGTGCTTTTAGGTTGATACTGTGTTGTGCTTACAGATTATTGCTTTATTTTTCTCTGATTCAGAGTGTTTTTTTGCAAGATATATCTTCTGTTAAATTGTTCTGTAGGTTGTGCATACAGGTTTTGTTACTTTTTGTGCTTACAGGTTTTACAGTTTTATCTATCATTAGGCTAAGCTTTCAGGGCTAATTACAGGAGCACACACGAGATACAGACTGAGGGATAGCATCTGCATTTGTTGCTGGTTGATTGTTTCTGCTCTTACCTCCTTGTTTCTTTCATCCGCGGTTCTTCTTTTTTAGCAGGGGAAAGGCCCACCACCCCCATCCCCAACCACCCCATGCTGCACTCCTTTTACAGAGTAGCACAGTTCTGACATTTCCTGTAGCAAAGCAGGAAGAGGAAGATCAGAGGGTTATCCACACAATAACTTCACTTAAAGTAATTTAACTTGTTATAAAAAGTTAAATGAAACAAACAACTCCCCCCCCCAAAATTTAAACTTTTGCTTTCATTGTCCTTCTAATTACTCAGACCAGGCTATAAACTCGTTTGCTCAACTGGAATGGATCTTATTAACTGCACGTACTGTGGGACACATTTCAAAAGGGCAGTTATACAGGATTTAGGATGCTGTCCTACATGCTGGACCATTGGTGATCTAAGAGCTCAGCTCTAGGCAGCATGGGTAGAGATTGTGTGCCTCAAATCATATATTCAGGAAGAAATGTATTCCAAGAACCACCCGCCATTTCCCCAAAATCCAACTGAAGCACCTTGACTGCAGAGGGTGGTTGGTCTGGGAGGTTGGCAGGTGGTTAAAAGGGACAAATTGGGTACCCCATCACTCAATGCTCACCAACGTATCACCTCCACAAACTGTATAAAAACTACAAACAGGCATCTGCCTCTATCTCTGAAATCAAACAAAGGGGCAAAGGACACTGCAGAGCAGGACACTGCAGCACAGGAGCTAGCATGACAAAACTCACCCATAATAGGGACCAAAACAAAAAAGGTAAAAAGGAAATCTAAAACACTTCTGATCATAGGAGACTCCATTATTCGAGGAGTTGATACCTACCTCCGGCCGGGGGTAATGGTCAGATGTCTCCCAGGTACATCAGTGTGGAGAGACACTGACTGCATTGCTAAAACTATGCAGGAAGCAGGAGAAAACATTGATATCCTGGTACACATAGGGACTAACAATCTCACTGGCCAGTCAGTTGTGTAGACCAAGGAACACCTGACTGGGCGGGAGACAAACTGTCATCCATGTCATCTGGCATCTCCTTCTCTGAGGTCCTGCTGGTCTGGGAGAGGGGGGCAGATGAGCAGAAGGTCAGAGAAGGGGAGACAGGGGAGCAAAACATGTGGCTCAATGGCTGGTGCCAGGAAAAAGGACACAAATTTGTAGGTAACAGGCAACAATTTTGGGAGCGAAAGTTTTTTAATTTGTTGGACTGCATCTGACTGAGGAGAGAGTCAGGGCATTGAGGCAGAGGTTTGATGTCTTTGCAGATTATTTAAACTAGCAAATGGGGAAAGGGGAGCAGCACCCGATACATCAAATGGGAAGAGCACCCCTCCCCCCACAGATAGTGATCAAACAGGAGTTCAGCATGTTTGTAGTTCATTTACATCACCAGATAAGGAGAAAGGTTCAGCTCCCCATGTGACGCACAGGGGAAAAGCTGGACATCGCCCCACAACTAAAGCACCGAAGTCTGGCCAAAGAAAAATGTACACAAACACCTGCAGTCTGGGAAACAAGATCCCAGACCTGGAGGCAACAATGACAGAGGCTAAACTGGACATAGTAGCCATTAGTGAGACATGGTTCACCAGTAACCACACTTGGTAGATTTCAGTACCCAGTTATGTACTGTTCAGAAGAGAAGGAGGTGAAAAAAGGGGGTGGGGGAGTGGTCCTTTATGTCAA
Organism: Neoceratodus forsteri; assembly: GCA_016271365.2. Taxonomy (NCBI): domain Eukaryota; kingdom Metazoa; phylum Chordata; order Ceratodontiformes; family Ceratodontidae; genus Neoceratodus; species Neoceratodus forsteri. The sequence continues at coordinate 1,379,856,004 of CM057455.1, forward strand.
TGAAAATATCAAAGCTACAGAAATTCAGAATACACATAAGGAGCCAGAAGAACTGTGGCTTACCCTGGGAACAGGAAATGGGCAGCCATTTGAACTGGGGTTGTCTACAGACCTCCAGACCAGGGGGAGGACATAGACACATTACTGTTAGAAGATATACAAAACATGACAGCTAAAGGGGAAGTTATGATAATGGGAGACTTCAACATGTTAGATACAGATTGGTCAATACAAGCAGGAACATCCACCAGAACTAGGCACATAGTGGATTCCCTGCAGGGGAGGGCCTCAAACAATTGGTACAACAACCCACAAGAGACAGGGCTATCCTGGATCTAGTACTGACTAACGGGGAACAGATCACAGATTTCCAGGTAGAAAGTCACCTGGGGGCCAGTGACCATCACATGATATGGTTCAATTTGGCCACTAGAACTAAATCATCCCACTGCAAGGCAAAAATATGGGACCTCAGAGGAGCTGACTTTGATAAGATGGCCAACAGAGTTAAACTAGCCCTGGAAAGAAGAAATACAGGTGAGGTGGTACAGGCAAAGTGGGCAAGCATTAAGGATGCAATACTTGAAGCAATATCCCATTGTGTTAAGGAGAAAAGTAAGAGCAAAAGAAGGAGGAAATCACTTTGGTTCTCAAAAACAATAGCAGAAAAGATCACAGTCAAAAGGTTGACCTTCAGGAAATATAAAAGAATGTAGAGGGACGAAGGTAGGGAGGCATACCAAACTTCCATAAGGGAAGCAGGGAAGGCAGTAAGGCAGGCAAATGCCCAAACCGAGGAAACACTAGCATGAACAGTAAAAGAAGGGGACATGAGTTTCTATAGATACATTAGTGAAAGGAGAAAGTCCAGAGTGGGTATTGCTAAGATCAAAGGAGATAAGGGGGAATGTGAGGAGGAGGACCATGGTAAAGCATCTATCCTAAATAGATACAGTACTTCTGCTCAGTATTTACTGAGGAGAAGGTAAGGCAGGGCCCACAGCTCAGCACCATGGACACATGGGGGAGGGAGGTGTGCACAAGTCCCTTCACAAAGAAAGGGTCCTACAAGAGCTAGCAAAGCTCTGGGTGGACAAAGCAATGGGACCTGATGACATACATTCCAGGGTACTAAAGGAGCTAAGGGTGGAACAAGCAGAGCCATTAGCAGAACTGTTAAGTGAGTCTCTGAGCACAGGAGTGGTCCCAGAAGACTGGAGAAGGGCTCATGTGATCCTGCTCCACAAGAATGGCAGCAGGGAGGAGGCAGGGAACTACAGACCAGTCAGTCTTACCTCAGTAGTGGGCAAGATTTTGGAGGCACTCCTTAAGGAAAAGATAGTGCAACACCTGGAATCCATAGGAGCACAGAATCCAAGACAGCATGGGTTTACAACAGGAGGGTCCTGTCAAATTAATCTCATAGATTTCTTTGACTGGGTAACCAGAGTGGTGGGCCAAGGGGGTGCAGTTGATATCACCTACCTTGACTTCAGCAAAACATTCAATATTGTTCCACATAGAAAATTGATTAATAAGCTGGGTAGACTTGGGGTGGGTCAGAAGTTGGTCAACTGGGTGGCAAACTGGTTGGCAGGCAGAAGACAGAGAGTGGTAGTAAATGGTATACAGTCAGAAGAGATGTAAGTCACAAGTGGGGTACCTCAGGGATCAGTCCTAGGGCTAATTCTTTTCAATATCTTCATCAGTGACATTGCAGATGGACTGGAGGGTAAGGTTTGCCTGTTTGCAGATGACACCAAGATCTGCAACAGAGTAGATAATCCAGATGGTGTGGGCAAAATGAGAAGAGCTCTGGAAAAAGTGCCAAAATGGTCTGAAGAATGACAACTGGGGTTTAACCCAAAGAAGTGCAAGATGATGCACATAGGGAAGAGAAACCCTGAAGCTACCTATAGTTTGGGAGGGGAGTTGCTGGCAATCACAAGGGAAGAAAGGGACTTGGGCATCATCATCACAGATGACCTGAAATCATCCAAGCAGACCACTAAAGCAGTAGGCAAGGCTAGAGGGATGTTGGGGTGTATTAGTAGGGGTATCACAAGTCATAAGAGGGAGGTAATAATCCATCTTTACAAGACACTGGTTAGGCCCCATCTGGAGTACTGTATGCAGTACTGAAGGCCGCACCTGCACAAGGACATTAACAAATGGAAGCAGTCCAGAGAAGGGCAACCAAAATGGTGCAGGGACTACATCAGAAAACATATGAGAGCAGATTAATGGAGCTCAATACAGTATGTATACCCTAGAGCAAAGGAGAGAGAGAGAGGTGATATGATAAAAACATTCAAATATCTTAAGGGCATTAACAAGGTGAAAGAGTCTAACATGTTTCAATATAAGAACAAGCATGTGTCAATGCCGAATGTTTGCTTGCTGGCATTGGCATTGGTAGTGTAGGAGTTAGAGAGCTGCATAATAGGAATGGCAGTGAAGTATTGAACTGAAGCCAACCATACCACCACCCTGCAGAGACTGACAGGCATTGGGGTGTGCCTTTGGGGCATCAAGCATAATGGCCATGCCATTTCACCACACCCTACCCTGCAGACACTGACAAGTGTCATGGTGTGCCTTGGGGTCTTTGGGCCTTATGCTCACCCCATTCTATAAGGAAATACCGTGAGATGGGTGCAGTATAGGAGAATACGGTGAACTTTGGGGACGGAGAATCCAAGGCACACCTCTATGCCTGTCACTGGCTGCAGGGTGTGGGTGGGGTTGGATGGTATGAGCATTACAGGCAAGAATCCCAAGTCATACCCCTGATGCCTGTCACTCTCTACAGGGTGGGGCATTATGGTCGGAAACCCTAACGCCCCAGGCATTCATTGGTATTTTCACTCCAATTTTTTAACATGGTTTTTTTGTGAACCCCACCTCATGAACAGTGGCAATATCAGTTTATTAGCTGAAAGCTGATTTTGCACAGCGAACTCGCCTCTGGCACCACAGGTGCAAAAACACATTTCGAACTGGATTTGGAAAATGACAGCTGTACTGTTCATGAGGAGGTGTAAAAATGGCAATGTTGAAAATCTGGAGTGAAAATATAAAAAAATTTGTGAAGTCACGAGCGTGCATAGAAACTGTAATTAGTTTGGGGACTGTTTACAGCAGATTGTCAACACAGGCATTTTGGGACCTCCGCTCATGAACAGTGTCACTGTGATTTTCGTAATCTGTCTTGAACAGTGATTTCCCGCAGCGACCATGCATTTCTGCGATGGAAGTGCAAAAACACATTTCGGCCAGGGTGTGAAAAATGACAGCTGTACTGTTCATAAGGAGGTGTGGAAAAATGCCACTGTAGAAAATCTGGACTGAAAATATTACAAATTTGTGAACTTATGAGGGTGCGTGGAAACTGCGCAATGCACGCTCGTAACAGTCATTTTATGGACTTGTATCACCAAATTTTCAACATAGCCATTTTAAGACCTCTGCTCATGAATAGTGTCACTGCGATTTCCTTGCTCTGTCCTGAACATTGATTTCGCACACCGACCACGCCATTGTGCGCTACATGTGTGAAAACACATTTTGGGTGAGATGTGAAAAATGACAGCTGTACTGCTCATAAGAAGGTGTGGTAAAATGGCAATGTTGAAAATCTGGAGCAAAAATATTAAAATTCGAGAAGTTCACAGTGTGCGTAGCAACTGCATAATGCACATTCAGTAAAACAGTCATTTTGAGATTTTTCACCAAATTTTCAACATAGGGTTTTGGGGTGCCTACCTCATGAACTTTGACACTGTCATTTCATTACTCGGTCCCAAAAGGTGGTTCCACAAAGTGACCGCGAAATCATCTTTTGGGACCAAATAACAAAATGACAGTGACTGAGTTTATGAGGTGGGGTTCCAATAACCCCATGTTGAAAATTTGGTGAAAAAATTCCCAAAAATGGCCGAAATATGAACCAAAGTTGAAAACACCCCATTTATGTCATTATACAGCTTACTAGCATTTCTTCAATTCATGGTCGGCTTTGAAGAGTGCAGACGTGTTCCCGGTCCACCAAAAATTGTTGCGCTGGGCGCCAGAGGTAAGTATGGGTAAGGGGGTGTAGGGAGGTGGGTGTACAGAGGATGGGCATGGATTGGGGGGGTGAGACAGTCAACGAGGGACCGTTTTTTCTTACAGGCTGGTTTTTTTCCTTTTTCAAGAAGACGACATGGGACTTTTGTCACGCTGGGGTGGGCTCCCAGCGTGGCATCTGGAAGGTTGTTTGGGGGAGCCAGTGGAGCCGACGGGGGAGTGGGCACCCCCATTGGCCATATGAACATCAGACTGTTGCCACACTGGGGTGGGTTCCCAGCGTGGCAGTTGGAAGGTTGTTTGTGGGGGCCAGTGGAGCTGATGGGGGATTGCGCATCCCCGTTGGCCATACAGACGATGGACTGTTGCCATGCTGGGGTGGGCTCCTAGCATGGCACCTGGAAGTCTGTTTTGGGGGGCAGTGGAGCCGATGGGGGATTGAGCACCCCTGTTGGCCATATGGTGTGCAGGTTGGGGGAGTGCATGAGCACACTGGGGTGGGCTTCCAGCATGCTAGTAGGTGTTCAGGTCGGGGGGAGAAGAACTGTCTATGACAGACAGTTCAGATACAGTGTGACATGCAGGCAATTTGCATGCTGCTGATGATGGCAGTATGCAAATTGCCTACCCGTTACCACCGCTGATTGCAGTGGTTTTTCACTTTCAACTGTATGCCACTGCATCTGAACTGCTGTCATAGACAGCTCAGACATGTATTGGTGCGGTGAGACAGCGCCTGCAAAAGGGAGCAGGGCATTGGATGCTGAGTGGCACACCTATGAAAAGTCATATGGTGGCACTATGTTTCTTGCACATGCGTGCAAGCAAACATAAAAATAGCAGGACAAGAGGACACAACATGAGATTACAGGGAGGCCGATTATGGGAGGAAATTATTTTTCACAGAAAGAGTGGTGGATGCATGGCACAGTCTACCTCAGGAAGTGGTGGATATGAATACAGTGCAAGACTTCAAACATGCATGGGAGAGGCATAGGGGAACAATACAGATGAGTATGAATAAATAGGCCATTGACAGAGTAAAGGTCTATGGCACATTCATAAGGTAGAAAAAATAGGTAGCCTGGATGGGCCTTGCGGTTCTTATCTGCCGTCACTTTCTATGTTTCTATCTATGTAAGGGTAACACCACCTCCTTTTTAGGGATGCAGTCGGTGGAGACCTGCAGACCTATTGTTGAGAAAAGGACTCTGCACTCTTCACATTCTTTGCGAATGGAAAACATCATAAAGTGCCCTATAGTTGCCTCTGCATGTGAGCACTCCACTAGCAGTGCACTGTTTTCTATTTGAACATTGGGGGCATCCTGATCGTGACACTGGGGGACCGGGGACAAACAGTGTCACTGTTGTGTTTGTGGAGGGGGGTGCTGGGTGCTGAGAGGGCAGGTTGGGTGGGGGGGGACTGTAATTTTAAGGAAAAAAAGAAACGGCAATTGGCTGCCTAACTCTACTGTGCATGCATGACTATTAGCGCACGAGTAATACAGTGTGACTTCTGTTCCTTTTTTCCAACAGCTGTTGTTTTTACATTTATTTTTTGCTTTAAAGCTGAGTGGACTATAGGAGGTAGGTAGCCTTCCCATGATCCACTGTTCCCATTACACTGTCAGTCAAGTTGGGGCTAGCAAGCCTGATCGGTGTGATGGTAGACAGTTTCAGGAGCACTTCTTGTTTAATATAGTAGCTGCAGCACCAACAGGCTGTCAGGTGCACTATTCACAATTAGTATGGCACTAATCCTCTTACCATGGTGCTTACTGTTTGAATATTTTGCCAAAAGCTCCACTGTCTCTCAGTAAATACCCTAAGTAAAGAAGGGTGGAATGGCTTGAAATGTAAGGTGTCTTTAGCTTGTGGTTAGTGGTGGGCGAGGTCCATGCACTTTGCTACGTGGAGTACTTCGCATATAGCAATAATTATGTGAAGTACTCCACATCGCAAAGCGACTAATTTTGCCTTGAATTTTAATGTGAAGTCTCATTGTTTCTATGGACTTCGAGCTGACTTTGCCTTGTTTTGGCCTTTAAGGTGAAGTTTGCAGTGAATCATAGGATGGCAGGCCACATGGGCTCTAGATTGTATTGCACAGCCTCAGTTCTGCGTAATGTGTATAGTGGAAAGCTGAAGATAGTTTGATCTCAGAGCTGTGATAATCAAACCATTGAAAAACTTTTAAAAAAGCATTTTTGAGCCAATTGTTTTGGTCAAAATTTAGTACATAGATTGTAGGAAACACTCCTGTGCTTATATCATCGAGTGTTTATTGTTTTTGTGTGCATTTTGAATGTTAATTTAGAACATTCAGTCTATGTACTGATAGACTGTGTAGAAGTGTGTTTCGGGGGAGAGGCGGACCTGTGGTGAAGGGAGAATCACAGTGAGAAAGGCAATCTTTCTAACTGTTGTTGGGTAGCTAGTGTTAGTATTTGTGTGTTCATGTACACACAGTAAAACTTGTAGTAAGTTTTGATAATTTTTTGCTGTTTGCTGTTGTGCTGTGCCTTTTTTTCAGTCAATTTAAAAGATTTGGTTGTAGTGTACTGTACTATTACATTTGTGCATTACCTTTAATGTGTGTGTGTGTGTGTGTGTGTGTGTGTGTGTCAAGTCAGACACATTTTATTGCACCACACCGTAATTGCAGCACTCTGAATCTCTTATCTGTCTGCAGTATTTTTTGCTGCTTCATTCTATTTAGGTAGTGAACTGGCACTGCAGCGGTCTCCCCCACTCCTCCCCTCAAAAAAGGTATTATTTTTATGTTTCCTTGCACAAGCATGTGCAAGAAACATAGTGCCATCATCCAAAATGCAGTGCCATACAGTTGAAAGGGAGCGCTCTGCTTCAGTGAGCAGTGATAAGATAATGCTGATTAGCATATGTGCTCATGCACTCCCCCCCACACACACACATACTGCATGCTCATGCATCCCCCCCAATGCACACACTGTATGGCCGATGGGGGTGCCCAATCCCCTGTCAGCTCTGCTTCGCTCCCCCCAACAGAGTTCCAGGTGCCACGCTGGGAGCCCACCCCAGCATGGCAACAGTCTGTATGGCCTATGGTGGTGCCCAAACACCCGTCGGTTCCACTGTACCCCCCAAACAGCCATCCAGCTGCCATGCTGGGAGCCCAACCCAGCGTGACACAAGTCCGGCGTTGTCTTTAAAAAAAAAAGAACCTGCAAAAAAAAACGTTCCCTCGCTGACTGTCCTGACCCCATTCCCCCCACCTGCACCCACCTTCTGCGCACCCTGCAGACCCACACCCCACCTCACCCCATACTTACCTCCGGAGTCCAGCGCGATGATCTTGTGGACTGGGAACACGTCTGCACTCTTCAAAGCTGACCGCGAACTGAGGAAATGCTGGTAAGCTGTATAATGGAATAAATAGGGTTTTTTAACTTTGATGCATATCTCAAGCATTTTTGGGAATTTTTTCACCAAATTTTCAACATGGAGTTTTTGGGACCCCACCTCATGAATTCTGTCACTGTCATTTTGTTAATCAGCCCCAAAAGGGGATTTCGTGGTCACTGCACGGAACCATCTTTCGAGACCGATTTATGAAACGACAGTGTCACAGTTCATAAGGTAGGCTCCCAAAAACCCTATGTTGAAAATTTGGTGCCAAAATTCCCAAAAATGACTGTTTTACGAGCATGCATTTCACTGTTCCTACGCACGCCCTTAAGTTCGCGAATTTTCAGTATTTTCACTCCAGATTTTCAACATTGCCATTTTACCACACCTGCTTATGAGCAATACAGCTGCTATTTTTCACATCTCACCCAAAATGTGTTTCCACGCATGTAGCGCACAATGATGCAGTCGGTGTGCGAAATCAATGTTCTGGACAGATTAAGAAAATCACAGTGACACTGTTTATGAGCAGAGGTGTTAAAATGGCTATGTTAAAAATTTGGTGAAAAAAGTCTATAAAGTGACTGTGTTACGAGCACCATTGTGCAGTTTTCACGCACCCTTGTAAGTTCATGCATTTTTAATATTTTCAGTCCAGATTTTCACCACTGGCATTTTTGCACACTTCCTCATGAACAGTACAGCTGTCATTTTTCACACCATGGCTGAAATGTGTTTTCACACTTCCAGCACAGAAATGCGTGGTCGCTCTGGGAAATCACTGTTTGGGACAGATTAAGAAAATCACAGTGACACTGTTCATGAGTGGAGGTTCCAAAATGCCTGTGTTGACAATCTGCTGTAAAAAATCCCCAAACTAATTGCATTACATGTGTGCGTTACGCAGTTTCTATGCACGCTCGTGACTTCACCAGTTTTTTTTATATTTTCACTGCAGATTTTCAACATTGCCATTTTTTGTACCTCCCCATGAACAGGACAGCTGTCATTTTTCACATCCTGTTCAAAATGTGTTTTCGCACCTGTGGTGCCAAATGGCATAGTCACTGTGCAAAATCAGCTTTCAGCTAAAGAACTGATATTGCCACTGTTCATAAGGTGGGAGTCACAAAAAACCCATGTTGAAAATTTGGAGTGAAAATGCCAACGAACGCCTGAGGTGTTAGGGTTTCCGACCATAACACCCCACCCTGTAGAGACTGACAGGCATCAGGGGTGTGACTTGGGATTCTCACCTGTAATGCTCATACCATTCCACACCCTGCAGCCAGTGAGAGGCATCGAGGTGTGCCTTGGACTCTTCGGCCCCAAAGTTCACCCCATTCTCCTATACAGCACCCATCTCACTGTATTTCCTGATGGAATGAGGTGAGCATAAGGGCCAAAGACCCCAAGGCACACCATGACACTTGTCAGTGTCTGCAGGGTAGGGTGTGGTGAAATGGCGTGCCCGTTATGCCTGATGACCCAAAGGCATACCCCAATGCCTGTCAGTCTCTGCAGGGTGGTGGTGTGGTTGGCTTCAGTTCAATACTTCACTGCCATTCCTATTATGCAGCTCTCTAACTCCTACACTACCAATGCCAATGCCAGCAAGCAAACATTCAGCATTGACAAATGCTTGTTCCAGTTTGGTATTTATAACCACTGGTTAAGGTGTTGTTGTGCCTGTGCAGCTGCATCTCTTGAGAGCTCAGTCCCCATCTGTCTGTGCATCTGCATCTGTTTAGGGCCCATTCTACATCTGTAAGCCACAGTTGTTGCTTTTTGGTTTCCCATCCACCCCAAAGTTCATAAATCTAAATTTGTTGTTAATTTTCTGTGTAATTCCAAAAAATGCCTGCAAAGAGACATGCATACAAAGATGTTTCTGGCCATGGCACTGCTGCCCATGGCAAGAGTGGACATGGGCATGGGCATGGTAGTACACAGCATGAGGGCATAGTTGATGGCAGTAAAGGGATTTCTCCGACTGTATTTTTCACAGCACAGTCAGTTGCTTCATTGATAATTGGAGATGCTGTTGTCCCCACTGGTGGAGGTTTTGAGGTTGGTGATGGCATGAGTATTACCCCAAGTTCAACCCATGACAAGTTAACAGGTTGCCAAAATATTGAGTAGTCCAAAGACGTGAGTCAGAGTGTAGATGATGTCACACTCCTTGTCTCCATCCCCACAGCAGTTGAACATGATTCTGATCCTGATGATGATTCACAATCACAATCTCATGCTTCCAGTGTTGTTGTGTTTGTGCCTGGGCCATCCAATGATTCAAATGTTGAAGTAAAAACAGTAGATTATCATACTGAGGCTGTGATTGGAACATGTTCTCCACAGGACAGCATCCAAGCTGAATTTGTGGATGCAGATGATGATTATGATGATGATTTCAGTGACTCTAGTTGGGAACCGGAGCAAAAGAAAGTAAAGGTGGCTGTGTGCAAACAATCTGTTATTAAATCCTCCCCTCCTCAGAGCTGTGATGTAGCTGTTTCTGTTGATGATGATGACCCAGTAATAGTCATAGATTGTGAAGGTCAGGTAGAGTCCAAGTGTGCCCAACAGCAGAAATCATGCAGTACACCCCCGTTTCAGTGTCTAAAAACTGGAGTACAATATGCAGCATCAGGGACATGTGAAAAGTAGGGCATCAAAATCCCTAATCTGGGATTTTTTCATACAAGATGCAAGTGATGAAACTGGCAATCTGAGAGCTTTGCCAAGCACATGTGAGGTGTGGTAAAAAGGGTAGCCATCTGGGCACCTGGGACTAGCATACACATCTGAAGAGCTGCCTAATGGCACTGTGAACTTGGCACCAGAGGGGAGCTAATGCCATAGTGGGGTGTTCACCCTCATCCATCTTATTGAGCATGGTATCCCCTTCTTTGACTGTAAGTAGCCCAAGTAGTCATGTCTGTAATAGTGGTGAAATAACAAAGGAGGATTACTACAAGCATGAGGAGGAGGAGGAGGGGTTTGAACTGTCAAGTAGTGGTCAGAGTATCAGTGGTGGTGGTCCATGCAGTATTTCTAGTACATCAACCCCTGTGCTTAAAACAGGGAAAATAACATCATTTGTTGACTTGCCACCTGTGCCTCTCATCACCTGGCAAAGAACCCCACCTATGGCAGTTTGCAGAGAGAGCCATTTGGCGTGCTAAGTGCAAAACGGGTAACAATGCAGCACATGTTGCACAGTCTTTTTGCCTGGAACATGAAATACCCACCAAATCATGTGGTGTCATGTGAACTGAATGCTGCTGTAGTGGAAATGCTGGCAATTGACCTTTTGCCCTTCTTTTTGTGGAGAATTCTGGATTCTGGTGTTTTGCCGCATGGGCCTGTCCAAAATGGAAAGTCCCACCCAGGACCTACTTTTCCACCCATGCTGTCCCAGAGTTATATCAGACTGTGACAAAGTCTGCAAGACATGCCCTTCAACATTCCTCATCACCATACACTCACTTAAGTATGGATATGTGGACAAGTGTCAAAATGGTGGGTAGTTCCCATCTGTGTATTACTGCACATTGGGCACAGGTACTGGTGGTTGTCTATGCTGGTGGGATTGGAAATCAGTGTAATAAGTCAGACTGTCATGGCAGCAACCTTCAGGGAATTAGAAAGCATGCAACGCTTGCAATGCACAGTTGCACAGTGTAGCAGGATCCCACACAGGTGAAAACATGCTGGACTTGCTACTGACAGAAACTGATGAGTGGCTGAACCCCCTGTTCCTAAAAACTGGCTTTATAGCTAGTGGAAATGGATCAAATGTCATTAAATGTCTCAGTAATGGTGGCATCGTGAGGGTTCTCTGCATGGCCCACTGTTTAAATCTTGTGGTACAGGAGTTTTTGCAGCACCATGACATCAAGCAAATGCTGACAGTTCCATGCCAAATCTGTGCACACTTTGCACACTCTGGAAAAGCCCGTGACTAACTTAGGCAGCTTCAGATTCAAAACAGCCTCCCTCAGCACTGCCTCAAGCTTGAAGTTGTCACGCACTGGAACTCTGCATCTTACATGGCAGAGCAGTTGTATGAGCAGTACAAAGCCATCTCTGAATACCTAGGAATGCACACTAATCATGAAATTTTAGGGGTCTCAATGTCTATGACAACTGAATATTGGTGCCTCATGGACTCAGTGATACCGATTTTGAGACCATTTGAACATGCCACACAGGCAGTGAGCGGTGACACTGCATCCATTAGTCAAGCCATACCACCGCTGCGGGTGCTGAGGCAGACTTTGTTGAATCTGCAGCCTAGCCTTGATGTGTCCGGAGATAGGTCAAGCAGTGCATTACTGAAACACATGCTTATGATATTCAACTGCAATCGGCACATCACCACTATTCAGCAAAGTGCAGAATTTGGAATAGCAACAATGCTGGACCCATGATACAAACATGGCATTGCATCCTTACTGTAGGGGAGGGCCTGATCAGGTTCAAAATCAGACTGGACAGCTGATCCGATTGGCTCATGGAGCACAGAAGTCATTTGCAAAGTTCTGCAAACCACAGCATAACAAGGCTGAAGGTCACTGTGGAGTAAGCACATCCAGTAAGGTGGCTACAGAGCAAGGGGAGGTGTCAGCAAACCAGATTGCCATTAACCCACTTTGAGGTGCCTTGTCTCAAGTAGGAATCTGTGATCTTAATGAATCCTGTGAACAGGTGGATGACTCATCAGGACTGCGTACAGCACAGAGCATGGTTGATGCCTATTTGGCAGAAAACATGCATCTGTCAGTACTTGATGATCTTCTAGTGTACTGGAGTGGCAAGGTGAATGGATGAACAGGGCTGACTTCATTAGCACTGAAGTACCTGACCAGACCACCCTCCACTGTAAGGGTGTAGAGGGTATTCAGTTCTGCAAGGGCAATAGTGCGTAACCGTCATACTAACCTATCATCTACAAATGTCAGCATGCTGACATTTATAAAAATGAAGGAAGATCACATACCTAGTCAAACAACCACATCTGTGTTTGTACCCCGTCACGATGGTGGTTGTGCTGATGATGTGGGCGAAACAGACCATCTTGGTGGTAGCATCAAACGGTGTACCATTGAGTGGGTACAACTCTGACCCTGATGACTGTGAGGGCAGCTTCCTGTTTGATCAGGATGAGGAGGATGTTGGTGGTAGTGCGTAACAGGTTTAAAGGCTGTCACATTTCTGTAATGGTAAAATTTGTATGTCTTTCATAAAAGAAAAACAGTGTCCTTGACTCTCATTCCATATGACAGATATGTACAAATAATAACCCATCATTCTATTTTACCTTCCCCTTTGTAGATTTTGTGAGTGCACGTAACAGAATGGGTGCTGTCATTAGCAAACACGGTCCGTTTAATAAACACAAATGTCAACATGCTGTAGCCACTTAAATCCTACTGATTGAATGACAGATATCCTCCTCCTGACACTGAAAGACTGTAACACACCATATCCAGCCACTCATCTTCTTGAGAGTGAGAGACAGAGAATATGTACCTGTGCCAATGCCCAATGTACGTACCCACAGCCAGCCACAGCCACCCATCTTCCTGAGAGTGAGAGACAGAGAATGTGTACCTGTGCCCATGCCCAATGTACATACCCACAGCCAGCCACAGTCACCCATCTTCATGAGAGTGAGAGACAGAGAATGTGTACCTGTGCCAATGCCCAGTGTATGAACCTGCTGCCAGCCACAGCCACCCATTGTCATGAGGGTGAGAGACAGAGAATGTGTACCTGTGCCCATGCCCAGTGTATGAACCCACTGCCAGCCACAGCCACCCGTCTTCATGAGAGTGAGAGACAGAGAATGTGTACCTGTACCCATGCCCAATGTATGAACCCACAGCCAACCACAGCCACCCATTGTCATGAGGGTGAGAGACAGAGAATGTGTACCTGTGCCCATGCCTAATGTATGAACCTGCTGCCAGACACAGTCACCCATCTTCCTGAGAGTGAGAGACAGAGAATGTGTACCTGTGCCCATGCCTAATGTATGAACCTGCAGCCAGCCACAGCCACCCATTGTCATGAGAGTGAGAGACAGAGACTGTGTACCTGTGCCAATGCCCAGTGTAGGAACCCACAGCCAGCCACAGCCACCCATCTTCCTGAGAGTGAGAGACAGAGAATGTGTACCTGTGCCAATGCCCAGTGTATGAACCTGCTGCCAGCCACAGCCACCCGTCTTCATGAGAGTGAGAGACAAAGAATGTGTATCTGTACCCATGCCCAATGTATAAACCTGCAGCCAGCCACAGCCACCTGTCGACATGAGAGTGAGCGACAGAGAATGTGTACCTGTGCCCATGCCCAGTGTAGGAACCCGCAGCCAGCCTCAGCAACCATGCTTCTTATTATCAGTAGTTTACAGTGAGTATGTATTAATTTCTCACACTAAGGTTTTTCCTTGAACTGTGGTTTGAATGCTTCCTTAATTTTGTGATAGATGCCTTTGTCACCAAGTACCGGCAACTGATTTTCATTTTGTTTTCACAGGCTCCAGTTACAAACAGTGTAACAGTACAGGAGTACTGTAGTACTACGACCACCTAAATGATATTATTTTCAGGTAAGTATCAGTCTTATTTCATCTGTTCTTTCTAGTTTTTCATTTTTTCAAGCAGGTGTAAAGCCTGCAATTGAGGTGACATACAGGCCAGGTAATATATTTTTCATGCACATCTGTCACTGGCTTACTTCAGCACACCATGGTTCTACAATATTTTATCCGGGTCATGATAACATGTCATGTAATGTAGCTTAAGTTAAGACAGTGTGCCAGTGCATGTCACATGCACGAAACGTGTTAGTTGGTCTTGGACTGGCTTATTAATAGCTTGGTATTTTAAACTGGATATAACAGTCAGGAACAGCCACACTTGTAACAGAATGAGGTAGTGCAATGAAGTCTGAATAATTTCTTCTTCATCTGTTTGCAAGTAACATTTAGATGCTATGTGCCGCCATCAGTGCTTTATTCAAATCAGATGTGCAACTGGTATGAATCTGGAGGATACACAGAAAACCTGTAAAGAAGACAAAAACATTATTGAAACTTATTTTCAAATGATACCCCAACCCCCCCCCCAAAAAAAAGAAATACTTACCTTTCATGACTTGACAATTTTCGTACAGCCAAAGCCATCAGCAAGCCAAAATATGTGCAACCAAAGTAGGACTCTGATCTGTGAGAGAAAAAAAAAGAAATGATTACATATATAGAAAGTAAATGTCTGGGTTTCTGAAAAAACCTGAGCGTGACATGTACAGTAACTTACCAGTTGGTGGCTTGAATACACACACATAGGGCAGCATGTTTTAGTCAGCGCAGCAGATTAATGGTCCTCCAGGACATCAAGTTATAGTTTGCCCCATGGTCTTCTGTGGCTATCATCATTTGGCAACACACTGTGCATCAGCTCAGTCAGCAATCAGCAGCAGCAGAAAACAGAAGGACAGCAGCAGCAGCAGGCACCAGAGTTGTGGCTGTTGGTGCACGCTTTAATCGGTGCATCCTGAAATAACTGTGACTTTTCAGAACATTTTCACATGTGATTATTCTTCATCGGGAGTCGGAATACTAATACTGCATGCTCAATGATGTAGCAAGATAGCAGTATATGCATGCTACATTAACATATCATAGATACTTTTTTCTGGGGGGGTTGTACGGTAATTGTGTTGGGTGACGGTAGGTTATTTTTATTGTGGTTGTTGTGGGTATGCTAAGAAAACTGAACACAGTCAACGGTACCCAAAAATGTATATTTCATGACAACTTACACACCAGTGCAATAATCTGTTCACAATTTGTACCTGTACTTTTTTATGCGATTTTCGATTGGTAGTAGTTATCTACTGACTTGTCTATATGATACCCTTATTTCCACAATTTACGACTGCTGGACTACATTTTTTCACATACGACATAATAAACACAGCGCTACTTTTACATTTGCTTGTGGCAGGTTTTCATCAGCATTCCCACCTGTTTTTTTACATCTATCATTTCAAATCCTCTGTTGTGACTCAAACGAAGTGCCATACAACCCAGCAGGACATGGTATGCCACCATTACGTTACGGAGCAGTAGGTGTTCAAACACAGCTGGGTATACTGATTAAAGCAATGGTTCAGAACAAGATTAAAAGGAGCACTACTGTTATTTCATATCTGAAAAAAAGGAGTAAGCACGCTACAAAGAACCCATGACAGAACATGGGTGTGTCAGGGCATTAATGCATGTCCTGCGTGTGATGCGAGGCACAAAGTCTTGCCAGAGTGACTTACACCAGCTGGGAAGTGCATTAATGCCCTGATACACCCATGGGCTGGAGTGGGTCATCGCACTTATAAAACAGGCTAGCTAACTGTAAAAAGCAAAAAATAAAAACCTTTTTATTTGTTAATGAATGACCAGGTGGCACTTCTTGCCAAATGGCAAGTCGTCACATCTGAACTTTCATTAATGCCATTTTTATAATACAGAAGAACATTAATTGTGGAAGGAATGGTATCATACATACAAGTCAGTAAATAAGGGACAATTGAAAATAGAATAAAACTGTATAGGTCAACACTCAAAATTGTTAAAGAGCTGGTGCGCATTGTCAGGTGGTTACCCAGCCAGCACCCCTCGAACATATATGATAGCGGACATGCTCCAATGTTGAAGGGTATTAATAATACCATGCAGTCCAGTCCAGTAAAAAAGTTATGGCACCAGGACTGTGTACCCACAGAAAAACACAGCAGTGCCCTAAACTGGGTGACACACCCTCAGGCAGGCACCCCCAGCAACCTTTTGTGACGTCAGTAAATTAAAATCAGAGGCCCGGATATTCAAAAGGGTTGCGTATGGCACAACAGGGATGTGCCCTACGCAGCCACTGATGTGCCAGCATGATATTCAAAGGCGATTGTGATGTGCAACTCTGATGCACGGGACATTGGTAATGTATTGGCGGCACAAGTGCTAAGAGCGTCTACGCATGGCGTACATCCTGGATATTCAGCCCAGAATGCTGCACATGCTGGCACAACTCTGCCTTGCGCCACTGGAGGGGGCACAATGTTGTGCCTGGTAAAACCAGGAAAAAGTCCTGGCCACCCACAGGTGAGTTGCCGTACTGCAGGGCGCAACATGGCAGACGACAGCCATAGGTGGCCACCTGCCCACCCAGAACACTGTCCAAAGGCCCCCAGCCCTGGGAGCATTGTGCCCCCCCATCCCATCACCCGATCGCGGGCATAAGTAATATAAACATCCTTGGTGGTCCAGTGGAAACCCCCCCCCATTGCCCGATCGCAGGCATAAGCAATAATACAATCCCTGGTGGTCCAGTGGAAACCCCCCATTGCCCAATCGTGGGCATAAGTACTAATACAATCCCTGGTGGTCCAGTGGAAACCCCCCAATCACCTGATCGCAGGCATAAGTAATAATACATTCTCTGGTGGTCCAGTGGAACCCCCCCATTGCCTGAATGTGGGTGGAAATAGCAAACGAAACTCTGGTGGTCCAGTGGTACCCCTTCCCCACCCTCCACTGGGGTCCCCACGCCCAGCACCCCCTCAGTCAGTGGCAGGTGGCAGCACCCCACCCACATGCTGCCCATCTGCTCACCGGCTGACAGCATACAGTATGGTCTGTATGCCTGTTGGTCCACTCCATGGACCAATGGGCGTGCAGACCATGCTGTACTACTAATCCCGATATGCGATAGAATGTGTTCATTCACATATCGGGCCTGTGTAGCAGAGCGGATCTGCATCCATTGATCCACAGTGGACCAATAGGTGTACATCACCGTACTGCGCCGTCAGGCAGCAGTCAGCATGTGGGCGGGGTGCTGCTGCCCGCCACTGACTGGGGGGGGTGCTGGGTGGCGGGGGACCTCAGTGGGTGGGTGGGGTACCACTGGACCACTAGGGTTTCATTTGCTATTTCTGCCCGCGATCGGGTGATGGGGGGGTTCCACTGGACCACCAGGGAATATAATATTACTTATGCCCGTGATCAGGCACTGGGAGGGTTTCCACTGGACCACCAGGGAATGTATATGTACTTATGCCTGCTATCAGGTGATGGGGGGGCTTCCACTGGACCACCAGGGAATCTACAGTATATTTACTTATACCCACGATCGGGCACTGAAGGGCAGTCCACTGGACCACCAGGGAGTTTCATTCTACTTATGCCTGCGATTGGGTGAACTGCAGCGGGGACCTCCATTGGACTGCAGGATGTTGGTCCCTGACGGCTGCAGCCTGGCAGGGTGCCAGGCGCAAGTCACCAGGGATCGGTGCACCACATGCAAGTGGGGCCATAATGACATGCAAATGGCCCCATTTGTGCCTTTCATGCATAATGGACTCATTTGCATGCCCAGTGCTCAATATCGTGGTTGATGCGCCTAGCGCAACTGCACTTGCACTGGCGCGTCCCCCTGCTCCCATTCTGCCACTTGCACTGGCATAGTGCCACTGTGCTGTGCGCAGTGCGTGCACCCTGTGTGCCATATTCACTGGTGCTGAGCCATGGCGCAGCACCGTTGGTATCCGCCTGGTTTGTACCCTGGCACAGCCAGTTGTGCTGCGCGCCAGTGCCCCTCCGGCGCAATCTGAATATCAGGCCAGAGTGTACGCTCCATTGACATGTGTGTGTGCAATTTTCTACAGCTTTTCGTACTACTTATTGTTGCAATTTACAGAAATCAAAGTGACCGCTGGAATGGAGTAACAGCCACTCTTACTACAGCAGTCACATTCATTTTTCTAAACTGCAACCATACATGCTACTAACAGCTAAAGGAAGATCGCACCCATACAGGTCAACAGAGTGTGCACTCAGCATTGATTTTCTAATGTCACAAAATTAACATGGGGGTACCTGTATGATGGCATGTCAGCAGGTTCAGGAAATGCCTCTGTTTTTCTGTGTGTACACATTTGGGGTGCCATAACTTTTTTACTGGAAGAGGAAGACCAGTCAGTATGGCTCTCAGTCACTGTCCACAGCTTAATGATCCACAGACATTGCAGTAGGATAAATTCCCCAATAAGATTATTTTACCAGCATACAGATACAGGTGCCCCTCCCCAGTACCCACATAGTAAGTTGAATGATATTGCGCAGTATCCACACTTTGTCAAGACTGAGGTTGTAATTGGCATTACACCATATTTAAGAAGTTTAATTAATGTGACTGTCATAAAAAGCACAGATATAAAGTGCAAAAAGTTTGTGCAAAGGATAATAATAAATAAAGATAATAAAGGGGTATGCTATTAAATAATAGTAATTGATCTATGCGTATGTATTGTACTGTACCTACAAAGGCAGGTCTATAAACTGTGTGACGTGATGGAATTTAATGTAAGATTTAGTAAAAGGTGTCTAAAAAACAGACCATGTTTGCACAAACATTTTGCAATTTATTTCTACACTTTTTACCAATGTCATTTTAAACTTCTTAAATACGGTGTAATGTCAATTACCACCTCAGCCTGGGTACCGCGCAATATTGTTCAACTTATTATGTGGGGACTGGGTAGGGGCACCTGTATCTGTATGCTGGTAAAATAAACTTTTGGGGAATTTATCCTACTGCAATCTCTGTGGGTTATTAAGCTGTGGATAGTGCCTGAGAGCCATACTGACTGCTTCTACTTTACTAGATGGAACCGCATGGTATTATTAATACCCCTTAACACTGGAGCAAGTCAGCTATCATACATGCTTGCAGGGGGCTGTATGACAGGAAGAAAACATTACTGCTGAAAACAAATTCTTTTACTGGATGTAAAAAGATTATTAGGTAGGAGAAGAAGGAAGGGAAGGACTGCATTTTTTATGTTCTTTTCTTTTCTCATTTTGGGGTGTGTTTTTACAACTTTTTTTGGGGGGGAAAGAAGGTCAGTAAAAAGAAAGACAGAACACACAATGAAAGTTATATCAGAAACAAAAAGACTACAGATCCAGGTTGTGATGACTCAGCAGCAGTTGCAGCATTGCCATTATTTGCAGCTGATTAACCTCAGTTCTCTCCATCCGCTGCTCCATGTTCTCCACCATATTACTAAGGTGGTCTACCTCACTGCACATTAGCCCAAGATCCGTCTGCGTAGCAGGACTTAAGGGGTTGCACTGCCTTTCAGGTGCAGGAGCAGCCACTTGGTCCCGCTCCCTTCTCCATTTCTCACCCCATGCAGGTAGAGGCCATGCTGCCACCTATTGCACAGCAGGCATATTGCTGGAAACTTCCTCTGCCTTGGCCTCCCACTCTGCATGGTGGTTGTTTACAAGGTGAATACGCTGCCCACCTGTCTTAAGATGAATACCCCTGGGCCCACACCTCACCAGCACTCCACAGATGTTACATTTCACAACACTGGGGTCTACAGGTAGTGATGAATAAAAAATGCCACACTGCAGAGCTGCGTGGCGGACCTGGCACAGGTGGTGGGGGGGCCCCAGGTGTTAAGACTGCTGGACACTTGGGGAAGTGTAGAACCTACTACTGTTCTTCTTGCTGCTGCAGTGGCTGCTGTAACTCTTCCTGTTGCTGGTGCTGCTGCTGAACTGCCATGGCCATGGCCAGTGGTGGGGGGGCAGTGCTAGGTGCCACCGGTGAGGGTGCTTGTATCATGGCACCACTATCTCCACTTCCCAGGAGGGGAGCACTAACAGGGAACAGATTTCCGTAGTTGATGTGCACAGTGCAACCTCGCATCCTTGGCACGACGTGACGATCTCTACATGTCCCCAAACTGAAACCTCCTCTCTCCATTTTACAAAACAAAGAAACAAATTAAACTATTAAGAACAACTACTAACAAAACAATAAAAACTAAAGAAAATCAAAAGGGGCACGACTCAGAACAACAAATATGGCACTAAACTGCATAAAATAAGCAACCTGAACCACAATCTCTCTCTCTCTCTCTCTTCTCTCTTCTCTCTCTCAGGTAGCTCTTTCTCCAGCACTTAGCAAGGGGAAAGTGAAACAAGTTCACTGTCTTGCCTGATTAACTTCCTGCCTGCAGCATGTGACTTGCAGATTGTGAGTCATGTGATCTGTGGCTGTTTCAATTCTCACTCACTTTGCCTTTCTGAAAAATAAGGCAAAGTGAATGGTAACGCGAAGTCATTTAAGGGCAAAGTAGCCCTTTTCAATGGAGACTTCGCATAGCCCTTAATGGATGTGAAGTAGTCGACTTCGCGTTTACTTCGCTTAAGGAGTAAAACTTTGCTGCATCTCTACTTGTGGTCTATTTTGGTTTTGCTGATACCAGCTGTGATTATCTGCAGGTGGACAGACCCCTTCTTTAAGCTGTTAAATGTGAAACTTTCTGTTTGTTTCATTATTTGTGAATTGGGAATGCTTTACCTGTTCAGCTGCGCTAGTGATGACTACCAGTTTTGCATTCTGGGATTCACTCCATGACTTGGCATTTTCCCAACTGAATTTATGGGTTGTAAACATGTAGCATTTGTCCTTGAAGTGCTTCAAACAACTTGAAGTCTTGCTGTATTCTGACAAGTGCAGTTAGCCCCAGCCTTTAAACTGCCCCGGAGAATAAAGGGTTAACCTTTCTATGTAGAGCATAGAATGCTGAGCTCGAGCTCGGTTGATGTCTCTGTCTGTTTCCCTTTGAAAACTAACCGTCAGATTCTTTACTCCACCTCACTGAACAGTCGCTCTGGAGATTTCTCCTGCAGCTCGGTTTGAAAGTTGGTTTAAGTGTCGTTTTTTTCATCGGTTTCTAACCGAAAATGTTTCATGCATAGTCCGTTCAGTCTCTGTCTGTGGTACCGTGAGTACTAGATAGGTTTTGTACTATGTTTTCTGTGTGGAACTTGTAAAAAGTGTGGATCGGTTCGGCCCGAACTGATCATTTGTTTAATTCTTGTGCAACTCTAGTGTATGGTTACTGGTTCTTATCAGTTCTAAAAAAAACGTGTTTTGAACTGGTTTTTTCCAAGACCCATGACACGGTTAGGAACCGATAAGGGAGTCTTGCCTGGCAGTTGCCGAAAAAAGGGTAAGATTGGTTAGGTTGGCCAAGTCTGAGAAACCCAAGAAAAAAACAGGGCCCACTGGGTTTCAACACTGCAGTGAGTGTGGGGAGGTCTTTGCTAAGGCCGATCCCCACACCACCTGTGTTTATTGTCTGGGGTTTGACCACCTCGATTCAGACTGCCAAATTTGCAAAAATTTTCCAAAATCTACCCTGGAAAAGAGATTAGGTAGACTGAGGGAAAAGGAGGCCAAGATGTCCGCTGACCCCGGATGGCCAGCCCTGTTCGGTTCCGACCAAATCAGAAGGAGTGCCCTCTGACCAGGGCGATACTTCTTCAGGCAAAAGGAGAGCAGATCCCAAGGGGCCGATTCCGACTAAAAGAAAGTGCAAAGAAAAATCGTCCGGTTCGGATCCAGAAGTCCATGTTCCAACGGCCGAAGAAATAGCCAGAGTGATTCAGATTGTGGAATCGCTTCGCCCGGTTCTGACCAATCCGGCACCTTTTGGCAGGGGCTCGGTTCGGTCAGTTCCCCCGGTTCACGATTATACTTTTGAAGAATTTTATGAACTGGAGTTTGAGGAGGAAGGAAAGTTTGAAGATGATGATGGTGATGGTGAAAGTCTAGCTATGCCTGTGGAACCGGACATCTCCCCAGACAGACCTTCAGGTGTATCCCCTCCTAGGCTTTCTGAGTCCCCTTCCCACTTTATGTTCTACAGAAAGGTAGCTGAGACCCTCCAGCTTCATATGGAAGAGGCAATGGAGGATCAGGAAGAGCCTGATTATGTAGAAATGATGGACATCCCAGAGTCCAGGAGACTGTCTATTCCCCTCCACAACTCTTTTGGGAAACATACACAAAAAATTCTGAAGTCTCCCAATTCTATACCTCCTGTGGACAGAAGAATGGACAAGAGGTATACACTCTCAGGCTCAGAAATGGAGTTTTTATACCACCAATGCAGCCATGTTGGGATTGTGCAGGCTGCTGCCTGTGGTAAAGCAAGCATTCTATTGGCTTCACGCCCCCCAGACAAAGACTCTAGGAAGGTTGATGCCATGGCAAAAAAGCTGTACATGGCATCTTCCCTGGGACTCAGACAGGTGAATTATATGGCCTATACAGCTAGGTACCAGAAGTCCAGGTGGGACACTGTACTGACACTGGCTAAACAGGCCTCCCTCCAGCTAGCCAAGGAGCTGGATGCGGTGGCTGCAGATGGCATTGAGGCATCTAAAGGTCAGTTTCATGCTGCTGTGGACTCTAATGATGTGTCATCAAGAGTCATGGCTATATCTGTGGCTCTTCGGAGAATGGCTTGGCTCAGATGTACTAGCCTTTCGCAGGATACCCAGGCTAAGGCCATGGATTTTCCTGTAGTGGGTAATTCTCTGTTTGGGGAGCAGACAGAGAATTACGTGAAGAAAATGGATGAGTACAGGACCATCTACAGGAGTGCTCAGGCCAAGGAGAGGTAGGCAACCTCAAAGGCAGCAGTCTAGGGGCAGGGGCAGGGGCAGGCCATTTCAAAGGCCTTTTTATCAAGCACAGGCCTCTTCTTCCTTTTCACAGAGGGGGTTCTTCAGAGGGAGAGGCAGAAGGGGGATGAGCAGGGCTGCATCCACTCCTCAGCCTAAGCCCCTGCCAAGCAGACACCCTGATGGGCTGCCTGGGTCAACTCTCCTATTCCAGTAGGGGGCAGGCTGGCTTACTTTGTACAGGACTGGATGTCTATTACATCAGACAAGTAGGTCCTGGAAGTACTAAGCCAGGGACTGGTTCTCAGCTTCAGAAAATTTCCAAAGATGAGAGCCAGATCTTTTCCACCTGCAAATCTCTTGGAAACCCTTGCCCTAGAGGCAGAGGTTTCTTCTCTTCTGGCCTTAAGAGCCATAGAGAGAGTACCTACCCTATACTGAGGCAAAGGGCTGTACTCCAGGTACTTCCTGACTCCAAAAAAGACATGGGAGTGGCGACCCATCCTAGACCTAAGATAGCTAAACAAACATCTTTTAAAACCAAAGTTCAAGATGGTAACTCTGGGAATAATCCTTCCCTCTCTATGGCCAGGGAACTGGTTAGCCTCCCTGGACCTCAAAGATGCCTACTTTCACATTCCTATCAAGTGCTCCCACAGAAAGTACCTCAGGTTCGAGTTGCTCTCAGGCCACTATCAGTTCAGAGCAATGCCCTTTGGCCTAACCTCAGCCCCATGGGTTTTCACAAAGTGCCTGGCAGTAGTAGTTGCCTTTCTAAGAAGGCAAAAGATTTCCAATTTTCCATATCTGGACAATTGGCTAATAGTGGGCCAGTCTCCAGATCAAGTAAAGTCTCACCTGCAAGTGACCCAGCAAGTGCTCTTCTTCTCAACCTTCCCAAGTCAGTTCTTGAACCAGTCCAGCTTCTTACCTTTATAGGGGCAGAACTGGACACAGTCAGAGCAAGAGCCTTTCTTCCCCTAGAAAGGGCAAGGGTTCTTATGGAACTAGCCTCTTCCTTCAGCCTTTGGGTATCTCAACCAGCAAGGCATTTCCTCCAGCTCTTGGGCCACATGGCAGCTTCAACAGCAGTGGTCCAAGGGGCAAGATTCCAGATGAGGGATATTCAGTTCCATCTGAGAGATTTTTGGTCTCAGAGGAAGGATTCCCTTACCAAACTGATCCCAGTGACTCTGACCTTGATCCAAGCCCTCCAATGGTGGCAGGATCAGGACAATTTAAGACAAGGTGTTCCTTTTGCCACTCAGCCTTGTTCAGTGGTCCTTATCATGGATGCTTCTCTTCTGGGCTGGGGAGCCCATCTGGGGGCCCTCACTGCCCAGGGGCTGTGGTCCCCCCAAAAATCCCTTCTCCATATCAATCTCCTACAACTCTGGGCAGTTTTTCTGGCCCTGAAAGCTTTCTCTCAGTCAGTACAGAACAAGGTGGCTTAGGTCAGAATGGACAACACCACCACCATGTGGTACATCAACAAGCAGGGAGGCACCCGGTCCACGGCCTTGTGCACGGAAGCCATGAAATTGTGGTCCCTGGCTTCTTCCCTGCAAACCTCTCTGGTAGCAGTTCACCTTTCAGGGAAGGACAATGTCCTAGCAGATGCACTGAGCAGGATCTCTCAGGGCCATCACAAATGGTCCCTGGACCCTCAGGTGTTGAAAGTGATTTTTTCAAGGTGGGGCACTCCAGAGATAGATCTCTTTGCAGCCGCAGACAATCTCCAACTCCCTCTCTTTTGTTGCAGACCTCCAGTCTTGGGCTCAGTCCCCCTGGGCGCCCTGATTCTGAATTGGGAAGGGAAGTTTCTGTATGCCTTCCCTCCCTTCCCACTCCTGTTCAAAGTTTTAGTCAAAATAAGGTCTCAACCTTGCAAAGTGATTCTGATTGCTCCAGATTTGGCCAGACAGCCCTGGTACCCCCTGTTGCTGTCCCTAGCAGTCCATCTTCCCCTGTCTCTTCCCAGGAATTACAACCTGTTAACATCCTCTCAGGGGAGGATTTGGTACCTCAATCTTCAGTCTCAATCTCAAGGCATGGCTCTTGAAGAGTTAGAGTTTGCAGATCTGCATCTTTCCCAAGGGGTTCTGGATATTCTCAAAGCTTCTGGAAAGCCCTCCACCAGAAAGACTTATAACTCCAAATGGAAGAGATTCAGCATTTGGTGTTCTAAGAAGCATATTTCTTCAGATACTGCTGGATTGCCTATGGTTCTGGATTATATGGTCCATCTTAATGGCCTAGACCTCAGACCAGCTACTCTCAAGGTACACTTGTCAGCTGTTTCTACGTTTCTGTCTGTGGGGAAGTCTTCCTTACTATCTTCTCATCCTGTGTTCTGTAAATTTTTTAAAGGATTGCTTCTCACCAGTCCTCCTTTTAGAGACCCTGCTCCTGCCTGGGATTTGAATGTTTGCAATGCTCAACTTATGCAACCCCCTTTTAAGCCTATGCCCTCAGCAGAGCTTAAGGACTTGGAAAACTGTGTTCTTGGTAGCCATTACCTCTGCCAGGCATATCAGTGAATTGCAAGCCCTGTCAGTGGAACCTGATTTTATCTCCTTTCACAGGGATAAAGTGGTCCTTAGAACCAACAGAAGGTTCTTGCCCAAAGTGGTTTCAGACTTCCATTTAAACCAGTCTATGTCTCTTCCTGTTTTCTTCACTGATCATTCTTCCTCAGGAGAGAGGAGGCTACACAGTTTAGATGTTAAAAGAGCCCTTAGTTACTACATAGAGCATGCCAAGGGTCACAGGTTTGACTCCCTCCTGTTGTTCCTCACTTATGGAGAAGTAGAAAAGGGCAAACCTGCCACCAAGAGATCTATTGTCAGGTGTCTTGAGTCTTGTATACAATTCTGCTGTGAAAAACTGAAAAACTCCACCCTCAGGCCTGAGGGCTCATTCTACAAGAGGTACAGCTGCTTCTCTGGCTGCTGCCAGGAAAATCCCTCTCTTAGAAATTTGTCAAGGAGCCACCTGGAAAACAGTCCATACCTTTACCAAGCATTGCTCTCTGGATATCCAGGCTAGGATTGATGCTCGGTTTGGCACAGCAGTACTTCAGGAGCCTATCTCAAAGTAGGTTCTGTCCTCCATGGAGGTACTGCTTGGTAGTTCAGGATTAGAGAATACAGTAAGACTTCAAGTTGTTTGAAGAAAAAATTATTCACCTTAGTAATTATGTTTCTTCTATTGGAGTCTTGCTGTATTCTGACCTCCCTTCCTGCCTCCCCTCTCAGAACCTGGTTTTGGGAAGTGGGTGGGCAGGTGCAGTGTTGCACCTCAGGGGTGCTCTTTTTACACCCTCTTCTTTTGTGTGGGTGTTTATTTTGTTATATTCCTGTTTGGTTTGGGTTTTGAGCTTTGGGTTTCCTGACTTGAGTCTTCTTTTGGTAGTCCAAAACTTTTTGTAGCCAGTTGGCTATTAAAAATTTTGTTTTTACAGTTTCCTCATAGAATACTATTAGAGTGTTGCTTGTAAGAATCTGTCGGTTAGCTTTCAAAGGGAAACAGACAGAGACATCAACGGAGCTCGAGCTCAGCATTCTATGCTCTGCATAGAGAGGTTAACCCTTTGTTCTCCGGGGCAGTTTAAAGGCTGGGGCTAACGGCACTTGTCAGAATACAGCAAGACTCCAATAGAAGAAACATAATTACTAAGGTGAGTAATTTTTTCTTTCTTCCTAAACTCTGTGGTCCCCCAAGGAAAAACTCTGAAAACACAACCATCATACTTTAGTTTATATTGTAAACCTTGTCAACATGTTGTATTAAAAGCTCTAAGTTGATTGGTAAGGGAAACATGCATTATTAGCTATTAAATGTCTGGCAGATACTTCAAGACACACCATTCCATAGGTTGCCATGGTCCCTACTGGTAACTTGGCACAGTGATAATAGTCAAATAAATGTCCCAAAAGTTCAGAATATTTAAAATTTAAAAACTAAATCCATCAATCATCAGTTCGGGTTCGGCCTTGGTGACTGCTTGAAGAACAGTGGAAAGAAGTCTTATACAACCATTCTTTCTAGTTCATTATTTAAACAAAACACGACTGTGTTAAAAGTGTTACAGTAGGTCAACAAGTATAGTAGTATAGTAGGGTGATCACTCAGATGCTCTGCTGGCAGACAAACTAGCAAAACTGCTTGAGAATCCCAAAGTGGATCAGCACAAGGGAGCAACAGTGGTGTAATAACAGTGCTGTCACCAAAGAGGAGAAAGGGACCTAGGGGTTATCATCTCTGATGACCTCAAGGTATCAAAGCAGTGCACAAAGGCAGCAGTGAGGGCCAGTGGCATGCTGGGGTGCATAGGCAGGGGTATCACTAGCAGGAAGTGGTGATGCCATTGTATAAAACATTGGTAAGACCTCACCTGGAGAACTATGTGCAGTTCTGGAGGCCACACCTGCGCAAGGACATGGATAAGATGGAGACTATCCAGAGAAGGGCTAAAAAGATGGTGCAGGGCTTGCACCACAAAACACATGAGGAGAGACCAAGGGACCTCAATATGTACTCACTAGAGGAAAAGAGACAGCCAGGAAACATGACTGAAACTTTCAAGTACCTCAAGGGCATAAACAAGGTGCGGGTGGGGGACCTTTTCCAATGTAGAAAAAGTATTGCAACAAGGGGGCACAATATGAAATTGGAAGGGGGTAGATTAAGAGGTAATGTGAGGAATTTATTCTACATGGAAAGGGTAGTCAGTTCTTGGAATAGTCTGCCACAGGAGGTAGTGGGGGCAAGCACAGTGGAGGGGTTTAAGCATGCCTGGGACAGACACAAGGGAAGCTTGAGAGAGGAGGGAGTGATGAAAAGCTATTGATCACATAGGGTCAATGGCCACATACAATGGATAGGGCCTACGGGCAGACTGGATGGGCCTAACGGTCCTTATCTGCCAACAATTTCTATGTTTCTTTGTTCCAAGGCACATGGTCCTCCGCAGATCCATTGCCCTCTCCGCTAGGGAGGTGGGGGGGAATCTCCCCACTGTTAGGACTCCAGGCTCCCTGCAGCAGTTTATGGAGGCTTATGAAAATGTGGCATATGATAGTTAAAATATGTGCTAAAAACACTAAAGCAACCCCAAGCCATGGAGGAACAAAGATGCTCAGTTGGGATTCCTGATATAGGATATAAAATGAATAGAATATAAAATGTGTCCCCATAAAACACCATACTACCACTTACTTGCAATATGATAAATGCTGCTGAGAGAGAAGGAGAGTGGGCACTGTAGGCATTCTGTATTACATGTGCCCGTCTCTCTCTCTCTCTCACTGTCACTGCAATGTGTGGCGTTATTCAAACTGTTTTAGCGTAAACTTACATCTTTACAATATATATATATTTTATAATTATAGTTTTTTCAAGGAAGGGGGAAGAAAAACTCTAAGTTAGTGGGCCCCTGATTGCCACTCTTTCATGTGAGCTATAACAGATGATTAGAATAGGTAGTTAGAGGCTAGTCCATCTTCAGTTGCTCTGTGCAACCCCCCCCCAAAGCGATGCTGCCTCTTTAAGCACAGTGACCAACTTTTCATCTGTGATGATGTTCCATTGTAGCAAACATTGATTTCTACTTTGATAAAACCCTGATCATATTTTTCAAAATAACATTATATTATTGCATAGATATCACCCCCCTTTTTGTTTTTTGGTCAGGAAAATGTACCGGAGATGCAAAAATTGACAAGCGTCACTCCACTGTATCTGTCCAAGGCAGGAGGACGCCACCATAACAAACCACTTTTAAAAAAACACATATATATGTAACCCCTAGGTGGAGCTATCCCAAGTGATACTACCCCTGCCGGTTTGGCTAGTAGCAGGTTAAGGGGCCTGAGTTCTGAAACGGGTACCTCCACCCGGAGGTCAGGGTTGGTAGTGGTTAAGTTAACCTGGGCATAGCCCTCCGGGACACTGTAACCCCCCTCTTTCCTTACTAGTGGCCAGAACAATACACAATAATCACTTTCACACTACCCCTGATACACCACACAAGTACCCACACTGTTTGCACTTACCACAAGGGCTTTCCTCTGGCTCGGCCCTGGGGAACCCCTGTAAAACAAGGTTATACACAGCAAGTAACAGCAGTACAGTACTCTTGCACAAACTGGAACCACAAACAGGGTAAATGCAAAAAAAGAGTTAGATCTGATTTATTTAAGGAACTTGAACAAGGGAGGGGCGTGATCAGGTTAATTTGCTTAAAGGCTGTATCAATCAAACAGTTATGCATGCACTTCGGGGTCCATAAACAGTCACACACTCTGGGTAACCAGATGGGGAATGGTGGGCTAGCCAGGAACATTGCAGCTGGTTAGGATACTTTGTTGGAAGAAAACAACATGCACAACACAAACTATTTGTAATCCGGAGCCGGAGGGCTCAGTTTGTGAAAAGGAAACAACAAGACAATCAGATGACACACTTTTAGATTAGGCTGTTGTTGCAGGGAACTACCATGATATTTACTCATGATACCCAAGACTGGACACAGGCGGGATAAAAATCGAGACAGCAGGTGGTTGATGTGGAGTGCCAGGAGAAACAGGGCCCACACAAATCGCCAAGGTGTCGTTGCTGTTCAAGCATGGAGCAGGGGGCTAATCCCCAGGCAGGTCTCTCGTTGGTGGCTTTCTCTGTACAGTGGGGTAGTCTGGCAGGGCCAGTGTGGCATGGCCCAGGCCGAATGGAGACAAATTCGGATATAGTCCGTTTTGGGCAGAATACAGCTTCCAGCCAGCAGAACACAGTTCACACAGTGGGGAACCAAATCACGACCCACTTTCAATACATAGCACGTTTACATGTAAAGGATTCTATGGTACCAGCAAGCAGAACACAGTTCACACAGTGGGGAACCAAATAATGATCCACTTTCAATACACAGCACATTTACATATAAAGGATTCTATGGTACCAGCAAGAAGAACCCAGTGGGGAACCAAATCACGACCCACTTTCAATACACCACACATTTACATGTAAGGAAATTCTACTGTACCAGGCAAACCGCTCTCTGGTCATGACCGCAAAGTCTCTGCACAAACTGGGGATTTAAAAGCAGCTGGAAATCCTGATTGTATTCAGCAAAATCTTCAGTCTTCTTCAGTATGAGCCTGGTAAAAAATCAGTGGCTTACGTTGTTCTCACAAACTTGGATTTAGTCCGAAATAATTCTCTTCTCTCCCTCTTAGGGGCAGCTGGCAGACATGCAGGCCACAATTCAGGCCTTTCCACAGTTCTTCCGCGAGAAATTACTCAGACGGCTGCTTGATTGTCTCCAGCTGTTGCTCCTTCAGCTCCCAACTTAGATCTGACTCAACTGCCAGCAAGCCTGGGACTTTCCCCAGAATCCAGAAGGTTCAGTTGGCTGATCAGTCACAACAAAGGCTCCCCCTTCAGGTGCAAAAAGGAGCCAAAAGCCCAAAACTACAATTCCTATAGATTTTGACTCCAGACAACTCCTGTAGTCCGGCTCCATTTTAGGTCCCACCAGAACTGATTGGTCCAGTTTGCAGTCCGGGGCCAAATGGTGGGGATAAACAAAACAGTCCTTGCTGAAGACAGGTTAGATAAACTACATTATCATTATCACGCTAAATGATTTTCAGCAAATAGTTACATCATTCAACAGAGCTCGCTCTCAGATTACTTATGACTGCAATCCAGGCAGCTCAGACAGTACACATAGGCTATACAGGTACTCTCTGGCAATCACATTTAAACTGCTAAAACGCAGGACACCAACCTGGCAGTGAGCATTTAGGCAAGCTCAAGGAAGACTTTTGGGAACTCCCATTTGTAGGGTTATATATATATATATATATATATATATATATATATATATTGTGGTAGCACAGTAATTCTAAAAGAACTAAGGATAGAACTAGTGACACCACTGACTACCCTCTTTAACAAATCATGGGAGGATGGGGTGGTACCTGAGGACTGGAGGAGGGCAGATGTGATTCCCCTTCACAAAAGTGGGAGCAAGGCAGAAGCAGGAAACTACAGACCTGTTAGTTTAACCTCAGTGGTAGGGAAAATGATGGAATCACTTCTGAAGGAAAGAATTGTTGCGTATCTAGAGGCCAGAGGCCAAGGCAGCATGGATTCACAGCGGGAAGGTCATGCCAGACAAATCTGATAGATTTCTTTGACTGGGTGACCAAAGTAGTAGATCAGGGAGGGGCTGTGGACATGGCCTACCTAGACTTTAGCAAGGCATTTGACACAGTCCCACACAAAAGATTAGTATACAAGTTAGCCAGCCTGGGATTGGGTCCCAAGATGACAGCCTGGGTAAAGAATTGGCTGGAGAATAGGACACAGAGAGTAATAGTAAATGGAGTCCACTCTGAAAAAAGGGGGGTTAGCAGTGGGGTACCACAGGGTTCAGTATTAGGACCGGTCCTCTTCAATGTCTTTATAAGCGACATTGCAGAGGGACTGGAAGGAAAAGTATGTCTCTTCGCAGATGACACAAAGATCTGCAACAGAGTTGATGCACAAGGTGGGGTGGAAAGGATGAGAAGGGACTTGGCAAGGTTAGAGGAATGGTCAAATGTATGGCAGCTTAGATTCAATGCTAAGAAGTGCAAGGTAATGCACCTGGGAAACAAAAACCCAGGGGAAGAGTACACAATGGGGGTGAGATACTAACAACAAAAATGGAAAGGGACCTGGGGGTAGTCATATCAGATGACCTAAAGGTGGGCAAGCAATGTGAGAGGGCAGCAAGGAGGGCTGGGGGGATACTGGGATGCATAGGGAGAGGCATCGCCAGCAGAAAACAAGAAGTTATTATCCCTCTGTACAGACAGCTGGCGAGACCACATCTGGAGTACTGCGTGCAGTTCTGGAGACCCAATCTCCGCAAAGACATAGACAGGATGGAAGCTGTCCAGAGGAGGGCAACTAAAATGGTGCAGGGTCTGCACCAGAAGACATATGAAGTGAGACTTAAGGAGCTTAATATGTATAGCCTCGAGGAAAGGAGGGAGAGGGGGACATGATAGAAACTTTCAAGTACCTCAAGGGAATCAACAAAGTCCAAAAGGGTAGCATCTTTCAAAAAAAGAGGTGTGCAAGAACAAGGGGGCACAATTTGAAGATAGAAGGGGGCGGCTCAGAGGTAATTTAAGGAAGTATTTTTTCACAGAGAGGGTTGTGGATGCATCGAACAGCCTTCCAGAGGAGGTTGTGGAGTCAAAAACAGTGGTGGAATTCAAGCATGCATGGGACAGTCATAAGGCAATTCTAGGGGGTGGGGGTAGGAAGAAGTAGGCTGCTGGTTAACTAGGATCTGCAGCTTATCCATCAGGTAGGGAAATGGGCAGACTGGGTGGGCCAAGCGGTCCTTATCTGCCGTCAAATTCTATGTTTCTCTGTTTCTATGTTTCTATAGTTAGGGTTGAGGAGCCATTTACATGTTAAACCCAAGATTTTGCACCTTAATAACTTTGTAACCGTTTGATGGATTTACCTGAAATTTGGAATACACGATCAAGAACCATACACCTTGGGATTTGCCAAGTTTTGTACCGGTTGGATACACGGCTGCAGAGTTATTAAGCATGATCTGCGCGTGCGTTTACGCTTTTTCTGGAATTCCACGGTCATGCCTACAGGTCACACGGTTTACGCGACCAGCCCAAAATCTTCAGGGAATGTGCGGCCGGGGTCCCTGATGTGCCTTTTGAAGATTTTGTGAAAAAATATTAAACGGTTCAAAAGTTATTCAAAAAACAATTTCCCATTATAAGTCAATGGGAAAAGTTAACAAAAAGTTCGACAGTGTCACAAATGCACTTTTTACTGTCGCAAATGGCCCTGTTACTGTCACAAATCCACCATTTTGTTTTCAGTTACTGATCAGAAAAATGCTTGGCATTTAAAATTGAGACCCTCTAGCAACCTAATTCTTTTTGTATTCACCTAGTCGGGCCTTGAGGATGCTAGCCATGTCTTTATTTTGAGGTAAAACACCCCAGAAATATGTTTTTCAGATTTCTGGAAAAAGTACTTTCACAAAGTAGTGTCGCACTCACGAAAGTGTCGCAAATTTTTGTGAAAGCTTTCGCAAATCACGACATTACTTTGCATACACTGTGCCCAAAATAACAGTAATTCTTTGGCACTCCTCTGCAAAAGAACGGTTTGGAGTTTTGGCCTGAACTTTGGAAGGAATGCAGCCGACATCTCACAGATGTGCCTTTCAGTGTTTTGCTGAAAAAATATTACACGGCGGCAAACTTACGGTACTCCAAAGTTGACGCTTTTTCCCATAGGATAACATTACGGTGTACGACGCATTGCAGCAATTGTTTGGCGCCCTTCTACAAAATAAGGGTTTAGTCTTTTGGGCTGAAATTTTCAGGGAACACAGCCAACATCCCACAGATGTGCCTTTCAGTGGTTTGGTGAAAAAATATTACAGGGAGGCAAAGTTATGGCACTCTAAACTTCTGTTTTTTCCCCATAGGATAACATTACGGCGTTCACCTCGCCTTTCAGGGCCCGTATCTTGAAAACGGTGCGAGATACAGACTTTTTGTCGAAAAATATCTTACAAAACTAGCCAGAAAAGTGATAATTCATATGACTTTTAAATTTTTTTTCTGTGTCATACGGTTACTGAGGTATAAGCAATTTACTATTCCAAGTCCTCATTTTTGTGTTCCGAGCGTCATTATTTTGCATACATTCTTTGTACTCACTGTCTTTCTCTATACAGCTTTTGGGTAAAACCAGCCTGTGCGCTTACATTACTGTTACCATTACCGTTTCTGCTTGCGGTTCCATACCCGTTTCACTTACCGTTCACGTCTACGTCACCATGTGCTACCCTTTATGCTTACTCATGGTTGCATTTCATGTTTGTTTTAACATTTCTGTCTATAGTACTGTTTCTCTTTCTGTTTCACTTTGCATCACCATGCGCATTATGATTTGCATTTGTGGGCACAATGTGACTATGTGGCGGGCCCCGAGCTCCCGCCGCCGCATTACATTCACTATTTCTCATTATCATTCTCAAAGAAGGAAATTAGAGGCAAAACTCAGTTTAATGCATCAGTTAGGTTGTGCCACAGCGACAAAAAGAGGAAATTGATGTTAGGTTGAAACCCTTTGCACCCCTCCAGCCCACCCCCCCAAATGGAATTGAGGTGTGCATTGGGGTCATCGGTCCTGTCACCCCATTCTCCTATTCCTCAGCTTCTTTCCACATGTGATGGGGTGACACTTAGGGCTGATGACCCCAATGTGCACCCCGATTCTATTTGGGGGGGTGGGCTGAGGGTGCAAAGGGGTTTCAACCCTAACATCTAATTTCCTCGCTTGTCGCTGTGGAACAACCCTAACTGATGCATTAAACGGAGTTTTTTGCCTCTAATATATATATATATATATATTTACACATATAGAACTGCACACAGTGCTCCTCTAATGAAAATTCAGCGGTTTTTTTTTCTATATTTGTGGACTGCCTCTTCCTTGCCTTTTGTTTGTTTGTTTGTTTTTTTGATAATCAGGCAGACCCTTAAAGCACACACTGGAAGACTGTGCAGTAAGCTGACTAATTGTGAGCGGGGCCAGTTGACAACCTTCCTCGATCACTCATATGTCAGCATGACAGGGGGCTTTGTTGACAGTCAGATGTTGTACAGTTGGGTCACAGCATATGCAGGCATCTCATAACTACAAAAAGGAAGCTGATTAAACAAGGTGAGAGGGAACAGAATCTCATTTTTTAATACTCAATGCTTGCAGCTGACTGCTACTTTCATTTGATCTGTTTTAGAGTAAACTTACATCTTTACAATATATATGTATTTTATAATTATATTTTTTTACACAGAAGGGGGTAAGGAAAAATGAACATTAGTAGGCCCCTGATTAACACTTTTCATGTGAGCTATAACAGAAGATTGAAATAGGTGGTTAGAGGCTAGTCCGTTTTCAGATGCTCTGTGCAACCCCTCCCCCGGAGCGATGCTGCCCCTTTAAGCACAGTAACCAGCCTTTCGTCTGTGATGCTGTCCCATTGTAGCAAACATTGATTTCTACTTCGATAAAACTTAAGGAGGCAGTATAGCGCAGTGATCTGAGGCTCTAAGCTGCAAATTTGGTGACATCCAGCAGACTTGCCTTGGGTTTGAATCCCACAGCTTCCGCTTGCATACTGTGTGATCCTGAGTAAATCACTTAACCTCCTGGTCGCTCCTGTAAAAAAGCTTTTAGCTTAGTGTGCTATACCTGGTTAAAAAAATAAATAAAAACCCCAATCTGTTTTTTGAAATAACATTATATTATTGCATAGATATTCCCCTCCTTTTTTTTGGTCAGGAAACTGTAACGGAGATGCAAAAATTAACAAGCGTCACTCTACTGTATCTGTTTAAGGCAGGAGGGACCCCACCATAACAAACCACTTTAAAAAAATATCCATATAGAACTATACACAGTGTTTGTCTCTAATGAAAATTCAGCAGTTTTTTTTCTATATTTGTGGACTATCTCTTCTTTGCTTTTTTTTTTTGTTTGGTAATCAGACAGGCCCTTAAAGCACACACTGGAAGACTGTGCAGTGAGCTGATTAATTTTGAGTGGGGCTGGTTGACAACCTTCCTCGATCGCTCATATGCCAGCTTGACAGGGGGACTTTGTTGCCAGTCATCTGCTGTCCTGTATCTGCTCTCAGTATTGCCCCTTGCAGTTTACCTTAGGAAAATGTTTAATTTGCTGCCATAGCGCACATGTTCTGTAATTGTACTGTGTTTTGTTTTGTTAGCCAAGCTAGAGTTATTCCTACTGCTGCTACTGTACCAATGTAATCTCCTAGAGTTAGTCTATCATTGCTCCGATTGTTTTAAACACAATTTCCTCTTCTATTAATTGCTGTTCTCTGAAACATACTCCTGGCTGAGTCCATTAATTGACAATAACTGTTTATAAATTTATGGCTGAAAATGATGCTTCCTCATTTAATCTGCTGCATGTTTGACAAATGAAATGGGAGCTGAAACTCCATACTGGAGAACATAAGGCAACAATATGCACTAATAATGCCCACTATGTAATGGACAGCCATTTTGCTGAGAATACATGTGGATCCACTGCCTGTTTAAAGTTTGTGGGCATAGAAAAAGTTGAACTTGGATCACACGGTGGTGACATTGTGGGCTGTTTTCTGCAATGACAGGCTTATTAGATCTCTACATTGACTACTATGCAGCCATGTGGTTTGCATGATTAACTGCCACTTCATTCATATCATTAGCATCTACTTGGTGCTTTGTCTTTGGGTTTCTAGTGATTTTTTTAGCTCATTTTAGGTTGTTGCTCAGCTTTTTGCTTTTCTCATTAATCTGTGGTTATATGGTTTGAACAACAAACTGCCACTCCATTCATATCACTATCATTAATCTGCTTGCATAATGTTTTTACTTTTCCTACAGGTTTGCTAAATATTATTATAGAAACTTGTTATGTTATCTGTTTCTGCCTCTGTCTATGGTTTGCATGCTTTTCCCATTTTGCATGGCACTTTTGCTTTTTGGCATTTGAACACTTTTATTGGTGATAGCCTTTAATTTGCACTTCTGTGGTCTCTGGGTCTCTGTCTCTTTTTGTGATTGTACTTAAGAAAGGATCTGTTCTTCTCATGTTACCTCTGATGAAGGTGTCATTTGTGATGTTGAAAGGTTATGGCGTGTCATGTGTGTTGATGTAGCTGTGGGGTCGATCTGGATACTGTTGGTGACTAATAGCCACTTTTAGTGAATTACAGCCTTCTTGGTGCGGCTGCAGAGCAAGACTGTGATGACAAGTACATGATGGCCTGTGGATTGTATATATTTGGAAACATTCCAGGTCCCACCTTAGTGAACTAACTGAGAATCTTGGTTTCCTGAATTCATTCATGCACTGCTCATAGTGAGTCTTCCAATGACTTCTCTCTGTTTAGCTGTAAGCGCTGATAATGTGTGCTTTCATCTGGAAACTCTGTTATGTGATCATTTTGAATATTATGCTTCAGTATCTGTAATCCTTCAGTTATGGGTTGGCTTACTTATTTATTGTGAGAATTGTGTTTTGTCCTTGCACTACTGTAATGAAACTGGTACCCATATTTCTGTACAAATGTAAAACTGGTGATGTTTTGCTCTGCCTTTCTCCACTTTGTAATCTTGAGGGCCACACCTGAAAATAGGCATGTATTTGTCAAGTGTTCTTACCTGGTCAATAAAACCATAATAAATAAATATTATGCATACATGATACCTGCACACTGAAACAAGGCATTGGAAATGTTCAGGGTAAACTAAATGCAATGGGCCCACTGGACCAGTATCCCAAACTGTGCTCCAGTGCCTGGGAACTTCTGATGCCCCCGCATGCATGACAGTATACACATGAGCTAAAGCTCCACTTGTGGCACCTTCTAGCTGGCAACCCCACAGGACAGCCTGCTTGTGCGGCCACAGGTGCCCTTCATTACCTGATATTGAGGACCCTCCCCACATTCTTGGAGATGATATTCTACCTGTGCCTTGGAGATTCTCTTCTACTTGACTCAGCATGCTGCTCCAATCCTAGTTCATTTCCATCCTTCATTGTCCATGGATGGCCTGGCTTACCAACACTCACCTGCCAGTTATAATTTCCAAGACCTTTCTTCATGAGAATCCCCCTCAGGCTCTGAAGACATTAGATGGAATTCTTTGAGAGCATATTCCTGGAATTCTCTTCCCTTTCTGGGTTCCCTCTAACTTTTCCCTCTAGGGCCACAGGTTTGATTCCCTGCACCAATCCTCAGGTTGAGGAATGGCTGAGTGCCCAATGTCCTTCCTGACCAGGCCAGGCTTCTAGATGTACCATGTAACACCTCTACAACTAGTAGGGCTTCCAGACCATGTCCTTTTTAACATGTTCATTAGTGATACTGGAGAAGGGATCCGGGGGTAGGATAAGACTATTCACAGATAACACTAAACTCTGCGGTAGGGTGGATTGTGCTGAGGAAATTAGAGAATTACAAAATGACCTACAAAGGCTAGAGAAGTGGTCAAATGTTTAAAAGTTAAAATTTAATGCCAAGACGTGCAAGGTGATGTACCTAGGAATAAAGAACCCCAGGACAGAATACTGGATGGGAGGGGTAAAACTTAATACCACAGTTGAGGAATGTGACCCCGGCAGTCACCATCAGCAACAGCCTTAAACAGGCTAGTCAATGCAACAAGGCTTGTAGTAAGGCAAACCAGATGCTTGGGGGTATCAGGTGGGGTATTGATAGTAGAAAGAAAGAGGTAATACTCCCCCTCTATAGATCCTTGGTGAGGTACAACTGGTGTGCTGTGTCCAGTTCTGAAGCCCTCACCTTAGAAAGGACAAGGATAGACTGGAGGCAGTACAGTGTAGGTTGATGAAGGTGATTCAGTACCTGCAGGGGAAGTCCTATGAGGAACGTCTTAGGGCACTGAACATGTATTTGCTGGAGACCAGAAGGGAGAGAGGGGATATGATAGAAACCTTCAAATTCCTGAAAGGAACAAACAAGGTGAACTGCAAGGAATTATTTAGCAGAAACACCAGTTCAACAACATGGGGGCATGACTGGAAGCTGGCAGGGTGGAGCTTCAAAAGGGATGTGAGGAAATATAATTTTACACAACGGATGGTGGAACCATGGAACTGCCTGCCAGCAGTGGTGGTGGGAGCTAAATCTATGTGGGGGGGGGGCTTCAAAGAAGCTTGGGACAGCACAAAGGAATATTGCTCACTTGGGTCAACAAAATAAGAAGGCACAGGAAGACTGATGGGGAGGGTTTAAACGCTGTATTGACATTAGATCATAGGGTTGTATAGGGACTCATGGGTAGACTTGATGGATCTTTGGTCTTTTCCTGCCATTACTATCTATGTTTCTGTGTTCAACCCCTATGCTCAAGGGTAGTCAGGCACCCCAGTCCCAGGTGGGAGCCTGTATTAGGAACTGTACTCCCCTGACCCTTGTCCTGAGCCATCCATGCAGATGAGCCGCACACTAGTCCATTTCCTATGGGAGCATTTCAGTATCCCTGATGCAGTCATCTGTAATGTGTTTGCTTTGCAAGACATGCCCCCAGCCAGCACCCTTGGATAGGATACTGAACTTTTCTCCTACCCATTACCTGAGGGCAACTGCCAATGAAGACTACTAGGCCATGACAATCTCTCCCTGACCTACCGGGCTGGCTCATCTGACCACTAATGGCCTCCTGCTAAAAATACTAACCTCTGGAGAATGCTCTGTATCCCAGAGCCACATGGTCCCTTTTATATAATGTTACACTCCTCTTACTCCCTTTGTTTTACAGAGGCTGATGTGGAGGCACCAAATCCCTGTGAAGGGCATGGCTAGTAACAATCTTGCCTCCTATCTTGGGAGAGGGTTGTTTCACAAACGCCACCCAAATTTGAAATTCTGGACCTTCTGTTTTCATTACTGAAGGCATTTTCATTAAGAAAGAATATTTTTCCCTTAGACTTTATCTGTTCATGTTGCTTATTCCTGCTGTGAAGTCATAATCCTCTGTTTACAGCATCAAAACATGTTTACCATAGAAACTATTTAGATGTCACAAGCAGAACATATTGCCTTCAGGGCAGAAACAGATGCAGTCTAAGAGGCAAAGAGCTTGGTTTCTTGCATATGTCTTTAGAATAAAAAAATTAAGGTTCCTAAATGCATTAAATATTTATTCTTCTGTGGTCTCTCTGAGTGGTCTTACTTTCATTTCTTCCCTATGCAGATTCCCAGCCATGGAACCTCTGCTCACCTGCCTCCTCTGTCTGGTCTCAGGAATACCGTAGCCCTGAATACCTTCCTCAGATAGCATTTGGGAACTCAGAGCCGCACAGCGTGGAATGGATTCACTGTGACACATGCAATAGTCAAAGTGAGAACAGTCCTGGAACTCAGCCCAGAAGAAATAA
Source organism: Neoceratodus forsteri (assembly GCA_016271365.2). Lineage (NCBI taxonomy): Eukaryota > Metazoa > Chordata > Ceratodontiformes > Ceratodontidae > Neoceratodus > Neoceratodus forsteri. The sequence goes on from CM057455.1 coordinate 1,379,896,039, forward strand.
ACTGATGTCCACAAGTACATTGCTGCATAAACTAAACAGTTTATTCACAGGAAAAGAAACACCTTGCCAGTGAGGTGAAAACCCCCCAAAAAACGAACTGATGTTTCACCCAAATGGGCTTTGTCAAAGGCTTCTTTTCACCTCACTGGCAAGGTGCTTCTATTCCTGTGAATAAACTGTTTAGTTTATGCTGCAGTGTACTTGTGGACATCAATTTATTTCTTCTGGAGTGAGTTCTGTGACTGTTCTTACTTTGACCTTTCTCAGATATTTTACCCGGGGTTGGACTTCACCATAACAACTCCTGGGTGGAAGTTGCAGCCCTCAATACCTGGCCAGCAGTTGCAGTCCAGGTGGGGCTGACAGTGGAGAAGCTGATCCAGGAAATCCATTGTGGCCATGATGTCAGAAGGAACTTAATTCACTATTTGACGATGCTGCCTATTTCCATGTTTTCTCTCCATTGCTCCTGAAGAGCACATCTTCTGTCATTAGGAGTCAGCATGTCTTTTGCGCTGACGTCCACACTCATCCCACCACCCTAGTACAAGCTCTAAAGGCTATGCATACACCACCACCTGTGGTCACCAGGTGGCAGAAGTGCAATGAGCCATGCAGTCCACCCACTCTGGGGGAAGGGGAGAACACTATGGGATGTTCCTTCCCCCTGCCAGTCTTCCAGGAAACATTGCTTGGGTCGTGGACCTGGGTCACTGGGGTCACAAGCAACAGTGCTGCTGTCATAATGGCAGGCCATCTAAAAATTCAGAGATTATAAAATGGGTAGGGAAACCCTGTATCCTGATTGGCCAGGACCTCTGCATGGTGACAGTACTACCAATGGATATATATTTTTTTATTTGAAATCTCTTTTATTATTAAAATGTTACTCACAAGCCCATTTTATAAGCACAGTAAGACACTCCATGGCAGTAGCAGTACTGTGATGACTCTACTTCTGGGGGGGATGAAGACACTCAGCCTGATGCTTCGTGCTTTACTGTGCGCCTTGGCATGCGAATGTCACAGCATTACTGATGCACTGTCATGTCTTATAGCTTACTTAAAGGCCTATGTATTCCAGCAGTAATTTGCTTGCAGGAAAAAGGGAAACCTCTTTATCAATGTTTCAGGTTTCAGCAATAAAACATTATTTTTGGCAATGACAGGTCTAAAATCTCATAATACTCCTCAAAAACTTTGATTCTTTTTTTTATTACTGAAGACATTTGCATGAAAACAGGATATTCATCCCCTTAGACTTCACCAGTTTTTCTTACTTTTCTTGATTTAAAGTCATAATCCCAGCGGGAGCTCTAGACCTGAAGAGCAGAGGGAGTGTAGTGCATCAGGAAGTCATTCTTAATCCAGAACAGTGGACTAAGTTAATGGGGAAAAGTCCCTCTCCAATGCTGCCTGCAGGGATAAGGCTTTGTGTGGGGGCAGAGCTGTGCAGGACACTGGATTCAAAAGGGAACATGGCACCATCATGGCCCTGTTCAAGAATGACCTGCACATAAATATGGACAGGGATCTAGTAACTGATGAGGTGTTCATAAACCTCACCAAGGCATTTGACTTGGTGGGCCACCCACTTCTGAAAACAAAACTAAAATGTATGAGGGTTGGTCCTTCTTTGATTGATTGGTTTAGTGACTAGTCAAATGGAAGGAAACTGAGGGTAAAGGTGGATGGTGTTTTGTTTTCTTCCTGTCCAGTACCATATGGGGTGCCCTAGGGTTCTATACTGGGCCTCCTGTTTGTAAATGAGTTGCCAGGGGTAAATAGAGAATAGTGTGTGGCCCTATTGGTCTTTGTACAAAAAGATGAACAAAGTGGCTGATTTAATACCTTTCATTGGACCAGCAAGAGATTTACAAAACACAGTCATTCAGGCTACACATAGCTCTTCATTAGGTAATGGCAGCATTTAAAAAAAAAACACAAACTTAAATACATTGGGTAGAACTGATAAATAAATGTTTTACATGTGGGCATTACCTGATGAAGGGCTGTGTGTAGCTTGAAAGCTTGCAGCTCTCCATCAGGTAATGCCCATGTGTAGAAAGTGTATTTATCAGTTCTACCCAATGTATTTAAGTTTCTTTACTTGAAGATTCTGCCATTACCTGATGAAAGTCTGTAAGTAGCCTGAACGCTTCTGTTTTTTAAGTCTCCTGTTGATCCAATAAAAAGGTATCAAATCACTCAGTTTGTTCATCTTCTGCCAGAAATATGTGAACAATCTGTTACTATATGGTGACGATGCTGTGATTTATTCAACAGCAGCAGATGTTTCATCTGTTAATACTAAATTGGTCAGTGAATTTTCTAAATTGCAATCATGGTTTGATGGGAACAGATTAGTGGTGAACAGGAAGAAGACAAAAGCTATGTTTCTGTGTACCCCTCAAAATATCCCTCAAAAACTCACAAAAACGTTTGTTGATTTTAAAAGTGATCATGAATGACAATTCTTATTTAGAAAAAAAATGAATAATATTAAGTACTTGGGGATAACAGTTGCCTCTTGTCTCACATATGAAAAACATTGAAAATGTGACTGGTCAGATACATAATAAATAGGTTTGTTGTACAGACTGGGAAATGTGCTAACAAAATGAAACAAGAAAAACAATTGGAAGAAATAGCCTTCTTCCAATACTGGAATATGAAAACTTGATTTGGGGCTTTGCCTCCACTGGGGTAAAGAACAGTGAAACAGTCTTTATAACACAATCTGCAGATTCACATTAAATACACATACAGTAGGTGTAAACCACCATTGTAGTCTATACAAAAAGCTTAACTGGCTACCCTTCCAGTACAGGGATCTCTTGGGCTTGGCACTCTTATAAGGCAGTTACCCTTGGTTCTGGAAGTCCCCCATCTGATTCACTGAACTATGATAGGACAAACAGAGACTTGAGGTCATCTAATCAACACTCTCTGATTGTTCTCGCTTTAAAGACTGAAACGGGATAGAAAGCCTTTTCATATATTGCTCCTAATACAGTAAACGGAATAGTATTCCACCATATATTTGACAAGCCTGTTCTTATAATGTATTTAAACAGCAGCTGACTAAATCCTTGTTTTCATATGTTGGGTGCAACTGTAATTAACATTAGTTTGCTTATTTATGTTCAGCTGTATGTACAACTGTGTACAGCGTGTGTTTGATGTATTTGTTAGTTTTAACCTCTGTCTGATGTATGGTTAGTCCTTTTGGCCCACTGTACCTACCTGGTAACCAAAAACTAATTAAAAAAAATCAGTCAATGCGTATGAGATGAGGTGGGTACCATTACAGAGCAAGTACTTAGTAATGATGTGTATCTTAAAATAATGAGTGTTTGGGGCCTTTAGATGCCTCAGTAATCATTTTGTTTGCTTTTATTTGTTTCTTTAATTACTTAGTCATCATTTTATTTATATTTTGCCAACTACTAGCAGAAAAAGAATGCAATGGAATTCTTGTATTAGTGATGTCAGAAAAGTTTTACTGGCAAGGCTGGCAGTGTATTTCAAAAGGAAACTGAAAGCCAGTTTTCAGATTTTTATTCAGAAATAAAACTTTTTTCCAACCAAAACATTATATATTTGACTCATGAATGTGACAGCTGTCATTTTTCAATTCCTGCCCAAAATGTGTTTATGCATCCTGAAAGTTGATTTTGCAGTCTCTGCAAAAAATCACCTTTAGGTCAGGAGTTGAACATTTTCTATGCCCTTCCTCATGAGGCAGGGTCATAACAAGGCCATGTTGATAATTCAGTGTAAAACTATTAAAAAAAAAGAAGTTCAGTATTTTTACCCAAACTTTCCCAGTTGTAGCTCTATTGGCTCTAGCCAGAGTTTGTTTATGTTGGCTATACCCCTTCATGTGCACCTCAACATTCTACTAACCATCCAAACTGCTTTGTCACACTACCTGGCCACCTTTAGGTCATCTGATATGACTACCCGCAGCTCTCTTTTGCTGCTCGGTCATTGTCAGTATCACTCCACCCACTTCATACTCCATCCTTGGGTTTCTACGGCCTAAGTGCATTATTTTGTGCTTTTTTGCATTATAACCCAGCTGTCATATGCTTGACTACTCCTCTAGTTTTTTTCTCATATCTCTGCTCCTCCTTTCCACACCTCCCAGAATGTCCACCCTGTTGCATATCTTGGTGTCATCTGCAAAGAGGCAGACCTTCCCTTTCAGCTTCTCTGCTACAGTATGTCACTAATAAAGAAATTAAAGAGGACTGGTCCCAGTACTGAACCCTAAGGTACCCTGGTGGTCACCCTCCCTTCCTCAGACTGAACTCTGTTTACCACTACCTTCTGTCACCTTTACCCTAACCAGTTGCTTACCCAGGTTACCACCTTGTTGCCCATCCCCAACCTCCCAGCTTGCTTACCAGTCTCCTGTGTGGAATGGTGTTGAAAGCCTTGTTGAAATACATGTAGGCCACATCCACTGCTCCACCCTGATCTAATTCCTTTGTTACCCAGTCAAAGAAGTCTGTAGGATTTGTTTGGCATGACCTCTCCTCTGTGAATCCATGTTGCTTCAGATCCTGTAACCCACTGGATTCCAGATATTGCACAGTCCTTTCATTTAATAGTGTTTCCATTATCTTACGCACCACTGATGTCAGGCTGAGAGGCCTATAATTGCCCGCCTCTTCCCTGTTATCACTTCTGTGAAATGGGACTACAACTGCCCTTCTCAAATCCTCCAGGACCACTCTGGTCTCCAGTAATCTCTTGAACAGGTTTGCAAGAGGTGCAGCTAGTACCTCCCTGAGCTCCCTCAGCACTCTTGGATGCACCTCATCTGGCCCCATAGTTTTGTCCACCATCAGGTTATTGAGTGCTTTCTGGATTCTGTCCTCAAATAAAGAACTAGTGTCCACTTCCCTATCATCCAAGCTCCTGATGCTTTTTCTCGATCCCTCCCCTTCCACTCTGTACACTGAACAGAAGTATTTGTTAAAGATCTCTGCCTAGACTTACAATCCATCCTTAGTATTCCTTTTTTCGCTAACATACCAAAGAAATATCTTGGTCCTTTCAGATACTGCCTGAGCTAGTCTTTCTTCAGTTTGTGCCTTTGTGTTCCTCACTGCTTTCCCTGTCTCTCTCTGTTTTTCCTGATACACGCCTTATCCTTCTCTCTCTGGGTCTCCTTATACCTTCTGAATGCTACTTTTTTAGTCTTAACCCTTCCTGCCACTTCTTTTGAGAACCATAGTCATCTCCTCTTCCTTTTGCTTTTGCTTACTTGCTTGATACAGACATTTGTTGCCTTCACTATGCCCGCTTTTAGTTTGGCCCACTGTTCCTCCATCCAGCAGGTCATCTCCCCCTGCAAAGTAATTCCTGAGGCAGTCACCCATCTTTATAAAATCAGCCTTTCTGAAGTCCAGGACTCCTGCCACTGTATTGTTGGATTCCACGGCTGTTCTTATGTTGATCCGCACTGTACAATGGTCACTAGTCCCCAGATGGCTTCCTACCTTGATGTCTGTAATATTGTCCCTGTTAGTAAACAACAGGCCCAGTATTGCCCCATCATGAGTGAGTTCACTGACTAGTTGCTGGAGGAACACCCTCTGGGGAGTCCAGGATGTTCTTGCTTTTAGCTGAAGCCACAGGTGGGAGGCTCCAGTCCACGTCATGCTTGTGTGTAATTTAGTGATAGCTTCTGATGCATGCTGTGTGTTTAAGCTTCTGCAAGCAGACAGACTGTTCCATTGCACAGGGCCCAGAGGGCCCTGCATGTCTGCATCTGTTTACACAGGCCCCTTTGGGAACTGCATGAAAGAGGATATAAGTCCACTATCTCAAAAAGAAAGGAAATTCTTTGCAAAAACTGTGTTAATGCACCAGTTAGGGTTCAACTTAATGCAACAAAAGTAAGAAAATGTGGTGTTAGGGTTTCCAATCATAGCTCCCCACCTCCCAAGCAATGAAATGACAAGACCACACAATCACAGACAGCCATTATCAGGTAAGGCAAACAACATACAACTGTTTCCAGATTATACAAATGCAGTAGAACTAATGTGCTACCTTTATGGATTTATATCTGTGGCTGCATAAGCACAGGTCCCACATGGTTCTGTGCTTATTCAGCAACCCCTGTGTGTATGTCATACATCGTGCATGAGTATGTGTGGCTTCAGAAGTGCAGGCCCCATGGGGACCTGCACTTCTGCAACAAGAAGGCCCTCATGGGTCTGTGGTCTCTGCAGCCAGAGGTACTCATGTGTACGCCAGATGAGGTAATTCTACCAGAGAGCATAATCCACTAATGCATGGTTTTCATATGCAAAAAAAACCTTTTGTAATTTGGGTATCGTGGATCTGTATCTGTGGCTGTGGGGGGGGCTTGTGCTTCTACACTTAGATGCAGTGTTGTGATTTGAGTATTGTGGGACTTCTGTCTGCAGTGACAACTGAGTGCATATGTCTTTCAGTGTGCATGCCACAGATGCAAATTCACGAAGGTAGCACATCAGTACTACTGCATTTGTGTCATCTGGAAACAGTTATATGCTGTTTATCTAACCTAATGATGGTGGTCTGTGGTTGCTGTCTGTTGCTGCTTGGGGGTTTGTGGGTATTTAGGGTTGGAAACCCTAACACCACATTTCCCTACTTTTGTTGCAGTAAGTTAAACCCTAACCAGTTTATTAATGCAGTTTTTTCACCAAGTACGCACACACACACACACACACACACACACACACACATCTGCACTATAAGGAATATTCAATGTCCTGGCTCAAAATATTGTGCCGTTTATTTTCAAGTGTGAGGTGGAAGAACCATAACTCATGACTAGGAGAGTCACAAGTAAGTTGTGAAAATCATGATCCACTCAGAAGTGATAATAATTTGCACATTTTGAGTATGACTATTTCTAATCAAATTCATACAACATCAGTTCATTAGTTTAACTTTTAAATCTGTTCTTTTTTGTTGTTGTTGAAGATGTAAGTGTTTCTCTTTGATTGCAACTGTTGGCATCAGTGCTGCATTAGGGAATTGTGATGTAATTAGCATTGTGAAAGCTGCTCAGTTCATTTGGTTCAATATTCCATTGTGATGACACTAACCTTCAAAATATCCATTGTGACAACAATAACAGCACATACATTATGTTTGATGGCTATCTGTTACTGTTGTCATCAGCCAAGGTATCTCTTTTATCATGTTATTTTTACTCCCTGCCTGTTGTTTGAATCAGTCAATCTATCTATCTATCTATCTATCTATCTATCTATCTATCTATCTATCTTCTTTCTATCTATCTTTCTACATGTGTGCCTTTATTACAATGACACCAGCAGAGCAAAACCAACACAGCAACACAACCCGTTTGACATTCACAGCGTCGAACGGATTGTCATAGCTCTGTACAGATACAGCGACTCCTGGTGTTGGCTGCTCTCCCTCATAATCGGCACCCCAGGAGTTGGTAATCCATATGTCCAGGGGGTGTGGGGGTGCAGGAGGGCAAAGCCCCCCACAAACAGTAAACACTTTGTTGGGTGATATGATCGCTGTCAGCAAATTAGTGTCATTGTACAGTCCATCGACAAGACTTGGTGGAACCCTATCTATCTATCTATCTGTCTGTCTGTCTGTCTCTCTCTCTCTGTCTGGGATATGCAATGGGCTGACAAAAATACACAGTTTATCTTCAAGTGTGAGGAGGAAAGACTGTAACTCATAACTGGCAGAGCCATGAGTGAGTTGTGAATGTCCTGCCCACTCACAAGTAAAGATAAATTGCCTATTTACAGTCAGGCTATTGCATATTTAATGCATACAACAGTAATGTACAAGTTATTGCTTTTAAATCAGCAGTTTGTTTAAAGATCTTACTATTTTTCTTTGATTTTGACAGCAGGCTTCAGTGCTGCACTAGTCATGTGATGTCATTTGCACTGCAAAGTCTGTGAAAAGTAACCTTACAAATATCCATTGTGACAACAGTAACATCAACATAGTTTTGTTATGTTTCTGTAACTGTCACTAGCTATAGATACATACATGCATATGAATTTTGCAAAAAACTGCATTAAAACACCAGTTAGGGTTCAATTTAATGCCACAAAAGTAGGGAAACATGGCACTGGGGTTTCCAACCCTAGCTCCCCAACCCCAAACAGCAAAAGGACAAGACCACAAAAGAAAATGCAGGGAACCTTCATCTGATAAGACAAAAATCATACAACTGTTTCTAGATGACACAAATGCAGCAGCACTGATGTGCTACCTTCATGGATTTGTTCCTGTGGCCGCAGAGGCACAAGACCCATGGGGGCCTGTGCTTCTGCAGCCACACCTGTGTGTGTATATCGTGCAGCATGCATGAATATGTGTGACTGCAGAAGTATTGTTGCAATGTAGGTATCATAGTTTCAGTAGTGGATTTAGACATTTTTCAAGGGGTTAGTAGTTTTGTTAAGGTGTAGCACTTTCCCTGAAAAGTAAAATGTTACCTTTGAAAGTTCAGATTAGGTTAAAACAACTACTTTTTGCTGGTCTAAGAGGATAACAGGTGCTACCTCACTATATAGCTGGATCCGATAGTGCATGCTTTTCTATATGCAGCTGTGTAAGTGCAGCCCCATGGGGCCTGCCCGTCTGTGACCACAAGTTGGTATGTATGTCTTAAATCTGTGGCTGAAGAGAAGCAGGCCCCTGAGGGGCCTTCTCATTTGTAGATAGAAGTACTGTTGCAATTTTGGTAGAATGGATCTTGTGGTGACTGCGCTTCTGCAGCCAGAGGCTGGTGCATATATCTAACACCTGTGGCTGTAGAAGCACAGGCCTCTCATGGGCCTGCACTTCTTCAGACAGAACTGTGTGAATATCTTACAGTACAGATGAGTACCTGTGGCTACAGAAGTGCTGGCCTCATAGGGGCCTGTGCTTCCACAGACAAAAGAACGTTTGTCATTTAGGGATCGTGGATTTGTATCTGTGTCTGCAGTGGGCCTGTGCTTCTGGACACAGAAGCAGCGTTGTAATTTTAGCATTGTGGATTTATATCTGCAGCCAAAAGTGACTGTATACATCTTACAATGTGTGTACCACAGATACAAATCCATGAAGGTAGTACATCAGTGTTATTGCATTTGTGTAATCTGGAAACAGTTGTATGCTGTTTATCTTACCTGATGATGGCTGTCTGTGATTGCTTGAGTAGTATTGACCTTGTGCTGCTTGGGGGTGGTGAGTTAGGGGTGAAAATCCCTAATAAGCTTTTTATTTATTCCCAGTTTTCCCATATATATAGTACCTTTCTATGTTTGTTTCAATCTGTTCCTTCTTATAAATCTTAACTGCTTATTTTCTTATCCTAATAACCAGCCTCACCTGCCCATCTAACCATAAGGGTGCTTTGGACTTTTTTGTGGTACTGACAGTGACCTCCATAATAGCCTTCTTTAATATTGCCCACTTCCCCTCCACCTCCTTGATCATTTTTAAGTCCTTAACTTTTTTCTGCATTTTCTCCCCCATTTTCTTGAAATCTGTTTTCCGGAAATCCAGAACTTATGTCAGAGGTCACTTATTGTGACCCTAGCTTCATGCAGGATATTCCCCTGTAATGGTCACTCTCGCCAAGCGGTGCTTCCATATTTATGCCCCTAATAACATCTTGATTGGATATTACTGGGTCTAGAACTGTCTCCTCCCTTGTAGCCTCTCTCACCCACTTTGTCAGGAAGCAGTCCTGATTGACATCCACAAATCTTTGCCCCTTCTGGCTTCTAGCCACCTGCATTCCCCAGTTTAATTCCTTAAGGCTGAATCTCCCATTAATGCTATTACTCCCAGTTCTGCTGCTTTCCTTATCTCCTTTTTCTGTGCTTTATGCATCTCCACAATTTGATCTGGTGGTTTCTGCACTACCTCTACCTTGTGTTTTCTCCTCTTCCATAACCTAAAGAAACAATGACGCTACTGTTTCCCCTCTGAGACTGTTGTATCTTCTGACACCCTAATAGCTTCCCTGACTTACACTACCAGCCCTCGTGTTTTTCCTGCCCTTCATGAAGAGCATCTACTCTGGTAAATGTAGGTCCTACCAGTTGTTCAGATTAGGCAAAGATTTGTTATTGGAATCTATGTATATTTCCTCTGTAACCATCACCACCTACATGTTTTTTTTTATTTTATTTTATTGAAATATAAGATTACAAATAACTTTCAGCAGGAACTGCTCATTTACAAAGGTTCCACGTCGAAGGAATGGGGGGGGTATACATACATACAAAGGTCAACATAATAATACATAGTTACACAATAAAAAGAAGTAAGAGACTGAGGCTTAGGAAATTCCAGTAATTCAAAATATGCCAAATGTTAGGTAGCATGACATACCAGCCAAGGGCAATCTTAGAAATAAGCACTGGAGGTGAAGAGGGGTATGCAGGCAGGAAGGTCGTTGTCGGAGGGTAGAGGCTGAGGGTAAGAGCTCTAAAGGGGAGGAAGGGGAGGGATAAAAGTCAGGAAATGCCTGGGGAGAGGAAAGGGAGAGGGGGCAAGGGGTGGGCAGGTGAGGCAGGTAGAAGGGGGCAAGGTGGGGAGAGGTAGCTGTCAAGACTGAAGTGGAGGGCAGTAAGTGGTGGGCCCCTGATTAGGAGAGGCAGTCACAACGACTATTTGAAATGAGATGAAGTCGGAGCTGTCTCTTAAAAGGCCCAAGAGCAGCAGCAGTAAGAGTTTCTTTGTTGAGAGTATTGTACCACTGTGGTGTCTTTGAACAAAGACCCTCTGTTCCATGGTAGTCCGACATCTGGGAACAAGGAAGGTTAGTTGTTGTGAACTTCTAGTTCACTGGGTGCTGTGGTGGTCAATGAGGAGCTTTTCAATGCCTGAGGGCATGACCCTGAGGAGGACTTTTATGGCTAAGAGGCAGGTTTGATACTGTATCCGGCTGATCAGAGGAAGTCATCCTGCCCGAGTGTACAGGCCACAACATGTTATCCATCTAGTTGCCCAGACCACTGGGGTTTGCATGCAAAACCTTCCATTTGCCTTCCCAGCTCTTCTAAGATTACTTCTTATTCCCCCAGTGCTTTATTCCTTGCCTTTCATAGAAACATAGAAGTTGTTAGCAGATAGAGACCATATGATCCATCAAGTCTGCCCTTGGCTTTCCTGTATTTTATCCATTTCTCCAAGTCCTGCTTGTTTTGGCCAACTAGGCTTTCACAGTGATCCCACACTGGTCCCAGTGCCCTATGGTATCCCCCTCATCTAGTTTAAACTCCTTCAAATGAAAACATATAGCTTCTGTACTAACACACTGATGCCACCTCTGCTTGGATGCAGAAGGTCCCTTCCACACAGCCTGTCATCAGGCAAGAATAAATTCCGGTACCCCACAAGCCTGGATCCTTCCTCTTCACAATAACACTTTAGCCATGCTTTAAACTTCAGAATCTTGGCCTTTCTAATCTTTCCCGTGTGTGTGTGTGGCACCATAATAATGATGCCTTATTTAGACATATTCATGAACACAGATGTAAAAAAGGACTGCATAGAAAGATTGACGAAGGGACAAGAGTGTATAGTAGAGGACAATGGGTAAGCCAAATGTGCTGAAAATGTTTTCTGCTCTGTTTTTACTAAAGGAAACATAGATTCACTGCCAGACCATGGACTGGCAAAAGCCAAGTGATTATCTCACAAGCATAAGATGTAGAACATATCAGCTGAAAGTGTTTACAATGTATGTTAATATAGCACCAGGATCAGATGGACTCCACCCTAGGGTACTAAGGAAACTAAGAGGACACCTGGCTGCATGACCAGTGAATTTGGTCAACAACTCACTGACTTCAGGAATTGATGCAGGGGACTATAAAAAGGCACATGTAATTCCACTTCACATGATGGAGGGAGAGGAGGGAGACCTAGGAAACTACAGGGTGGTTAGCCTAGCCTCCATTTCAGGCAACCTACTTGAGACCATCTTATTCATTTAATTTCCTTTCATTTCACTATCAATTGTTAAAATGAATAATAAACAGGGTGGTGTTAAGGCATATGACCTGCCAAGCTCATTTAAATTCTCATCCTTAGCATATCATTCAACATGGTTACATCACAATAAATTACATAACAATCATACCATTACTCATCATATAAAGCAGATCAAGTAACACTACTCTTACATATACTCATCACTGAAGGAGAGGATGGAGGAATTCTGCAGGGAAATGGCAGCAGAACTTTATTAATGGGGAGAATTGCCAGACAAAAAATTTAGGTTTTCAATGTATTGACACAGGCATTGGACAAAGGACAGTTGGTCAATGTCTATCTGGACTTAATCAAGGCCTTTGACTCAGTTCCACATGGGAAATTAATAAAAAAATAAATTGGTGGACCTGGGATTAGGGGATGGTACAGTATAAACAGGTGGACAGGAAATTGACTAGGAAGTAGGACCCAGAAGGTGGTGGTGAAGTGAGAGCAGTCAGAAGAAATCGCTGTAATTAGTGGAGTATGTCAGGGGTCTGAATTGGGCACAGTGCGTTTCAACTTGTTTATCTTTGAAATAGTGGAAGGAATAAAATGTAAGATCAGCTGTTCACAGATGAAACCAAGTTAGGGAGAAGAGTCGCTAGGACAGAAGACATTAGGGACATGAAAAGGGACCTGGAGAGGCTTGAGAAGTGGTCAGGAGTTTGGTAACTGAAATGCAATGCAAAAAAAAAGCAAAATAATGCATACAGGAAAATATAACTGTAAGACTAAGTACTGGCTAGGAAGAGTAGGACTAATGGAAATTACTGAGGAAAAGTACTGTGGTGTGATCATTTCAGATAGCATAAAAGTGCAGGTGCAATGTATCAATTCACTTAGGGAGACAAATAGAATGCCACAGGACTGCATGAGGAGAGAGTTTACAGGTAGAAATGCATGGGTGATCCTGCCCTTGTACAGGTCTCATGGTGGACTGAGCATGGAGTATATTGCATTTTTTGGTTTTATTCTTATCATTTGATTTTATGTACCATCACTGAAAATTGTACCTTCTATTGATGATTATTGTACTGTACTGTTTTGATATTCTCAATTCCGAGACGTCTATACATTTGCTAGTGTGCCTTTTAGATTATGATTGTTTGTTTCTTCTAGAACTGCTCATTATTTTGTATTTTATGTTTTCTTACTAACCTCTATTTTGACTGTAACTGTATTTTGTTGTACTCTCCTGGGTCATGCCTGAAAATAGGCATTTTCTATGTCTAGCGCACTTACCCAGTTACCAAAAACAAACAAACAAATAAATAAATACTTTGTGCAGTTATGGAGCTAACATCTGAAAAACGATATAGATATGAAACCCCCTACTCAGCAAGGTGGTGCGGCTTACCTGGACTTTTGCTATGCTGCCACTGGTCTCCTGCTGCTGAATTTGTGCTGGGACTGCAGCTAGGGGTCACAGATTATTTGCATTATTAATGACTAACTTATGCAGTATCTTGAGCCCTGGAAAAGCATTTTCAAATAAAAAAATCTTTCTTTCTTTCTTTCTTTCTTTCTTTCTTTCTTTCTTTCTTTCTTTCTTTCTTTCTTTCATAATTAAATGTGTCGGGGTGCACTGGCCCATTAAGACCTATGTTTCTTGTGGGTCATGTGCACCTTGCCCTTCTAGGCCACTGAACCCCTGATGGCCTGCCTACACTGGGTAAAGCACACATATTCAGCACAAAAGGTGAAGAGGGCTGGGGTGGCCAAGCCAGATAGAGGCAGGCTGTCACTAATTATTAAATGAGGACCATCTGGGACACTAAGAGCTCAGATAAAATGGGCATACCTCAGAAGAGAAAAATAAAAGATTTTTGTTAAAACAAAGCAGACCTGCTAAGAGCCGTGGGAGCTGGAGGCCTAGCAAGTCCTGAATTAGTGAGTTTTCCCCCTTAATTCACTTGTCTACTGGAGCTGAATTGAGACCCCATGCCTGAAGGGTGGTTTTGCTGAACTGCTGCTGTGAGAAATCTGGGTGACAGACCCATGCTTAGACTGGCTGCTGAAGTGTGTGATCAGAGACAAACACCTACATCCAGATCAGATGCTGTGGAGTCAGGTGTGGGGTGTGCTTGCCCTTATCTAATGTGGTGAATCGGGGAATGGAGGATGTCATGTGGCCTGAGTACTTGGTACTCTTAAGCTGGTGGGGAGTTCAGGCTGTGGGGGTCCCTCCCTAGGGGTGAGCTCCCTGTGAACCATGTTGCCATGAATGCTGGCCAGAAGACCTATGCTGCTATGTAATACGTGAGAGCTGAGACCCATGTGAGTCATTGCCTGGCTGCTGGGGCTGTCCAACCACTTGCCCACCCCTGCTTGAGGGTGTTGGTTCCCTTCATCATTGGTGATGTTGCTGTATCAGAGGTTGTGTGAGTGCTGGTGCTGCTCGCTGGGGTCCTTTGAGTTTCCTCCTTTTGGATTACAGTGTTTGCATCAAGTTTCCTTGGATTACAAATCCTTTGATTAAATATTGTGCTAGCACAATATGACTTGCTGGAGGGAACACTTGCTAATTCCATAAAGTGCATCACCATACAGCAACCCAGGCAACACAGCTATCAGGCCTGCACAGGGACATTCATAGCTTTTACATACCCAGAGTACACAGTAGCTACGACATGTATTTGCCAGTATGATTTAATAATAGGAATCCTAGAAGTCTGATAAGAACAAAAGGTAAAGCCCCCTGTGTAAGTATAAGTCATCCCAGACTGCCCTATGATTGGTCAGGTACCTGCTTCTTACAGTGGGTGAAAATGAGAGGGTGGGTGAAATGAGAGGGTGGTAGATGGCCCACAGTACAGTGGCCACCAGAGCATATTAGTACTGGGTGGGAGTTTTTAAAAGAGACTTGTAACTGGTAACCCCCCCCAATCCATTTCAGCTTTTGGAATTGTGCTGCCAATTAAAGCCATTGTTAATTTATTTGACTTTAATTTTGTGTATGCATCTATTTTGTGAAACTTGATTATATTGATTGTGGGGGAAGGTAACAACAGTCTGGGGAGGTCCCCAGGAGGTGGCCCAGTCTTTTGAGGGGAGGTAGGTATAGCATTCCAGGGGTGGTAGTGCACCAAACATCTGGCCCACTTATTCACTCTGGGAGGAGGCACAATACTATTTCTCCTTTTTCTGGCTGATCCCCGCCACCATAGGAGAAAGAACAAACCCAACCCCTCAGTCAGGTGTGGCCTGTACAATTACCAGACAAGGGAGTGAACCCAGACAATGTTTTCTGGTGCAAGCTCTGTACCATCTTAGTTGACTTTCTCTGGACTGCCCCACCCTGTCAATGTCCTTGCGAAGGTGTAGCCTCCAGAATTGCATGCAGTACTCTAGGTGAGGCCTCACTAGTGTTTTATACAATAGCATCACTATCTCCCACCTTCTGCTAGTGATACCTCTGCCTATGCACCCCAGCATGCCACTGGCCCTCCCTACAGCCTTTGTTCTCTGCTTAGACACTTTTAGATCATCTGAAATGATAACCCCCAGGTCCCTTTCTTCCCTGGTGATCATGAGCAACTCCCCCCCATCCTGTAGCTCTCCTCAGGGCTCCCTTGTCCCAGGTGCATTATTTTGCACTTCTTTGAATTGAACCTCAGCTGCCACAGCTCAGACCATTTTTCAAGCTTCCCCAGGTCACTTCTCATTTTCTCTACCCCGTCTGGAGTATCCACCCTGTTGTAGATCTTGGTGTCATCTGCAAACAAGCATACCTTTCCCTTCATCCCTTCTGCAATGTCATTATTGAAGGCATTAAACGGAACTGGCCCAAGGACTGATCCCTGTGGTACCCCACTGGTCACTCCCCTCTCCCCAGATTGGATCTCATTTACCACCACCCTCTGCCTCCTGTCTGTTAGCCAGTTCCTAACCCAGTTTACCACCCTGTACCCATGCCCAGGCTACCCATCTTTTTAACCAGCCTTTTTTATGTGGAACGTTGTTGAAAGCCTTACTGAAATTGAGGTAGGTGATGTTCACACCCCCCCCCCCCCGATTTACTTCCTTCGTCACCCAGTCAAAAAAATCTGTCAGATTTCTCTGACATGACCTTTCTGCGGTGAATCCATGTTGCCTTGGATCCTGGGCACTGCTGGATTCCAAGTGTGCCACTATTTTTTCTTTAAGCAGTGCCTCCATTATCTTACCCACTACTGAGGTGAGGCTGACTGGCCTATAGTACCCTGCCTCCTCCCTACTGCCACTTTTGTGTAGAGGGACTACATGTGCCCTCTTCAAATCCTCCTGTGTTGAGTGACTCTGTGAACATGTCTGCCAGAGGCACTGCTAGCTATCTTTGCAGCTCCCTTAATATCCTTGGGCGTATGCCATCTGGCCCCATTGCTTGTCAATCTTCACTTTTGTGAGCTCCTCCAGGACACTCTCCACTGTGAATGGACTTGTGTTTACCTCTCTCCCCCTTCATATCTGTTACCCAGCTGAGGTCCCTGACTCTCCCCTCTTTAGTGAATACTGAACAGAAGTGTTTGTTCAGTATCTCCGACTTCTTCAGGTCTCCCTCCTTACATTCCCCTGTATCCCCTCTGAGCCTTACAATCCCTCTCCTGGTTTTCCTTCTTTTGCTGATGTACCTATAGATTGTCTTGTCCCCTTTCTATGCTGTCTGTGCTAATCTTTCTTTAGTCTGTGCCTTTGCACTCCTTACAGCTTTCCCCGCTTCTCTTAGATTCTTTAGGTACACCTCCCTCTCTTCCTCCCTTTCAGCCTCCTTATATTTCCTGAAACCTGCTCTTTTTGCCCTTACCTTGTCTGCCACCTCTCTCGACAACCATAGTGGTGTCCTCCTTCTCTTGCCTTTGTTTACCATCTTGATGCATTGGTTTGTCACTTCATCCATGGCTGTCTTCAGGTGTTCTCACTGCTACTCGACTCCCCCTCCTATCTCCCTCTTCACCAGGGCCTCTTTGATATACCTCCCCATTTTTAGCAAAATCCGTCCTCTTAAAAGCTAAGACCTCTGCCTTTGTGTGATTAGCTTGTGTCTCTGTCCCCACGCTAAACCACACTATGTGGTGGCTGCTGGATTCCAGTTGACCTTTCACCTGGATGTCTGTGACTCTGTCCTCATTGGTCAGTACGAGGTCCAAAATCACCCTGTGGGATCAATCACTAGCTGTCTGAGGCCTACCCCCTTTAGGGAATCCCGGACATCATGGCTTCTGGATGAAGCAGCTGCTGTGGTGGTCCAGTCCACGTCTGGGATATTGAAATCACCTAGCAGTAATACCTCACCCTTTGTTGCCATCTTGTGAATTTGATCCACAAGATCCTTATCCCCATCCTCCCCCTGCGCTGGAGGTCTATAGATCACCCCTGTGTGTATTGCTGTGCCCTTGCCTGGCTCAAGGGTGACCCACAGTGCCTTGGCCTCCCCCTGCCTACCCTGCACCTCTGTTGCTTTTATGCCTTCTCTTACATACAGGGCCACTCCCCCCCCCTTTTTTTTACTCCCCATATCTCTCCTGAATAGAGCATAGCCCAGAACATTTGTGTCCCAGTCATGATTAGTGGTGTACTAGGTCTCTGTTATTGCTGCTATGTCCAGGTCTGTCTCTACTAACAAAGCCTCCAGGTCTGGGATTTTATTTCCCAGGCTGTGGGCATTTGTAACCATGGACTTCCATGTTTTGCTGCATGTCCTCTCTCCAGTCCTGTGTTTGCCCTCCTGCCTCTTTCCCCAAACCCATTTTCCTTTTTATGCTGCCTTCCTACCCCTGCCTTTCCCTTTGTATCCGGGACTGGTATCCCAGTCCGCAACCTACATTCATGTTCCTCATTTCTGGCTACTCTAGCTTGTGGGGTGGGATACTTGAGTCTCTCTGCTCCCATTGATCCCCCTGGCTAGTTTAAATGCTCATCAAGGATACATTTAAACCATTCACTGAGGACTGCCATCCCCCTTTTGGAAGGATGCAGTCAATCCCCCTTGAACAGGGCTGCATTGTTCCAGGTGGGTCCCCAATTTCCAGTGACACCATACCCCTTCTCACTGTATCAGTCCTTCAACCACTTGTTGAAGCTGCTGATATGGAGATTCCTGTCCTTCCCCATACCTTGGACTGGCAGCACCTCCAAAAAAGTCACAGAGCTTGCTACCTGTTCCAGGCACCCTCCCAATCCTCTGAAATCCTCCTGCACCTGCTCTATGCTTGTCCTATGCTTTGATAGGTCATTCATTCCCAGGTGGACAATGCCCTCCAGCCTCCCCTCTCCTTGCCACTGCTTTAGCGATCCTCAGGATTTGCTCCCCCTTCCTCCAAGTGGTGCCTCCTGGAAGGCACTTAACCTCCCTCTCCTCTCTGCAATCTGTGCCCAGAACCATCCGCCAGACAATTGAGTCCCCTAGCAGGAGTAACTTCTTCTTCCTTTGGGGTCCTCTTCCTCCCACCACTAGGACTCCCTCTTGGAGAATCCTCACCACCTCCCTGGTCGCAGCTTCATGTTCCATTGTGGGACTCTCCCACTCCTTCAGAACATCATAGGAGTTCTTAAGCTGGACTGGATGGGGAATGTGCCTCTGACCACCCTCCCAGAACCTCCCTGAGCCCACCATAGTCTATCCCGCTCTCTGCCCGGGCAGCTGTTGTGGCAGTGGCTGGGGACATGGTGGCCTCTGGGTAGGGGTGAAGGTTTCCAGTACTTCTGCCAGCTCAGCCCAGAAATCACCAGTCTCCGCCCTCAGCCCAGAGAGGTGCCTGCACATGAAGCAACACCGCAATACCAAGAAAGTTCTCCTGAAGACTGCTGCCCTGCATCCAGTGCACTGCACCGCACCCTGCATCTTCCTGTACTGTTTATTTCTCCCCCTTTTACCCTACGCCCTGTGGTTAGTGCACTATCTCTATGGTTGAGGGCATATGATTGAAACCTTCAAAGTCCTGAAGGGTATCAATGTGGTTGACAGCCAACAGCTGTTCAAGAACAGCGAGGTGCCAGTGACAAGAGAACATGGGTAAAAGCTTCTGGGGGAACATTCAAATGAGATGTGAGAAAGCATTTCTTCATGAACACAGTGGTGGAGGGTAAAACATCTTGCCAGTGGAGGTGGTTGAGGTGAAAACTATGAAAGTTTCAAAAAGGGGTGGGATGGGTGTAAATGTCTGATTAAAATGGAAGGGTATCTAGGAAGGATGGGGCTACAGAGCCACTAAAGGGGCACACAGGCACAACATTAGATTTGTGAAGATATGGGTTAGGTAGGGAACAGAGCTGACTTGATAGACCCAGGTTTTTATGCCTAAATAATTTTACCATGTTTTTATGTTCTAGGTTTATATAAAGCCATCCTAAACATGCATACACTTGAAGGTTATAAACTAAGTAGTATTCTGCACAAACGGTACCTAGGTCTGACCCCTCAGCCAACAACTTGGTTTCCTTGTTCACATTGCTCAGCATACTGTAACCCTTTACTTCAAGTTGAGAGGATTGTATCAAGTCAAATGTTGTCTGTCACTAGGGGTATGCAGGTCTTTTGCCAAGCAGATGCTTCTACAGGGCCTTACCTTTACTGCAGCGACACCAAGGTTGGAATGGGTAGCAAGGGGCCCACCTGGAAATTGAGTTGTGGGGACCCTGGTACCAACATGTCAAAAGATGTATGCTCTAACGTACAACCCCCCATGGCCCCACCTTGGGGGCAAGCCAGGGAGGACCAGGCTGTGGAGGTAAGTCCCAGAGCAGGCGGGTGATAATACCTTTTACTTCAGTATTGTCCTGTAGTGACATATAAATACTGTATATAAAAAAAAAATGAACATCTACAGAGTCAGAGTGATTATTTCACTTTTTCCTCTGATTGTTTCCTCCTTTTCCTTCTTAGGTTTCCACAGCTAGCATGAATAATCTTTAGTTTTGTATTTACTTGACTATGCACTTGCTTTGTTTTTTCATTATTCATAGCTCCCCCTAGACACCAGAGCTGCCCCTATCTAGCTGGCCACGTACCAGCCCTGTTTACAGCCATCTCTAGTACTTACTGTTACCCCACACCCATATACCTCAGGGTTCTCTTTTGCCACTACAGGGTTCACTTTTGGATGTATGCCTCCCCTGGCCAAGAATCACTGCCATTTATGCCCTGTCCCCCATGAACCAAGGGCCAAACAGTGGATGAACCTGTCTGCCAAGCCTTTTTTGTGTACACTTTTCTTCCTACTGCTATGGTGGCAAGGGCTGGCTGTTATGGAGGCAGTATAGAGCAGTGGGTTAAGGTTCTGAGCTGCAGATCTGGAGACCTGGATTTGAATCCCACAGCTGCCTAGGTGCATGCTGTGTGATCCTGAGCAAGTCACTTAACTTCCTTGTGCTCCCAGGTTGCATCTGGAAACAAGCTTCAGCTTAGTGTGCTACTCCTGGTTAAACAATGTTCCCCTTTCCCTTTATGCTGTACTAACCTTTTTCACATAGCATATTATGAGGGATAACTCCAGTTTTAATCCTCAGAAAATCTCCATCCCATATGAAGTTCTGCCTAAACCAAGGATGTGCTATAAAGAGATGCTGTACATTACGAAATACTTAATGGCAGTTAAAATCTCTCATCCCAGGTGGATGAACCGTTGACAACTATGCTTTCAGTCAAGTGTTCTGACTGGTAAATTTGCATCCTTCCCACCTCCCAGGATTGCTCTAAGCTACCTGCAATGTCCTTCTATAGGTGGGTGGCTAAGGCTTCCCACCATAGGATGCACTGTGACAGCAGACCAGGCATCACCCTCCCCGTGGGTCAAAGCATGGTGCCTTAGCATCAGACTCCAGATCACACTAATTCAGGGCAGGGAAGTCGGGACCAAGACTTGATCCTGGCTAACCCATGTGGCAGTGCAGCACCAGCTGGCACCACTGGGGACTGGAACACAATTTGCTAAAAACTCAAAATGGCAAGATTTCCTAAATATCTTATACGGGCTTGAATGTCCAGTGATTCAGGTGCTAGGCATCTTGAACTGCCTGCCATCCAGGCAAACAAGGCTTTAAATGCGCATTTTTCTAGTAAATTATATGTTTTGTGTGTTTTTAGTTTTAATTGTGCAAAAGTTATTTGAAAATTTTCAATAAAAATTGATTCAAAAAAAAAAAGAAGAAACAGACCTGGTAAGAAACTGGAGTGGACCAAGTGCCAAGGATGTCCGCTAATATAGAAGTCCTTCAGTTCTAGGGAGGGAAACTGCCCATATATTTTTTTGATAAAGTTGCTGTGGTCAAGTAGGACCAAAGGATGCTGAATGTACTTGTCAGGAAATATGGGGAAGGGACTCATCAAAATGAATCCATACATACTTTGTTGATGTTTTCTTTTATTTTACAGTGACTGATGTTTCACCACATAAAGTTTTTTCTGCGGGATTAGTTTTAATGTCTTTTTGCAACCAGCATTTCATTTGGGACACACTTACTGTATATGCTTTTGCTTTTGTTTTATATTCAAAAAGTTCCTGGCTTGCAGCTTATTTATTTTCTGCAGCTGACAATGGCATCTACAGACTGAACATACATAGTACATTTCTAAAATAGAAATTAAGCACTTGAGCCAAACATGATAACAGAGCAATCAGCAAACAAGTAAATAAGCTGCAAACCAGGAACATTGTGAATATAAAACAACAGCAAAAGCATAAGAGTATGTACCAAATGAAATGATGGTCACAACAATATGTGTATGAATTTATTTGGACAAGCCCCCAACCCCATATTTCTTGCTCCCCTCTAACACTGACGTAATACAGCAAAAAATGTTTTGGAGATGAAACACCTGCCAGGGCAAGTTGTACACCTCCTGCCCTTCACACAATCATTAAACAAA
The DNA here is from genome assembly GCA_016271365.2 of Neoceratodus forsteri. Lineage (NCBI taxonomy): Eukaryota > Metazoa > Chordata > Ceratodontiformes > Ceratodontidae > Neoceratodus > Neoceratodus forsteri. Next base: position 1,379,917,934 of record CM057455.1, read on the forward strand.
CAAACAAACAAACAAACAAACAAGCAAACAAACAAACAAAACATGCCACATCCATCTTTGCTTTGCACCCAGACAATGTGTCTCCCTAATCTATGATTACTCTGCTGGCCAAAACACCCACCCATCTCAGCTATTACACTGTGCTTGTAGCATGTCTCTCCCTACCAGACATGGAGGTTTCCAATCAATCACCTTCCCTAACTATACATTAAAAACACATAAGCAAGCCTACACCTGCCCATCTCAGCCTAATCTCCCCACCCAATTTAAGTTTTTAATTGGTCCGCTGTTGGGAGATGATTCTGATCCTCCTCTTGTCACCGCTGGGCCCAAAGGATGCCATTCTCACTCCAGTAGTGCTATGTGCTCTGCGTGATGCCCTACTGTAGTGAGAATGCTCAGTGCCTTCATTCGTACTCGGAGAATCAGGATCATCATGCAGCGTCAGACCTATTAAAAACTTAACTGGGTGACTGGGTACTAGGGTAGATCACCGATAGACAAATTTGTGTAGTGGAGTCCAAAACATAATGTGACCTACTCCAATTTCACCATGCCCCCATTTTAGCCAAAAGTCACCATGGTAAATTTACAGATACTAGAAACAGAAAGAGCCACTCAGTTAGATGGGTGCCTGTGACAGAACTAGAATTCAGTGAAAGAACAGTCACAGCACTCCACACTCAGTAAAATGGAAGGTCAATAAACTTTTTTGCATTCATAAAAAGACCAGTCCATAGACTTGAAGTAAATTTTACCTTTTATTTAAAGGCACAGTTTGAACAAAAATGACTGCTCCTCCTGGAACGCAAAAAAGTTTTTTGAAGTTCCATTTTTCTGAGTGTGGAGTGTCGTGACTGTTCTTTCACTAAATTTAGAGATAAAACACTCCTCCCAGACACACACAAGTTTTACCACTCCTGGTATCTTTTAGAGGAAGAACAAAAAACAAACACACACACCACCACCACTACCTGTTTCCTGACCCCAGCAGAGTTACAGTTAGAGACCAAAACTAGCTGCTCCCTGCTGCATACCCTCATGCCTACTGTTTTTTTTTTTCAAACCACCAAATGTTGTTGGACTCACTGCTCAGTGCTCAATCGGCTTCTGAGTCCCATCCCGGCTGTTCCTGAGTCCCACTGCTCTTCACTCGCTCCTCAGGTGGTCTTAGAGTCAGGTCAAGAATGGGGTCCACATTTAACATATGGACAGTCCAAGGTCAGCTGGCACTGAGGTCAAGAATGGATGGGGAAGGGAAAACTCTACATGGAGGGTTACTAGTCACTCCCCCATTTCATGTACTCCTGTCCCAGCCACTCTCGAGTCCCTCCCCTGTTGCTGCTCACTACACAGGTCCCACCTGAAATCGGAGGTCTCAGGTCAGCAGGAATTTAATGAGGGTTGGGGAGGACTGAGTGTAAATGTAAATAGGTGGGGACTTGCCTGGCTGGTGGCCACTACACTCTAGCTGCTTGCTCTTCTTCTGTTCCTGAAGTAAAGGTCAGCACTGGCTTGAATGTGGATGAGCCTGGGGGAAGTAAACTCTGGGCAGGGGGGCAGTTCTAGGGGAATCAACTGACCAGTCTAGGTTGCTCACACTCCAAACTAGACTGTATCATCTCATGTAAACCAAACAAATTGTGCTTTTTGGAGGGGGGACTAAATTAAATAAAAGGGTTAGGGTCTGGATGAACATGAAGGAAGGGAAAGACCACAGGATTTCTACTCTCACTCAGACTCTCACTGCAGTCTAGGTAGCAGTACAATATACTAGAGATTGGAGAAGAGTCAAGGGTGGGCAGGAGGCAGCATTGACAAAAGACAAAGCAAGTTTGTTAAAGTTGCAGCAAACACCAAAACTTCCTTGTGCTTTAACTTATTGAATTCTACCTTCTCTGATGTAAATGACTTGAGGTCGTCATGATGAAGTCCGGAGAGGAGATGATTCGATCTGTCAGTTGCTGCTAGCTGCTTCTTCTACCAAAGCCCAGCTTCTTCTCTGCAAGGCTATTAGTAGGATGCTGAATGCTCATCGCTGAAAACAAGAAAAAGAGGCCAGTACCAGCCCTTCTGAACTGCCTGCCATCACTGACTGACCAATGTTGACTGATGACAGTACCAACAAACTAACCTGATAAGTCCAGTAGCAGCCACCACACACCCCCTCTCACTTTCCAGCGCTAGCCTGCCTAGTTTAAACCACTACATGCATAACTGCATACTGAGGATAGAGCAACTCAGATTATCTACTACACACACAAATAAAAAAAGGAAGACAGCAAGCAGCATATGTCTGTGTGGGGGCAGGGCCTCTGTCTAGGTCATACACTATATATATATATATATATATACACACACAGGACACTCTCCTGTCAGAGTGGGAAATTAAACAAAAATACTAACTCTATACAAGCTGTGTAGGCCGGCCTGAGGCTGCTCAATCTGTTTAGAATGGGATGCTTTGTTTTCTTGTTGCGGCTGCACCACTACTACAGGGATGGCCCTGGATGTATACTGTGTACATGCTAGACAGGGGCCCTATCCCCACACAGACACTCGCTGGCTCCTAGGGTTTTTTTCCAACACTGCCTGCCATCTAAAAGATGCTGACAAACCCTGGAGACAGCAGATGTAATGTGCATGCTGTGTGCGAGTTGAGGTGAAACAAGACACTTAAGTTGCTTTCTAACACTGCTCCCCTGCCAGTGCACAGTGTATATCATAGAACACACTGTGGGGCCCCACCTGGAAATTTCCAGGTATCCTGCCTGGTCAGTCCAACTCTGTGAGATGCTGTTTATGGACCTGCACCCACAAGTTACCTAGATAAGTAAACTATTTTGTACAATTTCCTATGTCACTTTGTATTAACCAGCCCCCATAAACACACCCATAATTGTTGTGTATGTATACTGTTATTCTGTTTCCATCTAAATAAGAAAGCACCATCAACATACAGCTCTTCTTAGTTGTCAAATTCTGCAAACTCCTGTGACAGAAATGGGCAGGAAAGAGTTAATGGTTTGGATTCTGTAGGTGCCTTATTTTTTTAGCAGTTTGAGTAAAATACAGTCAGGCTGAAATCCTCTGTCCAGCAGCATAACAGCTTGTGGAATTCCTAGCTGCTAGATAAGAGCTGGATCATAAATCTCGAGTGGACATCTCCAGACAAACACAGACCTGCAGACACAGACACAGGGCAGTTTGAATGGATTGGATCATTCAAATATAAACTTAAGGTGAAAAGGGAATATAATTGGTCACTGATGGGTGTTCACTCTGATTGGGACAATTAAATGCATACATGTTAGTTGGTTGGTGCATTTAAAGGGAGAATAGGAATGACCTATTCTCCACAGAGTATATAACCTTCTGAAAGGCAGAGAAGGCTCTCTTGTGCTTTGGAAGCTGGGAGGGGAAACATAAGTTTGGAGCCTACCTTGTAGCTATGTCCGTGGGAGCTGGCAGTTAGAACAGAGTCCAGTGTCGCTTGTAAGGACAGGCAAGGGTAAGTTTAGTGATAGCATATTTCAGTAATAGCCTTCTTCTTTTGCCATCTGTTATTTAAAAACATTTGTTTACTTTTCCTGTACGAGTGTTATTCTCTTGTGTTGTAAATAAATATCCTGTAAATGCTCAGTGCACTTTCTGTTAAGTAAAAGCTATTTATTTGCTCAACAGTTGTGACTGTGATGTCATTTTTCTAAGGTAATATTTGGTTTCCCCTGGCTGAGGTAAATGCTGTGTAGCATCCGCCACCTGAGAGAGACACACTACCAGACTTTAACTTGTGCAATTGCACGTTTGATTATTCAAGTTTGTACACTTAAAAGAGGTGCCGGAAGGAAAGTCTGGCTGGTGGCAGCGAATACCTGAGGACAGACACCTCTCTAAAAGCTGTTTCAGCCCAGAGGGAGAGGTGGGTTGTCACAACTCCCTTACTACCTAAACTGCTTAATGGAGAATACACCAAACAGTCCCTTTTCCTGCATTCACCATTTAACATTATCTGAAAGAAAATATATTTGGCCAAATACCATTTCTTCTCATTGTACAACCATATTGATTTAGAAAAGTCACCAATGTTCTGGTCAACTACATGGTATGTGAAGTAATTTTCATTTCTTTATTAATTGATATCCACTCTGCTGGGTCTTTACCGTAAGGCTGTGCTATGGTGTTGCTTTCCTCAGGAATCTGATCGCACTGTTCAACAGCTTGTTCCTCTGAGATATCTTGGCATGGAGGAACCTCTGTATTCCTCATTTCCTCTGCTGGACTTGCACCCTACTTTTCATCCTCCACATTTGAAGCTTGCATGTCCACTTTTTTTTTGTGTCTTCTTTTTATTGTTTTTCACAAAAAAATACATATTGACAAACATGGGAAAGGGAAAAAACATGATGAACATGAAAACGTCGACACACACAACTAGTTAACAAATGGTCCAGTACAAAATCAAAATTAATCAATAGATGGACATCATGTGAGATAACATAAAAATCTACTATATAGTCAGTCAATATAAGTAAATAAAGAGCACACTATAAAGGTAGACATGTGCAAGGCAGAAGGAAAAGCACCCTCCAAAAAATGGACCCCTTCAATCATTTGATGCACAACTGAACCAGAGTCTCAGGACACAAGCCACCCCCCAGGACCCATACAACCACTCTAGATCATGCCTTCCCTCAAAATCTGTGCCTCTACTGGGGACAGAGAATTCAAGAAGGGTTCCCATACCTTTGCAAAGCATTCCCCTTTACCCCTCAGAATAAATGAAAGACGCTCCATAGCCAAAGTCTGGACTGCTAGGGCTTTCTAGGACTGAATTGTGGGCAGGGCACATGAAACCCAAGTATTAAGAATATAATGACAGGCAATCACCACCAGCACTCTAATCCAGAGAGGGAGTAGCCTGCAGCCCTCTTTCCCAAAATCTTCCATACCAAATAACATGGTGGCTGGTGCCATAGGTATCTGTCACACCACCATTGTTGAAACTTCACGAGACACTGCCCTCCAAAAGGACTGCAATACTGTGCACATTCAGAAAAAATGTATGTATGTGTGGCATGCCCAAGTCTGTGTGGCATCTTCCACATGTGGGAAGATCATGGGGTGATATTTATTTACAGTCTTGGGGGGGCAATATAAATGGTGTATAAATCTGAACTGAGATTCTTTGTATTTATTACAGCTCAGAATGCCCACATGGGAGTTTAATAACAACTTCTGGCCAGCCTGGTGGTGCTGAGGGTTGAGGCACTGGATGCCACACCTCGTGCTATGCTGGTGACCCGGGTTTGGGAATGGACTCGGGTTGTTGGGGGTCGGAGGGGGAGGGAGGATCGAGCATCCCAATGGATGCTCTCCTCCCTCTGGGGTGGGAAACCAGGGGTGCTTCTAGTACCTGATGCCCCTGAAGCCAGTGGATGCATGGGCTTTTGGGGCACCGGCAGCTCTACTAGAGTCGGGGAGGGGGGACAATGTTCCATGCATGGCTGTCGCCGTGCATCAGCACGTTGGCAAGCCTGGACGTCAGTCCTAAGCACAGGGGTGTCAGGGGAATAGAGAGAAAAACAGGGGAAAAATGAAACACCCCTGCCTCTACGAGTGGATGAAACTAGGGGATGGGATGCCGTGGGGATCGCCCTGGCAGATGGAGTAGGAGGAGGTATGAGGCCTCCTCTGAAAGCCATGGGAGCCAGGCAAATTACAAAAAAAATAACAACTTCTAATCCTCCTCTAGTATAGTTATCCCAATGTCCCTTTCCCATATTGCTTTGCTTTTATGTGTAAGGTAAGAAAAATACTGCCTGTCCTGATGTACCGCTTTCTTTATTATAACATTTGGGTCCTTTTGTACTGCATAAACCAGCTGTTCCACTGGGACCAATGCATTCACAGGGTTCCTGTTCAATCCCCTCCCAAAAACTCTGACCTGTAAATAACAAAAAAGTATGAATCCGGCAAGCCCGTGTCCTCCTGCAGGTCCACGAAGGTGCGTATTCCCTCATGGGTATAAAAGTTACCCATGCACCCAGTCCTCTGCTGCTCCCAATTCTTAAACCTACCACCTGTTAGGCTGGGAAGGAAGAAGGGGTTCCCTGCCACAGGTACCAAAAGTGTCTCATCTTCCACCATGCCCCTATGATGCCTCACTTGGTCCAAGGCCTCTAAGACCCATCCCACCAAGGCATTCGAAACACCTAAGGTAGTATATGCCTGCCGCCCCTTTCTGACCAAATAGGCCGACAACCGGCCAGGACACCCCAACACTTTCCGATCCAGCCACCTAGCCTCTTTATCTCCTGTACTGCCTTGAGAACATTGCCTGAACACTTCCTTACTTCTAAGACTACTTGCAAAGAAATATGTCACCTTTGGAACCTTTGAAAGCATCTCTTTCTCTTGCTGATCCCTTGTACATTTATGTTTCTGGGATCCACTCAGATACTTGCATGCCAGTGCTGACTCTGTCTTTCTACTATGCTCTACAATACATGAATCAAGAAACCCATGAGTAAAAGAACACAAATCTCACACCATGTACAGCAACCACCTAACTGACAAGCTATACAATTTCATCACAAGAAGTGTAGCGTTTATAAAAATAAGTGGGTCACATAAATGAACAGACAGTATAACAGAGCCTCCCCAGAGACACTACCCTCTAGTGCTCCAAATGTGGACAGACATCCACTATCTTTCAGGCCAGCAAAACCTCAGGAGGGCTACAATGGGTCCCCAGGGCAACCACCCAGACAGTGCAAAACCCAGATGCTCTTCAAGGCACCTGGTACAATAATGTAAGATAAGTGACTTTTTTTTTTATTTTAACCTGAGCTAATATGGGAGGGCCTTGTCATGGTGGTCCAGCTTACCACTAACACTCCTGCCAATCAAAAATGTTCAGAAGGGACCCTCTCAGACTGTAAGGAACCTTAGAAATCAATTGCTCCTAATATTTGCTAGTATTCACTACTGCTCAGGACATTAAGGGTGTGCACAAGGAACTGTGGTGCTCTCAAACAAAAAAAGTTAGCTACAAAACACAATAGTTTGGGCACTCGTCACCACATATTATGCTGAACACCGAGAAAATATTGTATAAAAAAGCTTTATTCCATAAAATACAGATGTCTGATGTGTTTCTGGTCTATTAGAAAGGGTCAAGTAATAGACCAGAAACATGTCAGGCATCTGTATTTTATGGAATAAAGCTCTTTTATACAATATTTTCTCAGTGTTCAGCATAATATGTAGTGATGAGTGCCCAAGCTATTGTGTTTTGTATTCACTACTGCTAATGCTTGCTGTGAATTTTGTTTTTTTGAAATTTTTATTTGTCATTTTTTGTAACTGTATCCTTATTACAACTTAACTGAATATATAATATTGTAATTTATACTTCTACACTCTGTAAACTTGTCATCACTGTTGATTTCTACTGCACTGTACTGTACTGTACTATACTATACTGTCCTACCCAGGACCTCCTTGCAAATGAGCTTTGCTCAATGGAGCTTTTCCTGGTAAAACAAATAAATACAAGCATTTGTCAATGCCGAATGTTGTCGCACTGGCATTAGCATTGGCAGTGCCAGAGCTAGAGATGCATAATAGGAATGGCAGTGAAATATTAAAGTGACGCCAACCCCACCCCCAACCTGTAGAGATTGACAGGCATTGGGGTGTGCCTTTAGGTCATCAGCTATAACGCTCATGCCATTGTACCTCACCCTACCCTGTAGACACTGACAAGTGTCGGGTGTGCTTTGGGGGTCTTTGAGCGTTAAACTTACCCCGTTCCATAAGGAAATACACTGACATGGGTGCAGTATAGGAGCACGGGGTGAACTTTGTGGCTGAACAGTGCAAGGCACACCACAATGCCTGTCAGTGGCTGCAGGGTGGGGGTGGGGGGGTGGAATGGCATGAGCATTACATCCAATGATCCCAAGTCACACCCCTGACTCCTGTCAGTCTGTACTAGGTGGGGTGCTACAGTTGGAAACCCTAACACCGTAAGCATGTGGTGGTAGTTTCACTCCACATTTTCAACATGGGCTGCTTGTCAGGCCACCTCATGAAAAGCGGCACAATCACTTTGATAGCTGAAAGGTGGTTTTGCACAGCGGCTGTGCCATTTGGCGACACAGGGCTGAAAACACATTTTTGGGCAGGATATGGAGAATGACAACTGCATTGTTCATGAGGAGGCATGAAAAAATAGCAACATTGAAAATCTGGAGTGACAATATGAAATATTTGTGAAGCAATGAGCATGCATACAGACTGCACAACACACGTCCGTAACCCCATTATTTTTGGGAGTTTGGTAGTCACATTTGTAACATAGGCATTTTGGGACCTCCCCTTATGAACAGTGGTGGTGAGATTTTGTTAATCTGTCCCAAAAGTTGATTTCCTACAGTGACCACGCCATTGTGCGCCACAGGTGCGGAAACACATTTTGGGCAGGATGTGAAAAATGACAGCTGCACTGTTCATAAGGAGGTGAGAAAAAATGCCAGTGTTGAAAATCTGGCATGGAAATATTGCAAATTTGCGAAGTTACAAGGGTGCGAGGAAACTGCATAACACACGCTTGCAACATAGTCATTTTATGGACTTTCAGCACCAAATTTTCAACATAGGCATTTTAGGACCTCTGCTCATGAACAGTGTCACCATCATTTCCTCAAACTGTCCCAAAAAGTGATTTCACACAGCGACCGTGCTATTCTGCGCCGGACATAAGAAAACACATTTTGGGCAGGATATGTAAAATGACAGTTATACTATTCATCAGGAGGCGTGGAAAAATGGCAAGTTTGAAAATCTGAAGTGAAAATATTACAAATTCATGATGTTACGAGGGTGCGTAGAAACAGCATAGCGCACGCAAGTAAAACAGCTATTTTTGGGAGTTTTGTCACCAAATTTGCAACATAGGCTTTTTGAGAGCTCCCCCATGAACAGTAGAACTGTCGTTTCATTACTCAATCTCGAAAGGTGATTCCACGTAGTGACCGCTAAATCACCTTTCGGGATTGAATAACGCCATGACAGTGCCAGAATTCATGAGGAGGGTTCCGAAAAAACCCATGTTGAAAATTTGGTGCCAAAATTCCCAAAAATGGCTGAGATATGCATCAAAGTTGAAAAAACCCTATTTATTCCATTATACAGCTTACCGGCATTTCCTCAGTTTGCGGTCGGATTTGAAGACTGCAGACTTGTTCCCGGTCCACCAAAGATCATCGCGCCAGACTGCTCAGGTAAGTATGGGGTGAGGGGGGTGTGGGGAGGCAGGGTGCACAGTGGGTGGGCGCGGGTTGTGGGAAGGGGCAGGGAGATCGCCGAAGGGACCATTTAGTTTTTCCACAGGTACAAAAAAAAAACATCGCGGGACCGTTTTTCTGTTTACAGTGGCATGTGGCATGCTGGGGTGGGCTCCCAGGCGTGCTGTGAACCTTGTTTTTTGGAGGGCAGCCGTAACGACAGGGGATTGGGCACCCCGCCAGCACGCTAAACAAAAGGGGGTTACTTTTATGCTGACAGGGATTGGGCACCCCGACGGCACACAGGAAAGCAGGGGGACAAGGGACTAGGGATTGGGCACCCTCACAGCATATATAACAAATGGGGCTTATTTATGCTGATGGGGGAGGCTCCCATATAATATTATTGTGGGGCAGGGTAAGCCGACAGGAATTGGGCACCCCCGAAGTCGGCAGTTTGGCAGGCAGTGTGCCTCCATGTTTGTGTTTCCGGGTAAGCACATCGGGAGGTCCGCTGCATGTGATGAGCTTTGCTCACATTGCAGCGGACCTTTCCTTAGATGTGTGCACCCAGGTGGTGTGGCACTGGCATGCAGGCTGATTGGGGAATGAGGGATGCACCTACTGATTCGTGCCCTGCATTCGCCCAACAGTGACCGCACCTCCAAATGTGCTACTACCCCAATATGTTGGCTGTACAAGCGCATCAACATAAAAAATGAAGAGAAATGAAATATTACATTTACATTTTAGAAATTCAACCAGTAATTGGCTCAGCAACTCCCCCCACCCAAACAAAAAGAAAGTTGTCAGATACACCACCTCAATGAATTGCTGCAGTCCAAGAGGGAAATGACCTGGGATCATAATAAATAGGAGGCTGAATCAAGAGAATTCCTGCTGGTCAGGTCCCACCTGGAGTACTGAGTGCAGCTTAGTCTCCTTGCAAAGGGGCATTGAGGCAGTCAATAGACTGCAACACAGGGGCATTCCTGATGGTCGTGAGGGCCGAGACTGTTGGCATCCTCCTGAGTGAGCTCCAGGCTGCGACCCCCCCCACCCCAAAAGCAAAGCATTCCTGGTGTTTGTGAGGGCCAAGACAGATGGAAGCCCTCCCCGAGTGAGCTCCAGACTGCGACCCCCCCACCCCAAAAGCAAAGCATTCCTGGTGTTTGTGAGGCTAAGACAGATGGAAGCCCTCCCGAGTGAGCCTCCAGACTGTGATTCCCCCACCCCAAAAGCAAAGCATTCCTGGTGTTTGTGAGGGCCAAGACAGATGGCAGCCCTCCCCGAGTGAGCTCCAGACTGTGATCTCCCCCCACCCCAAAAGCAAAGCATTCCTGGTGGTCGTGAGGGCCGAGATGGATGGCATCCCTCCCTGAGTGAGCTCCAGGCTGCGACCCCCCCACCCCAAAAGAAAAGCATTCCTGGTGTTTGTGAGGGCCAAGACAGATGGAAGCCCTCCCCGAGTGAGTTACAGACTGCAACCCCCCACCCCAAAAGCAAAGGTACAGACTACACGCTACAGCAGAAACAACACGTCATGGAGCCATTGTTTGCTTGGTGCAGCTGGAGTTTTTAGGCACTAACTTTAAAGTCACTGCCTAATGGACCTTTCTAATAACATTTTATCAGCAGAACAACCGCTGATAGTTTTTCTTTAACTTAATTATGTCTACCAGCCCTAACTGACTTAAACTAACATCAATGAACAGCTTAATACTAATTTGCTTTAAAAGCTATTGTCTCCGCATACTGTGGAACTTCAGGGATAAAACAGTCTATTTTTGTTAAAACAACAAGTGCTTTAAAAGCTTATGTACAGCATACTGCAGAGTTTCAGGGATAAAATGCAGTCTATTCTTTGTTAAAAACAACAAGTGCCTTAAAAAGCTTATGTTACAGCATACTGTGGAGTTTTAGGAATAAAACGCAGTCTAACAATAACAAAAAAGAAAGAGTTGCTTTTTTTAGTCATTTAGTCAGGGCTCCCCTGTCATATCAAGATAGTCTGCTTTCTCTGTTGCCTGAACCCTTCAGCTCCTCCTCCACGCTTACCTGTGTAATTAATCCTGTCTTCTCTCTCTCAGCAGCATTCCATGACCCCCCACCCCAAAAGCAAAAGTACGGACTACATACTACAGCAGAAGCAGCACGGCACAGAGCCATTGTTTGCTTGGTGCAGCTAGAGAATCCCGCAGACGCTCCGTGCTGGCTACCCCACTGCCCCCGTCACCACCCTTGGTGAACTAGAGAATTTATAGCTTGAGCCTCTTGTCACTCAAAAACCTATCAGCCTGCTTTGCCCTTTGCAGCTTATTTTATTTCACCACTAGTGGCCGCTCTCTATCTAAACCACTTTTCTCTTACAAAATAAAGCCAGATTTCAGCCCTCGCTGGAAGTCTACCCCAGTCCTAAAACATCTCCTCCATTGTTGTAACATGTATCCCTTTATCATACTCCTCCATGCAAACCTCTACCTCCCTGTCCCTCCCACCCACTACCATCCCTGCTAGAGCCAAATGCTCCCTATGTTTTTTATGAGCTCCTATACCTGCTCTACCTCCTGTGCTCTCCCTAACTATAACTACACTACCTATACGGATCTACTATTGGTGTCACTTCTCACCCTCCCCTAGGCTGCTGATATACTCACATTTATTCCATCCACCCCAGTTAACTCATATAGCCGCCCACCTCTAAGCTGCCACATTCCCCCCAAAAGGAAATTACTCAAATTAAACATCTATAGACTTGTTTACCTGCTACTGCTCCTTTTAGATAACATCCATCCCAACTCAGGCCCTGTTCCACCCCTTGCAGCAAGCCAAACTCATGCCCGTGGTCTGAGGTTAGCATCCATCAATATCTGTGGCTTACAAAGAAAACACATACTACTACAAGAGTGGGTAGCTCAACATAATCCAGATGTCCTGGCTGTGGTAGAGACCTGGCTGTCCCCCAACACCCCAAGACTCTGCAGTCAACATGGATGGCTACACCATCTACTGGGTTGATAGATCTAGTAAAAGAGGTGCTGGGTGTGCTTTCTACCTTCGAAACCACCTAATGGGTCATGTAGTAAGCACCCCTGAGCTGTCCCATGGGGCTCAATCACTAACAGTCAAATTAACAATAGAGAAAACTGGGTAAACTCTGTACCTACTGGCTGTCTACATACTCCCTAGGCAACAAAAAACACCCTTCTCCTCCATCCTGGATATCATCTCGCAACTTCCACCAAACTCCAAAGTCATTGCGATAGGTGATTTTAACACTGACTGGAATGCCCCAAAAGCAGCACAGTACACAGATGCCATTGCGGCCCTGAACCTCATGCAAATGGTCCCAATACCCACACAGCTAAACCCCATTAATGGAAATCGGGCGCTCATCGATCTCATCCTTGCAAGTCACCCCAATTGTCTCTCTGATGTCCAGGTACTCCCAGACTCACTTTGCGACCATTTCCCTATCATCTGCTGTTGGTTAAATTGACTGAAACCATCCCCCCCCCAGAGTCTACTACCAACGTCGCCTAAAAGAAGGATCCCTGAACATTTCAAGAAATTACTTATCAAATCTAGATTGGTCTCCCCTTGACTACGCAACCTCAGTGGACAACGCTGTAGCCTTCTTCATTTTCTCCTTCAATGCTGCCTGTGATATCTTTGCCCCCCCGGGTCAGAAAGCTTGTCAAAAACCATGTCACCCCGTGGATCACTCAATCCCTCTTAAATCGCATACAGCACTGTGACAACCTTTGGCATAAAGCTCTTGACTTGAGTCTAGCAACAGATAGGCAAAACTACCATGCAGCTAGAAATACCTGCACCAGAGAAACAGGGCAGGCCAACGCTGCCTACTATCAGGCTAGTTTCTCCTCCTCATGGGGACATGGATGAAAATTCTGGGAGACCATTAACAGACTGAATGGTAATCCTCCCCCCGTCCCTCCTACAAGTCCATGGTACTACTATACAGGATCCTGAGCTGATAGCTAATGCCTTAAATACAGCCTTCACGGACCTCGACAAGGTCCTTCCACCTAGTTATTTCTCCACAACTGCTACCCCCTCTCCAGCATTCCCCCTCCACCCACTGGGGTTATTCCTTTTCACTTTAAATCTATTTCCATGATTACAGCCAGAAAATACCTATCCAAGGCTCTTAGAAAACCCAGTCATAGTGCTGACACCCTACATCTTAATCTCCTCAAACTATCCCTGGAATCCGTTCTAACACTCCTCACGAAGATTCTTAATATGTCCCTCTGCCTGGGCCAGTTTCTGTCCCAATGGAAACAAGCCATGGTGACCCCAATTTTTAAGAGTGGAGATAGAACTTTACCAAATAACAAAAGGCCAATCTCCAAACTGCCACCCCTATCTAAAGCATTGGAGAAGATCATTGCTGACCAACTATCGCAGTTCCTTGACACACACAACCTATTATGTCCCCAACAGCACGGTTTCAGAAAGACCCATAGCACCACAACTGGCCTATTGGAATACACCTCATTCATACATGATGCACTAGATCAGTAGCTCTTAGTTGGGTCTGCCTATCTTGACCTAAGGCCTTTGATACTGTTCATCACCCCCTGCTGATCAACTCCCTACTCTCCATTGGCCTATCCCTAGAAGCCTCCGCCTGGTTGTTCAGCTACCTCTCTGGCAGATCTCAGCAGGTAAAACTCGACCACACATTGTCCTCCCCCCTCCCAGTCAGGTCTGGGGTACCTCAGGGTTCCATCCTTGGGCTTCTGTTGTTTAGCCTGTTTCTTAAGTCTCTCCACCAGGCCTGCTCTGGCCAACTCCTCCTCCTCTATGCATATGGTGCTGTCATTTTCTGCTGGCACCAGGACCCATCCACCCTGCAACACAATCTACAAAAGTAGTTCACTGAAATCGAGTCTTGGTTCACCAACCATAAACTGGTTCTCAATTATAAGAAAACCAAGGTGATGCTCTTTGCACACCATCAGAACAAAAACATGTCCTACCCCCTTCGCATTCTCAGTTCCATCTCTGCCCCCCTTGAATCTGTCCCCAGCTTTAAATATTTGGGGATCACCCTTGATTCGGCTCTCACCTTTCATGAGCACATCTCTACCACTTGCAGAGCTATCAACATCAGAAATGGCCTCCTGTATCAGCTTCACTCCTGTCTCCCAGAGGCTGCTCTAAGGCCGGAGATATCCAGCTCAGTTCTCCCTCTAGTTGACTATGGCCTAGTCGTTTATGGGTCAGACCCCAGTACCACACTAATTAAAATCAGAACTGCCCTAAACAAAGCTTGATGCCTAGCAACTGGATGTGACAGACATACACATACTCATGACCTATACTGGAGAACCTCCTGGTTAAATCTTGAGGGACATATCTGCTACCAGACCTGCCTCCTTGCTAAAAAAAATTCCTTGGTCTTGTCTCTCCCAGAGTGTCAACTACACTTACACTGGCCCACAGATCAAGAACCACTAGATACTCTAGCAATGCTGCCTTCCATATCCCTCTATTTAGAACCACTGCTTGGCAAAAAGATCCTTTAGTTATAGAGCCCCCTATGGATGAATTCCCTTCCTACCACTCTGCTGGATACACAGAGACTGGGGCTCTTTAAATCTGAGCTACAACAGCTGCTACTTGCCTACTCTAAATGTGACTGCCCTCATGTCCCCCCATAACCCTGATGAACCTAGTAAACTCAGTACCCAAACCTCTCTCCTACTGGCCTAGCACATCCCTTCTGCCCCTCTGTATCAGACAATAACCCTTGGATTGCTCCCCTCCTGCTCCTCAGTTGTTGACCAGTTACCCAACTGGGTAACAGAAAAGAGTATGCTTGCCTTTTGTAAAACTTGATTGTTATAACCATATTAGACTATTGTGTAATTATTGTACCCCAAGTCTTGCATTTCTTGCTTGTAAATTTACTGCCCACTGTCTGTAACTGTTTTTTTTTTTTTTAACATGGAGCCTTTGCAAAAGAGTCTCTGACTGAAAGGGGTATAATTTCTAAATTTAAATAAACAAATAAACCAAAATGATGAGCGGCAAGGGGTACAAAAGCTAAGAAGAGAGGTCATAGACCCTTAACATATTCACCCTGGAGAAAAGGAGACTGACATAATGTCAGTCTTTTGCAGTCAAGGATATCAATAAAACTGAACAGTTGGACATGTCTGTTGTGATCTGCTGCAGCAGTATGTGGTGTTACACCCCGAAGTTCAAAGTTGGTAGATTCAAGGGTAACTTTAGGATGCACATTTTCTCCCATAGGGTGGTTACCCTATGGAACAGCCTGCTGGGTGAGACAGTGGACATGAAGACAGTACAGACCTAAATAGTTAGCCTGGCCAAATTTACATTTGCCAGGAGAAGCAAGGAGTACCCTGGGGAGTGCATTTGGTAAGGAATCCCTATAGGTTAGTAAATGTTTGCACAAAATTGTGAGTGGCAGTCACCTTTAATGATCTGAGTCATTGATATCTGAGAAAACTAAAAATGAACTGCGCATGAATCTAGGGATGTCAGAAATTCATTTTTGACAGGAAAAACTATAAGATGAAATTTTCAGCTGAGTTTGCCGACTAACAAATACTTCTGCTTTAAAATCATCCTTGCCAAATAACAGATCCTTTGTGGACTTACCCCAGACAGCCACTTTGACCATGACCCCCTCTACCCCCACATCATATTTCTTGCTTCCTTCCTGTCCCTTTCAACAACTTCACTGCAGTTGTGGGAAGAGCCGTTTCCTCTACAGCGCCCTCCATCCAACCTTCCTATCTCACATCTTTGTGGGATTGCTGAATGCCACAATGACTGTTGAGTGTTGCTGCCATGCTCGTATAAATTAGAATAACCACAGCAGCATACTTCCATTAGAACAAAAGAACATTTTAAAGACAAAATGGGTATATCTACGAAAACAAATCTGAGATCAACTCCCCCTCCTGAAGCAATACCAGTATACATAGCAGTAATTTAATTCACTTATTGCGCATAGATGAGCCATCCAGCTATACCTCTCTGCCTTTTTTCACTGAAATGAGGACACATGCACTCAAATAAGAGACAGTGAACCTCAGAATGAGGGAAACATCCTCAAATATGGAGATACTAGCTAAAAAACTGAAGAAACAATTGTCTTTACCTGTACAAAGTTTATTTTTGGTGTAGCATCTTAGAATATCATACATTTCTGCTTTAAAGTCTAAATTTATAGCACATTCTCAGTGTGGGCAGCACCTTTTCCATGAAGGACAGAGCTATTTTGAGGGGCAAAATGTGGGATGTCTCTCACAGTCAGGGAAAATTGAGAGGTATGGACCCAGCTCCTACACTTAGCCTTTGATGGACACGGGTAGCTTAGCTAACAATGCTGGGAAAGAATCATATTTACAATTTAATTTTGTTTTTGGATTGTCTTTACAGTTTAACAAACTCACAGGAACCAGACCTAGATATTTTCCTTCCCTCTCTCACTTTCCAGAAGAACCCCCCCCCAGCGAAAAACAAAGAAAGCAGATTCACACTTAGTTATAGAAATAGGAACTGAAATGACAGTGGTTGGACACTGACTGTACCTGTAGCAGAATAGATAATGCTCTTAAACGGACACGTGGGGTACTGTGTGCAGTTCTGGTGACTGGAGGAGGTCCAGTGCAGGGCAACAAAAATGAACCAGGGGCTAGCGGACTTACCCTATGACAGCAGGCTGAGGGAGTTGAACATGTACTCCTTAGAAGAGAGGAGGGGATAGGGAAGACATGACTGAAACCTTTAAATACATGAAGGGAATAAATAAGATGGGCATGGAGGGGCTTTTCAAACTAAGAAGGGGAGGGACACTCGAGGGCATGATCTGAGATTGGAAGAGGGGCGGTTCAAGAGGGAAATGAGGAGACACTTTTTTATGGAGAAGGTGGTGCCTGGGTGGAACTCATTGACAGAGGAAGTAATATCCTGTAGAACAGTGGGCTGCTTCAAAAGAGGATGGGACAGGGTAAGGGGGAAGGTCACTGGTGGGGGAGGAGGGGAGGGAGGGGCAGCTGCAGTATAAGGGCTGCTAGCAGCACAATCAAACAGACTTGGTAGACCATAAGGCCTTTATCTGCTGGCAATTTCAGAGGTTCGTTTGTTCGTATGTCAGCCCATTACTTACTTTTTTTTTGCCAGTACTCATAAACATGCCTTTGCTGACTGCAACAGTCCATCTTGTGCTGTAACAGAGATAGTAGCAATGTACTCCCCATAAAAATATTCACTTTTCTGAATTTTATTAAAAAGCTAAACCTTGTCAGTCCAGTCCTATTGTCCGCATCCGATGCAAAAGAGCAATCGCACTTGTTAATGGCACTGAAGCACTGGAAGGCTTGTGCACAGACTAACCTACCAGAGTTCAGCTTAATACAGTTTCTTGCAGTAGAAAGAAAGATGAACTCAGGGAAGTGATTCTTTTTTTGGAATGGTCACTCAAACTGAGTTAAATCATGGTTTAAAACCTGAGCTGTGATACTGGGCATGTGTATGTGAATACGCATATGTACAGTATGCATGTAATGTGTACATGCATGCCCAGTATCATGGCTTAAGTTTCACACCGTGATTTAACTAAGTTTGAGTGCCCATGTAAAAAAATAAAAACACTTCTCTGAGTTCAGCTTTCTTTTTACTACAAGAAACTATGGGCCTGATTTTAAAGGAGCTTTTAGAGCGATGCAAGTTGTATCGCTCTAAGGGTTGCAGCAAACTCCGGGTGCACCAGGGACCCTGTGCCCAATTTTACAAAAAGCAGGGTCCCGGCACCAAACTCCCCGGGTTTGCCACAAGTCTCTAGCTGCACCAAACAGTTGGCCGATCTGTGGACGTTGCCACAGGGCTCCAGCCCCCACACCCCAAGCAATACTAGAGGGGCTGGGATGGATAGGGGGAGAGAATCAGCATGCCAGGAGGGTGCCAGGGACATAAGAGATGGGGAGTGGCAGAGGGGGAGTCTGGGGGGAGAACTGGGACTGTCTCTTAGTGAAGTAACAGCGGGCGGAGTGCATGTACAGTGTTATACATATTGTGAATGTCAGCAAGCCCTCATACTCTACTACAATGTACAGTGACTAGTAACCATACAGTATGTACAGATCCAGCCCTAAAAAATACAATAAAGGAGGGACCAGTGACAAATCAGCAGAATGCACCATCATATAGCACCGTAATATAGCAGACAGTACAACTGCACAGTAATTTCTGTATCACTGTACAGTTGTGCGGTCCGCTGTGTTACGGTGTTATATGATGCATTCTGCCCATTTGTCACTGATCCCTCCTTTATTGTGTTTCTTTAGGGCTAGATCTGTACATACTATATGGTTAGTAGTCACTGTACATTGTAGTGCAGTATAAGGGCATGTTAGCAGTTACGATATGTATAGCACTGTACCCCCTCCTTCCCCAACGGGTGCAACTTCACTAAGAGTTAGTCCCAGCTGTCCCCCAACTCCCCCTCTGTCACCTCCCATTGCTTATGTCCATGGCAGCCCAATGTCCACTCTGTCCCACTGGCACTAGCCACTTAGACTACCTCCTGGCTGGTCTAAATGGTGCCCTTTGCTGTGTCCGTGGCAGGGCTTTTAAACTCCCCAGAAAGGGGATATGGCAGCCCTGCCATGGCGCATGCCCCCTTGCAACCTGGCGCCCCAGGCTGTTTGGCACAACCCTGGTGCAAGGGGGCTTTGACACAGCTGTGTCTGGATTTGACACAGGCTGCAGTAGAAAACTGTATTTGACACAAGTTGTGACACAAGTAATCTCTTGCGTCAAACTCTTTTGACTCCAGTCCCTTGTATCAATCTAAGTCTTTTGAAAATTGGGCACTGTACTTAGCTGAAATCAAACAGAGTACTGTTTGCATGAGCCTTCTGGTGCTTCAGCATTATTTAGAAATGTGACCATGCTTTGGCATTGGGTGCAGACAATAGGAGGAGACCGCCAGGTTTTCACTGTTTAGTAAAATTCAGAAAAGTAAATATTTTTATGGGGAATACACTGCTGCTATCTCTATTACAGCACAAGATGGACTGCTGCAGGCAGTGAAAACGTTTATGACTACTGGCAAAAAAAGTAAGTAAAGGGCAGACAGTGTCCCTTTAACTTTTGTCTCCCTCCTGCTTGTAATGTTGCCAGCCAGTAGTTCTTAACCGTGCATATGTCCTTGTAGCTGCTGAGTTGGCTACTACTCTGGAGGCAGTCATTAAAGTCAGTTGACATTTGGGATTGGTATTTGAAAGCCTCTAAGCCCATGTTCACAGTATGTTCTGCCTGTGTGCTTTTTCCTAACTTGGCAGGTTTGCAGACAGGCGCATAATCAGGTATTCTGTTATGCCTGCTAATAATGAACAGTTTAAGTAAATTAACTAAAAAATACTGCCTATCTCAGAACCAGGGTTAAAGGGAAGTAGTTTCTCTTGTCTAAATTGTCAGTGGCTTTGATAAGTTGTGTTTCAAGGGGGGTGAAAATAGCGTTGGCCGTGGTAAAATATGAATTGCAAGAGTTGCCATGCAGTGCAGCCAAGCTCTCTGTTCCCTTACAGATGCTGCTGGCTAGTTAATTTGTAGTGTAGCTTGCCTTTCCTGTAACATGTGAACCTGATGCTTCTGGTGCTTTTTATGTTCGTGGTGTGTGCATGTGAAAAAAACATTTTGTTAGGAGAGCGGCTTTTGAGGGGTGTCACACTGTCATTCCAATGCAGAGTGGTCTTCAAGGGCTCGACAGTGTCACACCAATCATCAGCCAAGCTGATCATGACAGTATTCTGGCATGCTAGGTGGAAACTTAGGTCAGCTCTTTCCTTTAATCTATGCCACCCAGCAAGCTCAAAACCCTAACTGATGCATTAACAGAGTTTTTTGCAAAGAATTTTCTTACTTTTTGAGACAGCATAATCATATCCTCACTCGCCTGTGGAAGCACATGGCCCTCCAGGCCCTGTGCTCCCATCCCTCCATAGATACATACATGTATGTTGGCATGGAAGTATTTCAGTCAAAACAGCAACCAAACTATCAGCATAGCCTTGTTATTACTCCATCTCATGAATGCTATACTAAGAATGTTCAAATCCCCGCCGAAACATCATTCCACGCTATTGCAACATCATTCCATGCCACAGGTGAGAAAACACATTTTGGCCAAGATCTGAAAAGTGGCAGCTGTTATGTTCATGAGGTGATGTAAAAAAATGGCTATGTAAAAAAGCGGGAGTGAAAATATTTAAAATTACTGAAGTTATGAGCGAGCATAGTTAAATTTAAACACATGTGCATAACTTTGCCATTTTTAAATATTTTGACACCAAATTTGCAAAATACCCTTCTTATGACCCCATCTCTTGAACAAGGCAGTAAAATTTTTCAAATCATGTCCAAAAGGTGATTTTTGCCAAGCAACTGCAAAATCACCTCTCAGGATGGATTTGCAAGATACCAGTGACATTGTTCATGAGGTAGTGTCCCCAAATGACCATGTTGAAAATTTGGTATCAAAATATGCAAAAAATGGCTAAGTTATGGATCAAAGTTGAAAACCTCATTGAAATACATTGAACTGCATTTACTTTAGTTTCTCGTGTTGCAGTCGCTGGTTCCAGCAGCAAGACATGCCTTCGATCAGAGAGTGGATCTCAAACCTGGGTCCTGTTCAGGTGAGATAGGGAGTGTGGTTGTATACTGGGGGTGTGGGGTGGTGGCTGCTGAGTGGGATGTGAGGGTGGGGGGTCAGATCAGTGAGGGACCATTTTATGTTTAAAAAATATATATATATTGAGGACCTTTTTCTTTATTTCAGGTACTGGGACAATGCTCATTGGGTTGGGAAGATATCTGTCTTAAATCCTGCCCCTAAAAATACCACCCCTTGAAATCCCTAAAATTAAATCCCAACTTCTCAAAACACAGAAAAACCATAATCCCAACTGACATTCGCCAGAAACATCTTAATTTTGCTGTTGTGTGATTGCAGTTAGGGTAAATTTAGAGTATCCACTGAGTATCCATAGTAAATGAGAACTCACCACACAGAAGCGTGAAGTTTCATATCACTCTGGAGCGATTAATAGTTTTGCAGCACGGTTTAAATGTTTAGGTTTGAGCAACAAAGGAATCTTCGTCCCTCTTCCAGGAAGATCTAACTCTTGAAAGGACAAGCACTGACTGGGATCGAGCAATAGAGCAATAGGTTCAATGCCAGCAGGGATTGTCCACACTCCAAGATGTGAAGGTGCTGCTGCAGAAATTCTGGAACACGGCGCCCGACTGACTTACCCCCATGCTTTTGACTCGTTGTAAAATGCAGGTACCAGGCTTTGACCTGTCAGACTAGGAGAACATTACCATTATTGCCACAGCAGCAACGGACATTCAGGGGGGTGCTCGAATGATAGAGTGGTCATCTCAGCCCAGAGAAGAACTACAAGAATGACTTCAAATACAAGTATATAGCACAGTTTCTCAATGTTTAATAATGTTTAATAAATATGTGGAACTTGCTTTGTGCTCAAGCCCTGGTAGATCTGATTCAACACCCCCTCCTGACCTGGCATAATTGCTGCAGGCTTGAAGGCAGAAATGGTTTCCACTTCCTGTGACATGGTGCAAAATGCTAGGATCAGAGTGGGGACTGTGCTTCGAAAGAGATCTAAATTAGCTCCACAACCTCTCCACTTATTGAACTGGGCTCTATTCATAGAGGAGAGGAACCCGATCTCTGTGCCATAACACTGTCTCATCCTGTTCACCAATGAGTAAACTCTGTATAAGTTCTATATACGTTCTATATTTATGTATTCAGTAACAGTGGGGAAAACAGTTTTTTCAATGAACCAAGTACATTTCAGTATTTCACAATTCGGGATTGGCAGCTTTCGGTAAAAAGACAATTCAGGATAAAACATTCGGTCATTGACTGTTCGATATTTCATCAGGCGGGACTTAGTACCTAACCCAGTGGGGAGTACCACTAAACACCAGGAAATATAATTCTACAAGGAGGACAATGATCAGTGAGTGGGAGGTGCCACTAGAGACCAGGAAATATTTTTTTTCAAAGGGGAATGATGATTGATGGGTTGGTGTGTCCACTAGACACCAGGGAGACAAAAACAGGCATGGGCAGGGCCATCATTTTGATGTATTCAGGGCTTTGCACCCCATTCTGTAAGTAAATAAGCTGAGATGGGCACAGTATAAGAGATAGGGGTGAGAGTTAGGGCTAATGACCCAAGGCACACCCCAATGCCTGTTAGTGTCTGCAAGGCGGGGTTGGAATGTTAGGGTTGCAAACCCTAACACCACACTTCCCTACTTTTGTTGCTTTAGTAAGAACCCTAACTGATGCATTAGTGAAGTTTTTTGCAGTGAATGTCCTTACTTTTTCAGATAGTATAATCATATCCTTATTTGTTTGTGGGAGCATGGGGCTCTCCATAGATGCTTATATGTATGTACCCATGGAAGCACAGGGCCCTCCAGGACCTATGCTTCCATCTACAGGACAACAGTAACCAAATTGTCATCATAACCATCTTATTACCCCACCTCATGTAACCCGGTACAGAACATTTTCGAATCCACGCCAGAAGGTAGTTCTGCACAACTGCAATGCCATTCCATGTCACTGGTGCGAAAACACATTTTGGGCAGAATTTGAAAAATGACAGCTGTGACATATATGAGGTCAGGTAATAAGAAGGCTATGTTAAAAATCTGGGTCAAAATATTCAAAATTTCCAAAGTTACAAGCGGGTGTACTGAAATTGCAATGAATGATCATAATGTTAGTATTTTTTAACATTTTGACCCCAAGTTTTTAACATAGTCTTCTTATGACCCCACCTCATAAACTCTGTCCATGAATGTTTTCAAATCCATGCTGAAGCACCATTCCACACAGGTGCAAAAACACATTTTGGACAGGATGTAAAAAATGACAGCTGCACTCTTCATGAGGTGGTGTGAAAAAATGGCTATGTGGAAAATTTTTAGTAAAAATATTGAAAATTACCAAAGTTATGCACATGCATAGAAACATTTCAATGAATGCTCATAGTTTGGCCATGTTTAGGAGTTTTTTCACCAAATTTTCAACTTGGGCTTTTTGGGACCCCACCTCAGGAACGCTGGCACTGTCATTTCCTTAATCAGTTCCAAAAGGTGATTTTGCACAGTGACTGCAAAATCACCTTTTGGGTCCAATTAATGAAATGACAGTAACAGTGTTCATGAAGTGGGGTCCCAAAAAGGCCATTTTGAAAATTTGGTAAAAAATACCTAAAAATTCCAAAGTTATGACAATAAATTGAAAACGCCATTGAAATACATTATAGGGCACTTACCTTGATTCCTCAGTTTGTGGTTTGGCTTTGAAGAGTGCAAATGCCACCTGGTCCACAGAGGATGACAGAGGATGACCTACACAGGTAAGTATAGGGTAATGGGGGGGGGTGACATGGTGGGCACTGAGTGGGAGGGTCAGGATGGGGAAAGGGAACAGCGGTGATGACAAGGGATGGTTTTCTTCATTTCAGGTTAAAAAAAGATGTTGGGGACGTTTTTCTTTTTTGCAGATATACATGCATAATATATAGAATAAAGTATGGGGTGGTGTGTGTAATGAGAAGTTTACACACACCTGAGGTGTTAGATGTTACATAAGCCCCAAGAGCAAAGCTTGAGGGATTTGTGAAAACATCTAACACCAAGGGTGTGTATAAACTTCAAGTTTAAACACCACCCCATATTTAATTTTATATAATTTTTGGGTTTTCCTTTTTCACCACAGCATTTATATAAAATAAAAAAGACATTCCTGTGCAGCCGCGGTCCACTTAGGTTTGAAGGCGCGATCCACAGTCGCTTTCATTTGTTTATTTAAACTTTTCTTATTCATTTATTTCTGTCAGCAGACAAAATTGTAGTTTTTTATGTTATTGTACTTGTTGGTAGTCACTTAACACTGAGTCCAAGTGGCAATTTCATCTCTGGGGGATGGCAATGCGCTTAGTGGTTAGAAAGGAAGAGCTGCGGCAGGTGCATGCGAAGAGAGGGGGAAACCAGATGCATGTTCACCATTGTAAACACTCCTTTATAACAATGAATTGTACCACAGTTTCCCTATGGGAAAAAGGAAGACCCATTACTTATAATAATGGTTGTTACTTCTGTCTAACTACCAAACCTTTGGTTTTCTGTTGCCAGGCAACATAAACTGTGTCCACTTGGTTGCTTTTTTTTTTTTTTTATACTGAGGGCATGATTGTGTCTGCTGCATGATCAACTGCTGTCTTCTCCAACATCATCACAGCCCCCCATTGGTCTTGTGATCTTGTGATATTAAGGTTGCTCAGGTCCCATTCCCTGTTCAAAATGCTTCATTGTACTACCTTACCTGAGCCAGATCAGTTTCCTAACACCGTCAGTTATGTTTAATGTTCTGCATAATCCATAATGAATGTCATTAAACTCTGATGCAAGCAATGGACATGTATGGAACCTCAGTACCTGCTGGATAGCACCACATCTCTCCTGTTTTTGTAAACATGTTTGAGTTGTCTCGTAACCCCCCCCTTCGCTACCCCTCCCAAATGCTTCTCTCCCTCTCTCTCTCTTTTTTTTTGGGGGGTAAACAGTACTTTTATAAAGAAAACTAGGACTGTGCAACAATCACTTCAAGGTGTGACCATGGAAGGAAATTAACGGAATGGTTATTTACTCCATATTACAGGGTGCGCAAGTGGAGTTTGTAAAATTTAAACCCAGGTCTGCTTAGTCTTTCAGGTCTCCACTCTATTCTCCAACTACCTGGCTTTGCTGTCACTGTATGTTCACTGGCCCGGTTTGGTTTCTGTATTTTCTAATGCAAGTGTTCATTTGTACATAATTGTTGATTTGGCCAGACTGCACAGTGAATGCTGGCATTTGTAACAAATGCAAAATGCTTTTTTTTCCCCTAATTTTTTTAATGTTTGTGTTTGTTGTAAACACACTCAGTCATTTTCTGCCATACTAGCCTGTCTCAGCAGCCAGTGTCAAAACGCACAAGTTGTTGGACACAACAGCTGGCACCCTAAAGATTAAGCAGACCTGGGTCTAATTTTCATATGATCTGTGATCATTGTTTGTACATCATAGGGGATGCCCTGTATAATACAGTGAAGGTGGACAGACTGGTGCATTCGTGGATTTACTTGATGCAGTCACTTACAGACTTGTAGTTGCAGCTTCTTTGGCTCTGGCATTCTACTCTAGCTACTCAGTGTGCCGGCACCTGGCTACGAAAGAGTCACCGAGACAGTTATGTGAATCAAACACAACAGCCCGTATTCATCAATGGACTCAGGATAGTCCTGATATAATTAAGATGGCACTTGTGCAATCATTGAAAGATGGTCTAGTTAAAAACGTCAAGAGATGGGCATATTGCATAACACAGCAAGCCATCAAAGGGAGCTCATCATGGGAGCTACTTCATTCTTGATCATTTTACACAGTCTGCAGTGAGGCTTACTCTGATTGGTAATGTCATCAGACTGCACTGTGAATGTCCTGCGTGATTTCCATTTGCAAAATTGCTCAATTGATCTAGTTCATTTACACATCATGTACACCTGTCTGTTGTGTTCACCACATTTGTGGAGTGAAATTTACAAGACTTACCTGGGCAGGACAGTCATTAAAAAAATTACATACAAAAAGTGAATGGCTTACTTTTTGGGGCTGCAGAAGGTGTAGCCCTGCAGACCTAATGCACTGAGAAAATGACTACGTCATTCCTTGTGACCATACAGCTCGATAAGGTGTCAATAGTGGCCTCTGAGTCTGAGCACCAAAAGCACTCCGCACTGCACTTTTTTTATTTTCAGTGGCCTGCCGTGAGAAATCTCTTACAAAACCCACATCTGACCCACCCCTCAGCACTCACCCCCACCCCCCACCCAAAAAAACACAATAGTGACACTGGGGGTGCAGATCCCTCAGTGTCCCGATGGCAAATTCATCGACATCCCCCCATCGCCTGCCACGCATGCATGGTTACTTTTTTTTTTTTTTCACTTTTGCGCTAGCAATTCAGCTGCTGTCTCCCAATTCTGTCTCTGTACTGTCCGGTTGCAGCTATCTCCTCTGTCTATGCCTGTGGTCCCTGTATGCAACAGCATGCCCATGCTGTCGACAGTGGTGAGAGGCACAGCCTGCTTTGCAAGCAGTTAGCCATGGTGAGAGAGAGTTGGAGACAGTGGCTTCAACACTAGTGTCCTGTCCCAATGCCATGTGACTCTGTTTCACTGTGCTGTATGTAGATAGACAGAAGACTCTTTCCATTCAGTGATCATGCAAACACAAATAATTAGTTCGACTTTGTAATTATGGCCCTATAGTCACTTTATAACAGACTGGTTGAGTGAGCACTACGGCAAATTACGGTGCCCTTGCCATGTTGCCAAAAAACAACCCTGGGAAACAGCTGTTACTGTCTATGGCCTGCCTTATTAAATTCTGCAAGTAGTACACAACTGTTCACGTGTACTGAGTGCAATTGGCAGAAAAATAAAGGAATGTTAACAAGACATGTTTCCTGTTTGTAGATTTCCATACAGCACAGTGCTCCCACAGCATAGCAATCCGTGCTAGAATGAAAAATCATGTGATAGCACCAGTCGTCTGTGTCTCATGTTCTTGTTAGTGGGTTTCCTATATTATTTTTTATGGTTTCAGCATGGTTACAGCTCTTTATTTGGAACATTATCAATGAATATTGTTGTCTTCATCATGTTCCACTGTATTCCTTTGTCCCGTTTTGCTAGTGCGCTGCATATGAGCTAGAAAAACAGGACGGAGGAATACGGTGGAACATGATGAAGACAACAATATGTATTTATAATGCTGCAAATCACGAGCTGTATCGCTATGCTGAAAAAATAAGAAATAATATTGTAAACAGATGATAAGGTTGGGAAGCACACTTGACTGTCGGTATCACAGGTTTTTTGTTTCTAGCCAGGATCGCTCTGCCACAGGAGCACTGTACTGTACTGAAATCCACACTATTAATCCACAATAGTAATACAAAAACAAGGAAACAATATGGGGAACATTCATTTTTTTCTGCCAATGCACTCAATACACCTGGACCATTGTGTACTACCAGAAGAGTTTTATAAAGATGACCATAGATAGTAAGCTAAATAATGGAATTTGACTTTCCTTAGGTCATGGCTACCTATTATGACCAGAAATGCAAACACCTGGTCTAGCTGTAATTCAAGCCGGCCACAAGTAATACGAAAAAAGATTTGTGATTTTTAGAATTCCTTTTGAATTTAAGGTTTGTTCCCCACACCATTTCCCCAGCTGGTGCCCTGACAATCTTTCTGGCTGCCATAGTAGTACCCTGCCATTACTTAAGGGAGTGGGTGAACAGCTGCCAGCACAGCAGATGTAAATGCTAATGCTAGATTGGGTAGCAGTTCAAGTAGAAGTGCCTGGTGTCCTGCACCGTCTCTTTCCTGGTGCCGATCGCCGCAACTTCATGAAATGCATCGAGTGTCCTGAAATATTCATGTCTATATCACCCCTAACAGTATAAAAGGTTTGGCAAGCTTGAATGCATAAATCAGGTACAGTAATGGCATAGAATATCATGACCCAGAAAGTGATGTTATTAAGGGGCCAGTTGCATGTTGATCGTTCTATGGGATTTCAGAACTTCAGTGACATGACAGCTTAGAATTGACAATGTTTTGCTGCTATCAGATATAGTCACTAAATTATCATAAACTGTTATTACAGAATTTCCCTAAAACTTCCTATGATATACTTATCTTGAGCATTAATAATCTATGTGTGTGAGCAACTACTTTTCAATAGATAAAAATACTTTCAATACAATCATGTGACAAGAAAACTGCCAGTATTGTCAAATATGGACCCCCCCCGAATAAAAGTAGAAATATGTATTTGCACCAATTGGTAACATAACATTTATTATTTATTTATTTATTTATTTGTGTTTGTTAACTGGGTAGGGCACACTAGACAACCAAGTGCCTATTTTCAGGTGTGACCCGGGAGGGTTACATAGGTAGTAGCAGACAGGAGACAATTACATACAGTTGAGCAACAACAGGATTAATAGTTTACATACAGTTGAGCAAAAACAGGATTAATAGGTAATCGATAGGCAGCTAGCAGTAAAGTGCAACAGTAGCAAGCAATAAAACAACAGACATAACCTGATGGAAAGAGGAAGCAAGGTAGCAATTGGAGTAAAGGTTGGGGGACACGGGTGCTCACAATTATGGAGTAGAGCTTAAGGGAAAAAAGGAAAATTTGGTACACATTAATGAGCTAAGTTAGTGCTATCAGAGTAAGTGCATGGGAGGGGAAAAAGCGGGTGGGGATAAGGGATGGGCTGGGTGGAGGAAACGGGAGAGGCCAAGTGGGGGAGGGAGGAGTGAGGAGAGGATGGAGAGGGGTGAAGGGTCTGAACTGAGTTCGGAGGGATAGGGAACAGTGGGACCCTGGGAGCTCAAGAGTGCGTGAGAAGGTAGGGTGAAGCTAGGGGTACAGGAGCAGGCGGAGGGTACAGGAAGTGCCAGGTGAGGATTTGAAGCGAGGAATGTGAGGGGCAGACGGGTGGGACTGGGAGCAGGTTCCAGAGTTTTGGGTTGAAAGAGGAGAAGGCTTGGTCCCCCATGAGGGAGCGAGTTCTCGGGACAATCCCATCGAGGCCCTCTCTTGATCTCAGCTGATAGGATGGGGGGCCAGGATTTGGGGGGAGGACGAGGGCAGAGGGAGTGGCCAATCTAATAATGTTGTCAATGAAATTACCAAGAACGAAGGTACAATGCCTTTCAGGAGGGAGCCACTCCAGTCGGGAGTAGAGGTCACATCGGTGAGTGAGGGGCCGAGCAGAAAGGGTGAAGCAGCAGATGTTATTGTAGGCGGTGTCCCATTTCTGAAGGCTGGATGGGGGTACGGGGGCAAAAGAAACCAGTCCGTAGCAGAGAGTAGGGAGGAGGACCCCTCTGGCAAGTGCCAAACGAGCTGCCGGGGTTAGGCAGTTTTTGGCTTTGTGGGCAAGGCCAAGCTTATAATTTGTAGCCCTGCAGACGTTACAAATTTGCAGGGTGAGATCGAACTGCGGGTCCAGAGTGATGCCCAGGTACTTGATTGAGGCCGCAGTCTGTAGGGGAGAGCAGTCAGTATCAAGAATTCGGAGGGGGGAGGAGCAGGACTTTACCTTATGCCGTGAGCCAAACAGCATAGCTTGGGTTTTTTTGAGGTTAATGGTGAGTCTGTGATCCACTAGCCAGGACTGAATGCGATGGAAGTCTGCGTTCAGCTGAGAGTTTATGATGGCAATATCACGGGCACAGGTCAAAATGACCAGGTCATCTGCATATAGAGTGGTGTGCCCGTGGATGGTGGAGGACGGAAGTTCATTGATAAAGAGGGAGAAGAGGGTAGGACCGAGGACGGAACCCTGGGGGAACCCACAGTGGACCGGAGAGGGGGAGGAGTGGGTACAATTGAAGTTGGTGTACTGCTGTCTGCCAGAGAGATAGTTGCGGAACCACGTGAGGGCGGGGGGGGGAGAAACCAAAGGATCGGAGGGTGGAGCAGAGGAGAGAGTGGAGAGATTTATATATTTCCTAGTGTAAGCCCATGCAGACAAGGCAAGTAGTTCAGCTTGCTTACACCCTGTATCCCTATGCATTCAAAGCTGTATCCACATTAATCAATATTCCTGTTAACCTGATAAAAGTTCATGGATTTCTAAGTAGTGAAACTTTGGAGGTGTTTTATTGCAGTTTGGACTTCCAGTGATATCATGCAGCCATGCACAGTAACCAAGTATTGCTCTCGCTGAATATGCAATAAAACACCTCTAAATATGCATAACTTACAAATCGCTGACTAGCTCATGCAGGACACTTGAAAGTCCATGAAAAGCACAGAGGTGTGAACTATGCAGTTTAGGAATCACAAAAACTTCAGTAAACAAACAGCTATCTTCCAGAAATGCTAATGATTCCAAAGCTGAGGAGTTCCCTTCACACCTCTGATCTTTTGGAGGACTTTGTAGCTGTTTCAGTTAAGCAGCTATTGTTTTCTGAGGCAGTGTGGGGCGAGGCAGAGTTGAAAGGGATACTGACAAAGTTGCAACGCCTATGCCAGTCGGGGGGGGGGGCTGTGAGTCAGGACAGGACAGGCAGCAAGATGCATTAGACCAATTTCATAGGCTTTCCTGGTAAGAGAACATTCTCTAGCCCCCTGAATATCTGCTACCTCATGTCTTCTCAAAAAGTGCCCAAACTTGCCCATGTTGGGCCTGCCAGATGATCTGGATTATAAAATATGTGTGTAGTTTTCTGAAACCAACCCCAGAAATGCTGGAACCCATGAAAGCAGTACAAGTTTTGACTACAGGCATGCATGCAATTCTTTGCATGGATTCAGGCTTTCCAGTGGGTCAGGATTCTACCACCTGCACACTACTACAACATTCCAGCAATTCCTGGGGTCATTCGAACAACTACGAAATCCTACTGGTGCATGGTAATTTCATAAACTACCAGAATACCTGAACAAGCACAAGCAGTGTCATCCTCAACCCATTCAAGCTCTGTGCATTTCACGAACAAAGACGCAGATCTCTCTTATGGTGTTTATTGGATGAGGCTCACTGATTGTATGCGTTATTTCTTGATTGAATGACAAATCCAGAATGAAAAAGGCTCACAGTGCTCCAAAGTCCACATTAATAATGTCTTCCTTTGATGCAGTACATGCAGAAACTGTTGATATTGTAGGCAATACTTCCATAACGCTATAATGCTCCATAATAATATAATACATTCTCTTATCAAATGTATTAATGGGTTATACTGTATTTCTTTTTGTTAACATATCAAATTAAATGGTTTGGGGTTAAAGAACAACATATTTTTGGCAGGCTGCTGTTTATGAGATTGCTGAGGAAAACCAAAGGGCAATTAAACGTTTAAATAAACAGGCAGATACCAAATCAATATAATAGGAAAACTATATGGAACATTTTTTGATTCAAGTGTTTATTTTCTCACTAAATTTTTAAACCATTCTGTTTTCATGTGATAGTAACACAGTAACAGTAACACTCTGACATGATCAGCATATATGTATAAGAGTACACTAAGATTTTTAAAGGGACATAGCTTTAATAGATTTATCGAAATCAAATTTGGAAATTAAATCCTGATATATATTTTTTAATTAGCTGGCATTACCCAGTGCATACAACATCGTATAAGATTCAGATTTCCCTCCCAAATAAACATTCGGAAGTCCATTGAATTAAGAAGGAAACAACTTGAGGAAAAACAATTTTTGAGCTAATATGGCCTGTAGTTAGCACCAACAAAAATATAAATCTGCCAATTTTCTTTGTGGTATTTTATTCTTGAAGTTATATGTGGTTTTGAAATTTAAAGACGTTCCTTCTCTGTTGCCATGGATAAAACTAAATATCTTTGTGTGGTGCTTTGTCATTTGCTAGCAGAAAAGTGTACCATTCAGGCACAATCCTGTGCAGTCAAAAAGGAATCTGAAGGGGGTAGTTTAAATACTACATACTCTTTGGTAACCTCAGAGCTTTTGGGTGATTAAATGACTTGCTCAGAGTTGCACAGTATGCAAGTGGAGGTGGCAAGAATCAAACCCAGGTCTACTAGATGTATCAAGCTTATTCACAGCTCATTACTCCAACTTGTAGGCTATACAGTAGAAGCCACTTAATTGGGACACCCTGGTGGCAGACTTTTCATCCCGATTAAGCGGCCATCCCATTTATCAGACGGCAGTAGCAATTGCTGTTCTTTCCTTGTTTAGCGTAATTTGGTAGGTTTCAGTAGGTTTCAGGTGAAATGTAGTGATAGGAGTGATCTTTACTCACTGCAATACTCAGACGCACAATAAATGGTAAATGAGAGCTAGTGAGCTTTGGGGGAAGAGATTTCGGCAAAATGTAGGTTCTGTTTTTGTGACAGCGCGAGGTAAGTGAGAGCAAGTTTGCTTTCGACTTCGACTTCTTAACTTAATCAATCTCTGCAGCTAATCTATTCCTTTCTTAGATAACAGCCTCTGCGACAACTAGAATAAAGTCCATCGCATATTTGTTTACTTTGGGGGAGAGGAGGAGGCTCCATTTCAGCAAGGGGAGAGAGAGAGAGAGAGAGAAAGAAGCTTGCTAGGCATTTCAGCATTTCAGCAGAGAGACAGGGCAAGGTAAAAGAGAACGAGTTTACTTTGGGGGAGAGAAAGCGCTTTGGGGAATAGAGTTCGGTAAGATGTCAGCTCAGTTTTTTATTTAACAGCTGCTCACATTGGATACAACTCAGGATCTGCTGCTGTAACCACTAATCCCCATTAATCCCTTATAGCACCTGTGGCAGAAGGTGAAAATCAGGAGCTAAAAGTGATTAGTGGGAAGAACTGTCCCAATTAAATGGCTCCCCATCCCTATTAAGCAGCAGTATTGTCCATAGGAATGAATGGCCACTTAATCGGTTCCCGGAGAGACGTCACAATAAAACGGACGTCCCATTTATCCGTGTCCCGAGTAAGTGGCTTGTACTGTACTGCATGTGGCAGTCATTATTTATTGACTTGAGTAATTAGTTACAAAACTAATCATAAAAGCTGCATTAAATACAAATACGTTGATGAATCTAAGATATTCAGACATATATTACTGCTAAAAAAAGTCATTTTTTTCTCGCTGACTGACACATCTTGATGCTTTAAGCTCATAAAGATAACGTATCCCACCACACCATCTCAAACCTCCAAGACAGTTTGTTTTAGAAACTGTCTTTTGGGTTTCCCAAATACATAACCAAAGAAGTGATATGACTCTGCTACCCCAGAGTGAAGAGAAGGATCACCAGAACTTCTGGCAGACAATAAACTCTTTAAATCTGCCTCCAATGCCCCACACCCTCAACCCCCAGGATCATCTTATTTGTTTAGTTTTGTTCTATGCATGTAGTTAATCCAGGTGCTGGCTCAGAGAGAAAATGCATAGAGCCCCTGTGCTACCTGCTGAAGACTAACTTTGGTAAAAATGATCATCGCTGGTGGAAGGAACTCAAACAATGCTTTGGCAATGAATCTCTGCAAATGGGTATTGGATTTCACAGCAGACTGCACTTTCTTTCTACTCCCTGTGAGCAGCAATCAATGCACTGATGCAGCTTAAGATAGGGGAGATGCCGCATGATACAGGACACTGCTCACCTGTGTATTCTTATACAGCATGATATCAAAGAAATGGGAAAAAACACTAAAAATATGAACTAGTGACAACTTTATAGACTGAACCCATATGAGTGCATCACTTGAAACATGTTTCATCTATTTATATTTTAAAACAATCAACAGACACTGTTCTATAATCAAACTGCTTCAAAGAAGGGGGGGGGCTAGTGCATTCATGGTATTATACCATTTTTGTTGACACTACAATCGTTACATGAAAACACCTTGCAAATGTTTTCCTCACCGCTAGCCCACTAATTCCACAACTCCCCCTTTCCATCCTGACGCTCGCCATGTTTCTACCCCGGCTCTCACTCTTTCCCTATTAACTCTTCCTGCTGCACCCACCCTTCCCTGTCCAATCCATCCTGGCTAAAGTCCCACCCCATCCATAGTAGTGTCCCAATTATCTACCCCTCCTCCATCATTATCATAATAAACAAGTACATGACAGCCGTCATCACTTTCTGTGGTTTTAGCCCAATTTTTCCCCCAGTCGTCGGTAATATATTCCTCCTCTTCTTTATCTCTCTAACCTGCCACCCCATACACAGCCTCTTTTCCCTATATGTGTAGTTGCCGGCTGCCTCTCTCAAAAGATCTCTGCTTATAACCCCTGTATGTCTATGGTTGATTGTACATCTGCTGACTTCTTCAATTGTAAAATAATGCTGTTTTTTTTTTATTTATTTCAACCTTGAACTGTACTGTGTACACTGTATATACTTTTTCTTCCTTGTATATTATTGCTTTTTGTATACCTGCTTCTGTACTGTACTTTGATGTATTCATGACAAGGTCCACTTTGCAAATGTGCCTTGCTCAGTGGTGCCCGCCTGGATAAATAAAGATTTTGATTGATTGACTTTGACTATTAAAAGGGGCTGTCCATTGTATCTGGTCTTTTAAGTAATTTGAACATTGTATTGATTGGTGTACTGTAAAGTGAGTCAGTTATACTGCTTGGCCTATATGTTATGCTTGATCAGATTCTCTCATGCTTGCACTGGCCGTCATCCTCAGTCTGCACCTCAGTATTGAAGATGCCACAGCCAGAATTGCCCACACATTTATATGAATTTTCTGGTTTACCACCTTTGCCTACACACTGCAGTATTAAGTCTGACAGATGAAGTACTGATTTTTTTCAACCCTTCATGCCCGTTTGACAATGCTAGATGCAGGCTAACTCAGGAAATTCATTAAATCAGAAAGAAACATGTAATACAGAGAACAAAGGTCTGGGTATGTAATGAGAATTTACACACACCCGAGGGGTTTGATGCTACATAAACCTCGAAAGCGAAGCTTGAGGGGTTTATGCATAGCATCTAACCCCAAGGATGTGTGTAAATTCGAGTTTACACACACCCAGATCCATATTTTATTTTATATAATCATTGGGTTTCTCTTTTTCACCTCAACAATTATATAAAATAAAAAAGGCTGCTGTGCCACCACAGTCCGATTCCGTCATGGTGGGCAGTCGGCTTTCTCTCATTTAAACCGTTTCTTTTTCCCCAGTATTGTGAGGGAGGATACATTTAACTTAATTTTGTTTTACTTACTGCCGAGTGTCCATGGCAGTTTCTATTCAGGCTGCGTTTGCCGTTCTGGAAGATGACAGCGAGTGAGGAGTTCAAGCATGCATAGAGTGGGGGAAACTGTGCACATGTTTGCTGTTATAAATGCTCCTTTATAATGGCAAATTACACCACGGTTTCCCTATGGGAAAAAGAGGAATCCATTAATTATAATGTAATTAAGATATTATCAGTACATTTTCAAATTATGTTTTACATTTTGTAAATGTTCCATTTTTTGCAGCTAATGATTTCCCTTTCAGAGGGATGAGGTTATACTATTGGAGGCTCGCAGCTTGGATTTTTTTTTTAATAATTTAAAGTTTATTGAAATTTTTGATAAAAGTACAACAAAATATATAAGGCATAATAAATATAAAACCATACTACCATATGTGATACAAGCATGTTAAGATATATAACCATTTAAAATATTATAATAAATGAATTTGGGTAGAGTGTTTCCATAACCATCAAACAGAACAAGACAAATACATATAATATAAGGACATCAATTATTAATTTTTCTTTGAATGGGGACAATTCACATATGGTTCCCAGACATCTAAAAATGTGTCCATTCTTTGCAACTTCATATAGGCCGTTATTTCATAACTAGCTCTCAAACTCAGGTCCTGTAACCATTCATTAATTGATGGGGTTTCTTGGCTATTCCAATGTCTAAGAATAACATTCTTTGCTGTTATGAAAGCCACAATCAGCCGTTTTTGATTTGTTGATAAGCCAGAAAGCTCTGAACAGATACCCAAGTTTGCAAAACTAGCTGAACAATGAAATGTGCAACCCAGAACATTATTACAGATATATAAGACATTTACCCAGAAAGATTCAACATCAGAACAAAACCATAAAATATGAGAAAGAGAGACCACCTCTTTTAAGCGTCTCCAGCATGTACCTGAAGTAGTAAGACCAAGTTTACACATCTTATTAGGTGTGTAGTACCATCTATGGATAATTTTATACTGTGTAAGTCTGCCCTTAGCTTCTCTACAAGCCTTTAGAGTCATTCTCCATATTGTCTGCCATTCTTCCAATGAAATAATAATATTTAATTCCTGTTGCCATCTGTCTATTAGTGATAGATTTGGGTCTGACTGTGAATCAAGCAATAGAGTATATATTTTTTTATGACCCTTATTAGTCAAACAAATTTTATCTAGGTGATGTATCTGAGGGCCAAATGAGCCATTCTCAGTTAGGACATTTCTGATCTGTAAGTATTTGTGGAACTCTATCCTAGGAAGTTTATGTTTTGAAGAAATTTGCATACAATACATTAACATTGTTTTGCTGGAATCCAGAAGATCTTCTACAAATAAGATTCCTGCCCTTTTCCAAGTTAACCATGTTATACTTTTCCCTTCAACTTTAATTAAAGAGTTCCCCTATAAAGGACAATGTGGGAATGTCCTTGGAGACCAGCTCAATGAAGAGGCTACTGAGTTCCAAGAACTATAAACTTGAGTAAAAGCAGGGTTGGGAGTAAAGAGTTTTTTGTATCAGATAACAAAACTATTCTTGGGTGACTGCCCTTTAATAGGCTTTGTTCTACCTGAACCCATCCCGGAACATCTTGTGTGTTATTTCTCCATAAGGATTTAATACACTGATGGCAGCTTAGATTCAATGCTAAGAAGTGCAAGGTAATGCACCTGGGAAACAAAAAACCCAGGGGAAGAGTACACAATGGGGGGTGAGATACTAACAACAACAAAAATGGAAAGGGACCTGGGGGTAGTCATATCAGATGACCTAAAGGTGGGCAAGCAATGTGAGAGGGCAGCAAGGAGGGCTGGGGGGATACTGGGATGCATAGGGAGAGGAATCACCAGTAGAAAACAAGAAGTTATTATCCCTCTGTACAGACAGCTGGTGAGACCACATCTGAGTACTGTGTGCAGTTCTGGAGACCCAATCTCCACAAAGACATAGACAGAATGGAAGCTGTCCAGAGGAGGGCAACTAAAATGGTGCAGAGTCTGCACCAGAAGACATATGAAGAGAGACTTAAGGAGCTTAATATGTATAGCCTTGAGGAAAGGAGGGAGAGGGGGACATGATAGAAACTTTCAAGTACCTCAAGGGAATCAACAAAGTCCAAGAGGGTAGCATCTTTCAAAAAAAGAGGTGTGCAAGAACAAGGGGGCACAATTTGAAGATAGAGCGGGGCAGCTCAGAGGTAATTTACGGAAGTATTTTTTCACAGAGAGGGTTGTGGATGCATGGAATGGCCTTCCAGAGGAGGTTGTGGAGTCAAAAACAGTGGTGGAATTCAAGCATGCATGGGACAGTCATAAGGCAATTCTAGGGGGTTGGGGTAGGAAGAAGTAGGCTGCTGGTTAACTAGGATCTGCAGCTTATCCATTAGGTAGGGAAATTGGCAGACTGGGTGGGCCAAGCTGTCCTTATCTGCCATCAAATTCTATGTTTCTATTTTTCTATGAGCAGCAATAAAAGCGTCATGTCTTAATTTAAAATTTGGTAGGCCAAACCCACCTTTTGTTGTATGTTGTTGAAGTTTGATTAGAGAAATTCTTGGGGGTTTATTTTCCCATAGAAATTTCTTAATCAATGTATATATTTTACTAAAGTAAATTCTAGGGATCTGGATAGGTAAATGTTGTAAAAAATAGTATATAACTGGCGCTAGCATCATATTGAAAGCTTGTATTTTCCCCCAAAAAGACAGACAGATTTTACTCCATCTAGTAAAATCAGCTGATAACCTTTCTAAAATTGACCTAAAGTTTAATGAAACTATCTGAGAAATCTTAGAAGTAACAAGTATGCCTAAAAATGTAATATTTTGAGTTGAAATCTTAATATTATGTAACTTAAGTATTGATTCGTTATAAACCTTGGTCAATGGCAGGGCCTCAGATTTCTCAAAATTTATCCTAAAACTCGAGAAG
Organism: Neoceratodus forsteri; assembly: GCA_016271365.2. Lineage (NCBI taxonomy): Eukaryota > Metazoa > Chordata > Ceratodontiformes > Ceratodontidae > Neoceratodus > Neoceratodus forsteri. The sequence continues at coordinate 1,379,956,100 of CM057455.1, forward strand.
GAAGCAAAATCTCGGACAATGGCTAGAATTTGGGGAATAGATTGTTGTGGATTAGTTATTGAAAGTAGAAGGCCATCTGCATAAGCTGAGATTTTGTGTTCCTTTCCTATTTTAACACCTGACATTATAGTGGAGGAGCGGAGTTTGATAAGGAGGGGTTCTAACGCTAGTAGAAATAAAAGTGGAGACAGGGGACACCTCTGGCATGTTTCCCTGTGTATTTGAAATGTACTAGAGGATATACCAATGATCTTGACTGATGCATACACTTCAAAGTAAAGAATCTGAACCCATTTGAAAAAATAACTTCCCAAGTTATATTTCTCTAAAATGTTCATGACATATTTCCATTCTATCCTATCAAAAACTTTATCAGCATCTAAGGATAGAAGCATAGGAGAGAATGCATTATGTCTTGCCTCTTGTATGATGTGTAGAATTTTGCTAAAGAGATCCGAGCTATGACATCCGCATACAAATCCTACTTGGTCAGAATGTACTAATTTCTGGATAATTGAATTCAATCTATTAGCCATTATTTTAGCAACAGTTTTACAGTCTACATTAATGAGAGACATTAGCCTATAGTTACCACATAAAGTTGGATCCCTATCCTTTTTGGGTATAACAACAATAGCAGCTTCCCTCATAGAAGGAGGTTAAAAGCCTGTTTCATTGGAGTTACAGAAAACTTTGAGTAAAGCTGGTGCCATGAGTTGTATAGTGGCTTTATTAAATTCACTTGTAAGGCCATCTAGACCTGGGGTTTTAGCATCCGAAAACGATTGTATAGCCTTCTGGATTTCCTCCAAGGTAATATGCTGTTCTAGCTTGGATTTATCCTGTTCTGATATAGAAGTTAACTTAATATCTCCCAAAAACTGCTCTAAGTCCTCCTGTTTAAATCGGCCTTCCAATTTGTACAGATTAAAATAAAAATCTTTAAAGGTATCTAAAATCTGCTTAGATTTGTGCACTTGTTTGCCATTCTTTTGTTTTATTGAGACTACTACATTTGCCTCTGATAACTTTTTGAGTTTGTGAGCCAATAGCTTCCCCTGTACTTCTCCAACTTCCCAGTAAGCTTGTTTGAGTCCAAACAAAGCATATTCTGCTTTTTGATTGTATAGTGTGTTGATCTAATATTTAGCATTAAATAATCTCTTTAAATAAAGTAAGGTTTTTAGAACCTGTGGAGATGAATGTTTTCTCTTTATTTGTTAAATCAGCCTCTAATTGATTCAATTTTTCTAGTCTAAGTTTCTTCCTATAGGACGATTAGGAAAAAATAAGTCCTCTAATATATGCCTTAAAGGCGTCCCATAAAATTGGTGTCAAAACTTCCCCATTGTCATCAAGTTGGAAGAGCAATTTAATTTCTTTTTGTAGCCAATCAGGGAAATCTGGGGAGTGAAGCAAACTACTATTGAATTTCCAATTTTTTCTGAAGGCAAAGTGAAATTAATGGCTAGATTAATAAATACAGTACATTGGCATGGTCAGACATAACAATATTACCAATGTGACTTGCCGAAAGACCTTGAAGTAAGGACTTAGCTATAAAAATATAATCTAATCTGCTACGAGAACCATGTCTGTTGGATATAAAGGTATAATCTTGCCCTTTAGGATTAATAATTCTCCAGGTATCAATTAAGTTAAATTCATTACATAGACAATTTAGGGCCTCTGAGGAAACAGAATGAACAAGAGGATGTAAATATGTACTGTCAGTGAACACATCCATAACAGTGTTCATGTCTCCAGCTAATATGATTTCTCCAGTGGCATTTTTGTAAATCTTTTCAGGTACATTGGTAAAGAACCCCTTTTGATTAATATTTAGGGCATATAAGTTTACCAAAGATAGTAGTCTGTCTTCTATTTTAACATTTGCCATAGTAAGTCTGCCCTCTGTATCCGACACCGAGGACTGTATCACAACATTCAAGTTTTTGTGAAATAAGATGCAAACACCCTTACTCTTAGAGTTAAATGAACAGCCATGCACTGTACAAACCCAAGATCTTTTAAGTTTAGCAGTTTCCTCTACTGTCAAATGTGTTTCTTGTAAAAGAGCAATATCTGTTTTCAAATTCTTTAAATAAGTCAGAACTTTAGACCTTTTGATGGGGTTATAACATCCCTGGATATTCCATGAAACAATTTTAAGTGAATGGTTTATTGTAACCATTTCTAAAATGATTAGCCACTAATTTCTATAGAAGACTAAATGTGAAATTAAATTTCAGGAAACACCTCTACAACTATACTTAAACAAGAAAACAATTAACTTAAAATGCTAAAGCAACACAACACATTTATTAAAAAGAAAATGCGAAATAAAATGAGGTCAAGTTTAAATAAAACTTATCTATAATAATATAGTAAAACACACTATAGCAAAAACATAAAGCTAATAGGTTTTTCAGCAGAAAGAATCTACCTTAAAGATAAGTGAAGACTAATAAAAAAGAAACAGAAAATTAAAAACAAGTTTTTCTAAACTATACTTATTAGGTAAAAACCAAAATTCAAGTTCTCAAAGGTAGTGTAAGTGATTGATATATCCAGACTACCACACCTGTTAGATTTGGAATAGATATCATACAACACTAATTTGGACTTAATGAAGTGTAATAACAACTTGTACACTGGAGGTACCCTTACTAAAATCTGAGCGTCAAGCATCATATAAGTAATGTAATGATGACAAAGAGATCATGCTAGGTTAGAATGAAATATGATAAAGCAGCTCTGCATGACATATCTTAAATATGTATAACTAGGAAATAATAACCTACTGAGAACTATCATGAACACAAACATGTTCTAAGTCAAATAATATAAGTAAGGAACATAGTATTAAAATCATAAGCATAAACCTAGTACAACATAAAAATGCACAAGTTAGGTGACAGCAGCCCAATTGGGAGCCAAATGAATCACAAGGTAAATTAACTGTGCAAGCCTGCCATAAAGCATATAATATTTTAAAAATGGTTTGACTATATATTATTTTTTGTTTCTTTTCTGCTGCGTGATCCCCAGGGGAACACAATGACAGCCTTGCATATGTGCAGCCCAAATTATCCAAATGATGCCGCAAATATTATACATGACTTTTATCAAATACTCCTAAATGAGGTCTTAAGTTTTATAATTAAATATTGCAGGTCTTTCCATATTGTACAGGTGATTAAATTCCTTAAGAGATAATTCATATACTAGATAATTGCAAACAAGTTCATGTTCTCTGACCTGGTTCCCCATAAAAAAAAAGTAAAATATATAATGACACATCATGACACTACAATAGAGACTGCTTCAACATCTTACATTACCCAAGCAAAGTGTCATTATTTCAAAGATAAAGCCTCAGGTGGCACCTGATTAGTAAAAGATATCTCCACAGCACAATGGGATAATAAGTGTGACAGTAAATAAGAGAATGTAAATGATATCTATACCAAATATATTTAGTAAAATAAGTAAAAGAAAGTGTGCTGCATGACAAAATAAATAAATCCATTAGATGGCGCCATAATATGCTAGATTGATTTCCAGTATATCTAAATAAAACCATTTTCAGTTAGAGGGACAGCATGTAAGGTGAAGTTGTTTGCCTCCTTTACGAAATAAACAATGTCAACATAGCATGCTAGACAAACCTCCTTGTATTATGAAGAACACAGTCCGCAATAAGTTAAATGAACCAGGGTCAATGAAAACAGCGAGCAGGAAACCCACATACTAAACGAATGCTGCAACTGAACCACATTTAGATTCCAAAGACACTGTTCTCTTTAGGGCCTCAAAGGAAGTATGATCCATTTCCTGGCAATGCAATGTCTTCATAGCAGACTGATTCAAGTTGGGCTCATTTCGATGGAGCAGCCTGGAGTGTTTGTTAAATCTTGGTGAGTACTATTAAGCGGTTTTGCTGGATTTTTAGGAACCTGTCTTACAAAGGAATTACCTCTTGACTTAGGGGAATCAATGCTTCTACTTCTCTGTCGTTTTTTGCTTAAAAAGAAGCTTGGTTGAGTGATTATGTGTGCATAGGAAACTCTACTGGCTAGTTTACTGCGACGTGTAATGGATGAATATGTAGGAATTTTGGAGGGCAGGACATTATTCTTCACAGCATCGGCATACTCAATAGGCATGCAGACATGTATGTTTTGAGCCACTGCAGAAATACTTTCAGGCTTTGTCTGTGCAATGGTAGTAGGGCGAGAGAGCGAGATGCGAGAGGGGAAACAGCACTAGAATCCTAGCAGGTCTCAGGAGCATCCATTGCTGTCTCCGAGTTTTTTAAGTAAGGGATGGCAGTTAATGAGTCCATATGTTTGCCCTGTCTCTATTAAATTCCACAACTGATCAACAAATTCACAGTAGAATGGTTTAGCCCCTGGCGTCGAAACAACCAGAATAGCAGGATATTTGAAATGATAAGACCAGCCCAGTTTTTGTAAATATTTTTTCCTTTCATAAAACCTTTTCCTCTGTTCGATCACCTTGGCTGAAAAGTCTTGAAAAAAATGAATCCTTTTACCTTTCCAAATTAGCTGCCTGTGTTCTCTGGCTCTTTTTAAAATTTCCTCCTTTACGGTGTACCATAAGAAATTAGCTATGATGGAATGTGATCTGTTACCATGGGCAGGTTTGGCACCTAGAGCTCTATGTGCTCTTTCTATTTTGAGGGGCCAAGGCCATTGTGTTTTCAGTAAATCAGGAATAAGGTTCTGTAGAATGGAAATCAAGTCATGACCCTCAGCCCCCTCTGGTAAACCTACTGTACAGAGATTATTATGTCTCCATCTATTCTCTAGATCATCTACTTTTTTAAGTAAATGTTATAAGTGTACATTTTGCTGCTCAGTTTTGTCCTCCAAAAAATTAACGGTGCCTGTCAAATCATCTAGTCTGTTAACACATAGTTCAGCTCTCTGAGTATTGCTGTCAATGTCACAATGAAGGGACCCAACTGATTTTTTTGTCTCAGTGACGTCTAGTTGCATTTTATCTAGTACCTCCTTTATATATTGGATGTCCAACTGAGAATGCTGGTCTCTTAATGAGCTCATGTTCTGAATATGCTGTCTTCTGCTGTCCGTAGTGGCCCTGGCGAGCGGCGATGACATTTCTCACACAAGAAGGAGCTAACAGGATTATTCGTTTTATAAGCAATGGTACCATAATATTTTGATCGCAAATAAACGTCATTGTAATTCGGAAGTGAAAACTGATAATTTTAAAATGAAATTCAAATGAATAACTGTATATTTGATAAATAAATTAACAGGCTGGCAGAAGCTGTGAAATCAACCGACTACTACTATGGAAAATCATGTACACAAATGCTCACAGCCTGGGAAATAAGATCCCAGACCTGCAGGCAATAATGTCAGAGGCTAAACTGGACATAGTAGCAATTAGTGAGATGTGGTTTACCAGTAACCACACTTGGGAGACTTCAGTACCTGGCTATGTATTGTTCAGAAGAGACCGAGGTGCAAAAGGGGGAGGAGTGGCCCTGTATGTTAATGAAAATATCAAAGCTACAGAAATTCAGAATACACATAAGGAGCCAGAAGAACTGTGGGTCACCCTGGAAACAGGAAATGGGACAGCCATAAGAACTGGGGTTGTCTACAGGCCCCCAGACCAGAGGAGGACATAGACACATTACTGTTAGAAGATATAACAAAACATGACAGCTAAAGGGAGGTTCTGATAATGGGAGACTTCAACATGCCAGATACAGATTGGTCCAATACCAGCAGGAACATCTGCCAGAACTAGACTCATAGTGGATTCCCTGCAGGGGAGGGCCTCAAACAACTGGTACAGCAACCCACAAGAGACAGGGCTATCCTAGATCTAGTACTGACTAACAAAGAAGGGATCACAGATCTCCAGGTAGAAGGTCACCTGGGGCCAGTGACCATCACATGGTATGGTTCAATTTGGCTACTACATCTAAATCATCCCATTCCAAGGCAAAATATGGGACTTCAGAGGAGCTGACTTTGATAAGATGGCCAACAGAGTTAAGCTAGCCCTGGCAAAAGAAACACAGGTGAGGAGGTACAGGCAAAGTGGGCAAGCATTAAGGATACAATACTTGAAGCAACATCCATTGTGTTATACAGAAAAGGAAGTGCAAAGAAGAAGGAAACCACTTTGGTTCTCAAATACAGTAGCAGAAAAGGTCAGAGCCAAAAGGCTGGCCTTCAGAAAATATAAAGGAACACAGGGATGAAGATAGGAGGCATACCAAACTGCCCTAAGGAAGCAGGTAAGGCAGTAAGGCAGGCAAAGTCCCAAACTGAGGAAACACTACACGAACAGTAAAAGAAGGTGACAAGACTTTCTATAGATACATTAGTGAAAGGAGAAAGTCCAGAGGGGTAGCTAAGCTAATGGAGAAAAGGAGCATGTGAGGAGGAGGACCCTGTAAAGGCATCTATCCTAAATAGATACTTTTGCTCAGTATTTACTGAAGAGAAGGTAGGCAGGCCCACAGCTCAGCATCATGGACACAGGGGAGGGAGGTGAGCACTACTCCCTTCACAAAAGAAGGGATCCTACAAGAGCTTGCTAAGCTCAGGTGGATAAGGCAATGGGACCTGGATGGCATACATCCCAGGGTACTTAAGGAGCTAAAGGAGGGAACTAGCAGAGCCATTAGCAGAATTGTTTAGTGAGTCTCTGAGCACAGGAGAGGTCCCAGAAGACTGGAGAAGGGCTCATGTGATCCCACTCCACAAGAGTGGTAGCAGGGAGGAGGCGGGAACTACAGACCGGTCAGTCTTACCTCAGTAGTGGGCAAGATTATGGAGGCACTCCTTAAGGAAAGGATAGTGCAACACCTGGAATCCATAGGGCACAGGATCCAAGACAGCATGGGTTTACAAGGAAGGTCCTGTCAAACTAATCTCATAGAATTTCTTTGACTGGGTAACCAGAGTGGTGGACCAAGGGGGAGCAGTTGATGTCGCCTACCTTGACTTCAGCAAAGCTTTTGACACTGTTCCACATAGAAGATTGATAAATAAGCTAGGTAGGCTCAGGGTGGGTCAGAAGTTGGTCAACTGGGTGGCAAACTGGTTGACTGGCAGAAAACAGAGAGTGGTGGTAAATGGTATACAGTCAGAAGAGATGCAAGTCACAAGTGGGGTACCTCAGGGATCAGTCCTGGGGCCAGTCCTATTCAACATCTTCATTAGTGACCTCGCAGATGGACTAGAGGTAAGGCTTGTCTGTTTGCAGATGACACCAAGATCTGCAACAGAGTAGATGATCCAGATGGGGTGGGCAGAATGAGAAGAGATCTGGATAAACTAGCAGAATGGTCAGAAGAGTGGCAACTGGGATTTAATGCAAAGAAGTGCAAAATCATGCACATAGGGAAGAGAAACCTGAAGCCACTTATAGGCTGGGAGGAGTTGCTAGAGTCACAAAGGAAGAAAGAGACTTGGGCATCATCATCACTGATGACCTAAAATCATCAAGCAGACCTCTAAAGCAGTAGGTAAGGCTAGGGGGTGTTAGGGTGTATTAGTAGGGGTATCACAAGTCGTAAGAGGGAGGTAATAATCCCTCTGTACAAGACATTGGTTAGGCCCCATCTGGAGTACTGCATGCAGTATTGGAGGCCACACCTTCACAAGGACATTAACCAAATTGAGGCAGTCCAGAGAAGGCAACCAAAATGGTGCAGGGACTGCATCAGAAGACATATGAGGACAGATTAACGGAGCTCAATATGTATACCCTTGAGCAAAGGAGGGAGAGGTGATATGATCGAGACATTTAAACACCTTAAGGGCATAAACAAGGTGAAAGAGTCTAACATGTTTAAATATAAGAAAAATAGCAGGACAAGAGGACACAGCATAAGATTAGAGGGAGGCCGATTAAGGGGAATGTGAGGAAATTATTTTTCACAGAAAGGGTGGTAGATGCATGGAATGGCTTACCACAAGAAGTGGTGGCTATGAATACAGTGCAGGGCTTCAAACAGGCATGGGATAGGCATAAGGGAGCAATACAAATGACTATGAATAGATAGGTCACTGACAGAGCAAAGGCCGATGGCACATTTATAAGGTAGAAAAAGAAATGGGCAGACTGGATGGGCCTTGCGGTCCTTATCTGCCGTCAACTTCTATGTTTCTATGTTTCTATGTTACCATTTTAAGTGCCGTGCATGTGACCTAGCTTGGATTTATTTGAACATCTTCATTTAACAGGGTGCAAGCTTTAATAATAATAGACTGCCTTACTACCAAATACTATTCCTTAACAGTAACTACAGTATTTATATTACAGACATTACTGAAGCCATCTCAACATCGCCACAAAGGCTTATGGCTTCAAGTTCACTGCAGGGTAACATGAAGCATGAGGGCTGACTGTCTTCAGCAGGGTAACATGCAGGATGAGAGCTGACTGTCTTCAGCACAGTACAAGTTTCAGTCTTTAAATTGTTTTACAGAAGTACAAGGAGATGAGAACTAGAAAAAGAGATATTTTACTAAAAGGCAATTACAGAGTGATTTTTAATGGCTGCTAAACTGGGTACCCACATCTGCATGCCATTAAGTTTAAAACATAATGAGACAGCTTCAGAACACTCAGCCTTCATGGCAAGAAGAGCTGCTGGTAGCATCAGCTGTGTTCTGTTTCTTTTTGTGTTTGCTATGTACACAAGTGCAGCGAATACCTTGGTATGAGAGTGCCCTTTAAGGATGTGTAGACACTGTCTGCCCATTGTAGAGCAGTGTTGCAGGGGTGTGACAGTGCCAGATCAATCAGCACCCAGGCTGACTATGATAGAGATTCTGGCTTGCTGGACGGGGATGGTACCAACTTCAAAAGAAGTTGCAGTCAATTTGCTCCAAGCCACCCAGCAAGCCAGGCTGATCTGTTATGGTCAGCCTGGAATGTATGGAATGTGTCTCTGCAACAAATAAAATCATCCATCGATTTCTGTTGTTGGCAGTTCTAACTATTCCCCAACCTGACTCTCCCTGTCAGTGCCTCCCACCCCCCCAACACACACACACATACAGTAGTGATGTCTGTTGTGTGCCCCCCACAAACATAACTCAGTGACACTGGGGGTGCCCAATCCTCCGGTGTCCTCAAATATTTAAGCACTGTCCCTCCAAGTGACACTGGGGTGCCCAATCCCCCAGTGTCCTCCATCAATAATAAACTATGCCTGAAATAAAGAAAACTATCCCTCGCCATTTTGTTTTTATAAACCTGAAAAAAATAAAACCATCCAACGTTATCTGCTGCGCCATTACCCCCCCACCTGACCCTCCCACTCAGGATCCACCACCTCACTCCCCCCTACCCCATACTTATCCACTGGAGGTCCAACACCGTAATCTTCCTTGGACTACAGATACATCTTCGTTCTTCGAAGCCAAACCGTGAACTGAGGAAAGCGCCTCAATGTTGATGGGGTTTTCGGTTTCAGTGTATTTCTATGGGGTTTTCAACTTAGTGGCATAACTTGGCCATTTTTTAATATGTTTGCCCAAAATTTTCAACATACATTTTTTGGGACCCTACCTCATGAACAGTTAAGTGACATTACACAATTCTGTCCCAAAAGGTGACTTTACAGTCGCTGCGCGAAATCACCTTTCATGTAGGAGTTGAACATTTTCTCCACCTTTGTTCATGAGGTGGAGTCCCAAAAAATGTATCTTGAAAATTTGGTGTAAAAATATTAAAAACAACAAAGTTATGAGCCTGCATTGATATTTGCTAATGCAGGCTTGATATCTTTGGCAATTTTCAATATTTTGACCCCAAATGTTCAACATAGCCATTTCTTCACAGCACCTCATGAATGTGACAGCTGTTATTTTTCAGATCCTGGCCCAAATGTTTTTTTTTTTGCAGTTTGTGATTTTGCAGCTGTTGCGACAAAATCACATTTTAGGCAGGAGTTGAAATTTTTCTCTGTACTTGTTCATGAGGTGGGGTCATAAGAAGGCTATGTTGAAAATCTGAGGCAAAAATATTAACAAGCAACCAAGTTATGAGCCTACATTGAAATGTGTGAATGCAGGCTCATAACTTGGGTCATTTTTAATATTTTGACTCCAAATTTACAACATAGCCATATCTTTATAGCACCTCAGGAATGTGACAGCTGTCATTTTTCAAATCCTGCCCAAAATGTATTTTCACATCCCAAAAGGAGATTTTGTGGTCCCTGCAGAGAAATCACATTTCGGACAGGAGCTGAAAATTTTCTCTGCACTTCTTCATGAGGTGGGGTCTTAAGTAGGGTATCCTGAACATTTGGAGCACAGATATTAACAAACAAGACTCTTACACTGTCCAACCTCCTCACTTCTTCTTTGCATTCTTAAAGAGCAAGTTTTGAGTAATAATAAGTCCCTTTCCCCCAACATATGCAATAGCTTACCCTCCAGTTAAGAGATCTATCCATAAATATGTTGGGGGGGGGGATTACTATTACCCCAAACCTACTCTTTAAATGTTAATAAAAGGAGCCCTTCACTGAGGCTATTTTGAAACACACATCCCCTACGACATCAGTGCACACGGAGAACATTCGGCATTGACAAATGCTTGTTGCAGTTTATTTATCTGCCATAGTTCAGCTGAGATGCAGTATCTCAATTTTTGCATCACACTGTTCTTATTCATTTTCCCATTTTATTACATGACATCCCTGTTGAGATGCAGTGTCACTGCTTGTGGTGGTTTCTCGGTATTACAAACTGCTGCATGGAGAGAGAGAGAGAGAGAGAGAGAGACAGACAGACAGAGAGGAACAAAAAGTGGAATTCTGTTCTGCATCTCGTGCCAGAAAACATGCTCTGTCACGCTCTCTGTCTTCTGACAGCTGTTCCAACTGCTGTGACTCTCTCTCTCTTTCTGTCTCTCTCTCTTGCTTTCTCTCCTGGTTTGTGTGCAAGATCTGCTGCTGTCTGCGAAAGTCAAAGGAGAAAAATAATAATACTGTAAACAACTAACACAGATTTCTCAATGATGCCCAGCTGAACTAGACTGCAGGAACCAGGCATGGTACTAGACCACACACAGACTTGGGGGGGGGGGGGCAACAATTCTGTCTCTCTGTACAGGCTCTCTCTCTCTGTTGCACAGTGGGTCACTCGATTTGGCATTATCACAGCCATGCACTCACTGTTTCTCTCTGTTGCTCTCTCTTTCTCAACCCTGCACAGCACTGACCTTAGGAGGGGACACGCTCCCTCCCGCTGTGCACTACTCTGGGAGCAGACACCGTGGAGGAGGGGGGTTGGGAATCTCTCTGATACACAGTGTCTGCTAACTGGAGGATGTACACTGGATACGGGGGATGGGCGTCTCTCTCATGGAGTGTGTGCACTGTGTCATTTTTAGTGTTATTGTGAATAGAACAGTACAGGAATCTAATACTGGAACAGTCACTATGTCTTTCTGTGCACCTCAATCTTTAGCTCCACTAAACATTTACATTGGTTTTGAAAAATAGGAGCACTTAAGGCTGGTAGCTGCAGTTACTAAATCTATCTGTGCACTTGGATGTACAGTACTGCTATTTTTATACAAGCTTTGCAATGTCACTTGTACTTGTTTACTGTTATTATTGACCACAAAAAACACCCACTGTTTCACTTTGCAGCTTCTTCAGGAGTGAGAAAAACACCTTCAACATTCACTTATAAAGTGTCCCTTCTTAAAAGTGCAGTGCAATACATCACTGTAATGAGTGTGCCAGTGCTCATCAAGCATATATATATATACAATGGCCTGGATATTCAAAGCAGTTGCACATGGTGCTACTGAGTTGTGCCAGTACAAGTGCAGACTTGTACCAAGGAGCCATATTCAGCAGGAGCCAGTGCGCAGTGCAAAATCCATTGCTCCAATGTGCAACTATAATGAATGCAGGCACAAATGCAGGGGGTGTTCCAATGAATATCCAGCGCAGTGGTATATTCAACCGTGAAACCATCGCGCAAGTATGGAGCAAATCGAAGATGCGCTGAGCAGACTTGTTTCTATAAATACAGGGCGCAACCACACAGACAGCACTTGTGCCAGGCGAGAAAGGGAGAGATAGTGAGAGAGAGAGAGAGAGAGAGAAAGAAAGAAAGAAAGAAAGAAAGAAAGAGGCAGACGAAGGCAGACACAGAGGGAGAGGGACAGAGGTGGATTTGAAGAGGGAGAGGGGGCACAGAGAGTGAGAGAGTCAGACAGACACACTGCCAGGCAGTGCACCAGGGTGGCATACAGCCAGCAGCAGCCAACCACCCAGGGGGATATTTATTTTATTTTATATAGTTTTTGTTGACCGGGTAAGTGCACTAGACAAATCCTGCCTATTTTCAGGCACGACCCGGGGGAAGGGGATACAGATGAATGCCAGCTGACCTTGAACCAGATTAAGCTGTTGGTGGTATTTTTTTTAGTGAATGAGGGAAATTTAGCCAGGACACCGGGCAAATTCCTACTCTTTTCTATAAGTGCCATGGGATCTTTAACATCCACCTGAACTACCACCAATCAAGACAGATGGGACCTCGGTTTAACGTCTCATCCAAAAGACAGCAAGAGCCATGGATAGTGTGCCCTTCATGATGGAGGCCGTAATGAGGGGTGTGAGGGGGCAGGAGGAACAATGACGTGGCAGAGAAAGGGCCCGTCGGCGGTATGCCTGACACAGGTGGTACCGTGCCCGCATCACTTTCGGGCAGTACAGTGACATGGAGATTGTGGGCCAGTACCACCTGAACAGGGCCATTCTGAGGCAGCTCTGTGAGCTGTGCAGTGAGGGGATGCAGGCACCCACCAGACGGAGCCACGCCATGTCCGTGGAGACGAAGGTGACCACTGTCATGTGTTTGCTCACCACGAGCACCTTCCAGAGACCAACAGGGGATACCACAGGCATAACCCAGTCAGCCACATCCTGCCTCCTCACACAGTTCCTCAACGTTCTGCTGCCATGTGTGTCGGAAAGTCATCCATTTCCCCAGCACACATGTGGAGCGTACAGCAACCATGCAGGACTTCCACGGGGTAGCACGTTTGCCTGGTGTGATTGGGGCCATTGACTGCACCCATGTGGACATCCGCATGCCACCTGGCACTGAGGGTGTGGCATACATAAACAGGAAGGGGAGCCTGAGTGTCAACTGCCAGGTGGTGTACGATGCTATGGGGTGCATTACCAATGTCTGCACCACACACCCTGGGAGTGCACATGATGCATTCATCTGGCACAGCTTTGCGCTGTGCCACAGGTTTGAACATGGGGACATCCCCATGGGCCACCTAGTGGGTGAGTATGGCATGGGCAAAGGGTGATGGGCAGAGCAGATCGTGGGATGGGGAGGGCAGGGTGTGCATGTTGGCATGGATGCCAGGGACAGGTAAGGGGTGCAGTATAGAACAGCAGAGGGCTAACCATGTCATTATCCACACAAGGGACAGCGCCTATCCACTGCGGCCTTGGCTGCTCACCCCTACCAGCGCCCATCATCCCCAGCAGAGGAACGCTACAACGAGGCACACGCCAGCATGCGCAACATCATCGAGCATATCTTTGGCATGCTGAAAGTAGGTTTCCATTGCCTAGACAGATCAGGCAGTGCCCGACAGTACAGCCCCTTGAAAGCCTGTGGCCTATTCCTGGCCTGCTGCATACTGCACAACATGGCCATTGACCATGGGATAGCTGTCGAGGCTGATGAGGGCTACAGTAGTGGGGACGACGGAGGCAATGGGCCGGAGGTAGGTGGTCATGGAGGAATTCCCGGCTGCAACAGCAGGCGCGATGACACCGGGACACCATCGCATGGGAGCACTATGGTGCACACAGGTAGGTGGTGCGATACACATGCATGGGCCACACAAACAGGTACAGCACACATGCAGGGGCATGCATGACAATGGGCATGCACACACAGAGGCATGAAGCAGGGGTAGGGGAGACAGGGACACACAATCACACACAATCACACACAACCACACACAACACCACACACAGCACCTCCACAACACACACACACACACACACGCACCCACACACACAGGTGTTGGTATGTGGTGTGGATCAGATGCACCATACTAGTGCACAGGCGCAACTGGTGCAAGACTACAATCATCATGCCCACGCCACACGGCCGAGCAGATAGGCAAGCACACAGACAGGCAGCATGTGGCATGACACACAGGTGCCACACCAGTGGTAAGCACACACACACACCACCCATGTGCACACTGGGCAGCAGCTGCAGACTGCAGGCGGTCTGTGTTGGGAAAATATAAATGAATGGATGTAATGCTATGTGTAGTCCAGTAATTAAGCAAATGGTAAATGTAAATACAATATTTGTTGATATTTTTTTCTACCTCATAATGTTTTCATTATTCCTAGGTCAGTATGTAAGCAGGATGATGTACAGTTGGATGTCCCCCATCACTGAATCAGATATGTGTATCTGCTAATTTAACACATGTATGACAATTTACAACAAGTGAATTTGAATTTTGGCAGGCCTGGTGTCACTGAGGGTTGAGGTGCTGGACGCCACTCCTTGCGCCACACTGGTGATGTGGTTCAGTGATCAAACACAGGTGTGAGGGATCTGTAGGGGAGGGAGGTGAGTGAATATCCAGAGGTCTACACTCTTATCCTGGGGGGAGGGCTGTGGGGATGTCCGGCATCCTGTTGATCCCTGATGGACATGCAGGCACTACAGAGTAGCAGAGTCGCAAGGAGGGGTGAGTGTGGCTGACACTGGCTGGGTTGCTATGAACCATGGCCTCATAGCACACAATAATTGGGGAATGGGGAAAGTCCAAACTCCTCCCTCGCTCTGTTGAGATGAATAGGGCACTAGTGGCTATGCACACATACAATAGTTGGCTCCTCCTCATCACACTCTTTCTCAGGCATCATCCAATGTTGAGGTAGGCTTTCCCTTGGGGGTAAAAATCTTGTCAGGGTACTGTGCTGCTTGGGGCTTGGGTGGGGGGGAGTACCATTCAGTAGGGAGTTCATGCTGGAAGTGACAGGCAAGACACTGAGTGTGCATCTCAGAAGGATGCCCAGACTGGGGAGTGGTCCTCGGGGGCACAAATTGCGACAATGTGGTTTTTCAGGGTGACCATCAGAATGCATGACCCTTACCGGTTGGTGGTGTACTTTTATGCACTGTGTTGTAAATTTGCAGTTAGTTTCTCAGTTGACACCCACCTTCGGGTTCTGCATGCTGACGGTCACACTGAAGCCATCAACGGTGTGGTACGTCCCTGTGTTTGGTATGTGTCACACTGTTGAATTCAGTGGACCAGCCTGAAATGTCCTTGAGGCACAAATTGCGACAGTGTGGTTTTTCAGGGTGACCATCAGAATGCATGACCCTTACCGGCTGGTGGTGTACTTTTATACACTGTGTTGTACATTTGCAGTTAGTTTCTCAGTTGACACCCACCTTCAGGTTCTGTATGCTGACGGTCACACAGAAGCCATCAATGGTGTGGTACATCCCTGGGTTTGGTATGTATCACACTGTTAAATTCAGTGGACCGGCCTGAAATGTCCTCAGGGCACAAACTGCGACAATGTGGTTTTTCAGGGTGACCGTCAGAATGCATGACCCTTACCAGTTGGTGGTGTACTTTTACACACTGTGTTGTATATTTCCAATTAGTCATTCATTCTACTAATACTTTTCTTTTGATTCCTTTTTTTTGGTTTTAGTGACTATCATACAGATAAATGATACGTGAGGTTAAAGACGTAATGTGGCACATCAGATAAGTATTGTTTACTTATTGTCTGCATATTTATGTCAGGTGTAGTAATATATGAACAAATGATCCTCTGTGACATTTCCCATTATTGATTTTGTACAGGTACACTTGATCATCAATTGAATACTCACTCTATCCGTGATCGCAGTACTTCCTGAAACATGGTCTTGCCAGGCAAATATGTGTTTTGTTTAAATTGTGATGTGAATAGTAATGTGCAGTAAGGATGTATTGTTGACAGTCTATGGGTAGCAGAAGGTGAGTGCTATGATTGATGGTAAAGTTAGTTGAATACTAGTAATTATATAAATGTCGATGTGCTTGTCTCACAAAAGTACAAATATTAGACGAGTTTGCAGTTATTGAGGGTGAATTGGTTGTTATTTAGTTATCTGTGTGCCATTGTTCTGGTCCTGATTGGTGCAGTGATATGTCAGATACATTTCAAAGGAGAGAGTGGTAGGTCTAACTGTTACCTCAAATCATCCATCTACAGGTTCTGCATGCTGAGGGTTGCTCTGACACTATCAACAGTGTTGTATGTCCCCGAGTTTGGTGTGTATCACACTGTTGATGGACTGAGCTGATCTGCAATGTCCTCAGGACAAACATTGCTGCAGTCAGATTTTTCAGGGTGACTGTCAGTATGCATTACCTATTTCAGTTGCTGGTGTACTTTCAAGCACCATGGATGGTAATTAGCTACTTTTCTGCCAATTTACATCCATCTACAGGTTCTGCATGCTGATGGTTGCTCTGATGTTAGTGTTGAACGTCCATGTATATGGCTGTAAATTGGCAGACAACTAGTAAATAACCCTACGCGGTGCTTGAAAGTACACCAGCAACCGAAATAGTAAATGCATACTGGCAGTCACCCTGAAAATTTTGACTGCAGCAATGTTTGCCCTGAGGACATCGCAGATCAGCTCAATCAACAGTGTGATACACACTAAACTCGGACGTACAACACTATCGATGGCATCAGACCAACCCTTGGCATACAGAACCTGTAGATGGATGTAAATTGGCAGACAAGTATCAAATTACCATCCATGGTGCTTGAAAGTATACCACCAACTGAAATAGGTAATGTATACTGACAGTCACACTGAAAAATTCGACTGCAACAATGTTTACCCTGAGGACATCACAGGTCAGCTCAGTCCATCAACAGTGTGATACACACCAAACTCGGGGACATACAACACTATTGATAGCTTTAGTGTAACAGTTGGCATGTAGACAATAGCAGTTTTATGATAACTTACCATTACAGTACATCTTCAAGACAGCTTCGTGCAGTAAGTATTCACATGTAGGAACGCAATACCTAGCGTTTGGTCTGCATGACAAACTTATAGCTAGAAATCATCCTGGGGGACTGCCACTGCAAGGTGACAGGACATTAGCGAAACTATAAAGGGGATTGTCCTGTGTCTGTCCTCTAGTTCTTTCCTGCCTTCATGGCAGTTTGTTCAACAGACATGGTAGAACAGCGATCAGTCGCACAGTTATGTTGACAATTTTCATCCCTTTTTCCTTTCTAATATGTTGATACAGTTGGTCACAGTGTATGTGGTCTCAATCCAAGAAGTAGAGCTCCACGTGTGACACGGAAATCCCACATGGGGACGTCCAGTGCCACTGCCTGCTATGCCTGATGCCTAAGCACAACTTTGTGCTATTTGCCAGGGCAAGTGGCAAAGCAAATGATGTACAACCGGTTCAGGAGTCCAAACTTCCTAAGGCCAAGACAGGGGCTGTGTCCACTGATGATTCCTAGCTACAAGTTTGATATGTGTATCTGATGTCAGTGGCGCGCAGTCCTGTATCTGAAGTCCAACTGCAGGAAGCTGTCTCAAACACATACTATTACGGTAAGCTATTACATATCTGCTATGTTCTGCAAGCTGACGGTTGATCTGAAGCCATCAACAGTGTTGAACATCTAGGAGTTTGGTATGTGTCACGCAGCTGATCGTCTGGACAGACTTGAGCAATCCTCGATGAATACATTGCAACAGTTGTTTTTTTAGGTTGAACATCAACACGTGTTACCTCTGTCGATTGGTGGTGTTCTTTCAAGCACTATACATTTCTTTTTTTTTTCTTTCACGTCACACATAGCTTCAGGTTCATCATGTTATTTATGATCTGTCTGGTTCTGCGATTGCAAAATTGCCAATTCATTCATCACACTAATGCCTTCTTTTCCTGTTATGTTTCAGCTCTTTCTATGTGTTATGTAAGCAATGCAACCTTGTGCGGATCCAACACGAATGTTGCAATTTGGTGGGTACGTGTTTTTTTTCTCTGCTTGTGATCTGGATAAGTAATGGAATACATAGAGCTGGGTTCTGTTATGGTAGTGGAGCACAAAACAGGCCATATCTTGTGGAAACAAACTGTTCAATTATTTGTCTGACAAACCGCCATGCAAAGTACGGACAAAAGGATATATCCTGGTTTGTATTATTAGTTGTGAAGTTGAAGGGTGGAGGATTGATGGTTGTGAGTGTGGGGTTGTCTGAACTTTGTTGGTGGAGTGTTCATCAAAAAAGTCTAGTTATGTATAGATCAACCTTATTTGGCAGGTACTATTTATATATATAGAGATGGCTGTCAAATGACAACGTATGCTAATGGAGCCATATAGGTAGGAGTTTTGACCATTGTGAGCTTGACAAACATACATTCCATTTGCAACCATGCAAGCCATGATTGGTCTGATATCCGCCATGCAGAGAAGAGAATAAATGATATATCCGAGCAAGGCCTTGTATTGCGGGACTGACACCAGACAGTAGTTCAAAACAGACAAACACATTTTTTTGTAAGTTGTGAAGTTGAAGGGCAGAGGATGGTTGTTTGTGGGGATCAGATTGTTCCCTGGAATTGGACTGGGAGGGGGTGAGGGGCCAAATCATGGTACATATACTTCTCAGCAGTATTTACCAGGTAATACTTTTATATGTTTGTATACCCAAATTTGAAATTAAAAAGAAAAAATTAACAGATGCTTATAATATCCTTTTGCCCGCTAAAGCCAGGCAAGACGAGAAACACTGTATTCACATGCTACATGCAATCCTGTGGCCAGCTGTAGGGTGGCATAGTGAATATAAAAAGTTGTTCACATTATTTTTTGTTATGTATGTCAGTATCATTCACACTGCACATGAAAAGCCACTTACATTGGTATAGAGTGATAAAACAAGAACAATTTCTTAATTATTTATAACAAAAATTTAACATTTTTACCACAGTGTCACAGAACGAGTTGACCAGTAGGAATAACTAGATTGTTACTGATAGAATTTGTACACCTGATTTGATTTATTAGTTTATGTATAATGTTATAACATAACAATAAACCGTAACAAGTGTTGGGCGCATGTCCTCCGAAATAAGTGAAACAATTAAAACTCAGCAAATTTAAATAAAGAATATAAGACTAAAACAAAGCTCATCACCGTTTAATATTGAGTTGCATGATGTCAAAATGAACAGATGACTTCGTTGTCAAGACCAGCGGCTCAAATTAGTCAGCAGATGACGACAACAACAAGTACTCTATCACATACCCTACTCAGGCATTGTTTTTCCCCAATGACAACATTCAAAAACGCTGTTGTGGTCCTTCAACCAAGTCCTCATCTGTCCAACCCCTCACAATGCACTGTGATACGTGCATTGCAGGTTCAAATCCCATCACGTTCATGGATGTCGGCCATAGACTAATCAGGACAAGGTCCTTCCCTTCATCTGATGTATTGTGATGCGTGAAAGCCTCGTTCCATCAACATCTCATCGAGATTTGAAGACAAGAAGAATTGGAGCCTCACAATCAAGTATATATTGCGTTGCTTGTAGTCAACGTCAACTGATACCATCGGTGTCAAGAACAGCAGTACTGTGCACAAGGAATTGTAAGTGACAAGATTAGCAAACACTAACTGTAAACAAAACCAGTTATTCAAATAGACATGGATCAAGGCCTCCCATCTCTCCTGTGATTGATGCTCACTGCAGCTTGGAGTCCCACCACATCCACTGATGTGGTCCTTTAACTAGGCAGGTGCCAGACCCTCCCACCCATTCTGTATCTATGTGACAAAGTGCACTGTAGGTTTTAGTCCCACCACATCCACTGATTTGGTCCTTCAACTAGGCAGGTGCCATACCCTTCCACCCATCCTGTATCTATGTGACGAAGTGCACTGCAGGTTTGAGTTCCACCACATCCACTGACGTGGTCCTTCAACTAGGCAGGTGCCATACCCTCCCACCCATCCTGTATCTATATGACGAAGTGCACTGCAGGTTTGAGTCCCACCACATCCACTGACATGGTCCTTCAACTAGGCAGACATCTGTCCCTCCCGTCCTTCCTGTGGCACAGTGATAAGTACCTGCAGGTTCGAGTCCCATCACATTGTGGTTGGCGTACCCATAAACACCATTACAATGTGCAGGCATCCACATCCCACTCCCCCCCCACCACATATCACAGTATACCCCAGTAACGATTGATCATATATGCCCCAGTGTGGCCGCAGTGTCTGAGTACCATTACAAGGTGCAGGCATCCCCACCCTCCCCCCACCAATTGCACTGTGATAAGTGCACTGAATGTTCACGTCCCAATACACCCAGTAAGCTGTTCATTCAACTACGCAGACATCTGTCCCTCCTGGCCGCAGTACCTATGAGTACCATTACAAGGTGCAGGCATCCCCACCCTCCCCCCACCAATTACACTGTGATAAGTGCACTGCATGTACAAGACCCTCCTCAACCAGTAAGGTGATCATTCAACTATGTTACTACTTCAGTCTCCGGGCAGTACCTTACATTAGACCAACTAGGAAGTATACTTTCATACAGAAACAAAAAATTACAATCATACCATAAATTTGGTACTGCAAATTTAAAGACTGTATGCTTCTCTATGTGTTCTATTACACACTACAGATGAAGTATGATAAAACAAACACCAACACAAACAATACATTTTATTATTTAATTTTATTACAAATTTGAGAAACATAGTTTATTTCTGTGAAAGACCATCAATGAACAACAACACATAAGACAGCAATCATAGATAGACCTCCAGCACTAACAAATGTATCCATTTCCTGTGTCAGCTCATTGACCTGAACTTGATGAGTTCTTCCTATTTGCATATGTTAACCTTGCAAAACACTTCCTCCTTGCCTCACTTCCTGGTAATCATGATACAGCTTTCTGAGGTACTGTGCAACTGTTTTCTTACTAAACTAGAATAAAACAAAAAAAATGATTGTCAGATTCATTAACTAAGTACAGTTTGGTAAAGAGGATAACAACATACTAAAATTCCAACAACTCCAGTGCAACCACAAATTCAAATTATTATACCAGTAGATATAGACACTCTTTCATGACTAAAAACAATGACAAAAAAAGTACAAAGTTGGTATTTAGTCAAGGACAGATGTTTACTGAACATCTTTAACAATTTGGTCCCAAAAGTTAAAAAAAAATTCTATTTTTGTATGACTGTCTACACATGGCATAATTATATTTACATAAAATCATCAGATTTCATGAAAAAGAGGAAAACAATCTAAAACAATATAAAAACAAGTCAAATAAGAATTGCCAAACCTCATTACTTTTATAGAACTTTTTGTGCTGAACATTTTTCCTTTTCACAGTTTTACAATTGGAGTTACAGTTTACAAGATATAAAGCACAGAAGACAGTGTGTTATGAATGCTGCAGGTCTAAAAATGCTTCAGGCACACAGATGTTTCAGCAGCAGGCAGAAGCTGCATGAACATTCTACATGACAATAGGGTAGAATGAGTTAAGGAGGGGGAATAAAAACTATTAGAAAATAGGCAAAGAAATTCCTTGGCTCTGATTGGCTGATAGCCCTGGAAAGGTGCGTGTCTATCAGACAACAGAGCCCTGGTATTAAAAGTGCCAGTCCCAACCAACCTAATAACCATTATCACTGTGCCTGTGGAATGTTGAATTTTAAATACCCACCATTTTTTTTTCTCCTGCTTAGCGAGAGCTGACACCCAGCCCTTGTCCTCCAACCATCTCCCATCCCTTTTAGCCTACCACCACAACCTGATATAATTTTTTTTCCTCATCCCCATTCCTGAACATAGACGGTCTCCTCGGGTAGATCGTAATATACCTACTTCTCACTCCGTGGTGTGACACTTTCCTGCAGATGGCCGGCACGGTGCCGTGTACTTTGTCTGCCAACAGCCATACGATGTGAGCCAGTTTATGATCAAGTGCAACATCTGCAAGGACTGGTTTCACGGCAGGCAAGGAGTTGCCAAGTCCCCGCTGTATGGTAGCTGCATTTTGGATGGGAACGAGGAGCGGGTGGTGACCAAAATGCAGTGTGAGTCTGGAGTACAGTGTGTTCCAGCGCCAAGAGGGCAGAGAGCAGAAGTGTATATGTTATGTGACGAGCTTTGAAGAGTTAAACCATTGTCCCACAAAGATAATATAGGCAGATGATAATTTTGGATTACATATGGGTTGACGGTTCACATCTGTGGCTAGAAATCCAGTTACAGATGTAACTCATCTGTGTCCGGCATGACGGGGGTATAACAACAACATGTCAGGTTCCATACCGGGGGGGGGGGGGTGAAGAGGACAACATGTCCGGTCACAGAGTGTGAGGCACATTATTGCTTTGATTTCCCCATGATCACTCCAGCACACCGTGTTCGTGTTTACAGGCCTCCAAACGTGCAGCTGGGGCTTGTGGAATTATGGCAGAAAGTCAGATCTGTTAAGGGTCAGACTTCAGACTTCCGTATCGCAACAAATTTAAAACCTAACAGCCCTAGAATGTTAAAGATGGGGGAAAAAAAAAAAACATTTAGAACATTGCTGTGCCACATTATCCTTCTGGTTCTCCATTTCCTGATTTTACATTGCAGAGTCACATAGGGCCATGTGCCTAACAGTCACAAGTTCCAAGGTGGGAAAAAGACTAGTAAGTAGGGCAGAAAACTTTTTTTTTCTTTCACTAAACAGTGATGTAAAGAGACTGC
This sequence comes from Neoceratodus forsteri, assembly GCA_016271365.2. NCBI lineage: Eukaryota > Metazoa > Chordata > Ceratodontiformes > Ceratodontidae > Neoceratodus > Neoceratodus forsteri. The sequence continues at coordinate 1,379,979,010 of CM057455.1, forward strand.
TGGGGGGGGACTTTACAATAAACTGTATTGTTCTGGAGGAGTTGATGCTGGGGGTGGGGGTTGGCATAGATGACAACAAGAGAACAGCTCTGTGGAGAGTGGCAAAAGGAGATGGAATAGCCCAGAAAGTGTGGCACTACTCTATAGGACAAAGAAAAAAACTGAATTCTTACCCTATTTTTTTATTTTGCCTTTAATTTTTTTTAATCCCACATAAAAGCGCTACAAGATAGTCCATTTCTAAAGCGCAATAGCCTCCTCAGGGTGAGCAGTATTAAGAATACCAGACCTTCCAGGGGCTATAGGACCCTCCGCCTGCCGCGTCAGGCCTCATTACACCCCTGGGCGGTCCGGTATTCCCCAATACTGCCCAGCCTGTTGGGTATTTTGCTTACATACTAAAATACTGAGTTGCTCAGGCTCACACAAAGTTCTGAGAAATGGTGCCAAATTTAAAATTTACAGCTGGAGGGAGGCACTGTATCAGTTGAGCAGGCATACTTGTTTTCGGCCCTTGAGAGGGCAGGGAGCAACTCCTGTGGCTACGGCCACGGGTGGAGGAATGCCCAGAGGACTTTGGCACAGTCTGTAAATAAAGGGAGAAGAGATTAGCAGGAGGAAGGGGAAGGACTGTCTGAGTAGGCAGGGCAGAGGAGGAGGAGGGGAGTGATAGGATGGCTAAGGTAGGATTCCTTGAGAAAAGGGAGAGAGAAAGGGGGGATGAGGTGAAGAGAAGAGGAGAAGGTTAGTTAAAGTGCAGAAAAAAAAGGCTGAAGTTCAAGGAAAGGTAGATGCAGATTTTTTGAGTTAACAGGAGTAAGAAAGGTGAAATCATTGCCTCAAGCAGAATATTTTAAGCATTAATGTTCCATTTCAATATAAGCAGACTTTAGTTAACTCACAAGTTGAGGAAATTTTGTGCAGTTAAGACCTTGCTAATTCGCTAGCTAAGGAGATGCAGTGCATAGAGGAATAAATACAGACCTTGGAAAACCCGCTTGCTGTAATAGAACTGTGCAGGGAGGCCTTGCTACACAAATTACAAGTACAGTGTAATAGAACTACATAAATCTGCCTAGCAGGAAGAGTCCGAGAAAACATACAGGTCTGCTAGAGACTTACTGGATTGCAGGTCATGCTCTGTTACAGTCACTTAGCTAACAGTACAGAAGAAGCAGTTCTACAAAAATCTCACTCACTAGAGAAAAATCTTACAGATACAAGAAAATCTACTGGACTACTAGAAAAGCAAACTGGTCTGAAGATCATGCAGCATTACAATCATTAACAAACAGTACATATTGAAAATGATGTAGGCAGGTGAAAAATTGAGTGAGAGCAGGCTATGGCACAAAGGTCCCTCAGTGTGCAACTAGCTTGATTGAGAAAGCTGCTTAAGGAGGGGGAATAAAAACTAATACTAAAATATTGAGTTGCTCAGGCTCACACAAAGTTCTGAGAGAAGGTGCCAAATTTAAAATTTACAGCTGGAGGGGGGCACTCTATCAGTTGAGCAGGCGTACCTGTTTTCAGCCCTTGAGAGGGCAGGGAGCCTCTCCTGTGGCTATGGCTACGGTTGGAGGAATGCCCAGGGGACTTTGGTACAGTCTGTTTTCGGCCCTTGAGAGGGCAGGGAGCAGCTCCTGTGGCTATGGCCACAGGTGGAGGAATGCCCATGGGACTTTGGCACAGTCTGTTTTTGCCCCTTGAGAAGGCAGAGAGCAGCTCCTGTGGCCACGGGTGGAAGAATGCCCAGGGGACTTTGGCACAGTCTGTTTTCGGTCCTTGAGAGGGTAGGGAGCAGTTCCTGTGGCTACGGCCATGGGTGGAGGAATGCCCAGGGGACTTTGGCACAGTCTGTTTTTGGCCCTTGAGAGGGCAGGGAGCAGCTCCTGTGGCTACGGCCATGGGTGGAGGAATGCCCAGGGGACTTTGGCACAGTCTGTTTTCCGCCCTTGAGAGGGCAGGGAGCAGCTCCTGTGGCTACGGTTATTGGTGGAGGAATGCCCAGGGGACTTTGGCACAGTCTGTTTTCGACCCTTGAGAGGGCAGGGAGCAGCTCCTGTGGCTATGGCCATGGGTGTAGGAATGCCCAGGGGACTTTGGCTCAGTCTGTTTTCGGCCCTTGAGAGGGTAGGGAGCAGCTTCTGTGGCTACGGCCACGGGTGGAGAAATGCCCAGGGGACTTTGGCACAGTCTGTTTTCGGCTCTTGAGAGGGCAGGGAGCAGCTTCTGTGGCTACGGCCATGGGTGGAGGAATGCCCAGGGGACTTTGGCGCAGTCTGTTTTCGGCTCTTGAGAGGGCAGGGAGCAGCTCCTGTGGCTACGACCATGGGTGGGGGAATGCCCAGGGGACTCTGGCACAGTCTGTTTTCGGCCCTTGGGAGGGCAGAGAGCAGCTCCTGTGGCTACAGCCACCCTAAAACCACATTTCCTACTTTTGTTGTTTTAGCCTGAGCCCTAAATGTTGCACTAAGGCCGGTTTTTGTAAAGAACATTCTTTTTGAGATAGTATAATGGTATCCTTATTTTCCTGTGGGAGTGCAGGGCCCTCTCCCTCACCTGCTCCCATTCCTGCATAGATGCGTATATGTATGTTTATGGGGAAGCACGGGGCCCTCTTGGTCCTGAACTTCCATTTGTAAGACAACAGCAACCAAATTCTCAACATCGTCTTTCTATTACTCCATTTCATCAGCCTAATAGTAAAAATTGCCAAACCCCCATCAAAACATCATTCCACGTCACCACAGTGTAATTCTGCAGCAGTGGCGGAAGAAGACATTTTGAGCAACACTTTAAAAATGACAGCTGTAACATTCATGAGCTGGTGTAAAGAAATGGCTATGTTGATAATTTGGAATTAAAATATTGAAAATTAGCAAAGCTACAAGTTAGTGTAGCAAAATGTCAACTGGTGCACACAAGTTGGCCATTTTAGCATATTTTGACCCCAAACATTCAGCATACCCTTCTTATGACCGCTCCTCATGTACAAGTAATGGTGAAAATTTTGTAATCCCACCCAAAATATGATTTCACCAACAGACTGCGAAATCACCTTTCAGGTAGGATTTGCAAAATGACACCCCCATTGTTCATGATGAGGGGTCTTAAAAAGGGTACATAGAAACATAGAATTTGACGGCAGCTAAGGACCGCTTGGCCCACCTAGTCTGCCCATTTTCCTACCTAACAGATAAGCTGCAGATCCTAGTTAACCAACAGCTTACTTCCTCCTACCCCCTACTAGGACTGCCATATGTCTGTCCCATGCATTCTTGAATTCCCCCACTGTTCTTGACTCCACAGCCTCCTCAGGGAGGCTATTCCATGCATCCACAACCCTCTCCATGAAAAAATACTTCCTCCCATTACCTCTGAGCCATCCCTCCTCTATCTTCAAATTGTGCCCCCTTGTTCTTGCACATCTCTTTTTCTGAAAGATGCTACCTTCTTGGACTTTGTTGATTCCCTTAAGGTACTTGAAAGTTTCTATCCTGTCCCCTCTCTCCCTTCTTTCCTCAAGGGTGTACATATTAAGCTCCTTTAGTCTTTCTTCATATATCTTCTGGTGCAGACCCTGCACCATTTTGGTTGCCCTTCTCTGGACAGCCTCCACTCTCTCTGATTTGCGGAGATGGGGTCTCCAGAACTGCACACAGAACTCCAGATGGGGTCTCACCAACTGTCTGTACAGAGGGATAACAACTTCCTGTTTTCTACAATTGATGCCCTCTCCCTATGCATCCTAGTATCCCCCCAGCCTTCCTTACTGCCCTCTCACATTGCTTGCCCACCTTTAGGTCATCTGATATAATTACCCCCAGGTCCCTTTCCATTTTTACTGTTGTTGGAATCTCACCCCCCATTGTGTACTCTTTCCCTGGGTTTTTGTTTCCCAGGTACATTACCTTGCACTTCTTTGCATTGAATCTGAGCTGCCATACATTTGACCATTCCTCCAGCCTTGCCAAGTCCCTTCTCATCCTTTCCACTCCATCTTGTGTATCAACCCTGTTGCAGATCTTTGTGTCATCTGCAAAGAGATATACTTTTCCTTCCAGTTCCTCTGCAATGTCACTTATAAAGACCATTAAAAAAGGACCGGTCCCAGTACTGAACCCAGCAGTACCCTGCTAGTAACCCTCCTTTCTTCACTGTGGACTCCGTTAACTACTACCCTTTGCGTCCTGTTGTCTATCCAATTTTTTATCCAGGCTACCACCTTGGGACCCACTCCAAGGCTGGCTAACTTGTGTATTAATCTTTTGTGTGGGACTGTATCAAATGCCTTGCTAAAATCTAGGTAGGCCATGTCCACAGCCCCACCCTGGTCTACTACTTTGGTGACCCAGTAAAAGAAATCTATTAGATTCTTCTGACATGCCCTTCCCATTATGAATCCATGTTGCCTTGGGTCCTGTGCCCCACTGACCTCTAGGTACTCAACAATTCTTTCCTTCAGAAGTGATTCCATCATTTTCCCTACCACTGAGGTCAAACTAACTGGTCTGTAGTTTCCTGTCTCTGTCCTGCTCCCACTTTTGTGAAGAGGAATCACATCTGCCCTCCTCCAGTCCTCAGGTACCACCCCATCCTCCCATGATTTGTTGAAGAGGGTAGTCAGCGGTGCCACTAGTTCTACCCTTAGTTCTTTTAGAATTCTTGGGTGAATCCTGTCAGGCCCATTGCTTTGTCCACCTTCAATTTTATTAGTTCTTTCAGAACCCTTTCTTCTGTAAATGGACTGGTATCGAGCCCCGCCTTCAGAGTGTTTCTCTTGTTTGATTTAGGTACCTCCCCCTCCTCTTCCTTTGTGAATACTGAGCAGAAATATTCGTTCATTATCCCTGCTTTTTCACTGTCACCCTCTGCCCACATTCCCCTCCCCTTTATTAAGCCTCAGTATCCCTCCTTTGGTCTTTCTTCGCTCTCTAACGTATCTGTAAAAGGTCTTATCCCCCTTCTTAACAGAGTTGGCTATCCTTTCCTCGGTTTGAGCCTTTGCTATTCTGACTGCCTTTCCTGCCTCTTTCTGCTTTAACTGATAAAGTTCTCTGTCTTGCTCCTTCTGTGTTTCCTTATATTTCCTTATTGCTATCCTTTTCTCCTTAACCTTCCCTGCCACCTCTTTTGAGAACCATAGCATTTTTTTCTTTTGTTGTGTTTTGTTGATTTGCTTTACACAAAGGCTTGTTGCCTCTGTGATGGCTGTTTTGATTACTCCCCATTGTTCCTCCACCCCTCCTTCTTGCCTGTTTGCTAGTGCTTTTCTGAGGTGCTCTCTCATTTTCCCAAAGTCAGCCCTCCTAAAGTCCAATACTCTTGCTTTTGTATGGCTTGATTGTATGGCTGTGTTTATCGTGACCCACAGTGTTTGGTGGTCGCTTGTTCCCAGATGGCTACTCACTTCTAAATCTAAGATTTTTTCTCCATCTACATTTGAGAGTACCAGGTCTAAGATTGCTTCCTCCTGAGTGGGTTCCAATACTAGCTGTTTGAGGCATGCCCCTTGTAGGGCATCAAGAATGACCTTGTTCTTGGATGTGCCTGCAGCAAAGGTGCTTCAGTTAACATCTGGCATATTCAGGTCCCCCATCAACAATATCTATCCTTTTTCTGCCATTCTAAGGATGCCTTATATCATTTCCTTGTCCATTCCCTCCCCCTGAGATGGGGGTCTGTATACAACCCCCATGCGGATTGTGGTGCCATTTCCTGTCTCCAGGATGACCCAGAGTTCCTCATCTGCTCTCTGTTTACTCTTTAGTTCTGTTGCTTTGATTCCTTCCTTTACATAGAGAGCTACTCCTCCTCCTGTTTTACCCTCCCTGTCCCTCCTGTAGATTGTGTATCCTGGTATGTTGACATCCCAGTCATGGTTATCTGTGTACCATGTTTCTGTGACTGCCACAATATCCAGGCAACCCTCTTCCACCAAGGCCACTAGTTCAGGGAGCTTGTTACACAGACTATGGGCATTGGTACTCATCACCCTCCACGTTTTGATGCCCTTACCTCTTTTAGCCCCATCCCTGTCCTTACTGCCTTTGCCTTTTTTTACATTTACCTCTGTCCTGCTCCCTAATGACTTCTCTACCTTGGTGTTTACCTCAGTAATTACTGTGTTTTGTGGGAGGAGGCTGGGATTTCCCTGCTCCTTTTCAGTGCCTTCCCCCTTGGCTAGTTTAAATGCTTGCCAATGAAGCATTTAAACCTCTCACCTAGGATCCTAGTCCCCCCCTGGACAGATGCAGACCATCACGCCAGTATAGGTCTGCATCCCTCCAAGTTGCTCCCCAGTCCCCAATGAAGCCAAAACTGTGAGCTCCACACCAGTTTTTCAACCATTCATTGAATTCCCTGGTGAGGAGTACCCTAGCATCACCCTTGCCATAGACAGGCAGCACCTCCAAAAAGGTTACTGTATGTGCTACTTGTCTGAGGCTCCTCCCCAACTCTACAAACTCCTCTTGCACTGCTCTGATACTATTCCTAGCCAGGTCATTTGTCCCTAGGTGGACAATGACATCCAGCTCTCTCCCTCATGCAGCTGCCCCCCACGATCCTGAGGATTCACTTCCTGTCCCTCCAAGCCGTGGCACCAGGCAGGCACCTTACCTCCCTCTCCCCTTCCTCCCCCCCCACTTCTACCCCCTAATGATTGAGTCCCCCACCAGGAGTTGTTTCCTTCCCCTGTGGGGTCCCATGCCACCCTCCTGTGAGTCTCCTTTGTGAAGGTTCCCAGCATCCTCCTTGGTTTCCACTGCAGGTGCCTCCATGGAAGAACAACTATCCACCAGAAGAGCTTATGAATTGTGGAGTGGTACAGCTGGAGGGATGCAACTCTGTTCCACCACCCTCTCCTTCCCTGAGCCCACCCTGGTCCAGCCTCTCCTCTTTCTTGGCAACCTCTGAGGTAGTGGCATTGGCCCTGCTGGTCCCTGGGTGGGGGAGGAGGTTTCACCAATCCAAGCCAGGTCAGCCTGGAAGATGGGCAACCTCCTCCCTCAGACCAGAGAGGTGCCTGCAAATAGGACAGCATCGCAGCCTCCAGAATGTCTCCTGGAACACTGCTACCCCACAGCCATTGCACTACACCACTCCTATCATGTCTTATTTTGTGTCCCATCTCCTGTTTCTCTGTATGCTTACTCTCTCCTCTCCTTACAACTCTCACACTTCCTGTTCTGGGACAGCAACTTCCTATGTGCTTCAGTAGCCTCCTTCCTCCTTGCTCAGTGTCAGACCACCAGCAGCTGGGAGGGGGGAGAGCGAGCTACTTTTTCCTTTAGGGTTGACAAAACTAATGTTTCTCTATGATACTTCCCTTCCTACTGCCAAACAGTAAGTTCCTGTTGTCAGTCAAATCCAATGGCTATAAAAGTAGAACTGGCTTAGGGTGGGATGGAGGGCAATTAATAAGAAAAAAGGCTAGCAACAGGAAGTTGTAATTGGAGTCACCTGCTTTTATATTGTCTAAGCCATACCCCCAATTAAGCTGTCTCTCCTCCTACTGATTTAGCAAAGTAAGTTGATACAGTACCCTTCCCAGCACAGAACCACACTGACTTTCTTTCTTTTCTTTTTTAACCCTAAATAAGACCTCTTCTATTTCTAATAAAGTATCTGTCTGCTTAATCTCAACAGACACTGACTCCTTCTGAGATAGAAGTGTTAAATTAATAAGAAAATGGTAGCTTCTTTTAGTTAGCTGCTTTCTGCTCTACAAGCGTACGTTAATAATGTGGTGTCAAAATATGCAAAAAGGGCAAAGCTATGCACCAGAGTTAAAAATCCAATTGAAATACATTGATTTCCCATACGTAAAAAATATCTTTTTTCGTGAGTCATCATACGAAACAAGATCTTTTTTCGTAATATGATCATACGAAAAAGGAATTTCAATGTTTAAAAAAACACATTTTAAGGGCATTTCTCTAGCAGTAAAGTGCAGAATGCAGCTAAGGGGGTCCAGATAAGCAAGCTACATATGCTGCTTCCTTCCCAGAATATCATTTTTTGGGGGTTCCAAATTTGAATATCTCAGGTAAAACTGAAAACAAGATGGCAGCCATATGAAAAAGGATTTTCTTCAAATGAAAAAGGATGATGTCATATGAAACAATAATTCTTTTTTTTTTGTTTCATGAAGGTATTTTTGGTGCTTATTGAGTATACTCAGAACCAAGTATTCAAAACTGCTAAATTAAATAAATTTGGAATGGATTCATATTTTTTTGCCAAACAAGTAAAATGCACATATGTGGTTCAGCCCCCTTCTACCCTGTACATTTCAGACTAAAATTCCAAACTGTCTGGGTGCTAGCCAAGTTGACAGAAAACCCATTTTAACATGCGAAAAAATTCTGAAAAATTTACTTTTTTCACTATCTGTATCTCAGAATCCACACATCCAACCAGAACAAAACTTGACACTTCAAGTGACCTACCCCACAAGATTGGGGATGCCAAATTTTGTGCAAGTCTGTTAAATAGTTGTAAGTTATTAAAGTGCAAATTTTGGGGTTTAACATTGAAGTTTCTGTACAACTCCAAATATAGGGGCGCAACTACACTCCTGTAATTTATTGGGCAGGTATTCAGGTGAAGGGAGGGATCACTGGACTATTTTCTTGTACTCAGACCAGAGATGGGTGACCAGGCATGGGGAGATGGATCACTAGACTACCAGGGAATAATGTTTTGCATATCAGGACAAAGATCATGAAATGGGGGGAGGGGGGCACTAGACTACAAGGGAATTGTTTTTTACTATCAGAACAGAGATCAGAAAATTGGGAAGGGGGAGGGACCCCTACTCTACCAGGGGAAATAATTTTTATTATATGAGGACAGCGATCAGAGACTAGGCAAGGGGGGAGGGACCACTATGCTGTGAAGGAATTGTATTTTTAATATCAGAATGGTGATTGGAGAACAACAAGAGGAGAGGGACCACTGGACTACCAGGGAATTATTTTTTTAATATCGGGATGGCGATCAAACATTGGGGGAAGGGGAGGGACCACTGGACTACCAGGCCATATCTTTTTTTCATAAGGGGACGGCAATCTGGGGGTGGGACCACTGGACTACCAGGGGAAAGGTGTTGTGGATCGGAGGGATGCCTTGCACTACCTCCAACAAACAATAGGGTGGCACTGAGTTAAGAGGACATTTTCCTCAGTGGTATTTTCTCCATGCAAGGGAACCCAGCAAAAGGCCCATGCATGGAGAAAATGCTTTTGTGAATGGGACTGTGCCTATATGCAGGTCCCCCTATTTGCATTGCTGACCCTTAAAACCTTTGCCAGTTGCAAACCCAGTTTGTGGGTACAAACTGGGCTTTTGTGAATACCACATTGGGGAAAAACCCAGTTTGCACAGCACAAACTGGGTTTGCGATGGAGCAAGATTTTGTCAATCTAGCCCCTCGGCTCTCCCACTGAAGTCCCCCACCTCTGCCAATGACAGATTGAATGGCTTGTGGCTGTCTCCATCGAGGCTAAATGTCTCTTATTGTAGAGGTAGAGATCTGTGGACACTCCTTCTCTATCCCTGGGGAAGCAATCATGGGAATGCTTGCCCATAAAAAAAAGGCTTAGCCACCTGGCAGTGTGCAAGATTTCTCTTTATACTAGCACCTGCACCCCTTTATTAACTTGTGTCTCAGGGTTGGATATTTAAGCCAGGCATATGATGGAAGGGCATTTGTTTTTCACCCTGCCATTCCATGTATGACAGACTGTTAACTACTGTAGTCTTTTGGAAACCCCCAATTTTGTAATTATCTTTAATATAGCCACTGTAATGCATGGTTTTAAGTTACCTGATTGTTTTGCTCAGTCAGTCTGTGTTAGTGGGTACTTATTTGTAAAACAGTGCCGTTCACTCCCCAGCTGTGTTGATCACTTTCCAGGAACTTTAATATATTGATGGTTTATGTATTTCTACTGTTGATGAAGTATTCAAACAAATACTGCTAGGAACTTTTTCATTTAAACTTCTTGTTACAGTGCTTACCATTGTATGCTTTGAATGTGATAATTGTAATTTTGCTGTTTTAGAAAGATGTAGTTATGCCTGGATTTTCTGTTAAATCTGTACTGTACTTTTTTAATATTTTTAAGTGTTTTAAAATTTTTAATAACGATATTAACTGAATGAAATAGTTTTTGATCTCACACAGTTTTACTGTCAGTTTACAAATGACACATTCCTCCTTTCTAGATACAAGAAGAACTCAGATTATTGCCTTTTCCTTGGGACCTATGTGAAATTAAGAACACTTGAATTTGAAAAATAACTGGCTTTCAAGACATTTAGCTGGGCTCTCAAAGGGCTGGGAATGACACACAGTACTTGCTCCAAATAACATTGATGCAAATTGTGACTTGCCTAAAAAGTTGCATCAATTCCAATTTGATAATGTACCTTGCGTTAAACCCGGGACTGCTTGCTCCAAAGTGGCTTGCACCACACTTGCATCAAAAACTTGGGTGCACCATGTTGCAATGGGACTTGCCTCACAAACATGATGCAACATCCCCTTTTCTGGGATTCTCAAAGGTGGAAGCTCCGGTACTGTGCTGATGATGTCAGGCATCCATGAGACCAGGGTGGAGCTGGTCTAACAGTGGCACATAGAATGGAGAGGGTATATTGCAGACAGGGATGGTGATAGACACCATAGTATAGGGCCTTAATGCTCTGCTAAATCACTGAGAGGAAAGGAAGATTTACATCCTCCGAGTGAATTTTTACACAGTGTGGCAGAGATAGTTTTATCAAAAATTTATTTTAAATTCAAGGAGCAATTCTATCTACAAACAAATGGAATGGTGATGGATAGCGCAATGGCCCTCTTGTATGCTAACCTTTACATGTGGGACTTTGAGCAAACATTCATCATGACACCAGAAATGAATCCATTTTTTCAAAACATCAAGATTTGGAAGCATTTTATTGATGACATTTTTATGATTTGGGAAGGAACAGAGATGGACTTAAACAGATTTCATGACTGCATTAACAGTAGGAACCAGAACTTGATTTTCACTATGACAGCTGGCAAGGACAGAATACCTTTTCTGGATTTGATGGCTTGTAAGAGACAAAACAGATAAAAAACAGCATTGTATAGAAAAGAAATGGACAGAAACACAATACCACACTACAAGAGCTACCTTGATCCAAAACTTAGAAATAGCATATCAAAGTCATAGATTATCAGAGCAAGGAGAAACTGTAGTGAAGAGGTAAAATTCACCAGAATGGTAGATGACAATGCCTCTCAATTTGTTGCCAGAGGGTATGACTATTCCCATGTTCAAGAGACAGTACAGGAAGGTTGTTCCAGAGCTTGGGAGCTGCTACAGAGAATGCTCTCTGGCCCACATTTGTGTTGGTGCAAGGGATACTTAGTAATTGTTGAGATGAAGACCTCATCATCCTAGAGCTTTGCTGGATGGATAGGAACCTACCTGGGGGGGGTAGCACCAGTCACAAGAGTTTATGGACAAGAGCACCCAGGTGGAGGTCTCATTGGGCTGGGGAGAAAGCCAACCTAATGATGCATACAGTGAGCAATGATGGGTAGTAAGTGGGGCAGAGAGAACAAAACCACAGATGCAGTTGTAGGCAATGTTTAGTTGGTCGAGTTCCTTGGATGAGGTCTGGGAGATGACAGGGGAGCAGTACTCCAGGAATGGGAGCATAGCTCCCCTTCCTATCACCAGTCATGCCTCATGGGTAAGAAAGTGTTTCAGGTGGTAGCAAGCTCCAACCTGCTGGTGGACTCTCTTGATAATAGTTCCTATGTGTTCACTGAATGTGAGGAAGGCTCCAGTGTGACTCCCAGGTATTTATAACTCTTGATGTGCTCAAGGAGTGCACCATAGGGGGCCAAGATTGAGGGGGGGGGGGAGGTTGCCAATGCTGTGGGTAATTTGTGGAGTTTCTACCTGGACCCAAATATCATGGTTTTGGTTTTCTTAGTATTAACCAGTAGTTTGTTGGCTGAGAAGCAGTTATTGGTGATTGTGAAATCTTGAGGTATGGAGTGAGACAGGGAGCAAAGACTGGGGTGTAACTCCTGTACAGGATTAGAACATCCGCTTACATGATTTTTAGACAGTCAGGGTTAATGTGTATCATGTTATTGATGCATAGGGAGTATAGAATTGGGCCCACTATGGATCCTTGCTGGACACCACTGGTCACCTCTAGGGGTGATAAGAGAGTACACCACTGACATAGACACTTTGTGACAGCCTGGAAAGGTAATGATGAAACCAGTTAGCAGTCCCCTCAGAGAAGATGAAGGAGGCAAGTTTATGAATAAGGAGGTTGTGGTCAATGAGATCAAAGGCCTTGGATAAGTTGATGGAGATGGCTCCAGTTAGCATATCCTCATCAGCAGATCTAAGTATCTGGTCTTTGAAACTGGCTGTGGCTGTGGTGGTGCTGAAACCCTTCCTGAAACCATGCTGAAGATGGGAGTGTAGTTCAGTTTTTTCTATGTAGTCAGTCATTTGCCAAAAGACTATCTTCTCTGCAGCAATTTGTGGCCCCCTGGGTCAAGAGGTGTGTCTAAGTGCAGTAAGTGATTACTATAGGAGGGGGTAAGTGGATGCAGTCACAGGTGTCCTTGATAATGAGGTGCTGACAAAGACTTTACTTGTATGCACCAAAAGTTAGATGAAACAGTCACAGTTGTCCTCAGCAGTGAGGTGCTGATGAAGCCTACACTTGAAGGCACCAATAGTTGCTATTCAGGAGATTGCAGGTGGTAGAGCATTGATCCAGTGGGGTGCACGGTAGGAGAACTCACATTGTGCTAATGCAGTGCAGCATCTAGGTTCGCTAAAGATTTGACTGTTGGAGCTTTTGGTCAGCCTAGCACTTGCGTGTCATGTGAGCAGGTTCTGAACTCCTGGTGGCATCAGATTTAGTGAGACTTTTTTGGCAAGTAGGCAGGTTTTGTATTTAATTCTGTTCTTCAGTTGGAGCCAACCTGCACAAGCATAGAGTTCACAGGTTTGAATTTGTCTTGTAGCACCTGTGAGGAGACAACAGGCCTTATTTAGTGCCAAAGAGATGCAGCGGAGGGCAGTGTCCATTGCCAACCCGTATATAGCTAGGCCAAAATCGATGAGGGAGACAATTGAACTATTGATGACCAGGTTTAGGGCTTTGTTTGTTAGGCTGTGTTTGTGATGGTAGAGTATCCCAATTCTGGAATTGATGGCTTTTGTGGTATTGTCTATGTGCTAGGCATAGGACAGGGTGGAGTCAATTGTGATACCCAGGTACTTAAAGTGCTGTTTCACCACTGTCATTCTTGACAGACAGGGGGAAGGTCTTATGCTTACCAAGGGAGCTGGAGTAGATCATGGTCTTTGTTTTTTTTATAGTTGAGTACTAGTCTGTGTTCTTTAAACCAAGCTTCGGCAGAGGAGAAATCAAGTTGGAGGTCTACTTGTAGGTGCTTGGGGTGAGGATTGCTGGTGAAAATGACTGCGTCGTCAGCGTACAGGAGCATATGACTGGGACAGGAGTCTGGGAGTTTGTTTAGAAAAATGCTGAACATTAGGGGCCCCAGGATTGACCCTTGTGGGACCCCTGAGCAGACCAGCCTTCCATCGCAGATGACGTCCCTAATCTTGACCCACTGTGAGTGATTCCAGAGATAACTTTTGAACCATTGAACTGTATCTGGAGAGAGCCCAGTGTTGGTTAGCTGCTCAAGGAGGAGCATATGGTGCACCGTATCAAATGCTTTTAATAGGTCAATAAATGCAGCCCCCACCAGCTGGCCTTGGTCTAAAGCTTGGTGGATGAAGCTCATAAATTCCAGCAAAGCCATGATGGTGCTGTGCCCCACCCAGAACTCATGATGCTCCGGGCAAAGGAGTTGGTGCAGGCTCAGGTACTCCACAAGTTGATCTGCCACAATCTGTTCAAGCTCTTTGGAAAGTGGCAGGAGTATGGAGATCGGCCTGTAGTTGTTGTGCAATGCCCGGTCCCCACTTTTGTGAACTGGGGTTGCAGTCACAGATTTCCATCGCTGGGGCAATTGTGATAGGTAGAGGGACAGGTTAATTATTGAAGTCAAGGGGCTCAGGACTTCTTCAAGAGTCAGGGCAACAAATTTAAGGCCCAGGGTGTCCCCACTGTGTCTTGATTTCCCCAGTATCTTCTCCAGGTATTTTCTGACCTCTGTTTTGGAAACTTCTTTAAAGTAAAATAATGGAAGGCTGCTGGCTGGAGTTAGTTGCCATTAGGATCTTTCAGGGTGGGGGAGCTGACTTAGTCTGCCAGAAGCACTCCACTTAGGTCTGTGAATGCATTATTCAGTGAGTTTGCAATGTGGAGAGGGTCCAAGGAAGGTACGTCTTCAACCATGAGCATAGTTGGAGCAGTTTTCGGGTTCTTACCCATTATTTCATTTAGGTTGGCCCAGAAAGATTTGGTGCTATTCCAGGAGGTGGAAAGGGCTTCTTTATAGTACAAACTTTTGGTGAGTCGAATAGCCTTCGTACACTCATTTCTAGATTTTTTATACTGTTGGATATTGGCAGGTGTATCATGTGCTCGTGCCTTTTGCCACAGGTGGTCTCTAGCGCTAAGTTACAGTAGGAGGTCCAGAGTAATCCAGGGTTTGCAGGGTCCATTTATTTTTCTTGTTTTCATGGGGGTGTGTTTATCACAAGTGGTACTGAATTTCATAGTGAAGAGGTCAAGGGCATCATCCACTTCCTTGGCTCCATGGAGGTCAGACCAGTCAAGGCATTGCAGGTCTGCTTTCAGTTGAGGCAGGTTCCCTTTAAGAAGCACACGGTTGGCTATAGTTCTGGGTGGGGGGTTGCTGTAGTTGTTGTTGTTCCAGGTGCATATAACGGGGGAGTGATCACTTAGGGAATTGGGGAGGATGTTGGTGTTGGAGATATGTGCAGGTCAGTTGGAAAGAACCCAGTCCAGAAGAGTGCTGGTACACATTTTGTAATTGACTCTTGTTGGTGTCTCGACCATTTGGGAGAATTGAATGGCAGTCAAAGTGTCCTTGACAGTGGCAGCAGCAGGGGATAGTCAGCTGATGCTGAAGTCTCCTAGTAGCACAATTTCAATTTAGGCTCAGGGTACTGATAAAGTCCATCAGGTCACCGGTTCCTGCCACTGTTGTTTTGGGTGGAATATAAACTGTTAGCATAGTAAGTGCCTTGCTGTGAGCTCCCAGCAGAAGTTCAATGGGAAGAATTTGCAGGTTGACACTGCAGCTGGGGAGGGGTAGGACATGCCCCTGGAGAGAATCCTTGATATAGACGACACAGCCACAACCTCTTTTTGAGAGTCGGTCTTGGCTGAATACAGTGTACTCAGGCAGTGTTATGGCAGTGTCCAGTATCTTGGGTGTTAGCCATGTTTCCACCACTGAGAGGATGTTGGGGTTATGCCGAGTAATCCACACTCTCAGCTTGTCCAATTTGGGAAGTAGGCTGCAGATGTTTAAAGTGGACAGCTTGAACCCTGCTGATTTTTGTGACAGCATGTTCTGATTACGAGGTGGGCCTGGGTTTGGGTGTATATTGCCCAAAAGTAGGAGTAGTAGTAGTAGCAGCAGGTGAGTAATGTGGTCCAGTAAGAGTTTATAATTTCTTAACTGTTGCATTTTGCTGAACGCAAGTACTTTAGTGGTGCTAAAGTGGGCAATGAATCCAGGGATGAGCGGTACCAAGGAGGGATCTTTTGGGTGACAGCACTGTGACCAGGTCCTGGGATGCCCATGCTGGGTGTAGTTTTTGGACCCCTGGTAGGGGAAGGTGACTGAGATATACACATTAAGGACTGTCTAATTGTGTTTTTTAAAGTTTTCTTTGCGGCATTAGTAGCTCTTTAAAGTTACTAAAAACAGTCTAAGAAAATGATACCCTTTTGGTGAAGTGAACAAGTAACTGTTAATAATGATCCTGATTTTGATGGGTTGTAGAACTGAATTTAATTTATTATTTATAGATATTGTTTACAAAAATGGAAAATTGAAAAAAACACATTAAGGAGGTTCTATAATGAGAAAAATGATATTTCCACAGGTTGTGCTTTGGGTGTGATTATGTGTGAAGCATAGTATAAATTTAGGGTAATACAGGGCTAGAAGGTATTTTCTACAGTTCCAGTATATGGTGTCATTCAGCTAAATGGTTGTGTTAAATAATTTTTCCCTACTGGTGGAGGGGAGCACTATGTAAATGAAATTATACCATGTTAATATGCTTTGGAAACTTATTTGCTTTTGTTGCATAATCCCTAGACTGTACAACACAGTGGAGCCTGGACAAATGGTGACGCCATGAAACTGTCATCCTTTTTGATGTGTATAGTGAATTAATAAAGAAGTTTAGAACAGGATACGCAGTGGAGTTCATCCAATATTTTTCTTGCATTTAAACTGGTCTTTTTTGATTGACCAAACCATTTTCTGAAATTTTGAGAGTAAAGGGCAAGCTGAACCTGTATCTGATTTACAATATAATCCATAGTTCCCTGCAGTCATGTTTGGGGCTGCATCTGCCATTGTCATGGCAATTTCAGCCACTGTATGGCTTGACTCAGGTGTCACCCCATGCAACATTTTTCAATGCTGCTTGCATCAGTTCTCTCCCACTGCGTTATTGGTGTAATGTGGCATGCATCAGTTCCCTCTCCATGCCTCCCTCCTAAGTTTTAATCCACCCTGGGTCATTCCTGTCCCCTGCATCATCCTTGTGTCTCAGTGTGGGCATTCTTGCCCCGCCCCCATATCATCTTTCTGTCTCAACCAGAAGCATTCTCATCTCATTCTGTTGCACCTCAAATTGCAGCATTGTACCGTCATGCATAATATTTGAGATGAAGCAGAACTTCTGTCAGTGTCAGTGTGGGCGACATTGCTGTGGAGACTGCTGTTCTTTCAAAATATGGCGCACAGTCTTTAGTGCACATAGCCTTGCCACAGAGTGAGTGTTTGATGCACCTTGCATCAGACTAAGGGCCCTCTGAGAATCTAGCCCATTGCCTCCATCTAGATTCATGCCCTTATTCTTCTGGTTGTTGTCCAAAATGTAATAAATGTGTATCTATATTCTGATTAGATAAATTATTTTACTTAATAGTTAGATACTGTGCACTCCACTAACACTGCACAGCAATAAATTGGAAGGCCAGTTATAGTAGACAAAACAGAAATACCAAAATAATTAATCATTGACCTTTATACATCTGTTTAGCGTTACACTGTGCTAAAGCCACCATCTATATTGGACAGCTGAGTGGGGGGAAATTAGCATTTTTTGATCAGCTGGATCAGTTATTTGAGTTGCCACAGATGTGTAAACCCACTTGGCACTCACCTGATCAGCTGATAAAAGCTGACTGTGTTTCATACAAGCTGGCTGATTCATTCTCTCACTGTTTCTGGGCTGTCAGCATGGCAAGCAGCAGCAGCAGCATTAGCAGCAGTAAGCATAGCGAATTATCCCTGACATGCAAGGTTGACATTTTTATGGGTGTACCTCTACAGATGTTATGCAATCAATGGAGCCTTAGAAAAACTCTGTGGAAGCATGTGACCAGACCGCTATCCGGTGTGCTTAAACAGTTCTCTGGCAATTGTCATCTAGTGTGTTTAGCAGCACTTCCCCTCCAAGAGCTGCATAAACACCCCCCTTCCTGGTGCACTACTTTTTATTCTGTACCTGCAGAAATGATGGCTACTGTGCCCAAGATTGTAGCATCGACTCACACAGTTCTGTCATCGCCATCTTGGGTACGACTGGCTCCAGGGCAAACTGAGCATATGCGATACTCATGCATGTGCAGTTCTGTAATCATCACCGTCTCAGATATGGCTGACTCCAGTGCGGCGAGAGCACATGGTATTCCTTTCATCACTCTTGCTACTCTGAGCAGTCTTATCGGCTCTGACCAGAATTTGTTAAATGAAACTGAAACTCTGCCAAAGCAGTGTCTGAGAGAGGTGTCCTTGGAATTCAGCAAAATTTGTTGCCTGGGCGAGGACACTGTCGATGAGATCCCCATAGAAGACGTACAGGATGATCTCACTGTTCTGAGACCAAAAGTGCAGGATGTGGATGCTGAGGAAGAGATGGAGGAAAGAACAAACTATAGTACATAGCTGTAAGCACTGCATTTTTGCACTTTTTTGCTTTGTTTTCTTAAATTTTTTCTTATGTTATGCTGGACTCTGCTTATATTGGACATAATGCTTATGCGTGGAGGTGTTCAATATAAGCAGCTTTGACTGTACCTGGATTCCTGCCTCATATATCATGTCACAACAAATTGATGCATCTGCTCTCCTAGTGTTGATGTTTTTTTAAATTTTATTATTTCTCATAGTTCTTGCACTTTTACTCATGTTTGTTTCTTTTTTATGCTCTAGTATAGACACTATGCTGTTTGAAGTTATAAGGTGGAAGATCGCAAAGAAGAATATAATGAAAGATTAAATAAATGAATAAGATATTTGTGCTCCTTTGGATAATTCCTTTTATATTCCCCAACAGTTTCTTCAAATTAATGTATTTCTCCCCCTTTCCATTCTCTGTGTTTAAAATGGGAGATTTTGCCCTTTTTCTCCCTGCTCTGACATTGATACTTGGAGCCCTTGATATGGAAATCAATAAACTTAAACAGCTGAATATGCATTTTAGGCTCATGGGGCTCTACGCATGAAAGGAACGTGCCACGTGTAGGCACGCAGGGGGCACGTGGATGGTGATATGCAAGAATCCCACATATAGCACAATGATGAGGCATGCATGACAGCCACACATGTTGCCATGCAGGCATCCCACGCACACCCATGTGCCGCCAACGTACAGCATACACACAGGGATGTGGCCACACACAGCCAGGCACAGCAGCATGCTGCGCCCATGCACGGAGCCAGTTACAGCTGATAGCTGCATAAGACAGGGCACAGACATGTACAGCAGTGGGAGGGCTGCTGTACATTGGTGCGTAGGCAGCCGTGGGGCTGGTACACCACTCTGCAATGGCCACAACATGAACCCCAAGGATGGTACAGCCTGTAGCAGCCTCCCCCCACATGCAACACCCAGATAGCACCACCATGCACAGTGCCAAAGCACAATGTGCCCCCCCATGGCACCAACTCACAGCACAACACCCGCAGAACCCCCAGTCCTGGAGTCAGGGAACACACATGGTATAAAAGTAGTAACAGCTTTATTGTGCAATGCCAACAGAACCTTAGGCACACAAATGTAAATGACAGGCACGTACACAGTACAACAACAATGCAACACAGTAAACATAAAACACAAAACAGTGCCAGTCCATTGCACTAGCAGCATCCACCATGTTCACACGGCCCGAACACAATATACAGGCCACTCAAAAGTCCACCACACCCTCAGGCATTCACAGTGTCATCATCCTCTGCATCACTAGACATGGAGGTGTCCTCCAAGCCCAACCTGTCCAAGATGAAGTGCCACACTGGTCCCCTGTAGCACTGCAAAACAAAGGGAGAGGAGTGTCACTAAGGATGCCATGCAAAGTGCCCTCTGACAAGTGAAGCATGTGTTCAAGAGAGGGACAGCACATGCCATGCAAGACTCACCTGTGACAGGACCACAACATGCCAGATGTCACAGTTGTCTGACTTGTAGAGTACCCCATCCTCTATGTTATACCACTGGGCAAAGTAACCAGGAACCCATAGCCTCCACCATCCCATACGCTGCTGAAAGGACCATGCCACAAATTGCATATCATCTGGCTGCTCAATACACAGAGACTCCATGCCATTGTGCCAGTCCACAGTAGTCCTGTATGGGGAGAGACAGAAAGAGCATTAGTAGCAGCATGCACAACAGCCCCATGCAGTTGAGTACAGCAACGGACAAAGCAGACGTGCCACTTATCAGCCTATGGCAGACCACGAGCCACAGAGTCCCACCACCATGCCAATCCATGTAGGTTTCTTTGGAGACGCAATATAGGTGCCGGGGGAACATAGCACAATGCTACTCACCCGCCGATGACAATCTGTGATCAGCCATCACTTCCAAACTTCACATACAACAGAAGCAGCCATGTGAGACTTATATACCTGTACAGGTACGAGTGTGGTGCACATGACAGATGCCACACACACATTAAGGTGAATGCCAGTTCGCCATTGCGAATGATGGACTATGACTGCATCTGTACATAGCAATAGGGGATGCTACAGGGCAGCGAGAATGTGTCCCAGCCTGCTGCTGAACATCTACCTGCACAACCAGGTGTGAGAGTGACTGTGGCAAATGTGACCATGGGCACATGTGTTCTGACCACCGATGGATGCCACCATGCTCTGGGACACACACTGTATAGTGCGCTTCAGGCTGTCTTGCTCCTGATAGCACACCTGTGCAACATTGTCCCGGGACAGCGTTGCACCAAGTACACACCATTCCATGGCAATTACTGTCAAAACTAAGGTGATGTGCACCCTGGCATACTATGTGTCAGGGTCACTTCAATGTGTGACTGGCGATGCCTTGGGCATGAGCTAGTCCTCCATTTCTCGGGCGTTGTCGCAGGTGACAGATGCACTCCTATTGCATATGCAAAACCACATCAGATTCCCAACATCAGATGTGGAGATCCGTGCCACAAAGCAGACATTTGATGCTCTGAATGGCATGTCCAAAGTCTGCAGTGCTGTTGATGGCACTCACATTGTCATCCTAGCACCATCCAGCAATGAAGAGGCATACATGAATATGAAGGGGTTCCATAGTGTGAACTGCCAGGTTGTCTGTGATGCCTCTGGTGTGTTCATTAATGTGTGTGCCAGGTTCCCAGGCTCATGCCATGATGCTTTCATATTGGATGCATCAGGACTAGGTGCCATGCTATGCACAGGACAGCTCAACAGCTGGCTATTGGGTGAGTATGGGGCGGATGTGTGTGGCAGTGAAGGACATGGCACAGCAAGTATGGGACTGACATATGTTCCTTTCCCCTACAGGTAACTACACCCTTATTTGATGACACCAATCCTTGCACCATCCACAGCCACTGAGGAGGCATATAACAATGCCCACTGGAAGACACAGAGTATCGTAGAACAGACCACTGGATTGCTAAAGATGTGCTTTCACTGCCTGGACCATACCGGAGGGACCAAAATGCTGGCACAGGGATGTGCCTGCAAGGTGTTCACCGTATGTGCCATGCTGCACAACATGGCACTGCACCATGGCATGCCCATGCTGGAGTACCCCCAGCATGACCATCCACCTGAGCCACCAGTGGGGGAGCTGTCCTGAGGGCAGGACGCAGCGGGGGGCCATGCAGCACATGCAGCTCTCTTGCATGGCACAATCCAGCCATAGTCGTATCCACAGCCAGGCATGCATGACCGCAGGTGGTTGATGGCTGGGTGTGTGCTGCATGTCCGCACGGGCTGCTCTATGTGTATCCACTGTGTGCATCTCAGCAACATGGTCTTTGTGAGGTACCCATGCCATTGGCAGAGGGAGCCCAATGATGGTAACACACTCTGAGGGATCCGGGGGGGGGGCCATGGCATGGCCATGCCCCTTTACACTGGCAGTCTGTTCGGACACTGCCATCCCCTGCTATGATGATGTCCAGCCTGTCCAGGCCATGCTGTGTGTGGTATGTGCCAGGCACCGCTGCCATCGCCTATGTACCACCCTGCCACTTGCACTGCTTGGTGCTGTGCTGCCCCCTCTGCTGTTGTGTATGTGTCCCGGTGAGTGTCCTGCATGAGAGGGGTGTGTCCTGTATAGTGCTGTTCAGTGGGCCCTGGTACTACCCCTTCTGTGCGTGTCTGTGTCTGTGTGTGTGTGTGTGTGTGTGTGTGTGTGTGTCTGTGTGTGCTTAGTGTGTATCATGGCCCCTGTGGGTCCTATGGCATAGCATGTAGCTAGGCAATGTGCATGTGCCCTGTCACCATCCCGGTGCCCGTGGCTTGGCACTGCACTGCCTGCTGCCCTGTGATACTATGGAGTCAGTGTCACACTGTGCATCTGTGTCTGTAGTGCTTTGACCACCTGCATTGCCATCCAGTCCCCTCTGAGTACCGATGGTGTTGGTGTCTGGTGTGGCCATGCCTTGCACTCTGGATGCCGGCATGCCATTCACCCCCAGGCCCTGTGTCCCAACAGCCCATGCACTGACCATGTTCCAGGGTTCCTTTTCCACCTCCCACTCCTCGGTGATGGTATCGGGTGACACCTGGGTGTGTGCATGTGCGAGGCAGTGTATTGGCGGGGTGCTATGGTGGCACATGCTGTCTGGATAGCAGCTCCACCATGCATTCCTGTGTGGTGCAATGGGTTCCATGCTATAACCCATCTCCCACACTGCGCCAGTCGGTTCTACCAGAGCATTGGTATTGCTGCACTGGGCATCCAGCCTGTCAAGTGCAAGCTGAAAAAGCTCTCTGCAATATGCCTCAATGCCAGTATGGCATCAGGCTGCCCATGTGTGCCTACCAGGATGGCTTGACATGCCCTTGTCACCACTGTCTATGGGTACAGGCCCTGAGTGGGCACTTCCCACCCCCCAGCCATGTGGAGTGGGTCCTGGGTGTGCGTTGCTGGTGCCCTTGACTTCGGCGTCTGTATGTGGCCATGGTGGGGGTCCAGTGTGTCACTCAGTTCTGCCACTCTCATCCTCCATCCTACCAATGGTCTCCTGCATTCCCTCCACTGTGTCAGCCACTGTTGTCTCCATGACCGTGTCAGGCTCCTACTGATCCTCTGTGTCCTGCTCCATTCCTGTAGGGGTAGAGGTTGTGTTGGTTAACATGTACAGCACAGTGTCAGCTACAGCAGCCCCTCTGTGTGTCACATGGGTGCCCACCTGTGCTGTCCTCATCCCATCTATTCTGCTGCCATGCCACAGGGGCTACTGGTGCGTCCCAGCTGTTGCCCACATTGCTAGCTGGTGGGTGTCCAACCCTGGCTGTGTCTGTGAAAGCAAGACACATTTGTTAGACCATCCCTGCGTATGGCTCCCTGGGGCTTCCATGCCCGTTCTGTGCATGCCAATCCTCCATGGTGTCCACTCCAGCGACCTTGCCATGAACGCTGACATCCATCAGTGTGTCTGCCACAATCCGCTCCATGGGTGTTAGCTAGTTGTCTATGGTGGGTGAGCAGCTACCGGTGCCCTGCTGTACCCGTGTTCCAGTCATGACCTTCCATTTCATGGTGGCTTGCAGGTCCCTCCATTTGGGTTTGATCGCAGAGGTTTTCCTGCCCTCTGGTCTGGTGGCATTGACAGTGGCTTGGATGTCAAGCCACAGCCATGCCTTGATCTTCGCAGGGGCCATCAGTGCCTGTGCCCCATACAGTTTGCCATAGTGGGTGCAGATGTCACTCACCATGGCTGCCACCTGCATGCCGGTGAAGCTGGGCGTGCGTTGTAATGCTCCACCCTGCGTGCGGCCCCCACTGCAGACATGTCCAGCTGTGTGGCCTGTCCCCTCGGCCTGCTCCAGTGGTGGGGGGTGCACTCCGCACCTCTGTCTCTCTCCGCCATTGTGGCTGTGTTTGTTGGCTGTATGGCATTCGCTTCACTACTGATGCATGGGGTGGGGAGCATGACCATATATGGCAGGGTCAAGGGGTGCTACCGCATATCTTGGGCACGCCTGTGCATGCTGCGCATTCTGTTATGTGGCCCATGTGAGTCCTACCCCCTGGGTCCGAGTGTCCTGCATGGGTGTTTGTGCATGCCATATATTGTGGGTGCCCTGTGTGCTGCATACATAAATTCTGTGGATGCATCTCTTTTGCATGTTTCTAATGCACAATAGTGCATAGCACCCATGTTCCTTTGGCACTACCTGTTTTTTTTTGCTCACAGGGCTTGTTTAAGGGACTGTTTTTACTGTTTCATCATTTTGCTATCCCTTTCTTGCCTGAAGTTAACATAGAAACATAGATTTAGTCAGCAGAAAAAGACCTTCATGACCATCCAGTCTGTGCCTTGTCCATGCCTATTCCGTCACCACTGACCCTAGCTGGTCATAAGTGTTACTCTGTACCCCTGTTATTCTACCTAATATGCCCCTGAGTTTATCCCACATGTCATTGAAGCTCCCCACAGTCTTTGTCCCCACTACCTCCTCTGGCAGGCTGTTCCAGTCATCCATCACCCTTTCCATTAAGAAGTATTTCCACACATCTCTCCTAAACTTCCCCCTCTAAGCTTCATTGCATGACCCCTTATTCTACTTCCTTCCTTTCTCTGAAATAGATCCGCAGGGGTTCTGCAGACCTAAGTGCATAACCTTGCACTTTTTGGTTTTATAGCCCAGCTGCCACCCCTAGAATATTCCTCTAACTTCCCCAGGTCCCTTTGTATTTTCTCTACCCTTTACTGAGTGTCAACCCTGTTGCAGATTTTTGTATCTTCTGCCAAGCAGTCACCCCTGAAAATGGGCCCTCTGGTCTCAGTGGGCTTACCAGGTTATTAAAATGTAAATAAATAAATAAATAAGAGACACACCTTACCCTCAAGATCCTCTGCAATGTTGCTTATTAAGACAATGAAGAGGACTGGTCCCAGCACTGAGCCCTGTGGCCCCCCCACTAGTCACTTTTCTATTGCCAGAGTGGCTACTGTTTACCACCACCCTTTGCCTCCTGTCCCTTAATCAGTTTGATACCCAGATTTCACTTTCTCCCCCATCCCCAGGCTGCTTAGGTTCTTAACTAGCCTCCTGTGTGGTACAATGTTGAAAACCTTACTGAAGTCCAGACAGGCTGTATCCACTGCTCTCTCTTGATCCACCTACCTGGCAACCCACCAAAGAAATTAATGAGATTAGTTTGACATGACCTCCCCCCTCTGAAACCATGCTGCCAGTGATCCTGTAGCCCTTTTGCCTCTAGGTGCTCCACAAGCCTGTCTTTCAGTAGTGTCTCCATTAACTTCCCCACCGATGTAAGACTGATTGGCCTGTAGTTGCTAGCATCCTCTTTACTGCCACATTTGTGTAGGGGGACCACACTGGCCCTCCTCCAGTCCACTAGAACTGCCCCTATCTCCACTAAGGTGCTAAAAAGCACTGCCAGAGGTGTGGCCAGCCTGTGTTCAGTTCCTTTAGAATCCTTGGATGAATCTCCTCTGGCCCTATCCCTTATTCTCCTTTAAGACCTCCAATCCTTTCTGGACCCTCTCCACCAAGAATGGACTGATGTCCACTCACCTCTCTCCCTGATGCTTACTGCAGCATGCTGGTACCCCCCCAACTCTGTGAAGACTGAGCAGAAGTAATCATTTAGTATTTCTGCTTTCTCTTGATCTTCCTCTGCAAAGTCCCTCCTGCTCTCCTGATTCTCACTATCCCCCTTGTCTTCCTCTTCCCCCATGTACCTGAAGAAGGTCTTGTCTCCTTATTTGACCTCCTTAGATATCCTCTCATCTGTTAGTGCTTTAGCTACCCTCACCATCCTTCCTGACTCTGTTTTTCCAGATATACCTGCTTATCGTTATCCTTCTAGATCTCCTTGTATTTTTTAAATGCTGTTTTCTTCTCCGATACTGATTTTGCCATGTACTTAAGAACCACAGTGACCTCTTCCTTCTCTTTCCCTTGCTCACTCCCTTCAAACAGCATGCTGTTGCTGGGCTACATACTCCTTATGTTTTCTCCACTGAGCCTCCACTCACCCTCTGACGCACCAAGGCATTCTCTGAGGCAGTTTCCCATTATTCCACTTCTTTAAAATCTGCCCTCTTGAAGCTTAAGACCCTCATTTTAGTGTTTTTTTTTCCTGTTCTATCCATATGCCAAACCATACAGTACAGTAATCACTTATACCCATGGGGACTAATCACTGTGATCTCAGCAATGCTGTCTCTGTTTGTAAGCACCAGGTCCAGAACTGCTCTGTCCCTAGTGGGTTCCAAAATTAGCTGCCTGAGAAATGCCTCTCTTATGGAGTTGAGGATGGTCATGCCTTTTGATGTAGCTTTAGCGAGAATGCCCCAATCTACGTCCGACAGATTAAAGTCACCCATGATCAAAACTTTCCCTTTTTTGCCATTTTGCTAATATTTTCCCCAGGGCTCTGTCTAAATCCTCCCCCTAAGTCAGAACCTGTATGCCACCCATGTGAATAACAGCCCCGAATGCCATCTCTGGGCTAACCAATACTACCTTCAACCCTTCATTGTCTCCCTGTTTCCTTTGTATCTCAGTGGCCCTTATACCCTCAGTCACATATAAAACAACCCCTCTGCCTTTTCTCCCTGACCCATCCTTCAAGAACATGGTGTAGCTTTGGATGGACACTTCCCAGCCATGGTAGTCCATGCACCATAATTCCATTATGACCATAAGATCCAAGTCTGCCCCGCAGTGATTGCTGGAAGTCAGGAATTTTGTTTCCCAGACTCCTTGTGTTGGCACATATTGCTCTCCATTCTCTTCACCTCTCTGTCTTTGTAACCTGCCACCCCTTTCTGCTTCCCCCTTGCCTCCACTGTTACCCCGGTCCTGCCCTCCCTTCTTATGTTGTCTTCTTTCCTTCCCTCCTTCTCATCTATTCCAACTGAAGTTTCTCCTCCAGACTTGCCTACCATACCCTTCTCTTTGCTTCCATCAACCTCTGGAGAATTTCTTCTCCCTGGGTTAGCCTTCCCTGTTGCACTAGGCTCCGGGGGGCAATCTCTGCCTTCCTCAATCTTTCTGCCTCCTCCTTGGGCAGTTTAAATGCTTCTCAAAGTAGCATGTAATCCTTCCACCCAAGACTATCATTCCCCTCCTGGATGCATGGAGACCATCTCCCTTGTAGAAGCCTCCATCTCACCAGGTGTGACCCCAGTCCCATGTAGCCAAAGCCCTCCTCCCTGCAGCATGCCTTCAACCACTCATTGAAGGACCTGTTGCAGAGTTCCTTAGCCTTCTCCCAGTCATGCATGGGTAGCTTCTCAGTGAAGGCCACTGTGTGAGCTACTTTACCTGCTTCAGGACCCTCCACAGCTTCCTCAACCTGTCCTGTACTATCCACACAGCTCCCCTTGCCAGCTTGTTCATTGTTATTTATCCAACAAATAAAAATGCCTGCTTTTGTTGTTCTTTTAACAGCCTTTCATTTCCTTTTCATTCTTTTCACATATCCATTTTGCTGCCACCCAGCTTATGCTAGGTGCTGTGGAAGTCCCACAGGGGACAGTGTGCCCCCACTTCCTGATGGAAGACCCATCCATGTGATGATCAATCCTCCATCCTTTACGTGCCTCCCGAGCGACTCAGGTTCATTCAGAAACTCAGTTTACCAGAGTAGTTAGCAGTACTGACAATACTGTAGCACTACAGAGGTGGCTTTTTATTTTCATTTTAAGAAGCCATAGTATTTGGTTTCCTTTTTTTATCTATTATTTTTGCCTTCCATGCTGTCCTCTAGGAATATACCCTGTAATTAGATAGGTATGTACCCTCAAATCACACAGTGATATATCCTGCCCTAGAATTGGACAGGGAATGGGATATAACTTGTTCAGGCTGTATGAGCCATCATTAAGACAGCAGGGAAGTTTATTCAGTCATGCCTGTTCCCAACACAGAACCAAACTCTGGTCCTGAACCTGGCTCATCGGGTAGACTTACATCCAAAACATTTTGACAATGCCATGTTGATCTAGTGGGCTCAGGAACACTACAAGTAGACCAACAAGGTAATTTCTGAAAAGAAAATGTTCTGTGAGGTCTTGCCCATGGGCACTCCTTGAAAAGGAAATGAAAGGATGTACAAAAAGTGCCATAAGAGCAGGCAGACTTTTTTATTTGTGTGATAAATAATTGCAAACAAGAAAGGGATATGAAAAGTATGGCAAACGTAGAAACAGTCATCAAAACCTGCCCTATTGGCAAAATATTCGGGTTTATATGTGTGATTTCAATGGAAAACATTTAACAACTTGATGTTGAAATGTCCTGTAGTTTTTTGACTTTGTGCAAATTGCAACCGCTGAGTGAGCACCCACTCTACAATTCTACACTACACCTAATGAGATTGTATTTATCATTATGCCAAAATACCTGTAAGCAACTGTAGCTCCTCTGTCTCAGCCCAAGTTCCAAAAAAGGAAGAACAAATCTACCAATTACTGCAACCATTTGAAATCTTTACTTAGTACCAAAAGCGCAACCAAAAATGTTGAACTTGCAGTGAGACACAATTTTGGGTAATTTCATTTTTTTGTTCTTTAATTGATCTTAATTGACTTAGACATAGAATTGAACTCAGGACCAGTGAAGGCCTCAAATCATCTAAAAAGGGGACAAAAGTGAAATTGTTTAACCAGGAAAGGCACACTAAGCTGAAGCTTGTTTCCAGGTGTGACCTGGGAGCACAAGGAAGTTAAGTGACTTGCTTAGGGTCACACAGTATGCAAGTGGGGACTGTGGGATTCAAACGCAGGTCTCCAGGTTTGCAGCTCAGAGCCCTAAACCACAGCACTATACTGCCTCCCATCTCATCTAAAAATTGTCCACAACAGTGCCAGGAGCTTGCAGGTAAAATGGACATGTTGAAAGTCTGGCATGAGAAGAACTGCTATGATACTGTGGGAATGTTCAAGTCATTGCTTTCGAGAAACAAAACAGATTTAGTGATAACAATCAATAATTATGGGTACTATGGATAAGACAGGCCTAAGGGGGGGATTATCCTTTATGTAAAGCATGACCTTGGACATATTGGTTTATTATTCTCTGGAAATGTGGAAGGTATTTAAGTGCTGTTGTTTTTCTTCTCATTCAGAAACTATGTACAGGTGTTATCTACTCTCTTCCAAAAATCAAAATAACTGTATTCAAATCATTAATAACAAAATTGTCCCCATTCATTAGTGAAAGAAAAACCATCATTGTTGGGGACTTTAATGCAGCTTGGGGTGGGCCAAGGGGGCAGCCTTGCTCAAGCTTTCTCCTCCATGGACCTGTACACCTGTATGAAACTGTAGATGCCCACACTAGGAAAGGATCCATCCAGAGTGTAGGAAGTATTCTGGAATTAATATTTAAAACTTCAAACATTGTAATTCATGGAACTCAGGTAGGGTCCCCTAACAGGGGAGGCCACTGTTAAATTGAGTGTACAGCAGAACTCAGAGTTGAGAGAATGCCATTTATGGCCCTTTCTTACAGCATAAACTTTAACTCTTTAACAACAGACTTTCAGGGATCAACTATAGCAAATAAATTGAAGCAGATGTGGCTTAACACCTGACATAGACTTTATGGCTGAGGAATTCTCTAATACCATTGGTATTAGAGAATTCCTCAGCCATGACGTCTATGTCGGGGGACCATTTTAGCTGTTGGTGACAGGAACACAACACTCAGATCTTACCCACACAGTAAAAAAATATCTTCCTTTGGTAAATGAAAAAAAAAAAAAAATAAATAAATAAAAGATTAGATTGAAACATGGGGTATGGAAGAAAGCAAATAGAACTTTGAATCTCAAATATTGGGACACCTTTAAAAAACTCAGAAACAAATGCAAAACCATGATTAAGAAGGCAAAAAGTGTAGTAGAAAAATAAAATAACTCAATCTGTCAGCCCTGCTATATATTTTACCCTTATTAAAAAATTAGAAGATGTCATCAAAAAAAGAACAAAAAATAGGTTTAGAAATGAGGATGGAAGTGAAAGACCAATGCAATGATCAGCTAATTTATTACATTCTTATAGTATTTCTGTAATCTTCCCAATATGAACATGGTGACTGGGGCGTCTCTGAATCCAAAAACTGTGAACAGTGACTTCCAGTAGGCCTCTCTGATATCTGGGTTCCTTAAGTTTTACTTTAAACCTTTAAATTCTTAGGATGTTCTACACAAAATTAACAAACTTAATTCAAACAAGGCAACTGGCCCTGACCAGAATGAAATCAAACTTCTAAAATATTCTGCTGACATAATCACTTCAATTCTCGTAAAAATTTTCAATTGAAGTCTACAACATTTGACCTTCCCTGGATACTGAAGTGAAAATGCTCCCAAGGTAGTCTCCAGTTTCAAAGGTGGTGAGAGCAACAATCACACAGATTATTGCCCCATTGCTTTGTTGTCTGCAATCTGTAAAATATTTGAGAAATTAGTCAGTAATTAAATGTATGAATACCTGGAAAATTATTCTTTACTTTTTTCATTCCAAGCTGGATTTAGAGCAGGTAGTTTGACATACACCCCACTAATAGACTTTATTGATGTAATAGCAAAGGGGTTGTAAAAGGTGAAGAAAATTGGTGTGGTGTTTGTCGACCTCTCCACAGTGTCTAACTTGGTAGATTATCACATTTTATTAAATAGACTCATACAAGTACAGTACAGTAGGTAGGGCTCGCAGAACTCAATAAAGTTCTAACAATTAAATAAGAATGAGAACACAGGGTGGTGGTTCTGATTAGTTCTGCTTTTTTAAAAATATTTTAATTAATGTGTTAAAATGCATAAAAGTATCACAGTTCTGCAATGCGTAACACAGAGGTCAGCACCCCAGGGCTCAATCGTGGGCCTCCTATTTTTGTTATATGTAAACCACTACCCCAATATATTAAACACAGTAATATAAGACTGTATGCATATGATACTATTTAGTTAAAAAAGAAAGTAAAACTGCTAATGTGGCAGACAAAAACACCAGTCAGTGGCACGCTCTGGCAGAATGGAGGGGGATAATTATGACAATTATGTAGCATACACAGTAGCTCTTTCATGGCCTCACCCCAGTACTGCCAGGTGAAAAATATTTTAATTAACAAACAGAAAAGAAAAAAATACTTTGGATATAAGAAGTGTTGACAGACTACATCTGAAAGTTACTGTTGGCTGCATGCAGTACACTAGCTCTTTAAGGCTGGGTATTCCAGGGGAGATTTATTTTAATAAATACATTTTGTTTTGTAATGCTTCAGAAGCACAAAGGCAGACTGTCTGGCCTGATGCTTTACCCTCCGCTAGGTCTATCCTAAAGTCAGCAGCATTACCACCTGCTACACACAAACAGCATCTCAGTAAGAACCCCATTTTTTGTTCTAAGGGTTTCTTGAACTTTCTTTGTGACTGGTAATGTTGGCCTTAACTTTATTCTTCATTCAATAGTTTACTAGATTTGGGCATAGTACCACAGGACATGGAGTGCCCCACTACAAGAGTGGTCCCAAGAATGACTTGGGCGACTACAGACTGTCTGACCTAAATTGTCTGCAAGCTCAAGGAGACCATACTTAAGGAAAGGTTGGTAGAATATCTAGAAGATTATGTTCTCCAGAATATGAGGCAGCATAGGTTTGTGGAAGGGAGATCATGTCAGACTAATCTTGACTTCTTTGACTGAGTTACTGAGGCAGTAGACTGAAGCCAAGCAGTGGACATCCTGTATCTGGACTTCAGCAAACCTTTGACTCTGTACCCCACAAGAGGTTGATCAGGAAGCTGGCAAATCTTGGGGCTGGGGAGAAGATGATCAGATTGGTAGAAAACTGGCTGATGGACAAGATCCAGAGGGTTGTGGTGGGGGGAGAGTTATCAGCCACAGGGGAGGTCACCAGTAGGGTCCCATAGGGCTCAGTGCTGGGACCGTTGTTGTTCAACATCTTCATCAGTGACATTGGGAATAGCATTAAGTGCAAAATGTGCCTCTTCACAGATGCCACCAATCTCTGTGGGAGGGTGGACACAGCTGAAGGGATACAGGATCTACAGGATAATCTTAAAAACTTTGAGAGGTGGTCTATGATCTGGCAGCTTGGCTTCAATGTAAGAAATGAAAATGTATGCATGCTGGAGCCAAGAATCCCAGGACAGCATACTGCCTGGAAAGGGACCGGGTATCTGCAAAGTAAGAGAGAATGATCTGGAGGAGATGATCACTAGCAACCTGAAGCACTCAACAAAGTGCAAGAAGGCAGCAACATGGGCAAATCAGATGCTGGGATGCATAGCTAGGAGGATCAGCAGCAGGCAAGGGGAGGTTATAATACTCTTGTGCAAGTCACTGGTGAGGTCACATGTAGAGTATAGAAGATGGTGCTGGTACCCACACCTCAAGAAGGACATTACATTGCTGTATACAGTCCAGAGGAGGCAACAAAGATGATCATGGGTCAGCAGGATAAAGCATATGAGGAAAGGTTGAGGGCACTGAACATGTACTCTCTGGAGGAAAGGATGGAGAGAGGAGAGAAGAGACACGATAGAGAACTTCAAGTACATGAAAGGAATAAATAAGGTGGATAAGGAGGGTCTCTTTAGGCTAAGTGGCAGCCATAGGAGGAGGGGGAACAGTCTTAAACTGGAAGGGCAGAAGTTTAGTAGGGAGATTAGAAGGTGCTTCCTCATGGAGATGGCAGTGGCCAGTTGTAATGCACTATTGGAGGAGGTGGCCTCATTAAACATGGTGGGCAACTTCAAGAGAGGCTGGGATAGACATAAGGGGAAGTAAGAGTCATGGGTGGGGTGGATGGAAAGGATGAGAAGATTGGAGAGGGGGGCAAGGGCAACAGTTTAAGCAGTGGACCCTGCAGTACGAGCAGACTACATGGGCCAAATGGCCTTATTCTGCTGGCTTCTTCATATGTTCATGTTTGTGGCCCTCCCTCCTGCTTTCTCAGACTCTCTCTCTGTCTCCCCGTTCCAGTCTGTCTGACTCACTACCAGTTTCATCTCTCTCTCTCTCTCTCTCTCTGTGATTTGCACAATGTGAGAAACAGGGTTATACCCTGTAAACCAGGTGTCACATGACCCATTGCTGCCTCGTTTGTCTGTCTTTCATTGGATGCTGTCAGCCACCTATGCTGGTGCTAATGTGGAGCATGGTGAACTGATGGCATCTTGAGCAGTGAGACCTTCACTGCAGCCAGCTACTGAGCCACCCACTGAACTGGCTCAACCCCGCCATAGCATGTAAGTGAGAGCATCCACCACTATTTTCTGATCAGCCACCAGAGGAGGGGAAATTAGTCGCAGGAGGAGGAAGGGAACCAGGAACTGGCTGAGGCATGCTTTGGCATTTATCCAAAGACCTGAAATAAAACTCATTCAGTCAAATTCATATTATGCATGAGAAAGCACTGGATGGGTGGGGAGACTGATTCATGGCAGAACAGTCTGCCCATCCCTACAAGTAGACAAGTCTAGCAGAGTCATTAACTGGTTTAGAACTTTTTGTTTTGTATCCAAGTGTTTATCATCCTCCATCGGGATGTGACTACATCAGCCTGATCTCCAGACCCTCAAGGCTGGCTGTCTGCCTCCACTTGTGTGGGCCCGGTCATGGTTTCTCCCCATGAGTTCCCCTCTCATGGCAGAGCTGAGGGGGGAGGGCCATCCTCTCTTCCAGTACATCAGATCTGAGGCAGACCAGATCACTCACTGGGCAGTGGCATGGGCACAGAGATGGCTGGCCAGGCATCAAGAAGCCTCCTGATGTCCATTTTACGCCTGGTTTTCTCCTGTTCCATCCCTGCTGCAAAGCATAGGACTTGCAGATGGAGGAGTGTCCATCCTACGTATCCCTGCTAGTCCCTCCCATACTTTGCCTCCTTGAGCCGCTCTACCCGCAGGCTTCCACCTGAGGGAAGCCAAAGCTGGGATGACAAGCCTCCCCTTCCCAGGGAGAGGAGAACAGTCCCTTGGATGCTCAATCATCTCCCTCCCTAGTTGACCCCTAATAACTTGAGTCTATTCCCAAACCTGGGTCATGTCATGGCAGGAGGTAAGGTGCTTTGCAGCACCTCAGCCCTCCACACCACTTGGACAACTCTTGGTTTAGATATTATTTAACAGAAAGAACATAACATGTACTGTATCTATTGGTAATATTTCTTCAAAGAATCACGTTTTAGGCCAGCACCCCAAGGCTCAATCTTGGGCCTCCTATTTTTGTTATATGTAAACCACTACCCCAATATATTAAACACAGTACTATAAGACTGTATGCATATGATACCATTCTTGTTTGTAATGCTAAAAATCTTAGTGAACTAGAATACAATTTACAATCAGATTTTAATAAACAATAAAAATTGTTTATAGAATCAACACTGAGTGCCCCAAAAAAATCAGGCAATGTTTAAATATAAAAAAGACAAGAACAGCACACCAGAACTGGAGCTTATACTTCTAAATAGAACAAAACTGACAAATATAGATACCTACAAATACTCAGGTGTCAAGACAGATAACTGACTTGCCATTAGTATCCATGTTACCAAGACCATAAACAAGGTTAACATCAGACTAGAGGTCTTACGAAAGAAGTCCTATTAGATACCGAAAGACTCAAGAAATAAAACAGCATGACAACTACTATTGGAAGTATCAGAGTATCGCAGTACTGCCTATCAAAATGCAAACTTAAGTCTAGTACACAAACTGAACAGAACATTCAGCAGAATGGCCCATTTTCTGTAGGGCTGTTGGTCTGAGAGCCATCAAAGTACAATGTACAAGTTACTAAACCGGGACTTAGACCTCAGGAGAGAAAAACTGTGTGCGTTGCTGGTCTTTAAAAAACTCAGTTCTCCATCAACCAATATCTGCAGCACCACTTGAAATGCTTAAGCACTGGCATAACTTAAGGGAAAAAAGAAGAGGAGTCTGACTGTTCTATTTGTTTTTAATTCATTAAGTAAACAGCAAATACATTTTTGTATTTCAGAAACCTGGAATGATGTGTCCCCAGAACTAAGAAACATTGACAAATTAACAACTTTGAAGCAGCCCTGAATCTTGATGTGGTTGAAATTTGAACTTGCTGAAAACGTCTCCCTAGTGTTAGGTGATGTCTTTGTCTTAGCCAGTCTTTTTATTTGTAATGTTTGTTTGCTCAGCTAGGATTGTAAATATTCACGTAATAATGTTTTATCTATTTTTTTTATTACGTATGGTTTTAAAACTTGTCTAAACTTTTGTAACTGTAACCTTAAAAGGGGCAACTTTGAAAATAGGGCTTTTCAAATCCTAAAGTTATTTCCTATAACAAATAACATTTTTTTCTCATATTTGTTATTTAAAATAAAGAGGATATGCAAACCTAGCTTGTCTTATTTACAATGATGTCTTGCTTCTTCATCTGCTGTGTCTCATACTCATTAATTCATGTTCAAGTAGCATTTTTGTATGCCATCTGACCCTGTAACTTGACTGTAGCAAGGCATTATTATATTATTGGCATATAAAATGCTATTTTCACACAGGCTGGGCTGGCTTGTCACATGCATTGTTGTCAATGTCATTTCGCACATTTTTGTGTATTATTATTATTAATAATATATTATATTATTTATTTATTTATTGAATTTTGTTGACCGGGTAGGCCCACTGGGCCCTGGAGGTCCCTTTTTCAGGGGCGACCCGGGGATAAAAAATAACATACAGGTAAGCAGAACATACATACAGGTAAGCAGAACAGTACAAATTGGATAAATTCCGTAATGTTTAGCAGTGAAAGACTTCATAGAGTTACAATCAGATAGGTGGTGAGGGAGCATACGGGCAGAGGGACATAAAGAGTTAGACATATATAAGACATTTTTCATACACATATCAAGTAAACTAGGGAGTGTATGAGATAATGGCTAGAAATTACCAGAGAAACAAAATACCTTCCTTGGGGCTAAATTGGAGGGGGGAAGTTGTTCCAATAATGCTCACCTTCCTGTGAGGGAGGGGCAGTGACATAAAAGTCAGGTCCTAAGGCATTTGAAAATGTTCCTGTCGAGCAGGTGTGCTTTGAGCTTAGACCGGAAGCAGGGGCCAGACCCAGCCTCCTGTACCTCCAGTGGGAGTTTGTTCCAGTTGGAAGGGGCTGTGAAAGCAAAGGACCTGGACCCAGCTTTAGTCCTTGTTTTGGGGACCACAAGGAGAGTTTGTCCTGAGGTACGGAGACTCCTCGGATTGGATTTAACCCTGACTAGCCCTTTGAGACTAGGGGGAGGTGAGGGCCCCAGAAGCTTAAATGTAAGGCAGAGTGACGGGAGATTCAGGCGGCTTCCAATGACGGCCACCTGAGCTTAGATGAGCCTCACAGTGGTGGGTCCTAGGTGTGATAATGTGGCAAATCGGACAATCTTGTTGTATAAGGTCTGGAGCCTGCCAAGTTCCGTAGATGCCACACCTTGGAGAACAGGGGCCGCGTAAGTGAGCTTGGGGAGAAGGATGCTAGTTGCGATGGCTACTCTGGCTTCAGGGATAATCTGGTCCTTTATTCTGTAGAGGATACTGAGTTTTCCATGGATGGCTTTGGTGAGTTGGTCAACATGATCTTTTAGGGTGAAGCCTTGGTCCAGGGTTAGACCAAGGTATTTAGTGGAGGTAACCATCTCAAGTTTATCTCCCCCTCTGGACTGCAGCTGAAGGAGCAGCGACCGCTCAGTTCCCAGGGATCTGGGCCCGAACAGCACCGACTTAGTTTTGCTGGTATTTAATACCATTTTGTTCCGAGTGAGCCAGTCCTCCATCTGAAGGATGTCCTCTTGAAGGGCATTCTCCAGTTCTCCTAAGTTGGGGGAGGCTTGATAAATGACAGCATCGTCCGCGTATTGGATGATGCTGCTGCTCCCGCAGTGTAAGTGCAGATCATTTATAAACAGAGTGAAGAGAAGGGGGCCAAGTATTGACCCCTTGGGTACCCCTTCTTTGAGCGGAGGAGACTGGGAGACATTGTCCTTCCACTTGACCATCTGGGTACGGCCCGTGAGGTAACTCGCAAACCATCCTAGGGCATGTGTGTCCAGGCCAAGAGAGCACATTTTTTGTAAAAGGAGGCTGTGGTTTACCAAGTCAAATGCTTTTGAGAGGTCTATGAAGACCACGCCTGTGCTGACCCCTGAGTCATTATTGCACAGGATTTCTGCCGAGAATTTGGTTAATGCAGTATCCGTCCCATGCTTGGCTCTGAAGCCGTGCTGAGATGAGGAGATTACCTGGTAAGTTTCCAGGTATTCGCGCAGTTGGGAGTAGACTAGCTTCTCTTGTATTTTCGCTATAGCGCACAACAAGGAGATAGGCCTGTAGTTCCCTATAGGCTCGGTAGACCCTCCCTTGTGAATGGGAATCACTAGGGCCTGCTTCCAAGGCTCAGGGACCGACCCCTCCATAATGGACCTGTTTATCAGCCAAGTTAGTGGCTTCACTAGTGCTGGGGCACCCTCCTTAAGGATTCTAGTCTGGACTCCGTCGGGGCCCCCAGTGCCTCACGCCTGCAGGGATTTAAGGATGAGCAGAACCTCCTTTACCCTAACCAGCCGCAGATGAAACAAAGGGCGGTCAAGTTCATGGGGCAGGTGCTGGTTAGGCTTGTTCCTGTTATCTATGGGTCCCACCTTGTATGCCTCCAGGTTCGTGAAGTAACCGTTTAGGGCCTCTGTGATGAGTGGCCCCTCTTCGAGTACTTGCCCGTTCACCAGGATAGGGCCGGTTGTTGATTTAGTATGACCTTTTAGGAGTTCGTTAATGTGTGACCAGAAGAACCTGGGGTTTCTCAGGTTAGTTTTTGGGAGATTGGTGATATATTCTTTCTTGGCTTTCTTTATGGCCTGTTTGCATTGGTTTCTGAGGGCCCTGTAGCTAGCAAAGTCCACAGGAAACTTTGTCTTCCTGAACTTTTTCCACGCTTTGTCCCGGGTAGACATCAGGGCTTTTATGGGGGTGAGATCCACTTATAGCAGCTACCCTTAACCCTATGGGTTTTCATAGGGGCAACGAGGTCAGTGATTCTAGTGAGGGTGGCTTGGAAAAATTTTACAGCTTCCTCCAGGTTAGGCAGGTGTCTTATGGGGTTCCAGTCAATGCCATTTAGGTAGCCAATGAACTGGTCAGGGTGGAAGTTGGAGTAGTCCCTAGTAGTGAACGATCTAGGAGGGACTTCGATAGCATTATTCTTCCAGATGGCAAATATAGGCGAATGGTCGCTCAAAGCATCTGCCAGAATCCCGGCCGACTTTACATTACTTGGGGATGAGGTCAGGACCCAGTCTATTGTAGAGTGTCTACCTGATTTATGGTTCATTCTGGTCAGTAGGGTGATAATTTGAGTGAGGTGGGAGTCATGTAAAATTTCGTTAATGGCAGACTTCACCTCAAGTGCCCAGTTTATATTGAAGTCACCTAATAGGATAATCTCAGATGCAGTGTCAACCACAGGGCTCTTCAGGAGCGCATCCTGAGAGCCGAGGGCATTGGATGGGGGGCTGTATACACAGCCAGTTGTGAGGTGTTTAGCCCCACCTATTGTGAGCCATACGAAGATTGCTTCAGAGTCCAGGGACATGTTGAGGGGCAGCCTGATGAGGGAGGAAGGGATAGTGTCCTTAACATATATTAGCACACTGCCCCCTCTTTTGGAGGGTCTGTCCTTTCTGAAAAGGGAGTAACCAGAGATTGCTACCTCGTGATCCAGAATGTGGGGTTTTAGCCAAGTCTCAGAGACCGCTAGTAAATCTGGTTTGTATACTGCCAGCCATGCCTATACCTCTGAGATCTTCGGTCTCAGGCTGCAAATGTTCATGTGCACCAGCCTCAGACCCTTGGCTCCATCCCAAGCCTTATCAAGGGGGGAGGAGATAGAGACATTAGTTGTCCCTGGGCCAGGGTTAGGTTGGATATCTCCTGCCAGTAGTAGTAGGGCAGCTAGTAAGCTCAGGAGAGTGAGGGTTGGAGGTGGTAGAGACAGGATGACCTGACATGGGGTTGGGCTCCTACTAAAGAGAAGGACTCTGTAGAGGACCCCTTTCCTAGAGAATTCATGAGCTGCTAGGAGAAGGAAGTTACACCTTGGGGAAGGACATAAAAAGTGTCCGGCCATATCCTCTCCCGACCCCCCACAGGTGTCGTGGGGGCAGTAGGCATTACTGGCGAGGGAGTCAGTCCCTAGTTGCACCAGAATGTAAATTGTTGCCAGGATAATACCCTTGTTCCAGTTGCAGGAGGCATGATGGGGCTTTTCTGTGCTTCTCACCTTGATAGCAAGTGCCAGGCCTGAAGGCCAAGGGTCCGTTACAGGCGGTTGAACCTATGTCTATTCCCTCATACAACACTTCCACTGCTAGTACCAGAGGCAAGTTCGGGACCCAACCTGATGCGTTGGACAAGAACAGTTCATGCCCTTAGGAACAGGTTCCCAGAAAGTAGGTAAAAGGCATAAATACTTTGGTTTAGAAATCTCAGGCACAGTCTCACCGGCAGGGGTACAACATGCAGTTCCCATCTCGGGAGGAAAAAAAAAAAACAAGTGGCCCTGATTTACTCAGAATAAGGAGTACCTTAGAGACGAGGTGAAGTAGCAGGTTCCCTGTCTGTAACTGGCAAGGAGTCTCGTTAGCAGCTAGGTTGCATGAGATCCTACGGCAACAACTTGTCTTGCAACAGCAGAAAGTAGGATTAGCACTTACAACACAGTACCACCTAATAAGTATGTAAGCTGCAATAACATGTGCTAACAGTTAAGCTACACAAATACAGAACTTAGTGTTTTATACTTTAGTTTCCTCAGGCTAACGTTATAAAGTCCTTTGGCTACGTTATGAAAATCCTTTGGCTAAAGTGTCAGTAGAAAACAGTAGGCAGAAGATTAGATATGATGTAGCTGGAATAAAAACTAACCAAGGCTATCAATACATAATGACATTAGGCACAGTGACAGTAGGAGACAGAAAGATTCAAATTATATGTGATGCCATAGGAGTTTATAGCATAAAGTCAGGCTATATTGCCCTGCAGGAGAATTCTACTTCGAGGCTAGTCTTAGCGCTAATTTGAGAGGATCAGTCACGGGGGAAAACAGGACACACTCCGATATGCCTGGCATGAGAATGCTACTTCAAGGCTAGTTTTAGCACTAATTTGAGAGGATCAGTCACAGGGGGAAAAACAGGACGCACCCCGATATACCTGGCAGCAGCATGAGGGGAGAGAGTCAGGGAGATCCTCAGCTGTATGCCGTAGCAGACGAACGCACCTTGGGGAGTAATGGGCTGGTGACATGGAAAAGGTAACTCCTCCTAGTGAAGTGAGTGCGGGATTTAATTGGGGAGAGTCAGAGCCTGGGCAGGGCTTCGTCCGACTACAGCCTATTTAGGTTGCCACTTCCACAGGGTGGGTGGTCAGGAAATTCAAAATGACAAAGGAGCTTTATCTTCCCTCCACTTGCTGGCTTGTGCTTTGAGAGCAGACAGAAGGTCCAGGGGAGGTCTGCCCAGCTTTGTGGAGCTGCCGGCGCCTCAACCCCGGGAAACGTGTTGTAGCGATCTCGGGGGGGGGGACCCCATGAAGCCAGTCGCCCACCCGCCCCAGTCCGTTGCAGGGAATCTCTAGAGGTGAAGCAGGGCAGCCTTTTTAAAGCCCTCCGAGTCACCGGCGACCCTTGCAGCCAATCCCGAGAGTCCTCCTCTGCGCACCAAACAGAACAACAAAACGAAAAAGGAGCTTTATCTTCCCTCCGCTTGCTGGCTTGTGCTTTGAGAGCAGGCAGAAGGGCCAGGGGAGGTCCGCCCGGCTTTGTGGAGCTGCCGGCGCCTTGACCCCGGGAAACGTGTTCTAGCGATCTCGAGGGGGGGGGACCCGATGAAGCCAGTCGCCCATCCGCCCCAGTCCGTTGCAGGGAATCTGCCCAGTGTTAAACAGCATGAAAAACCAAAAGCAGGGATCAGAAGATGGACAAGGGAAAGTAAAACAGCAATTCTGAAAGCTCAAGTGACAGCCAGAGCCCGAGGTTGAGGTACAAGTCATAGCAGCATTTTTCAGAAGTGGAGAACAGGGTTTTAAATAAGCTGCAAAAATTGATTAGCAGTATTGCACGTGAAAGTGCTAATCAATTGCAAAAATGCATGGCACTTGCCTCAGTTTGAATAGCAAAATAAAAAATAGTGCAAAAGGTACAATTTAAAAAAATATACAGTATATATTTTTTAACATGAATAAAATCCTTATTAAAATTAGCTCTGTCTTTGCTTCATCTGTTTCAATACACAGACACAGGCACTCAGACATGACACAGGTACACACACACACACACACACACACACTCTCGCTCTCTCTCTCTCTCTCTCTCACTCTTTCTCTCAGAATTTAGCTCCTTGGCAGTCTTTGCTGGCAGAAGGCCCAGGTAATAGAAACTTTGAAGACTGGACCCCTCCTGCTTAACTCATTCACACCACAAGAGCTCTTTGAGACTTCTGCCACTTGTGCCCTGTATACTCTTAGCACTGCATCCTGGGCCTTTCTAAGCAAAATCAAGCCATAATCAGCATGCCACAAACAAATGTGACTACCTCTTAAACCGTAAGTGCTACACACACAAAGTATGAGTGGCAAAGTTGTTCAGCACAATGTTAGCTTTCCAGTGGTGCTATGCAATCAGTTGTAATCAATTTAGTTTTTATTTTATACTAGCTGAAATACCAAACAACTGATTTTTTTCAGATTTTTTTCAAGGTGCTTAGGTGATGCATGAGAGACAA
The DNA here is from genome assembly GCA_016271365.2 of Neoceratodus forsteri. NCBI lineage: Eukaryota > Metazoa > Chordata > Ceratodontiformes > Ceratodontidae > Neoceratodus > Neoceratodus forsteri. Next base: position 1,380,020,549 of record CM057455.1, read on the forward strand.
ATGGCAGCCACGCACACCATACCTTAAACAAATGCAAATAACTCCTAAAGTATATGTGGTAGACACAAAGTATCAGTGGCAAAATTATTCAGCACAAAATATCCTTTCTAATGGTGCTATGCAATCAATTGTAATCCATTTAGTTTTTATTTTATAGTAGCTGAAATACCAAACAACTGTTTTTTTTTCAGATTTATTCAAGGTGCTTAGGTGAGGCTTGAGAGACAAATGTTAGCCATGCACACCATACCGTAAACAAATATGAATAACTCCTAAAGTATACATGATAGACACAAAGTATCTGCAGCAAAATTGTTCAGAGCAAAATTGCCTTTCCAACGGTGCTATGCATTCAATTCTAAGCAATTCGGTTTGTTTAATAGTTAGGTAAAAAACTGCTGACTTCCTCAGACGTTTCTGGGCCTGAGTGAAAGTCAGTTGAGTACGTCTACAGGCGTTATTGTCCTGAGGGGCCATGCTTTCAGACACCGCCTACAGACGTCTCTAGGCCTGAATGAGTTAAGACACTTGTCTCTCTTGGCCATCCTGCTAAAATCTGCAGTACCTTCAGAACTACACCACTGCCATCAGTCTGTCCCCTCACATTTTGTAAGCACTGAATCTGACACTGCCCACAGTGATTGATTAACTCACTAATGGCTACAAAATAAAAAAAAAAAATCAGTTACATCATCCACTCTCCGTGTACTGTAGTGCACAAAGACCGGAGAAACAAAACACCCTTAGCCTTGATAACAACCACCACAGTACACTTCTAGGGAGTGGGGAACTCCGCAATCATCAAGCAGTAGTCCAACAGCAGGTTGCAAATCGAAACAAACACTGCACCAACTTCACTCATCGGCAGTGTTACTCCTCTCTCTTATTTGTTAGAGTTTCCAATTTTAGATCAGTAGCTGAAACCAACCACCACTGTGTATATCGGCCAGCACCCCACAATCACAGACACAATTGTGTATGCCACCTAAATCAGAGGTTCAGTATACCAGAAAACCCTCAAATTCACAGGCATGAAATACAAATCATGGCCCATCCTTCCATGATGCCATGAGCTCCTTATCCTGAGTCCTAACAAGCCCCTGTGATGGAGACACTCCCAAGCCCGAAAAAAAGCATGACTGGACTCTCTTCACACTCCTTGTGTCCCCCTGTCCATGATGGGGCTGTCCACTGCTGCTGCAATTGTGGTATCCACAGTTCCAGCTCTCAGGATTAATGTCTGGAGCCACTGAACCATCGTTACTGGTATCAAACCTGACTGTTTAATTTTTGAATGCCCGCCACTCCCAATGTCCCCCACAACACAACTTGACTCTCAAACTGAGCGGCTTTCCGATTGGTCAGGACCCTCACGTAGCAATGAAGCAGACATATGCAAAGAAAAAAAAATACTGCCAGTTGGGGGATGGAAAAAGCCACAAAATCACTTGTCCTTGGGATGGATCTCATTTTTTTGCAGTCCAGAAGTACAAATGGGTCACATGAGCAGCTGGTTCACATCACAGAATGCAATGCAATACCGACTATTTAAAACCCCGGGAGAAACTTGAGTCTTGCTGCTACACAATGAGTCCAACCTCTCACCACTGATGTGATCAATGATGAGATGAGTGTTCCTGGACCGCTACTACTGTGCAGCAGCTGCTATTCTGCAGATGCCCAGACAGGATCTGGTGATGATCTTTGAATACCATGCTATGTCATAACAGCAAAGATATCCGATAGAGAGATAGATAGATAGATAGATAGATAGATAGATAGATAGATAGATACTTTATTTATAAAGCACCCCATTCCCAGAGGCTTGGAGCACTGTACAATTTCTTTAAAAATAACATCATCAGAAATACTTCCACAATCACATTACAGTGTCTATAAAAACAAGATCATAATATATCTATCTACCACATAAGACAAAGCAGTCAGTAAAGTATAAAAGTTTCAATAGTTATAAAAATCGTATGCCTGATTAAATTAAAATGTTTTTAACCCTTTCTTAAAGGTTTCCACTGAGGGTGCCTCACTCAAATAGCCAAGCAGTGAATTCCACAGAGCTGGTGCAGCAACAGAGAAAGTGCAATCTCCTGACTGTCACAACCTACCCCTGGGGACCAACAGGAGGCATGCCTTGGAGGAACGGAGAAAGCGAGCCGGGCCTTGAAGAACCAGGAGGTCTTGCTGGTAGTCTGGTCCCTGGCCATGCAGGGTTTTGTAGGTCAGTTATCTGACATTGAAGGCAATCCTCCACCTTATCGACAGCCAGTGCAGGCTGTAGAGAACCGGCATGATATGATCAAATCTTGATGCACCAATTAATAGCCTGGCCACAGCATTCTGCACCAGCTGTAGGTGGTGGAGATTGCCTCCAGATAGCCCCAGGTACAGAGTATTACAGTATTCCAACCTAGACATGACAAAGGCATGTATTAGGGTGGCAAGGTCATCAGCTGGTTTCAGGGCCCAGATTCATACAATGTTCCTGAGATGGTAAAAACCACTTTGGATGATGGACAACACCTGAGCATCAAGTGTCAGACCTTTATCAAGGACCATGCCCAGATCCCTAACCCAAATAGAGTGGGTCAAGGGAACATCTCCCAGTCTCAAACCAGGATCATTCCCTAACCTACCTCCATCCTGACCATGACCAGGATCCATCACCAATACCTCTATCTTGTCTGGGTTAAGTCATAGCCAGTTCTGAGTCATCCAGCTCTGGATCTTGGTAAAGGCAGTGGTTAAACACAGAGGCCACCATCTGGTTTCCAGGTGCACAGGACAAGTACAACTGGGTGTCATTGGCATAGCAATGAAAACCCAGCCCATACTATCTGATAATATCTCCTATGGGCAACATCCCGTATACACTGTGAACAACAGGTGTGACAAGAATGAACCTTTTGGAACTCCCCAGTGTAGAGGGATTTGTGGGTATGTTTTAGAGGGGGCTGCTGTAGGGGGAACATGCTTAATGCAAATTGTGGCCTAATAGCAAAGGTAATTAGTAGAGCTGTGTGGAATGAGAACATTCTGAATTTGTGGAATTTCAAAGAAATTTTATGAAATTCCATAAGATTTTGTGGAATTTAATCGAAATTTCATGGAATTTTTAAAATCTAATAATTTGGCAATAACTCAGCTTGTCTGTTGAGTTAGAGCTCTGTTATTTGGTATGCTTAATGTCTAGGAGGAGTTCTAATGATGTGCCAAATATCATGAAATTAGAATGGATTGTGTTAAAATTATAGGTGCTCAAAATCTGTCATTTTATTTGTTGTGGGAAAAGTCATGAACATTTTTTCTGCGTATACTTCAGCCATTTATTAGGCCAGAGATCTTCAATGTGCAATGATTGATTAATGATTGGTGTTCTAACAATATGCCAGATGTCATGACATTTGGAGGATTGTCTCAAAATTATTGGTGCTCAAAAATCTTTCATTTTATTTTTGTGGGAAATTTCATGAATATTTGAATTGCATATTCCTCAGCCACCTGTTGGGCCAGACATCTTAAATTTGGCATGATTACCCGATGATAGGTGTTCTAAAAATGCATGACATTTCATGACATTAGTAAGCATGGTCTCAACATTATATGTGCTTAAAAGCTGTAATTTTATTTTTTGCAGGAAATTTCATGGAAACTTTTATCTGCATATAACTCAGGCACATTTGAAGCTTGACATGTGTAAATTAGCACAAATAACCTTTTTGTAAGAGTTATAGAATCTTCTAAATATGGAGAGAATTGAATTAGAGATTTTTACGTTACGGGGTTCAAAGGATTACTATGTCATTATAAGCACAATTATGTGAAAACTCATAAATGTGGATATTTGTAACTTCTCTGCTATTGCAGGCATACACTTATCATTTGATATGCGTATCTAGTGTATATCCTGGTGTCTAATACAACTGGATGAATTGGTTTAGAAGTTTTAAATTTACATTGGGGAAAAAAATATTGATAACATTGTCTCATATATTTATGGTAGCTTATAGAAGAAGCATCCAGAATTCTTTTTGTGGAATTTAACATTCACAAGGCACATATCACCACTTCATTTAATAAGCTGGGCTGAGATTTTTGCAGTCCTGCTGTTCCTCTCTGGGTGACTGTTTTACCCCCTTAGCATAGCTAGATTTATTCATAGACAGGTGTACTGGCCTAATCTTTCAATTTATGATGCAGAGGTTGGGATCTCTGCAGATTCCTGTGTAGATAGACCTCATCTTTCAGAATTTGCTTGTTACCCATGAGAAAATTGGAGGATGGCCCCTCCGGGGGCCTATTTCTGATTTTGGATGTTGAAGGCTCTCAGGGACCCATAACTCGGCCTAGGAATGCCTGATTTACAATTCCAGAGTGTCATTTTCTACATTTATTGCCATGCCAAGTTGGATGGAGCAACTTATAAAATCCAAAATGGCCACCAAAATCCAACATGGCCACCACATCGCTAGTAAATACTTAATTCACTAATAATTTCCAAATCCCTAGCTTCCAAGATACCGATTATCAATGATTAATGAACATCTATATATTGAACATTTATTCATGAACATTTATAACATCTATATATTGCTTTGAGGCTCCCTGTTAGACACAGGACCAAATGCACACATTAATACTACATAAAACAATTTAATTAATGAGTCAATTTACTGATAAAATAGTTTAAAGTATGTACAGTAATGCTTAAAATCTAAATGTTGTATGTGCTGATTTGTTGTTTAGAATTAAGTAATTTTATCAATGATTTGACCCAGCACTATGAATATTTTGTTCAACAGTACACCTTGGTTGTAATATCCAGTTTTGAAGTCATTATTTTGGAGTCCACTCTGGATCTGAACTGTCACATTCACTTCCAAAGCTTGAAGATTCGTCTGCAGAAGTTTGATCATTGGCTGCTGATGTGTTGTTTTCAGTGTCATCATCTACTGTACAATCAGTAATTGGTGCTGTGGTAGAAGGTTTTTGCTTGGTCTTCTGCATGCGTCTTTGAGATGTTGACTCTCCTTCGTCATCTGCCTCCTCTCTGTTAGCTGCACATTGTCAGTTAGCTAACCTTCCACCCTTTCTTCTATGACGTAGGATGTCAGGTAACTGAAACCCAGTGAACCACACAGGTTTCAATGTTTCATCCACTTGTTTCCATCCTGACAAACAAGGGTCAACTTTCGGGGGTTTTGGCTCTGTGCAGTCACACCAATAGTAGGCTACATGATTTGCTCTCTTTATGTGCGACATAGGCTCTCTGGGTCTGGTAGAATCATTTGCATAGTCTTCACTTTCAGGTTATTGTATTGCCTTACTCATGTGTCTACCAGATCCTCTCCTCCTGTACCATTGTGTATGCAGTGTTGAATGAAGGTCTTGACATTTTGTTCAGTGTCTTGTGATGTGTATGTGCTTTCCCCAAGCCCTGAAAGAAGATTTATTCTTTTTTTGACCCTGTGCAAATGTTGAAAGACTAATTTCTTTGATACCTTGTAGAAGAAACTCACTGCCTCGCATCCAGAGACAGTGTGGTATGCTGGCAAATTGAGACTTGCAGCATGTCCACTGTAATTGTATATAGAGCCTATGTTTTCAAATACATCGGGGTCAATTTGGAACATCCATGGTGAATATGGAAGGGTCTTTGCTAAAGTGTAAACCATCAGGACCAGGATGTATGTATCTTTTCCTTGGATGACAACTGGGCTTTCACAAGAGCACAATTGAGCACTATCCTCATATCTGCCTCCTCATGGTTGCAGGATAACAGGAATTCTTCTGAATCTGGGTATATAGTATACGTGCTTCTGCCATTGCTGATAGTAAGTGGGTATCGTAAGTTTCTTCAGACATCCTCTTGTCTAACATACTCATTGAAGCTCTGTATGAGATCTGTTTTGTTGTTGTTGTTGTGAAGGTACTGCCGATACACCTTTTCCTGCAGAATCTCTTGTGAATCTGATCCCATGTGAAGTCGTATTCCTCCTGTTCCTACCACTCGCTCAGCTCGTTCTAGCTGTTTCACTCCTGATTATCCTTATAATTATCAAACACGACGATGACTTCCACTGGGTTTGCAGTAGATGGAAGTGTGAATGCGACAAGAAGTGCTTTCCAAAGGCTGTCCCATGTACGCTGTGCAGGAACTGCTCTGACCATCGCCATGACGTCGTATATGTACACTGAGCATAATGGAGGAGGGGAAGAACTTCGTGCTTCTGCTTCATCAATGAGATAATTTCTTACGACATGTTTGGTATTAGGTTTGTAGAGGTTTCTATCCGGAGTTGCTATTGCAAGAAGATATGTTGTAAGTGGATGGGAAATGCATCTTTCTTGTCGGGGCACTTTGCAACAATGATACAGAGAGCCTGATGGTCTTCTTTCAAGACTGAGTCTGCTTTGGGTTTCTTTTTCTTCTTGTCCGTGCCCATGGAAATTCTGCTGCATTTAATGGGCTCGAAGAAACTAACTTTCCTTGATAGGAGGTGGTCATTTATTAATGCACTCAACATAACTTCCCCTGTAGCCCTTGCCTTCAAAAGGCAATCTACTATTGCCAGCAATATTTCAATACCCATTGCAATGTGTCGTGCTACACCCTGACATGGATCTGAATATGTGTGAAGTTTTTTCACTAGCTCTTTCACTTAACCATCATGTTTCTTCATGGCACCATATGTGAACTCATTGTGTGTGGCCGATGTTTTCAGAAGCAGCTTCACCTTCAGCGACAAATGAATTTTAGCGAGCTTCTGGGAATTCAAAATGAAGTTGCCAGCAGCTTCCTCAAATGAACTGTAACCACCTCTCATGGGTCCACCCCTCACTGTGACCTCTCTGTTGATTGTGACCTCAGTCACTTGGTCACCAGGTATCATGGAGAACACCTCACTGGATAGGCAAGCCCCAATGCCATATTCCTGCAGTTCATTGTATGCATTATCATTGATGGTTTTCAGATTGACGAGGTCTATGTGATGCCATGTCAAATACTGAGAGTGGTTTTGCTGTTTGAATGCAAACAGTAAAGGTAGAATATCTTGTTGAGCCTGCAGATGCAAGTTCAGATTCTTGTCTCTGTATGTGGCAACCTGGTGAGAAGAGAGCTGGTGTCACCAATGTAGTCTGTCACCCACTGTTCCATGGTGGCAGAGGTTTTCAGCATTTGTGACTGCACTTCAGGAAAATATTCATCCAAGAGGACAAGATTCAGGGATTCTGCCAATACAGATCTTCTCATGTTGATGAGCTTTTCTCATAGTCCATCAGTTAGTGAGCCATGAATCCTGGATCCCATGAATCGTAGGAGAGCTTCGAGGGGCTATTTATATAACCTTATCAATCTAGAATAGTGGTGTCCTTCCAAGACCTGGTCAACAGATCCATACACTATTATCCCCGCCTGAACCCACTAGTCACGAAGTCCCATAGCACCGTATAGCTTGTAGAGGATCTTCTGCCTCACCATCAGTTCATGAAATCCTCCCATCAAATTAACCACTTTTGTATATTTTTCTTCTTTCCACATTATTTGTGCAATCTTGTAGAAAACTGCATGATCGCTATGGCTGAAGATGTGATCAATTTGTAGGTCATCTGTAAGATCCATGAGAAAGTCAAGATAATATTTGCAAACTGTATCATCTGGTTCACATGGAATAATGGGCAAGAAATCAGTTTCATATTTGAAGGTAGTGGTCAGTGTTGTTTTTTTATTGAAAGCTGTCCATGATCCTAGGACTGGAAGAAATTTATCTTCTCTGGAAGATTCTATGCTTGCTGCCAGAACCCAATACAATCTTTGCTCAAATGAAGATCAAGCTCAGTCCTTCTTTTGTCCTTATCATAGGATGGGACAATCGGTGGGAGTTTTCTCTTTCCTATTTTATAATCCCCATAGTCAATAGATTCTGTGTTCTCAAAGGTTTTCTGGACTTCTCTTGCTGAGCTGCTTGGAATGTTCTGTTCTTGTACTGGCAAATTGCAGATGACAGCAGGATGCGAAATTCGGGGTACGTAAATCATTGAGTTAGTGTCATGTGTTGTTGAGACTCCTGTTAATGTCTGTTGCTTACCATTTGAGTTATCAATTGTGACATGAGTTGGCTGTCCAGGCGGAATCATGTGCTGTTTTTTGTTTTCTCAGATTTACTATCATGGGCCAATTTCTTGTTTTGTCTTCTGACAACTGTGTAAGAAATACCAGCCCCCAAATGATGTAGAAGATTAACTGTTTCTTTATTTCCAGTGAGACGATGAATGACCATGGCTAGAACTATCGACTTTGGAGAATGTTCTCCAGTAATGAGATGTTGCCAGTCACTAGCAATGGACCATATCTTGGTAGCTTGAATTTCTGTTGGGATGGTCACATGACCTAAAGCATTAATCTTCTTAGAAGGGCTTATAGATTGAGCTATCACTTTGAAGATTTCCAGAATGGGTTCATAATTGTCAAGCTCAGAAAGCAAGTCTTCGTATGCCATAGGAAACTGCGGTGACTCAATTTGTCTGTCTTTTAATTTCCTATTGACCGTCTTTGCAAATGCCTTGGTGATGTCACTATCTCTGAGCCCAGCTCCTCTCAAGGTTGCCAAAGAATAATCAAGTGGGTTTACTTTTGTCGAGTGAAGAATGAATGGATTCCTGTGTATCCCCTTCCCCGCAGTGAAACCTATCTCATCTCCGAATTCATTGCTGATAAGATTCTTCAACTGAAATGTGTGATTTGTTCCAGCATCTTGTTCACATCCATGGAACCTGTAGAGGTCACAAAGATCCTCCAGTAACTCTGGGAGTAAATAGCAACATTTCTGCTCAACAACCTTTCTTCTCATGATTTGAAGAAACTCTGTTTCCACACTCTTTGTGTGACTGCTTTCCAATCTGCCTGGTGTTGGTCTCTCATTTGCTGACATAGATGAAAGTATTGTAACAACTTTGATGGTATTTGATGTCCGCAGTAAAGACGTCAACATTGGCATTAGCGACCTTCAAACATTTGGCTGCATCAGACAAAAGAGCATCATCGGAATTTTAACTGTGTAACATGCTTTCTTGCAATGTAATCTTTCCATCTTCAAGTTCAATTCTGGAGTTTTTCTTCCGTATTTCCTCTCTTTCTCCTTTGCTTATCACAGATGAAGCAGGTCTCATCCTTCTTAAATTCCAACTATTTCCTTTTACATTGAGTTACATGGACCACTTCACTGCTACTGGACGTCTGTGGGTCGGATATGCCAGAGAATTCAGCTTCAGAAGATTGATGCAAAGAAAGCTGTTTAATTGAGTTGGTGTTTAATTTCCTATCACTGGTGAAATTTTGGTGACACATTGTATGAACAGGTAGGCCTGTTTCTCCAGGGTCGGGCGGAAGTTGGTCACGGATTTTATTCCATATGAGGTTGACGTTTCTGGTGTACTCATAAGTTGGTTTTGTGACTGACCATTTCTCTGCAAAAGCCTTGATGGTATTCAGCCCATTCTCTCCTAATACTTGTTGCAGTTCCGTATCTCTAATCTGGTTCTCACAAAGAACACAGGTAAGCAAATTGGATGGATTGACCAATCCAACAGGTACAGCGAGAGGGCTATCCATGTTTCTGAAACAGAAATAGAAACTACTAGAAATACAAACTAAACAGGCATACAATGTACATGAACACACCATGCAATCCTGTGAACAAAGTGGCAGATTCTCACAGAGTGGCCGCAATTTGGGGTCAATGGCACAAACAAGCAGATTGATGCATTACACAATGTTTATTTATATTTATGTTCTATTATATTAATTTAATATGTGTTTATATTAAACATAATAATAATAAACTCCCCGTTCATGAATCATTGATAATTTGTATCTTGGAAGCTAGGGATTTGGAAATTATTAGTGATTTAAGTATTTACTAGTGATGTGGTGGCCATATTGGATTTTGGTGGCCATTTTGGATTTTCTAAGTTGTTCCATCCAACTTGGCATGGCAATAAATGTAGAAAATTACACCTTGGAATTGTAAATCGGGCATTCCTAGGATGAGCTATGGGGCCTGGAGGGCCCACAATGTCCAAAATCAGAAATAGGCCCCCCAAGGGGCCATCCACCAATTTTCTCAGGGGTAACAAGCAAATTCTGAAAGGTGAGGTCTATCTACACAGTAATCTGCAGAGATACCAACCTCTGCATCCTAAATCGAAAGATTAGGCTGGTACACCTGTCTATCAGTAAAACTACTGATCCCACTGATATTTTCTTTGTTCTTTACCATGGCCAAATCCCTTAAAATGAAAATAACCTACTCCTTTTCCTATCAACTTATCCTGTTGGAATGGCCAGAATTCTTCCTTCCTTGTGCCCCAGACATTGTCTTCCCTACTACATCTTTTTGAGTATCTGTAAGTACCAGGCTTGCACATACGTCAGGCTACCTAGATCATCAATTTACTGAGTGTGATCCTTATAAATCCTGCATTCAGTTTGGAATTGTTGACACTCCATGCTTCCTTGCTCCAAATGGGGGTCCACATTGGTGTGCTACCCTGCTCAGCTGTTCATTTCTTGGAGAAACTATGCATATAACTCCTGCAGCTGGTGACCCCCTGCACTACTTATCTCTCATACCCCTATCCTTTAACTTGAATCCCCAAGATAAGGCTGAGTGAAATTAGCAAACTCCAATTTTATAGAATTTTCATGAAATTCCACAATTTTCACAAAGATTCATGGAATTTGACTTTAAGTACAGATGTTATTTTGAGATATTTGTCAGCAATCAATTAATCAAATTAATACAATCCCCTTTTGAGGTCTAAGAACCTACCAAATTTAATTGCATTGCATTCTCTAGTTTTAAAGTTTCAGGGGGTTATCAATTTGCAGTTTACATTCTTGCAAAATTTAATTTTAAGATGCTGTGAAAGTTTGACTACTATTAAATCAGTCCCATTTAAACCTGTAATAATGAACCATGTCAGAAATGACCATGTGGTATAGTTTCAAATCTGGTTAAATTTGGATATGTTGTTTTAAAATTATAGAGAAATAACTGAAATTTAAATGTTGGCAATATGTTCGGCAGGCTGTAACTCAGTCCCATTTGAAGCTAAAAACCTGAAACTATATACATATATAAATGTAGTGACAACCTGCATACCTGTAAAATTGTATAACATTTCAATGAATACTATCAAAATTATACTAAAATAACAAAATCTAAATGTTGGCAAAATGTTTGGATACCTATAACTCAGCCCCCTCTGAAGCCTGAGATATAAAATGTGATGCACATACCCATGTTGTATATTTCTCTGAATCCTGAAACTATGGAGAAATTTGGATAAGAAATGTTCAAACTAGATCAAGATAACAGAAAATTAAATTTTGATTAAATGTTTGGCCACCCATGCCAGCCCAGTGGCGTTGAGGGCTGAGGCATTTGAAGCCTTACCTCGTGCAACGCCAGTGACCCATGTTCAGGAATGAACACTGGCTGCCAAGGGTCAGCAGGGGAGGAGAAGTATTGAGTGTCTGACAAACTGCTCTCCTTCTCTGGGGAGGGGGGTCCTCAGTGGCCAGTGCTCACATTCTCCCTAGTGGAGACTAGGGGGCAGGGTGCTGCCCTGCAGAAAGGGGAGGAGTTGGGGCAGATGCTTGGAGGGAGCATGTGTGGATGCATGCGCACTCCTCTCCATGGGCCTCACTGCATGCCCCAGCTCCTGGGGAGAAACCACAGGAAAAAGAAGCCACAGCACAATGGTGGAGGGCGCCTCACAGGCTCTGCTCTCAGCCAGCCACAGCACTGGCCCACTGAATCTGGTCTCTGGTGGGGGTTGGTGAACCCTGCTGACCCTGCCTGGGGGAAAGCCCTGGGAGTTTGGGTCAGCGCTGGATGGTGGACTCCAGGGGACGGGGCTGGGGGTGCCCTCTGGAGGACAACCAGTTAAGGAGCAAAAAGTAATAACAAAAAATATATATATATGTTTGGACACCCATAACTCCACCCTCTTTCAACCTACAAATCTGAAATTTGGTGCACATATGTACACCACCCCTAACTGTCTACAAGCCAGATGTCAATTGGATGTCTAGTTTTAAAAGTAGAGCAATATAACTGACATTTAAAATTTGGCAAAATTCCACAGAATTTTCACACAAATTCCACAAAATTTTGTGGAATCAAAATGGTAATTCAATGGGTAGAATTTTATATTCCATACAGCTCTAGTAATTATTCAAGGAGGTTTTTGTTTTGTTACTGTGGAAGAGTAGGAGGGAGTGGAGCTACAGCCTGCCTATCAACCTCTTAAACATGTTTGTTCTTCCATCTCTTTTCTTGCAGAACCAGATCACATGTGTGGTGACAGATCCTACTGCTGTGTACTTCTATCCCAGACCAGAACTGATGTGATATATAGCCCAAGGTCATCAAGAAGGTAAACAACAACAATGCAGACTATTGAAACAGAACCAGAACCAAATAGCACACTGCAAGGGATTCAAGACAGAGAACTCAAGAATGATAGCAGCAGACATCAGGTGGTGGCAGATTGCAACCACCTGCCTTGCCCTGCACCAGAAATATAAAAAATGTAGCATTTGTTCAACAGAAGAAGGCCTAACTGACCAGTCTGTCTGTCCAGCAATGGTCTGCCCTTTTTACATTTATTTTACAATTGTTGGCCAGGATTGGCATACTGAGCTGAAACTATTTTTGGCTGGGAAAGGCATACTTAGCTGAAACTTGTTTCAGGTCCTTACCAGGATCACATGGCAGTTAGGTGACTTGTTTTGCTCAGGGTAGCACAGTATTCAGGTTCTTACCATACTACATCATTATGTTTCCAGACCAGCACCTTACTGGTGCCACAGCCCTGTCCACTCTTGTCCATTTCTACTACACCACCAGCTGGCTGTAGCACATCAACCTTGTATACCATACCATAGAGAAAATGAGGAGTTTAGAGGACAATCGCTCCCCCCAAAGCAGGCTGTCACATGACTAACTTGGCTGGCCAGTGGCCACACACCAACATAGTGGTCCTGAATAACTGGGTGGATAACATGTAAAGCTGTGAGAAGTTTGGTGATGTAGCTGGGTGGTGGGCTCCTGCCAGATATCACCATGGGGAGGAAATAGCTCTGTAGAAAAAAAAGGCACTACTTTAAGCTGTTGAATGTATCACACAAAAGTGACAAAAAAAACAACCTATATTTTTTATTTCTAAACTCTAGCTTGGTACTTAACACTTAATAGGAGAGTGCACAAAAAGTCTGTGTTTCTATTTATGTGCACCGGTGATAGATTACTTCCAGAAAAAAGTGCACACAAGAAAACTGTCAAAATCTGTGTGCTTTCAAGGTGCACCTGTGACTATGATTGCTTGTAGAGGAGAAACATAGTAGTGCTGTTTTTTTCACTGTTAGGAAGTAAAACACTCCTAGCTGTTTTCCTGAGAAACTCTAAGAAAATGATCACACAAATGTAAAATAATTACCGTCTCTAACTTGGGTTTTAGTAAGGGAACACAAACTGTCAAGAGTTCTGCTTTTGGCTAGTTGTAACTACAGTAGTGGATGGAAGTAGATGGCTCTTTCACAGTAGCTCAGACATGTGTCTCTCTTGCCTGTAGCTTCTGCAAGTGCTGGGTCACATAGGCTGCCTTCAGTGAGCTTCCAAAGTGGTTCCTGATTGGACAAGAAGTTTCAGGAGATCTTGAAGTTTCACACACTGTTCCAGTGGCTTACAACAAATAATTGGGCTCCTGAATATGCAGTCAAATATTCAAAACAAGGTAGTCACACTCCTAATGATCAGCCCCCACCCAAAAGAAAATGTAGCCAGCTTCCACCCAACATGGTAAGGCACCCCACAGCAAAATGGACAAGTTGAGCACCAACAATGACTTGTACCCATCCCAAACAAACACAGACAGTTCCCTCACCTCACCTCACCAATACAACCAGCTGTCCCACTGCACCAAAACAACCAGTCCCTCACTCAAATGAACATACCCCAGCTTCGCCCAGATATAACCAGCTATTCTCATATCCTCACACCCAGTTCCCCAGCACCAACAAAGCAAGCCCCCACATATCCAGAAGGCCAGCTTCATCCCACCCACTCAACTAGCTCCCCACACACATTGATGCCCAGCTCCCCCACACTTGCCCATCACCCACACACATATGCCAGCCCCCCATATCCACAAGGCCAACTGTCCCTACCCACAGCCTGCTCTCCCTACCCACACACCCATCTATGCCCACACAAAAATAAATGAATTTTATTATTTTTCCTCCCTAGTCCTTGACCTTATCACTCACTCATGCCTGTCCCACATTACAAGGGATAGTCCCTCAGTTACTCCCTCAGAATTACTGCAGTTCACATCCACATAGAAACATTGCTGCCCAATGTGCTGTAAAATGACCTTAAATCATGAATTCGTAACACTCGATGCTTAAACAACAATCAGATAGCAAATAAAGACATTTGTTCCCACAGAGTTCTGAGCTTTAGTTCCATGTTTGTTGAAGTGCCATACATTCCATAAAATTTGAGGGCCAGTTGATTATTGTCCTTCATTTATTTTCCAACATTTTAATATTAAATTATTGCAATTCAGTGACATCTCAGACAGAAGTGTCACCAGGACAACTTACTGGTCAGACACTGTGACTACTAAGTTGACTAGAATCTCAACCCCCCCAACCTGTGGTTCCATAACAGCCTTCGAACTGGACACCAAACAGTCACAACCCAAATAATTGAACAAATGAATAGTTTGCAGCTGCTGCCAGCACAGACAGTCACTTCGAGCAGTCAGTCAACAGACCACACTGTTGAAAGGGAGGGAGTTGGTTTCAACTTGGTGTTACTCCTACTGTCAGGCTCAAAACAAATCTCAGGAGGCAGGGGAAGGGCAAACAGAAAAGTAACCATGACATCCCGGTACCATCACATACTTGCTCAGTACACTTCTCAGATCCTGACTAAAGGCAGCTTGGGGGAAAAGTACAAGCATTTGTCAATGCCGAATGTTTGCGTGTATGGTGTGTGTGTGGCAGGCATGCATAGTAAGACTGAGAAGGTTAGTGGGTGAGACAGATGCACAAACTCAGGTAAAAGGTGTAGAATGCACTTTGTGATATTTATTTCCCAAAATAAAAAAATGAAATAATAAACATATAGAAAGAAAATAAGTGATTAGTCCTTCAGTTCTGCAAAAACAGTGCACAGTTCCCTCAGTGCACTACTTCCAGGCTTAGTTCCAGCCAGCTAGATTCCTAGCACATGAAAACCTGCATGTACTATGAGATGCTTCATCTATGACAGTCAGGTCTGCACTGACTGACTCATCTGTTTTGCATCTCAGGAAGTAGGCTTTTATACTTGCCTACTGATGATGTCAGCATCATGTGACCTATCTGACTCACAATTCTCTAAATAAACACACAGGCTGACTCATTTGACATGTGATCATGATATTCTTTAGAAAATAGGGTATAGCATATTAATACCCCATGATTATTACAACATCTCTCTTCCTTTTCTTCAAAATTGATGTTACCCTCTAAATTGGCACAAGCCCCCTTATTCAAATGACATAACATTTTATGGTAACAATATAAAAGAATTGGCTGCTCATATGATCAAGCAGTGAGCTCTTCAGCTTGGGGACTGCTACAGTATCTCTGTACCTAGCTGCCCCTTTTATCTTCATTCCCCATCAACTCAGAAGAGGGAATATGGGAGGGTAAAGGAGTCCACTGAACCAGGAGGTCAGTTGGAGACTGAAGGACTGGATGAGACTACTGCAGAGGATAGGCCATATCTAGAAGGGGAGGAGAGGATGCAAGAGGAGGTGGGATGGGAGGGTGAAATCACAGTGAATAGGGTGAGAGAGGCCTTCCGGTCGCTAAAGACTGAGAAGGTGCCGGGGCCAGATGGGCAGCATCCAAGGGTGCTGAAGGAACTGCTGGATGTGCTGGCAGCTCCACTGGCCTCACTCTTCAACATCTCCCCGAAGATGGGGGGGTGCCTCAAGATTGGAAGGTGGCTCATGTGGTGCCTATCCACAAGGGGGGTCCAGAGAGGAGATGGGGAATTATAGGCCCTTTAGCCTAATGTCTGTGGTAGACAAGGTTATGAAGGACATTATCAAGGAGAGGCTGGGGGGGCAGCTGGAAAGGTTGGGGCACCTGGATGACAGGCAGTATGGTTTAGATCTGGGGAGGTCATACCAGACTAACCTGGTGGAGTTTTATGACTGGGTGACGGGTGCCCTGGACCGACATAGGCCGGTGGATATCCTCTATCTGGATTTCAGTAAGGCATTTGATTCGGTGCCCCACAATGGCCTACTAACAAAGCTGGGGGAGATAGGGGTGGGGGGGCAGTTGCTCAGGTGGGTGGAAAACTGGCTTATGGGGTGAATACAGTGAGTGGTGGTTGGAGGATAGTCTCCTCCCAGGAGGGTCATCAGTGGGGTCCCCAGGGTTCGGTCCTGGGGCCACTCCTGTTCAATCCTATGTCTCGGACATAGGGTGGGGTGTTAGAGTAGGTTGAGTCTCTTTACGGATGACTCAAAACTGGGAGCACTGGCAGATGGGCAGGAGGGGAGAGAGGCCCTGCAGCGGGATCTGGATACCCTGGGGGGGGTGGGCAAGGAAGTGGAGGTTGAAGTTCAATGCAGGGAAATGTAGAGTGCTGCATCTGGGGGTCAGAAACCCAGGACATGCATACACCCTGGGGGGGGACCACACTGCAAGTCACATCAGGCGAGAAGGACTTAGGGATAGTGGCAGACAGCAAAATGAATAACACAGAGAATTGTTGAAGAGCTGCAGCAAAAGCAAACAGGATACTGGGCAGCATAACCAGGGGGATTACCTCCAGGAAGAGCGGGGAGGTGATCCTTCCTCTGTATAATGCCCTGGTTAGGCCGCATCTTGAGTACTGTGTGCAGTTCTGGAGACCCCATCTTAAGAGGGACATAGCACTGCTGGAGAGGGTCCAGAGGAGGGCGACCAGGATGATTCAGGGCATGGAGGGTAGGACCTATGAGGAGAGACTGGATGAACTCAATCTGTATGCATTGGAGGAGAGGAGGGACAGAGGTGACATGATAGAGACTTTCAAGTATGTAAAGGTGATAAATAAAAGTGGAGCCAAGGAAGTGTTCAGGCTTAAGAAGAGGGGAACTACCAGGGGGCACGAGTGGAAGCTGGAAGAGGGAAAGTACAGGGGGAGTGCAGGAGATACTTCTTTGCAGAGAGGGTGGTGGAACAATGGAATGCACTGCACAGGAGTCTGGTGGAAAAGACCACAGCGAAAGGATTCAAGAAGGGTTGGGACAAGTACAGGGGGAATCTGAGGGCAGGGAGGGCCACCTCTGGGGCTGGAGAGGGTAGAGGGTTTGGAGGAGCGAGCTCTCAGTAGGGGGCTAGTTTCCGAGCAGACACGATAGACCATGGGGCCTATTCTGCTGGCTTTTACTATGATACTATTTTATTTATTTGCTTTTGTTAACCGGGTAAGCACACCAGACAGCCAAGTGCCTATTTTCAGGTGCGACCCGGGAGATTACAAGGTACATTACAAGGTACATACATGAACATCAGGCAAATACAAGTGGAGGATTACATTACATAGAATTAGCACAACAGGGACTTTACAAGCATCAGATTTCATCAGGCAAATAGTAGTGAAGAGTATATGATATTATGAATAAAAAAAACAATGTTGTTAGTCCTTCTTTCATCAGATAGGGGCTCCTTATCACAAAGACGAGTATCTAGTGGTGGAACTTGACTTCCTACAAACTGTAGGTCTATGACTGCACTGCAATTTAAAACTGTCAGGCTAACCTACTTGTCAGGATGCAGTGCATGGGCCCATTAGGCCTCAACATGCACATCAATCCCTTGTGAGGAAGGCTCCCTGTCCTGCCATAAGGTGTTGTGTGTGCAGCAGAACACTGCTCTGTCCTTCCCCAGTCTGGCACCAATGCCATATGCTGCAGTGCCTTTCCCACAGCCTCAGTCCATTCACCCAGCTCATTGAGCTCACACCCAAAGTTGAGTCAGTGGCACAGGAAGGCAACATGGTCCCCAGTGGGTCAACAGCTGTCCCTGGAAACACTGTTACTTTATAATTTTTTTTGTAACAGTTTTGACTCCAAAATGTCAACATAGTCGTTTTATGATCCCCCCCGTCACTTATAAAATACTAGACAAAACGTCCTGTCATTCCTCAAGTGCAAAATCACAGTTTGTCCAGGATTTAAAAAATTACAGCCATTGGGTTCATGAGGTAGTGTGAAAAAATGGCTACACTCTCAGACCCAAGACCAGTCCTATCTGGTGTCCCACAGGGCTTAATCCTGGGCCCGCTCCTTTTCAGCCTCTTCTTGAACTCACTGCCAGATTCCTGTCCTGAACAACTTCTACTCTATGCGGATAATGATGTCATCTTGGCCTCCCACCATGATCCAGTACATCTTCAAAGAAACCTCCAGTGGGCTTTCACAGCAGTCGAAAGTTGGTTCACTAAACACAAACTGATCCTTAACCAGAAGAAAACAAAAAACATAATTTTTTGCAGCACCCACAACAAACTCAAACAAAGTCAACTCTCCATTAAAACCAAACAAGGAATCACCCTTGAGCAAGTCCATACCTTTAAATACCTTGGTCTCACCTTAGACTCAAATCTCACCTATGTTCCACACATCAATAATGTGGCAAAGGTAGCAAACACCAGGCTGGGTCTTCTATTCCAACATAGGAAACATCCAACCCCTGAAGCTTTGTTCGTCACTGTCCAGAGCTCCATCATCAGCATCATCGACTATGGCCTTGTTATCTATGGATCTGCCACAACTTCCTCTCTCAAACGAGTCTCAACTTCTCTCAATCAAGCCTGTCATCTCGCTACTGGTTCCCACCATCTCACCCACACCTCTACTCTAAAACAAGGTGACTGCAACTTAACAACCGAATCAAATACCAAACCTGCATCACAGCTAAGAGAATCCTACTGGGTAAAGCACCTTCTGGAGTCAGCACACACTCCTTAAACCCAAAATTAACACCGTCAACACCAGCAGCACTAAGCCAGATATCCTGCAAATCCCCCACTTCCGCACATCACAAGGACAAAGGTTGTTTGCCTACAGGGCCCCAAGTTGGTTTAACAGTCTTTATGGGGACACCTCCTCCGCAGCAACTCTAGGTGTCTTCAAATCTAAGCTCCGACTCTCCCTTATAGGCACCAAGACCTGTGGGTGCACCACCTAACAAGTGGTGGCACCTAAACACTCCTGGGTCTGTTCTGTTCTCTACTTGCACTTACCTGTCCTCAGCCACTTCCAAAGCACTTGCCCCCGTGTTTGTCCTGACAAAGCCCATTGGCTGCCACACTCTGCCCTCTCCCACATATGCCATCCTTTTCCTCAGCCCTACCCCCAACTGTCTCTTCCTAGTGTCTGTCTGTCACGCCTCACCTATAATACCTAATGTCTTCATCAGTTACTATATGTTATCTTGTACCTTGTAACTAAACTGTAACAATGCAACCAATTTAAACTGTAACCATGTAACCAATTTGATGCCAATTGTGTGTACTACGGACATGGAACCTTTGTAAAAGAGCCTTGGCTCAAAGGTGTGTTGTAATCCTAGATCTTAATAAATAAATGTTGAAGATTTAGGATCAACATATTGAAAATTGCAAACTTATGAGTGAGTGTTGAAAAATTTCAACATATGTTCATAACTGTGTTGTTTTTTAAATATTTGTACCCCAAATTTTCATCATAGCCTTTTTATGATGCCACCTCAGGAACCCAGGAGTTGAAAATTGTCAAGTCCCATCCAAAAGGTGATTTAGTGGAGTGACTGTAAAATCACCTTCTGGCTTAGAGTTGAAGAATTTCACCAACTTGTTCATGGGGTGGGGGTCAAAAAAAGGCCTTGTTGAAAATCTGGGAGAAGATATTGAAAAATGACCAATTTGTTTTGTCAACATATTTTATTGAAGGCTTCTGACAGTTTTCACAAAATTTACATAGCAGATATTTTTTGGTTGCACCTAGCATACAATCGAATGCATTTACAACATATTTTCATACAGTATATTAGATGAATATGCACAATTTACAGGTACAAGTTATATCTATACTACAGATTATGTATTAGTTGTACCTGGTGGAACCAATCCTAATTTCGGACAGGGAGCCTTGACCTTTCACAGGCTTCACCTTAGTTCCAGTAGAGAGTATCCGACCCAGCTGATCATCATCAGAGCCCGGGTCCCCAGTTATTTTCACCCTAAGGTTCTATATGACCTTCTTCTATTGCCTTGATAAGTGACCAGGGTTGTCCGAAATACATAATTTTGACCATTGACTGCGAGCTGGCACCTCTCTAAGTGCATACATAACCAAAGGTTAGTTAGCCAGTGTGCAATAGTTGGTGCAGTTTCACTAACCCAGTGTTGGGCTATAGCTTCCCTGGCTGTGACCAAGGGCTAACTCCCATAGTCTATATTGTTTTTTGTCACATGGCGGCCTCCCCACTTTGGCTCCCAGCAACATCTCCAACAGTGTCACTGGCAACCCAGTCTTGAGAATAATTTGTATAATTCTGTGAACTTCTACCCAGAAGGGGGCCACCTTGGGGCATGCCCAGGCCATATGTTTGAAATCACCAGTATCACACTGACACCTCGGGCATATCTGTGGCCTATTTGCATTATACTTGTGTAGCTTCTGGGGGGTTAGATAGGTTTGGTGTAAAACGTTAAGTAGTACCAGGCTTAGTCTATTAGATACCAAACAGCTGTGGGCACGATTAACAGCTTGTTGCCATGTTTCGTCATTAATGGCTATGCCTAGGTCCTGATCCAACCTAACTCTGGCTTTCACCACTGGGCGTGGCATAACTTTAAGCAAGGCTTTGTAAAGTATAATGATTTCAGGTGTAGCAGATTGTGGGGAGTATAGAGCTTCTTCAGTGGGAGACATTTTAAGATCTGAGTCCAGTAAATAATTTTGAATGCACAAGTAGGCACAAAATCATCAAACAGAACCCCAAATGATTCCCTTAATTCTGAAAATGTTTGGAGCCTCCCCCATAGAATAATACCCCCACCATTTCTATTTCTAGTTTATATCACCTTAGTAACACCTGGTGCAGGTGTACAGCTTAATCTGGTTCAAGGTCAGTTGGCATTCATCTGTATCCCCCTCCACCCGGGTCGTGCCTGAAAATAGGCAGGATTTGTCTAGTGCACTTAGCCGGTCAACAAAAACAAAATAAATAAATAATAAATTATATCCTATTCTGTCTGTAAAGCTAAGATGAATAGCTGTATTCAGAGACAGTCCTTTTTAGTGTCCTATATGGCTGTGTATCCCCAACCACAGCCTGGCCAAAGTTCAGGTGAAAGGGTTTTTATACTGCCTAGTTGTTTTCCCATTGAGCAATAGTGGCAATGCGCCCTGCAGTAACCCTTCCACTTCATACTCATCTTCCATCTGCATCCACCCAGGTGGACTACGGGCTCTAGATATGTCGGGGAATGCCAGTTGAGCTGCCCAGTAATATTTAAAATTTGGTAGAGCTAGCCCTCCCACTTGAATTGGCATCTGCAAAATGGTTTCATTAATTCTGTCTGGTTTGCCACTCCACAGGAGTTTTTTGATGATATTATTCAATTATTTAAAAAAATATTCTGGGACCCTTATGGGCAGATTCTGGAATAGGTATAAACACTTTGGTAGTATATTCATTTTAATGGTGTCCACTCACCCAGTCAGGCCAAGGGATAACCCTGCCCATTTCAGGCAGTCTGCTTGGATCCCATTAAGGTAATCTAACATAGTTTTCCTTATATAAAGATATTATTTTATTAGGAATTTTGACACCCATGTATGTGAGCATCTGGACATTTGCTGAATTTAGGGGAGAGTCCGATAGGAATGATGAGTGGCCCTCCCTCAGAATTTGAATTTCACTTTTGAACCAGTTTATCTTGTGTCCAACAAGCCCCCCATATTCTAATAGAATATTAAAGAAAATCGGGATATCATGTCACGGGTTTTGTATGTATAACAGCATGTCATCCGCAAATAAGGCCACCTTGTGGTGACACCCACCAGCAACAATCCCTCTGATGCATTCCTCCTGTCTGATAGCTGCTGCAAGAGGCTCTAGAGCCATTACATACAGCAGGGGTGATAGCGGACATCCTTGTCAAGTGCCTTTTGCTAATTTAAAGGGGCTAGTTAAATTACCATTAACCAGGATCTGGGCAGTTGGTTTAGTATATAGGGCCCTCACCCACCTCAGCATCTCATCTCCAATTCCAAACCGATGTAATGTCTCAAACAGAAATTTCCACTCCACCCTGTCGAATGCCTTTTCAGCATCGAGGGCTAGTATGCCCAGATTCTGACCTCCTTTCTGCCTCAACCACCTCCACACCACATTAACCGTTCGGCGAACATTCAATTTCCCTTGCCTTTGCTTAGTGAAACCACATTGGTCTGCATGAATAATTGTGGCTAGTGTTACTTCCAATTTACTGGCTAATCAATGAGCCACAATCTTATAATCAGCCGTAAGCAGGGATATGGGCCTATATGACGAGCACTTCTTGGGATCTTTCCCAGGCTTGGGCAGGACTGTTATGGTGGTTGCCATCATTGAGGGTGGGAGTTCACCTTTATGCAGTGCCTCAGAGACCATTTCTAACATTGGGGTTCTAAGCTCAGGCAAGAACATCGTAAAGAAATCTATTGGAAACCCATCTGGCCCTGGGGCTTTGCCTCCCTTTAAATGTTTTATGGCTGTCTCAGTATCTGCCCCCATGATTTGCTTATCCATCCTCACTCTGTCTCTCTCACTAATTGTTGGCAACTTAATTTTGGAAAAGCATTCTTGGTACTGTTCTGTGGATTGGTCAACCTCTGTGGCATGCAGTTTTTCATAATATTCACTGAAGCATTTTTCAGTTTCCTGGTCATTCATATGTTTGGTGTTATAATCATCTATAATCTGCGCTATACAGTATTTTTGCTCCCTGCCCTATTCTTTAACTGGCATGCTAGCAACTTCCCCTGCCTCATCTCCTTCAAAATAATTCCTGGCCTGACACAGCAGCAGTTCCCTCTCAATTTTGTGGTTATGGGTCAAATAATATTCCCATTGTAATTTCTCTAGGGTGTTATATGACTCGCCCGATGGGTTACCTTTGTGTACCTTTTCAACCTCTGTTAGTTTTTTTCCAAATTCTGTATATGTTGGCTGTCTGCTTTCTTTTTTTTAAGCAGCGTAGGAGATAATCCTGCCTCTAATGAGCACTTTCAGTGCCTCCTATCTAGTCACCGCTGTGATTACACCAGCAGGATTACCCTCTAGACAGCCTCCTATCTAGTCACCGCTGTGGTTACACCAGCAGGATTACCCTCTAGACAGCCTCCTATCTAGTCACCGCTGTGGTTACACCAGCAGGATTACCCTCTAGACAGCCTCCTATCTAGTCACCGCTGTGGTTACACCAGCAGGATTACCCTCTAGACAGCCTCCTATCTAGTCACGCTGTGTGGTTACACCAGCAGGATTACCCTCTAGACAGTCTCCTATCTAGTCACCGCTGTGGTTACACCAGCAGGATTACCCTCTAGACAGCCTCCTATCTAGTCACCGCTGTGGTTACACCAGCAGGATTACCCTCTAGACAGCCTCCTATCTAGTCACCGCTGTGGTTACACCAGCAGGATTACCCTCTAGACATTCATTTATATGCTGTCTAACATATTGATGGAATTCCTCCTGTTTCATCAGGGCAGGGTCTAATTTCCATGCCCTATTACCGGTCAGGAAATCCAATCCAGCCAGACAGACAACCACCAGTGAATGAGCTGAAATACATATTGGAGCTGTGTGGACACTAGTAGTTGTACCCAGAAAATCTTGTGCGGTTAGGATCATGTCCAACCTAGCAAAGGATTTTGCAGAGTGATAGTAAAAAGTATAGTTCCTCCCTGTTGGGTATTGAAACCTCCAAGCATCCACCAGTCTAAAATCCCCCATTAGAGCTTTGAGTGTGTCTGTACTCCTAGAGGGCTGCCCCACCAGTCTGGAAGATCTATCCAGTATGTTATCCAGGACACAGTTGTAGTCCCCACCTAGTGCCCATGGAGCATCAAAAGCCACTATTTCCAAAGCCAAGTGTGTGAAAAACTCAGTATTATCTATATTGGGGACATAAATGGATCCTACAGCCACCTTCTGGCCAGTATTGAGTTCCATTTGCAATAGTACTTATCGACCTCTAGAGTCCATTTTTGATTTTGTCACCACCCCTGGGAACTGAGGTTGCAGCCATATCACTGCTCATCTTGTCTTTGTAGTAAAATATGATCCATACCATTCACCGCCGCAGTTGTTCACCATATACCTCCTCCTGTTTACTAGTCATATGTGTTTCTTGAAGACACTGAATATCAACCTGCTTTTCTTTCAGTTTCCCCAAAACTGTCTTTCTTTTGCTGTGAGTTTTTAAATCATTCACATTCCAGGTACATATCATAACATTACATAGAAGCATAGACTTTGACAGCAGATAAGAACTGCTTTTTCCTACCCAGTCTGCCCATTTCCCTACCTGTTTGATAAGCAGCAGATCCTAGTTAACTGACAGCCTACTTCTTCCTACCTCCCACCAGAATTGCCTTATGTTTGTCCCATGAATTCTTCAATTTCCCCACTGTCTATAACCCCATGACCTCCTCAGGAAGGCCGTTCCATGTGTCCAGCACCCTCTACATGAAAAAATACTTCTTCACGTTGCCCCTGAGCCATCCCCCCACTATCTTCAAATTGTGTCCCCTTGTTCTTGCACATCTTTTTTTCTGAAAGATGCTACCCGCTTGCTCTTTCTTGATTCCCTTGAGGTACTTGAAAGTTTCTATCGTGTTCCCCCTCTCCCTCCTTTCCTCGAGAGTATACATATTAAGCTCCTATAGTCTCTCTTCGTATGGCTTCTGGTGCAATCCCTGCACCATTTTAGTTGCCCTCTTCCAGATTGGATCCATCCTGTCTATGTCCTTGTGGAGATGGGGTCTCTAGAAGTGCACGCAGTACTCCAGATGAGATCTCACAAACTGTCTGTACAGAGGGATGATAACTTCCTGTTTTCTACTGGTGATGCCTCTCCCTATGCATTCCAGTATCCCCTCCCCACCGCCCTCCTTACTGCCTTCTCACATTGCTTGCCTACCATTAGGTCATCTGATATGACTACCCCCAGGTCTCTTTCCATTTTTGTTGTTGTTAGTACCTCCCCTCCCCCTACTGTGTACTCTTCCCCTGGGTTTTTGTTTCCCAGGTGCATTACTTTGCACTTCTTTGCATTGAATCTAAGCTGCCATACATTTGACCATTCCTCCAACCTTGCCAAGTCTCTTCTCATTCTTTCCACCCCCACCTTGTGTATCAACCCTGTTGCAGATCTTTGTGTCATCTGCAAAGAGGCACACTTTTCCTTCCAGTCCCTCTGCAATGTCACTTATTTATTTTTTTTTTTTTTAAACTTTCTTTCTGCACACCTACCTTCCTGAACTTTTCAGGAGTGGACACTAAGGATCTGGGTCCTGTCCGCCCATCTGAACGCCTCTGCACCCCAGGTAGGCCCTCCAACTGCTCTCGCCACCACCCAGCCCCCCGGCTCTGAGTCCCCCAAGGCCGGACCGCCAGATTGTACCTTCTGGCGCTCTAGCTCTAAATCCAGTCTGGTGGCATGAGGCAGTGGAGAGCACAGCAGCAAGAGGTGGGACCCGACATTCGGCATGGTGGACTGATTCCCCTTGACCCTCCATCACCTATCAAGAGGCAGAGTGATGTTTCTCTTTTTTCTGTTAAGTCTTCACCCCTGCCCCCTAGGTGGAGCCCCGACCTGCCATGATGCCAGGGAATGTCCTGTCATGGCTCTGCAGCCCTCTACACAAGCCCTAAGCATGTCAGTACCCCCAGTCTCCACCAGAGGTCACTGCTGTGCCAGCCATGGCCCCTGGAACCCCCCTGAGGGAGAGGAGCTGTCCTTTGGATACTCAATCCTCCCTATCCCCTGCTGACCCCTGGTGGCCCTGGCTTGTTCCCAAACCTGGGTCGCCAATGTGGCGTGAGGTGTGGCGTCCAGTGCCTCAACCCTCAGCCCCACCAGGCCAGCCGCAATGCCACTTATAAAGACATTAAAAATGACCGGTCCCAGTACTGAACCCCATGTGGTAGGCTGCTAGTAACCCCCCTTTCTTCAGAGAGGACTCCATTTATTATTACTAGCCATTAGTATTCATTCCATTAGTAGCCATTCTGTTCATATCAAAAAGGCCCCCGCCGCAAGGAGACTTTAAACAACTCAGCCCTGAACATCTTCGTTGCAGGTGAGAGCTGCATTCAGCAGGAGGGCATCTATAAGGTGTTGCTATTGCTGCTGTGGGACGACTGAGCTTGTGAAAGGGACTGCTTCACTTAACTGCTGCTTGAGAGAACTGTTTGCCATTCAATCTGCCTTCTAATATAACTGTTGCCATATACTGATTGCTGCTTTGCTGAGGGGGTGTGGCGGTGCACCATTGCGATTGTCAGCAGCTGGGGGGGTTGGGGATTCTGTTCATATCAAAAAGCCCCGCGCCGCAAGGGGACTTTAAACAACTCAGTCCTGAACATCTTCGTTGCAGATGAGAGCAGCATTCAGCAGGAGGGCATCTATAAGGTGTTGCTATTGCTGCTGTGGGACGACTGAGCTTGTGAAAGGGACTGCTTCACTTAACTGCTGCTTGAGAGAACTGTTTGCCATTCAATCTGCCTTCCAATATAACTGTTGCCATATACTGATTGCTGCTTTGCTGAGGGGGTGCGGCGGTGCACCATCGCGATTGTCAGCAGCTGGGGGGGGGCTTGTTCATATCAAAAGTCGCGAAGCATGAAAGGCCGTGGCAGTTAACGGAGTGGCACAGCCACTGCGCACAGAAAAGTGATAGTTGGTTAGGAAGAAGGGGCTGGTATAGCCAGGTAAAGTATTTTGGGTCTAAATTCTATGAATTACTGGTAAATGTTTGATGGTGTTTAATCAGAGTAAAATGTTATATATAAGGAAAATGTTTTTTAGATTGTTTATATTTAGTTTTGTATTGATGGTATGGGGTTCTTGGGTTTTGGGAGAAGGAGGTTATGATTGGAAGGGGCATAAAGCCCTACAGGAACATGTTTTGTACAGATCAAACACATTAAAGTGTTAGTAAATTTGGTATAGTTAGACATATTATTGTTGGGGTACATTATGGCCAAATAGTTTTAATAATGCCCTATATAAGGTATATTATTTTTTGAGTTGTGCTAACTCTGAAAGGATAATAAAATTGGATATGATAAGCTGGCTAATCAAAATTTTGAGGGGGACTTACTATAAAAGTAATTTTACTAGAATTATTAAGGCACTTTTAATTATGTGTTTAATGTTGTGTGGAGATATACATCCAAACCCAGGACCCCTGGACTTACAACAAGCCTCCCTACATATTATGAATCAGGATTCTGAGGAAATGGTAATGAAAGATTTGAATGTTAACCAGAGTGGCGTTTCTTATATCAAACAAGGATTGGGATTAATACATTTAAATGCAAGGAGTATGATCAAAAAAATGGATTTGATTGGCCCATGGGTGATTGATCATGACCCTGAGATTGTGATAATTTCTGAAACCTGGCTAAATCATAAAATAGAGGATAGCCATTTAAATATACAAGGATATAATACATGGCAAAGTGATAGGAATAAAAAAGGGGGAGGACTTGATTTATGGGAAATCTAATTTAATTTTGGCCCAATCGGAAGTAAAAAAAGACATGGGGGGTTTGGAGGTACTGGCCTTAAAATTAAAAATGCCCTATTTAAAGAAAATTTTGATTGTAGGGATATATTGTCCTCCCAAGATTAAAGCCCAGGTTGTTAATTGTCTACAGGACTGGTTGTTTAACTATAAAGATAGTCATGAAATATTGATGACAGGAGATTTTAACTTTAATTGGCAAAATATAAACGAATCACATCCTTTGATTGATTTGCAGAATAATTTGGGCTTAATTCAGTTAATTAAAGAGCCTACAAGAATTAATATGGCATCAGTTTCAAATTCCTCAATTTTGGATTTTAATTTTGCTAATGTTGTTGATAGTATTATTGATAGTGGGGTTCTATCAGATGCAATATCAGACCATCAATTTGTATTTTGTAATAAGGCTTATTCTATAAAATCAGAAAGAAAAGGAAAGTCAGTTGGCGTAGCTTTAAGGATTTTGACTATATTGAATTTATGCTGGATTTAGGTGCTATTGATTGGGAGCGTATGTATTTGATCCCTTCGGTGGATGACTTATGGAGTTATTTTTTGGAAGAATTTATGAAAATTTGTAACAAACATGCCCCAATTAAAACCAGGATTATGAAGCAAAATTCTAAGTTATGGTATTCAAAGGAGCTTAGAAAGTTAAAATTATTAAGGGATAAGGCATGGCTCTTGGCTAAAAGAAAGGGGAGCAAACAGGATTGGGATAGATTTAAAATGTTATGGAATAAATATGTTAAAGAAGTCCGGGGAAAAAACAATGTCATTATACCCGCTTATGGGACAAAAATATTTCAAAAAATCCTAAAGATTTTTGGAAAACAATAAATACTTTAGTTAAGGGACAGGGTTCTGATGAAATAAAAGTATTAAATATTGATGGACAAGTGACACCAATATCACGGTGTGTGTTGGACCGATTGAATGTGAAATTGATGGTAGCCCCCGGTCCGTCTAGGCCTTATTACCCTTCTGGAGCTAGTAATCAACCCTACTTAGAAGATAATGGATCTAATGATTTATTGGTATTCGAAGAAATAGAAGTTGACTTAGTGATAAGTGAACTATTAAAGTTAAACACTGCCAAGGCTGTCGGTTTGGATAATGTTTCACCAAAATTATTAAAATATGCTGCTCCAATCATAGCTTATCCCTTAACGTACTTATTTAATATATCTTTAACTACAGGCGTATATCCATTGGCTTGGAAACAATCCAAGGTTATACCTATTTTTAAGGGAGGAAATAGAATAGATATGGATAATTATAGACCCATTTCTCTTTTGTCTCATGTATCGAAAGTATTTGGAAGACTGGTGGTAGTACAATTGAAGAAATACTTGGATTCTACTAGGTTAATGCACAATATGCAGTCTGGTTTTCGGAAATTATATAGTACAACTTCAGCACTTGCTAAAGTGGTGGGGGACGTGCATGTAGCCCTGGACAGGAGGACACTAGTGGGGGTCATCTTTGTGGATTTATCCAAAACTTTTGATTCTTTGGACCACTGTGTCCTCCTGTCCAGGGCTGCATCTATGGGGGTGGTGGGTCTGAGTGGGAAGTGGTTGGAATCATATCTGTTGAATAGGAGTCAAAAGGTGTCATTAGGAGGTCAGGAATCAGGTTTTTTGCCTGTTGGGTTGGGGGTCCCCCAGGACTCCATCCTAGGGCCTTTGTTGTTCAACATATATATAAATGGACTGTCTTTTCCAGATTCAGAAATAAAGTATCATCTTTATGCTGATGATACTATCATTTATACTTCACATGAATCCATTAAGGTGATACAAAAAAGGCTTCAATTAGCCTTTGATGATTTGCAACATTTTTTAAAAGATAGTAGGTTGACTCTGAATATGAAGAAAACACAGTCCATGTTGATACATCGGAAAAGTGAATGGTTGGGGGACATGGCCCTGGGATTGGTTGCCTTTGGGGGGGCCCCGATCCAACAGGCATATATGTATAAATACTTGGGTCTTTGGATCGATAGTTCATTAAGCTGGAATATACACATTGAAAATTTAATAAAGAGTTTAAATAAAAGAATAGGGGCTCTTTATAGGGTTCAATCATTAATGAGTAAGGAGGTAAGGGAAAAAGTGGTAAATACCATGGTTATCCCCACGATTGATTATGGGGATATATTTTATTCTTGTGGGAGAAAGCAGGATTTAAGGAAGTTGGAAGTAAGTTATAATAATTTGGCCAGGTTTATCTTGGGGGTTCCTAGACTAACTCATAGATGCTTACTTTATGATCAATTAAAATGGTTAACACTTTATGAACGTAGTCATGAACACATGCTAGCCTTTATCCATAAAGGATTGCAGGGGAAGCATCCACAGTATGTGGTAGAAAATTTGATATATAGGGATAAATTGGCCTCATTGAGAAATTGTAAAGTACCTAGTTTGGAATTGCCTAGTTGTAATTTAGAGATAGGACGACAGTCTTTATATGATAGAGGAGCCATGAGTTGGAATGTAATCCCTGAGTCTTTGTTTATGTTTAATGTGAAAAATCACTGGTCTTTGATCCAACATTGGTATCGTACTAGTTTACGACAAAAAAGGCAATGCTGTTCCTGACACATAAAGGTTTTATAATTTTTTATACTATAGAAGGTTATTATTTATATTGTGTAATTTAAGTTGTATTGTATGTATTTGTGTATTTTATGAAAAATTAGTATTGTCTGTGTCGTAACATTTTCCTTTTTATTGTACATTAATGTGTGGGACCTCGTTGAAAATGAGCTATGCTCAATCGAGTTTATCCTTTATTCATTTCTTTATGAATAAAAACATTTTACTACTACTACTACTATTATCTCTAAGTTGTATACCTGTTTTCTGCATATCATTTTGTCTTCAAGCAAACATCTTGTTTCACTATCATTTAGCCTTTTTTTGTTGATTTACACATACATACTGTAGAGGCATAGAACTGTAACCGGACCTAAGGGTAGCAGTGCCTGGTAATATGAAAATGCGAAAAAGTACCTTCCGACCTTTATTAATGCAGAGTAAAATCCAAGGTAAACATCAAAAACATTCCAATAAAGTGCAGTGCTGTATAAAAAGCTCCCTCAGGACACACTGAGCAGTATTCACAAGCTTCCTGGCATGTTTCGCAAGGAAGTGCTGTCTCAAAGGATGATTTTACTCTGCATTAATAAAGGAACATTTATTGGAGACTTCCAGGAATGATTGTTCTATGGTGCTGTTTGTTGGGAAGTGTGAACTCACATTCCCATGCCTTCAGTAGGTTCCAGTTAAGTAAGGTACTGTTTTGCATTAACACATACATACAGTATAAACAAAAAACAATAACTGTGACCCGCCTCCCTAAACGGGGTCTTGCCCACTATTCCACTTGAACTTGTACAAAATCACAAATCAAATTTTACCCCAATCTGTCTCCCCTTCTCCCTTCTCCCCAACTGGTCCTCAACATGGACCGCACATTCAAAATATCTATATTCCCCCTCACTCACGGCCAGAAGTAACCACTAGTGCATGATCTGACTTTCCTGAGGTGGGCCCTGTCTTTCTCTTTGGGCACCTACTTCTTTTAATAAAACATTAACTGGCTTTTACATCAACTTGGCAGTAATACACATGTAAAAATATTCAATTTAAACCGAGAAGTTTTTTTTTCCTTAGTTACTTAGATTCATGAAGAGAGAAATTCTCAGTTTTGAACTGTTGGTGGCTTTGTAGCAAAGCAAGGCAAGACAAATTTTATTTAAGAAACGCCTATCCCAGAGGCTCTGGGTGCTGAACATATTAAAACTCCATACGACAAATAATAATAAATACAAAACAACATACTATTAAATATTAATATACAATATTCCAGCAATTAAAACAAGATTTACAGTAGTATAAATACTACCCTCAACAGCAGTAACTAAACTCAAAATAGCCAAAGGTAGGGACTATAAAGCACAGTCCGGGAAGGCCTGATTATATAAGAAGGCCTTGAGGCGGGCTTTAAATACCTCCACAGCAGGGGCCTCCCTGACAGCTAAAGAAAGCAAATTCCACAGGATGGGGGTGGCAACACTAAATGCTCTGTCACCAGCAGTTTTTAACCTCATCTTGGGAATTGCGAGGAGGCACCTAGACGAGGAGGGGAGGGAGTGGGCCAAGACAGCAGGTGTAAGAAGATCCTTCAGGTAACCAGGGTCCAGGCCATGTAGGTCCTTAAAGGTGAACAAACCCACCTTAAAGAGGACCCTCCACCTAACCAGCGGCCAGTGCAGTTGACACAGCACCGAAGTGATGTAACAATACTTAGGCTGCCGTGTCAACAGCCTCGCTCCCACGTTCTACACCAGCTGCAGTTGGCGCAAGGTACCCCCAGAGACCCCGAGATAGAGTGCATTACAGTAGTCAAGCCTGTATGTCATGAAGGCATGCACCAAAGTGGGGAGGCCCTGTGACTGAACTAGGGGCTTTATCCTGGCAATATTGCTCAGATGATAAAAACAGGTATGGACAATGGACACCACCTGAAACTAAAGTGTCATTCTGCTGTCAAGAATAACGCCCAGATCACGCATCCTAGAGGAGGCCTTCAATGGTACAGAGCCAAGACAAAGCCCTGTCTCTGCACCAGAGGCCAACATATCATGCCCTCTGTTCGACTCCACCACCAGTACCACCATCATATCGGGGTTCAGTCACAACCAGCTGGAGACCATCCAGTCATTGATCTCAGCGAGGCAGCTGTTAAGCACTTCCACTGCGCATGATGTTCCGGGGCAAAGGAAAGGTACATCTGGGTATCATCAGCATAGCAATGAAAATCCAGACTGTACTTCCTAATGAGCTCTCCCAGGGGCAGCATATACATGGTAAACAACATCGGCAACAAGACCGAACCCTGGGGAACTCCGCAGGACAGGAGGCCAGGGGAGAAGGAGAAATTCCCCATCACTACCTTCTGCCTCCTGTTAGATAGAAAAGACTCAAACCAGCAGATGACAGTGCCGGCAAGTCCACAGAATTCCCTTAGGTGGTCAAGTAACACTTGATGGTCCACCATGACAAATGCTGAAGAGAGATAGAGGAGAACAAGGATTGTCCCCTTCCCTTGATCAGGGACTAGCCCTGTAGCCTATAGTCACCAACCACTGCCAGCTACCCTTGTTAGTGCTCATATGAGACAATGCACAGGGAAGTTTATTAGTATAAATATATGCAAGCTCGGAAGATCCCTACCACCTGCACAATTTCCATTGGTCTTATCCCCACCACTCCTAGTCATGGCCTCTGCCTTAACCCCCCCATTCCTCATCCCCACGTCAAGGTTAATACATGTTTAGACTAAGATCACACTCGGTACTGAGCTGCAAATTCACACTTAGGCAACTGTTAAATTTGAACACTTGTGACTATGAACGTACTCCTGATATAGTCTGGTAAGTGGCTTTAAATGCCCACAGTTAACTACTTTCCCATCATTACCCATAGCCCTAGCAATGGTTGGGGAGCACAAGACCTGGATACCACCATTTCCCCCTGCCTCCCAGGTTGTTTCTATCTGGCATCTTGGGGGCCTCTTTCTTTAGTTAAATGTCTTTGGGTGGGGGTACTCACTAAGGTTCCTTCTTGCTTCATTTAGTTAATATCCTCCCGCTGCATGATGCATTCACATCTGAGATACAGGCCCTGTAACTTGTACTCCTTGATCAAGGTCACCCTCTCATTCCATGATATGTCTGAAGGAAGGAGTCCTCGTAAACTGTTCTCGCAGGGAAACCTAGTTCGAGCTGCCATGTAGAGTTGTGAGCTGGTTCGCCCATACCAAACACTCGATCGATTGGTGGGTGTTTTACATCCTCAGGCTCCCATTGGTCACAGTTTGCTTGTACCTGCTTCTTTTTGCAGCTGTATGATAAACAAGAGTGACCAAGGTGCATGAAAAATTCACTCAGGGATCGTATTTTGTATATCTTTACCAAGGAGCGAGTGGGACAGCCAATAAGTTCTTCCAGGTACCATGCAATGTATAAGAAGCTGCAAGTGGGTGTGTTTTCTGTGGGGTATACCTCTGTTCTGTGGCTCCTTTTTACTTTGAGAGGTGCAATTGACATATGGGCATGCTGCTGAAACTGACACCCCCCTTTCTTTCTGCTCACCAGTCATTTGTACAAACTCTGTTGCTGGGCTCTCGTGACAGATGACAGTTACTACAATCCCTTCTTAACATGCCCAGATTTTTAGAGTGGGAAAATGCCACTTAATTTCCATGAAGACGAAGGCTACTGCCCTCCACCAGCAACCATCTTTCCCGGACATGGCAATTTAAAAGAATAATTCAAGTATCTATCACAGAGCCAGTCACTCCCTAAATACCATAGGCTCCTTCATAAGGTCACCACGATTTATCAAAATCACCTCCTTTGTATACAGTGCTCAGCTTTGCAGTAGTAGCTATTTATATTTATGTTATTTTACATTGGGACTTCCATGTTTTTTTTAAACTTGTCTGAGTACAATCTTCTCTCTCTTTTTTTGTAACTAGCTAGTGGGTTCACATACCTCATTTAGGTTGAGTGCTGCTCATTTGAGTTGAGCTTATCAGTCGCTCGCCCCTCTGTGGTTTCTCCTGTCATATTGACATATCATTCGGCTTCACAGTGGTCCGTGAAGAATTTTGGTGAGCAACCTAGTTTTAGCACTCGCAGTTTGGCAGGATATAATGAAATGAATTCCCACCCCTGATTATACATCTGCCTTTTAATTGCAGAGAATTGTTGTCTTGCATTTTGCAGCTCTTTTGTGTAATCCTGACAGGTTGACATCTCCTCATTTTCCATTGCAATCAGTCCATTAGTTCTTGCCGCCTTCAGCATTTTCTCCTTGTTGGGGAAGCTTAAATACTTTATTAGATAATGTCTGGATCTCTCCCCTGGCCTGGGGTAAGGCCCATTCTGTGCATTCCTTGTATTTCAAAATTGGCTGTTTCTGCTTCCATGCCCAACTTGTCCACAAGCCAGGTTTGGACCGTCTTTCCTCCGGTTCTGCCCTCCAGACCCTCCGGCTGAACAATTATCTTTATATTTGATCTGCTTGCCCAGTTTTCTTGGTTGTCCACTCATGCAATCATTGAATCCACCTTGGCTTCCAAGCACTTTTTTTCTTGAGATATCTGCTGCAAATTATCCTCAACATCATTTATTCTTTTCTCCTGCTCATTAAACTAGATGGCATGCATTGCCAGCACCTCTGCCAGTTCATTCATTGTGCCTTGAAAGTGGGTTATCTGAGCAGAGAGATTAGTAAATCCAGCCTGCATTTCAGGCTGCAAATTTGAGATAATTTTTGTAAGGCCCTGTATCGACGGGTCCCACGCCAATTTTCCTGTAGTGTCGTCAGTTTATACTGCCTGGAACCTTGTGCGGCAATCTGCCTGGGACCTTGTGCGGCAATCTGCAGTGCCAGTCTGTGAGCAATCAGTCAGTTCAAATTGTTCCTTGCTTTTTGTTGGATTTTTGTATTGCCATCATTTTTATCTGTATTCTCTTTGGGTTTTAAGTGTTAGTCAGTTTAAAGATGTTTTATTCTGCCTTATATTCCCGTGCCCAGGGAGCTCAGCTAGAATTGCACCACCATGTTCAGCCACACCCTTCGCCCCCAAAAATTGACCAAATTATGAGTACACTTTCAAAATACATAGAAATATATTGAACTGATTTCCTCAGTTC
Organism: Neoceratodus forsteri; assembly: GCA_016271365.2. Classification (NCBI taxonomy): domain Eukaryota; kingdom Metazoa; phylum Chordata; order Ceratodontiformes; family Ceratodontidae; genus Neoceratodus; species Neoceratodus forsteri. The sequence continues at coordinate 1,380,056,214 of CM057455.1, forward strand.
CCAGTCTGGTGTTGAAGAGGGAAGATGTTTCTCCAGTTCAGAGAGGATTATGACATTGACCCCACAGTAGTTAAGTTAGGGATGGGGGCATGGGGTAGTGGGTCCTTCGTTGGAGGGTCAGGTGGAGGTAGGGCAATGGTGGTAACAACAGATATCAATGGACTGTTTTCTTTTTTACAGGGATTAAAAAAAATAATGAAAAAAGACTACAGTGGCATGGAGGTTACACCAACCTCCATGCCACTTATAACAAGTAGAGCACCCATCATAAAGTAGGACTAGTACCCTCATATGACATACCATTTACTTTTAGCAGAAAATTCAATTGTTGGTACCACCCTTGGCATTAGGATGTATACCAGGCACATTTCTAGAGGAAGAGGGCGGGGGGTACAAGAACAAAACACATGAACCCTTTGTAAATTACAACCAAGTACAGGGTAGAGGCTGCTAGGCATATGCTAGATCAAAACTGCTGAGGGGGTCCCAGTAATTCCACGGCAGAAGCAAGAATCAGATTGTCCAGAACAGGAACTGGGATTGTGCAGTATTGCTTTATTTAACAGATGGCAAATTAAAGCAAGTAGTGGACCCCCATGGGTCAGTAAAGGCAAGATAGGCACAACTTTCACAAACTCTCCTTGCATGCAGTACAGTTTGAGAACACAAACTTCTTTCCCATTCCCACTGGTGCAAATATGTGGAACTAGCCACACACCTGAACACATTTTCCTCCAATGAGTGCCGTTACGTGGAACTCTAAGCCACACACTCTGAACTCTTTCACTCACTTGAGTGTTCACCGAACATGTCCTTCACTTAGTGGGGTGAACACTGAACATTTCCTTCACTCATTTGTGTGAACATTGTATACTTCCGTCACTCACTTGGGTGAACACTGTATACTTCCTTCACTCACTTATGTGAACACTGTGTTTTACTTTCACACACACGGGTGAAAACTAAACATTTACTTCACTCACTTGGGTGAACATTGACCTTTACATTCACACACTTGGGTGAAAAGGAACACTGACAGGTGTGATCTAGCCTTCTCTATGGGCAGACACACCCCAGAAACGAAACCCCTAATTTTGGAGAACTTGTCTCCTAAAAACAGTACTTACAGACCAGTTGTTCCTTCCACTGGGCATGGAACAACTGAAAAGACACCGTTTCCTGGGTAGCGTGTCAGAGCAGTCTCTCACACAAGTCCTTTCCAAAGGCAGCTGAAAACACACAAGGATCTTTAGGGGATTGCCCCTTGGACCCACTGGGATAGCAGTTCCTTCCACTTCTCCTGGAGTAGAAATCAGGAAATTCTGCTGTAGAAAGGTCTCCAGCACTTCACTGGAAGATGGAAATTATAATCCAAATTAGGGTGAGAAATCCTGGGACCTCAGCTCAGAGCCCACTGGAAGACGTCCAGCCACTCTTACTCCCACACTCAGCAACAACTGACTCTAACTCTACATTCTAAGGCTCCCCAGAGCAGCTGGCCAGAAAAGGGTTATGCTGCTGCGAGAGTTCCAAATGACATAATCATTCTTCCCTCAGGCTAGCTGAGTAAGCAATGATGTCATTGTGTAAGAAGCCCCTAATGAGCTCCCTACCAGCTGCCCGCTACCTGCTTAACATGAACACTGATAGGATTCTAGTAACCCCAGGGGAATGGGTGGTTACACAAGGGACAGTTTTCTTAATTTCTGTTACCAGCACTGAGGATTGTGAAACCCAGTATCAGTGCCATGTTTGGTGGCACTCATTTTCCTAAACAACATGTATTGCTGAGCTCAGTTTGGAACAGACTTTCAGATTTGTAATGAAACTCAATCTGTTTAAAAAAATTAAGCAACTCAGTTTCTCTTCTGATTCTCTGCCACCCCAGCAATAAAGTTTAGAACTGGGTTCAACACTAGAGCCAGTTAGGATTTTGCTGACTCATGGTTAACAAATTCTGGTCAGAGCCAAAAGGCCTGCTAATGCATCCACCTGATAATTGATATAAAAATAATGGGTGGCCAACACTAATGCTAGTTACAAGTGGATGCAATCCAGACCTGGATTCTTTTCCAAATTGATGCCCTCTGATTGATTTTGAGACGAGCAGTGAAAGTGATATTAAATAGGAAATGGTGTGGAATTAGAAATATTGTTTTAAAGATGTATGAGTTGGGGGTTCAACCCTGCAGTATTTGTGTTGCTGAAGAGATGTAGTTTGGTAATTGAGTTACACTGGGGGGGGGGGGGCCAAGAAAAAGTCCCAGATTCTTGGTTCATGGAGGTGACAGTAGTTGTGAGTTCAGCAGTGCTCTCTGCAATGGCTCCCCTGACGAAGCCTCAGTGGTAGACAAAATGCCAGGGGTCATCAGACCAGCACTCTCCATCTGTCAATAAACAGAGCTCAGCATTTCCCTTAGTGTCAGCTTTAATGATTTGCTCCTGTGGTTCCAGGCCCTGTTATTCTGTTCTACCTCACTGTGCTGTCTCCTTTCAGCAATGGTGCCACTATCTGTGCAGTTCTGAGCCTAGGTTCTGAAACCTGCAGGGTCCTCTGCAAAGGTGCAGCCAGCCTTGCTGGCTCTGAGTCCAGTGGGGTGGTCTCCAAAGGTGGCACTAGCCAAGTTGGTTCCATACCCAGCAGGGTACTCTGCAAAGGTACTGTTGGCCACAGTGGTTCTGGAGGAACACCAAACTGAAATGCTGTGCCTCCAATGCTCCTGCAATGTACATTTTTCATGTAAATGTGCAGCATGATGTAAAACGTCATATTAACTTCTCAAGTTTCAAGTTCAAGTTTGTTTATTTGGGATGATTCCATTGAGCAAGCTCATTTACAATGATTTCCAGTTGTACAAAAAAAAAGAAGTTCCATAAAAAAAGTACAAAATATCAAAAATACATAATACATTAACATTTAACACATACAAAATTCATAATACATTACATAAAAAACACTTATCACAAATCTATTGCACATTTCATCCTATGTAACCCCTTCTATAACATATTTATACCTTTCACAAAGTGTTACAGAAGTCATAAACCATATGGTGGTCTGTGTTGGTGTCTTTGTACCATTCAATCCAAATGTATCTGACAAGGAATTCCATTCATGAGGAATCATATGACTAAAAACAAGATTAGCTCTCAATGTTTTAGTCCTATGGATTGTCAGTTCCAGTAAATCCACATTCCTCAAACATCCTTTCTGTACCCTATACTCTAACTGCTCTAGCAAGTAATCAGCTTCTAATGAGCAGGATGGCCCCAGGCGGGCATTTTCAGAAGCCAAAGCTCCTATGATGGCTGTTATCTTGTATAATTGTACAGGACTGGCACAAACCTTAGAAGTCATATACCACTTTAACTTGCCATTAATCGCTTTTGCTACTGGGTGTGTTGCACTCTACTGGACCAAGTTCTTCTTTTGCATTGACTGAAATAAAATGTAAATCAAATTTAAACCAAAGTATTTGTAAAGAAAACCAATTAATGTAAAATGCGTGCACACTCGGGAACCGATGAGTATTTTCTACACTCTAGAACCGTTCATGCTGCCCTGTTTGCCTATCATAATGTTTGCTAGAAAATACACTGTGATATTTTCATTATGGTGACAGGATTATTAAACTAATATCATCTTGTCTCTGCATTACAGGACTGTGACTGTGATAAAAATGAACATAAATCCAAATTATTTAACATGATGCGGCCATCAAATGCAAAACAATGCAAAAGGCATACAGTATATATTTGTAAGGCCCCCAAAATGGGCTTGCCTTTTGGAGTCTTGTACTCCGTGTCTCCCCTTTGTCTTTGGGTGGTGGCTCTGGAGGGATTTGGACCCGTTGGTCTGTGGGTGGTTCTTCACGGCTCCAGCCACCCTATGTGGTTTCTCAGCTCTTGGTGGGTAGGCCGGGCACCATTCTGTGTTGTCTGCACCTCTGGGTGCATTATTTGGGGTGATTTTTGATCCCATGTGGTTGCCATGGTAATGGGGCCACTACTTTGCAAATACAAATTTTGGCTATGCCCTGGGAGCATGCATGGCTGCCTAGCACAGCAGATTCAGTGGAGCGGCGTTTCTGGGTCATGGGTCTGGGAAAACAAGGAGAAAAGCCTGAGAAAATTCATGGCAGACTGAGCTGATGTATGATGGCACTTCGGTCCAGTTTCAGGTGGGACCCACAGCTGAGGAAGAGGTTGAGGAAAAAAGGAGATGGCACTTGAAAGGTGAGGGGATTCAGGGGTTCAGGCTCTGCCCCAGTCCCGGAGATTCTTTGCCATTGCAGTTGTGGGGAGACTGTAGATATAGGTGGTAATGGGCCTCTGGGGGTGTCCGGAGACAGCCCTCTGGCGCTGTTTGGACCCGTTTAGAAACTTTTCTGTTTATGTGTTTGAGGAAGGATTGATGTTCTGCTGTTAAAGGCCTGATTCAGCCACAAATTCTGCTGCCTGCATTTGGACTGTGGCTATCTTGCCAAACAGGTAGCAGTCTGGACTCTAGCTTCTATGTGACCTTCTCAGTCCAGAGCACCTATCAACTTCTAATGTGACCTCACGATCCAGAAGACCTGTTTTGTGTTTTATTGCTCCATGTAGTGACTGTTACCAAGTTCTACATTAATAATTCAATAAATGGGATCCCCTCGTTCCTGCATTGCTCATGTTTGCCTCATTTATTTGGAGGAACTGTTTGCTGCTAAAAGAATTTTGCCTCCACAGCCCAGCCCCTTTAAGGTGTTCCAGGTCGTGCAGCGTAGGAGCCAGAGGACCAGTGAGGATGACGTTGAGAGGCCTGCCTGGTGAAGACTGCCTATAAAGGCCTTTGTGGCAAAGATGGCAAGGCCAGGCAGGTGAAGACCAGCATCCTCACCTCTCCAGCCATCCAGCTCTGCCCCTAGCAGTCCGTGGGCATCCCAGCTTCATCAGATCTGGTAAGCCAGTCCGAACAGTTATGTAGACCTTTTATGTTGCTTAGTTGCCCCCCCTTCCCAGGACTTTCACCACCATACCTCTAGGTGCGGGGGAAGGGGCTTACAATGTCAGTGCTTGTCTGGGATGTGATTTTGGCCTGCTGTGGCCATGCTGGAACCTGTTCTCCATACTCTGCCCCAAGTTCCCCCCAGATCCCTCACAAATGGGACCTTCATTTGTCCCTGGGTAGTTCAGGTATACCTATTAGTTATTGTTCTGCTCTCCTCTAATGTTTGTGCTGCTCCTATGTAATTAAAGTGCATAAATTTTACTTACTTTTGTTGGTATCTGCAAGTTTTGGTAATGTAACTTGTACCGTTACTTCATGTTACTCTTGTCTTTCTCTGTAAACCATCTTTAATGTTTTTTGCACTGTGATTTTCGATTCATTCCTTTGTGTATGTCTCACCCGGGTCGCACCTGGAAGCAAGCTTTGACTCAGTGTGCCTTTCCCAGTCACCAATTTTAAATAAATAAAATAAATAAATAAACATGGGGTGCTGGGCAAGCTGTGGAAGTCTCCTATCAGCTGGACTGTTTCTTCAGGAGCTGCATGTGGCATTTCTTCCAGTTGCCAGCACTGGGAGCAATAGCGGACTTTGTGGGAGCACAGACTGTACCGAGGGATGCACCCGCTGTGTAGCCTAAGGCACAGGTTGGGTGGGTGGTCTGCTCAGTAGTTATTTACTGCTCCTGGACTTGGACTGTATAGCAGCCTCTTTAGAGACTTATTGAGCTGACTAGATGGACCTTGTGGTCCCCTTCTGCTGTCACTTTCTATGTTTCTATGTTTCTGTTGAACTGTGAAATGAACCATTGGTTTGGGGGGAAGAATTGTATGTTTCTTTGGAAAAACAGAAAAGGAGCACCACAAAGATTGTTGTGCTATGCTGCTATAGTAAAATTTATTGATAGTTGTTAAGTAACACATGGAATAGTGCTTTGCTTTATATGAGAATGCACACAGTTTAAAAGAGTCTTACTATTTTTGGGGGAAATGTTTTACTGTGGGTAAATGAAAAGAAAACATTTACTGATGTTTTGGGTTAGCTAAAAATGTGTTCTTTAGCTAAGTAAATTTGTGTCAGGTATCGGAGAGTGAGACCACGGTTACAGTAATGCTGTTTAAATGTGGTTTGGTAGCCATTGATCAGATTTTGCACTGGTTATGTCTTGTTCTTTTCTGAATGTCCAGGCAGTCAAATGCAGGTGGCTGGTAGCCACACTAAGGTAAGTGGTACTTTTTTTAGGTTATGGGAACTTGGGACGCCACCGTGTATTCTGAAAGTGATCCATCTAGTAGGTCTAGCAGCAGGTGGCCAGGTTTGAGAGAAATTGGTCCTGGGAGATTTAGGGGGTCTGGTTAGTGTTTGTCAAATAAGTGATGACGGGCAGTTTAATGAGCTGGGTTAGTGTTAGGCTTGTAGGGTTAGTCTTGGTAGGTTTGTTTGGGAATAGTGTAAAAGTAGTGCAAATAGTTGTCTGGTAGGCTGTGGCTCATTGGGATGGCAAGCATTTAAGTGGGGAGAGTGAAAGCCCCCCAAAATGGTCTTACCTTTTGGAGTCTTGCACTCTGTGTTTCCCTTTTGTCTTTAGGTGGTGTCTCTGGTGGGATTCAGACCTGTTGGTCCACGAGTGGTTCTCCGCGGCTCCAGCCACCCTGTGTAGTGTCCTGGCTCTTGGCGGGAGGGCCAGGCACCACTGTGTGTTTTCTGCACATCTGGGCGCATTATTTGGTGCAGTTTTCAGTCCCGGGGGTTGTCATGGTAATGGGACTGCTAGTTTGTAAATAAAAATGGCAGCCATGCCCTGGGCACATGCGCAGTTATCGAGCACACTAGATTTAGCAGAGTGGCAGCTCTGGGTCCTGGGTCCATTCTCCTGATTCAGTGGGACTCAGGACTAACACAAAACAGGGAAAAAACAAAAAGGTTTAAAATAAAATGTAAATAGTTTAGGGTGGCTTGAGTTTCTAGGTATGCATGGCCATCCATGTGGGGAAAAACTTAAAGTATTTGCTGCTGCTGTGGTGGTGGCACCAGCTGGTGCCATTGGGGCAAATGTAAATAGTTAATTCTTGGGACTACAGATTCCACAGGGCTGTTGGTGGCTTTGAGAGGCTGGCTCCCTTGGGAGTGGTCCAGGATTGGACCATGGTCCTGAAGGGAGAGTTTGGTGCCTCTGGTACAGGGATAAAGGGAGCTGTTTGCTGCCAGATTTGGGAGATGCTCTTGGGAGGGTGAGAGAGAGGCAGGAGCAGGGCTGATTGCCTACTTGGCCAAAAAAGGGCCTGGTTTTGTTTTTTTATTGCAGCAGTGTGGCTCAGGTAGCATTGAGGACATGGCGGTGGCCGCTGTTTGTGGTGCCCAGTTGGGGCATCTTTGGGGACCCTTGGAGAGGACAAAGAGAGAAGCCTGAGGAAATTTATGGCAGAGTGTGCTGATGTATGATGGCCATTCAGCTCAGTTTCAGGTGGGACCCACAGCCAAGGAAGAGGTTGAAGTAAAAAGGAGATGGCACTTGAGAGGTAAAGGATTCAGGGGTTCAGGCTCTGCCTCGGTCCCAGAGACTCTTTGCAATTGCAGTTGAGGAGAGACTGTAGATATGGGTGCCAATTGGCTTCTGGGGGATTTGGAGACGGCCTCTCTGGCACCATTTGGACCCAGTCAGAGATGGTTCTGTTTATGTGTTCAAGAAAGGATTGATGCTGCTCTGCTGTTAAAGGCCTGATTAAGTCACAAATTCAGCTGCCTGTATTTTGATTGTGGCTACCTTGCCAAACAGTAGCAGCCAGGACTTTAGCTTCTATGTCATCATTTCAGTCCAGAGAACCCATCAATTTCTACTGTGACCTCACAGTCCGGAAGACCTGTTTTGTGTTTTATTGCTTCATGTAGTAACTGTTACCATGTTCTACATTAATTGTTCAATAAATGGGATCCCCTCATTTCTGCATTGTTGGTGTTTGCCGGGTTTGTTTGGAGGAACTGTTTGCTGCTAAAAGAATTTTACCTCCACAGACCAGCACCTTTAAGGTGTTCCAGGTCATGCAGCGGAGGAGCAGAAGGACTGGTGAGAATGACATCAAGAGGTCTGCCTGGTGAAGACTGCCTACAAAGTCCTTTGTGGCAAAGATAGCAAGGCCAGGCAGGTGAAGACCAGCATCCTCACCTCTCCAGCCATCCAGCTCTGCCCCTAGTGGTCCGTGGACACCTCAGCTTCATCAGACCTGGTAAGCCAGATAAACCAGATATGTGGACCTTTAATGCTGCTTAGTTTCCCCCTTCCCCAGAACCTTCACCACCATACCCCTAGATGTGTGAAGGGGATCTTACATATCTATATGCTCAAGATCTGAAAAAATTCTGAACATGTTCAGTATCATTAAATCATATTGCATTTGATGGCCACTACTGACATAATTAAGCAATAAGATATGACAGGGTGTGGTATGTCATGGGATAGCGTCCGCCTCGAGTAGTTGGGCATGAAGCCACAGGCCGAGTGCGTCCAACGACTGATAAGTAATAAGAGATGTAATAATTGGGGAGCATTTTTCCCGATAGGGAAACCAAGTTATAATTCGCCATTGTAACTAGCTGGTTATAACAGCAAACACACGCTGGATTTTTCTCACTCCACATGTACACCAGCCACAATCTTCCCATCATCACGCCAGACACTTCACCACCACTCAAACTCCAATGATAAGTAAATTTAAAAAGAAATGAACTTGGCTCTTTTAACTATACTATTAGGATTAAGCTGTTTACAAAAAAAAGGAAATATTTTGCTTGAACAGCCACTTCAACCCTACCATGGACCACTTTTAACCCACTGGACCACAGCTGCACAGGGATGTGTTTCTATTGTATTTAATTACTATGCACTGTGGTGAAAAAATGCTGTCCAGCAATTATATTAGTTGAAACATGGGTGGAGAGTTGAGTCAAATATTCACACACCCTCGGTGTTAGATGTTTAAATAAACCACTTGAGCTTCACTGTCAGGGGTTTATATAGCATCCAACACCTCAGGTGTATGTAAAATTCTCATTAAACACACCACCCCATGTATTATTCTATATATTATTTGCAGAAAATGCATCAATCATAGGGTTTCAAAGCTGCAAAAGAAAGGAGAGGAGTAGAGTGATTGATGCAGGAGGACGGGGATAGTTTGGTTTTCCACAGATGGTTTAGAATTGGTAGCAGAATGGGAGATGCTGAGAGATGGGATGTTTTTTCTTCTAACTCTGAGTTCATTGGTGAATGGGGAGGGAGGTAGGGGTGAATGATGCAGAGAGATGTTTCCTTTTCTACATACTGGTGGTTCAGGGAGGGATGAGGTGGGTATTTTTTCTAAAAGAAAACGCAAAGATGGAGTCCAAGAAACACAGTAGCTGCTGGGGGCAGGCATGGGATTAGAACGGTGAGGAGAAAGCATGAGAGACCTTTGTTTTTTAACCAAGCAAAGATGGAGTAATTAAGGCAGAGTCCTGGCTGGGGAAGGAGATGTGGATGGAGAGAGAGAAGGAGGAGGGAGGGAGGGTTAGGAAAGCTTCATGGCATGGGATGCTGGAACCCAGAAGGGCTCTCGCCAAAGGTGACATGCACCACAACCTTCAGAGTCAGGCAGGGCTCTCAGCAAAGATGCAGTCAACCACAGCAGTTCCAAGCCCATTAGGGGTCTCTCCAAAGCAGCTCCCAGCTGTGGTGGCACTGAGCCCATCATGGTAGTCTTCAAAGATGCTGCTAGTTGTGCAGCTCTAAGCCCAGCAGGACTTTCTTCAAAGGTGCTGCCAGCTATGTCAGTTCCAAGATCAGTAGGGCTCTCTGCAAGGGTGACACAGGTCACTGCAGTTCTAAGCCCTTCGGAGTTCTGGAGAAAGAGTACTGGCTGGGGGGGATGGCATTGGACCTGTAACAGAAACAGTGAGAGAACATTTTTTAAAATCACATCCAGGTTGGGGGAAGGGGTGCTATCTGGCACTGATAAGTAAGGAAAGGATTGTTAACATATTTATTTTGATTCACTCAATAAAGGTTCAGTAAGCTACTAAATTGTAGATACTGTACTAAACTTCCCCTAGGTGTCATGTTGCACAATATGCAGTGTTGACACATACTACTCTAGCAGGACAAGGGTCTGAAAGGAACGTTAGTTTTTACCTATATAATACAATCATAATTTTAAAATTAAGTACACATTGAAAATGGAAACTTGACAATTTAACCAGTAGATCTGTTTCAGGAATAATTAATAAAGAATATAAAAAGTACCACTGGGTCTTCTGATACAGAGCCCTCATGTTTGTGTTCTGTATTCTGCTGATGCTACACGAATAACATTAGTGAAGTCATGAGCTGGGTGATAGTTATGGTCACAGTCATCCAATTCTTATCTAAGGTGAGTAATCCCTTCCTCCAAAGAAAAGGATGGTGCAGCAGTAGATACAAGGAAGCCAGTTGCTGACTTTGGAACAGCTACTTCATTAGCACAGAGAAGTAGCCCAAACTACCGACTTTCTTCCAGCAGAACTTTCAGCCTTGAGATGTGTGAATGTTAGTTTGGTGAACTCAAAATATAAACATGGGGAAAGGCCAATAATGGCAAGATTATCACAGTGCTACTGAACTAGATTATACAGCAACAAACAAAAGTGGTGACAGGGTCTGGGTGCTCACAATTAAGATTCTGATACAAGAAACTAACATAAATCAGGCACTCACCATCTGCAGAATGATGTCAAAGACTGAAATATTTTTAAAATGTGCAGTACTGCAGTGTTTATTAAAGGGAACAAACTGAACACAATGCCTAACATGTTTCAGGCCACTTGATTCTTTTTCAAAGGCATAACCCTAGGGAGCACAGTAGACTTAAATACAAAATATAAAAAAAATAAAAAAAAGAGACTATTTTTGGACAGTTGGTCCCCTAGGATAAAGCGCTAAAAAGACTAGTGTGAGGGGGATGGAGCTATGTCATCTCCCCGGGAAGCAGGCAGCTCTTGACAGAACCTGTGATAAACTGATGGGGGCAGCATCTGGCTATTAAAAGAGGACATGAATTACTCTTTTTTGGACAGTGGGAGCCACAACTGGTGAGGGGAAGGAGAAGGATATTTAAAGAGGCAGATACTATTTTCACACAGTGGCTCACCTAGGATAAAGTGCAAAAAAGACCAATGGTTGAGGTGGGGGGTGGAGGCAGGAATTAATCTTTTTTTTGATTGAAGAGAGCCATGACTGGTGAGGGGAGTTAGAAGGGAGATTTCTGGGTGGGCAGTAGAGGGAGAAACAGGCAGAGTCGAGTGAGTTCATATTCAGGAGGGAGTGGGTTGTTTGGCAGTGGGTGCATTTTCTTATGTTTGCTTGCGCACATGCTCAAGAAACATATTGCAGCAGCTTGCTATAGTAGTGAGTTGTGGAGGTGTGGCAGTGTTGTGGCCAATGCCAGCAGTCCATTTTGGGTCTGGTCTCTGTGGTGCCAATAGAGGTGAATGCTGTCGATGACAGCAGTATTGTAGCATGCCACCAACTTGAAAGGAACTCGTCACTGCAATCAGGGAGTGTCCCATCATTTAACAATCAGCTGTTTTTGCTGCTGGGGTGATCCCTGATTGCAGAGGCTAATCACAGCTTGCCTTGTCTGGTGTCCCATTTCAATAAACATGGTGGCGGCTATCACCAACCTCTTTCTCATAGTCCCAATGAAAGCCGACGGGGTGCCCAGTCCCAATGTCGGCATGCCCCCCCAGTTCATTTGCCAATGGGGGAGCCCAATCCCCGTCGGCATAATGTCCTCCCCATTTGTTGTGTGCTGAGGGGGTTGCCCAAACCCTCTTGGCTCATGCGTTCCCCCAAATACTCTGTATGTGCCGATGGGGTGCCCAATCCCCTTTAGCTACAGCACCCCCTCAACAAACACCCAGGTGGCATGCTGGGGTCCCTGTATTAGAAAAACCATCCCGCAAAGTATTTTTGTTTTTTAAACCCTATAAAAACAGAAACCATCCCTCACTGTTTCTGGTGTCCCTCCCCAACTCTCACCACCCTCTGTGCACCACTTCCACACACACACACACACACACACACACACACACACACACACCCACTATGCTCTCCAGAGCCTGGTGGATGATCTTCGTGAAGCAGGAACATGCCTGCACTCTTCAAAACCGACCATGAACTGAAGAAATGCCAGTAAGCTGTATTACAGCATAAATGGTGGGGTGGGGGTGTCAACTAGTGGATATCTTGGCCATTTTTGCAATTTTGGCACCAATTTTTCAACATGGGGTTCTTGGACTCCATCTCATGAATGCAGTGACTGTCATCTGGTTATTCAGTCCCAAAAGGTGATTTTGTGGTCACTGCATGGAATCCCCTTTTGGGACCAATTAACAAAATGACAGTGTTACTGTTCATGAGGTGGACTCCCAAAACGCCTGTGTTGCAAATTTGGTGAAAACATTCCCCAAAATGACTGTGTTATGAGCGTGCATTGCGCTGTTTCCATGCACACTCGTAACTTTAAGAATCTGTAATATTTTCACTCCAGATTTTCAACATTGGCATCTTTTCACACCTCCTTATGAACAGTACAGCTGTCATTTCACATCCTGGACGAAATGTGTTTTCGCACTTCCGCCGCTGATAGCGTAATTAAGCTGGCAGGAAATCAGTGTTGGGACAGATTAAGGAAAATCACGGTGACACTGTTCATGAGCAGAGGGCCCCAAATGCCAATGTTGAAAATTTGGTGACAAAAGTCCATAAAATGACTATGTTACGAGTGTGCATTGCACAGTTTCCATGCACACTCATAACCAAGAATTTGTAATATTTTCACTCAAGATTTTCAGCATTGTCAATTTTGCACACCTCCTTATGAACAGTACAGCTGTCATTTTTCGCATACTGCCCGAACTGTGTTTGCGCACATCTGGCGCACAATGGCACGGTCACTGTGGTAAATCAATGTTTGGGACAGATTAAGAAAATCATAATGACATTGTTTATGAGCACAGGTCACAAAATGCCTATTTTGAAAATTTATTGAAATAATTCCACTAAATGACTGTGTTATGAGTGTGCATTGCGCAGTTTCCACGTACCTCAGAGGTCTGAGCATTTTTAATATTTTCACTCCAGATTTTCAGCATTGCCATCTTTTCACACCTCCCAATGAATGGTACAGCAGTCATTTTTCTCATCCTGCTTGAACTGTGTTTTCACACATCTGGAGCAGAATGGCATGGTCACTGTGGCGAAATAAACGTTCGGTGCAGATTAACAAAATTACAGTGCCACTGTTCATAAGCAGAGGTCCCAAATGCTTTCATGAGGTGGGGGTCACACAAAGGCCATGTTCAAAAGTTGTAGTGCAAATACCAACAAAAGCCCAGGGCATTAGGGTTTCTAACCATAATGTCCCACCCTGTACTGACTGACAGGCATCAGGGGGGTGCCTTTGGATTGCCAGCTGTAATGCTCATGCCATTCCTCCCCCACCCCCACCCTGCAGCCAGTGACAGGCATCGAGGTGTGCCTTGGACTCTTTGGACCCAGAGTTCACCCCATTCTCCTATACTGTACCCATTTCAGTGTATGTCCTTATGAAATGGGGTGACTGTAAAGCCAAATACCCCAAGGCACACCTCAACACTTGTTGGTGTCTGCAGGATAGGGTGAGGTAAAATATCATGAGCATTATGGGCGACGGCCCAAAGGCACACCTCAATGCCTGTCCATCTCTGCAGGGTGGAGGTGGGGTTGGCATGAGTTAAATACATGCCCAATGCTAATATCAGCAAGCAAAACATTCAGCATTGACAAATGCTTGTTATTTATGTGGAGCTAGTGGGTTCAGGATGGAGAACTGATGTGGGGTGGGAAGGACCAAAAAAAAGAGAGAGACAGTCAAAGAAGCAGTGATATAGACAGAGAGGGAGGGAGAGCAGATTGATTCATACACACTACTGATGATGTGCTTCAACTCCTCTGCCTGCGGGGCAAGCATTACTGCAATTAGATGATGCATTTGGTGTCCTGTCACACCCTTTCAGAGCCCCCTTCTTTCTATCCTCCTACATCAACAATGCATCATATGGTGTCAAATGTTCCTCTCCTACTGTTGACAGAGAGTCTTACTGTAATGTTCTTCTTTTCCAAAATCTCCACTTTAAAAGAGTTGTAACCTGGGATGGTCCATCCACTCAGCAATTTAGTTTATTAACAAGTTTATCCAGAACAGTCAGTTTGAGCTGAGAGTACTGTAGCTCTTTTACAGAAGTATCCCAGGCTACAATTTCACATGCATTCAACACAGGTTCCATATCACAGTACATCCCATATCACAATGTAATGATAACGTTTTAACAAGCATTTGTCAATGCCGAATGTTTGCTTGCTGGTATTTGCATTGGTGTTGGGCATTTATGCAGGACCCCCCCCCAGTTGTATCCATGTCCCTTCAGCATCCATATCCCAACAGAGTACTCTCTGCAACTCCTCTTGCACCTGATTAACATTCCACTCTCATACTTCTTAAGTGTCTGTCTTAGGAACCCTAACACCCTGGTTGTGCTCAAGGGAACAAGCCTGTGTGGAAACTGCAGAATGTGCACTTGTAACACAGTCATTCAGTGGAATTATTTCACCAAATTTTCAACATAGGTATTTTGTCACCTCTGGTCATGAACACTGTCACTATGATTTTCTTACTGTGTACTGAACACTGATTTCCCACAGGGACCGCACTATTCTGCACCGAAAGTGTGAAAACACATGTCAGCCAGGATGTGAAAAATGACAGCTGTACTGATCATAAGGAGGTGTGGGAAAATGCAAATGCTGAAAATCTGGAGTGAAAATATTACAAATTCGCGAAGTTACAAATGTGCTTGGGAACTGCGCAAAACACGCACATAAAACAGTCATTTTATGGAATTTTTTCACTGAAATTTCAACGTAGGCATTTTAGGACATCTGCTCATGAACAGTGTTACTGTGATTTTGTTACTCTGTACCAAACAGTGATTTCCCACACCGACTGCGCTATTGTATGCTGGAAGTGCAAAAACACATTTTGGCCAGAATGTGAAAAATTACAGCTGTACTGCTCATAAGAGATGTGGGAAAATGCCAATGTTATAAATCTGGAGTGAAAATATTACAAATTCCTAAACGTACGAGTGTGCGTAGAAACTGCGCAACGCATGCTCATAACACAGCCATTTTATGGACTTTTGTCACCAAATTTTCAACATAGGCATTTTAGGACCTTTGCTTATGAACAGTGTCACTGTGATTGTCTTACTCTGTAGCAAACACTGATTTTCAGCTGCGACTGTGCTATTTTGCGCCGGAAGTGCAAAAAGACATTTCGGCTAGGATATGAAAAATGACAGCTGCACTGTTCATAAGGAGGTGTGGAAATATGTTGATGTTGAAAATCTGGAGTGAAAATATAAAAAATTTGTGAAATCATGAGTGTGCATGCAAACTGCGCAAAGCACGCTCGTAAAACAGTCATTTTTTGAAATTTTTTCACCAGATTTGCAACATAGGCTTTTTAAGAGCCCACCTCATGAACACCAACACTGTCATTTCACTAATTGGTCCCGAAAGGTGATTCCACGCAGTGACTGAGAAATCACCTTTCAGGACCAAATAATGCCATGACAGTGACTGAATTCATGAGAAGGGGTGTCAAGAACTCCATATTGAAAATTTGGTGCCAAAAGTCAAAAAAATGGCCAAGATATCCACCTAGAGTGGAAAAACCCTATTTATTCCATTATACAGCTTACTGGCATTTCCTCAGTTCGTGGTTGACTTTGAAGAGTGCAGACATGTTCCCAGTCCACCGAAGATTGTCGTGCTGGGCTCTGGAGGTAAGTATGGGGTGAGGGGGGTGTGGAGAGCTGGGTACACAGAGGGTGGGCGTGGGTTGAGGGGCCAGAGACTCACCGAGGGACCGCTTTCTTCTTTCACAGGACTTAAAAAAAAAAAAAGAAACTGATGCTTTTGGCACACTGAGATGGGCTCCCAGCATGCCACCTATGTGTTTGTTGGGGGGGGGAGTGAATCCGACAGGGATTGGGCACCCCGCTGGCCATGCGGTGTACATGGGGAAAGCATGAGCATGCTGGGGTGGGCTCCCAGCGTGCCAACTGGTTGTTTGTTGTGGGGGCTGCAGCCAATGGGGGATTGGGCACCCCATCAGTCACACAGTGTGCTGGGGTGGCACGTGAGCAGAGGGGGATTGGGCACCCTCCACAGCACACAATGGGGGGCCAGGGAGAACACTAATGAGGGAGGGGGAGGAGATTAGCAGAGGAAGGAAGTGGGAGGGATTTCATGCCAAGCTGTGCATTACAGCAGTTCGACTGACGTAGGTATGCAAATTGCATGCACGCTACCACCGCTGATTGCAGCGAACCTTTTCTTAGAAGTGAAGACCATCACAGACGAACTGCTGTCATACACAGCTCAGCATGTATTGGTCCCCTAGGGTTGCACCTGCTACACTGAGCACTACATTGCAAAGGAGGGTTACACACCTCCAAAAGTCCTACTGTTGCAAGATGTTCCTTACGCATGCGGGCAAGCGAATGTAAAAATGATCAGAAATAGATTCTGACATTAAGTACAGTAATTAGTTGTTAAGGGTCATCTGTGACTAGAGGCAAGCTTGCAGGTATCTCTTGGCAAGATCCTTTATGAAGCCCTGGTAAGGAAAACATGCAGTTATAAAAAATCCACATTTATAGAGATTGCCTTAACAACATAAAACATATTTTCCCAGTAGGATGAAAACCCATAATTTGTTCCAGTGTTTCTTAGACTCTGATGGGTATTATTCAGCTATTGTTAACAAAATGAATTTAGATCTTTCTTCTTCCAAATCAAAAATTAAGAGGCTTGAAGATCCTTGTTGTTAAGAAATTAAAAGATTTGATAAGCCTTTTGCCTTCTTCTTTTTCTCTTCTGGTGCCGTCTGGTCTTTTTGTTGAGCAAGGCTTGGCAACCTCATAACCTGCAGCTGTTGAGTGTGCAGGGGGTCACTGTGATGCTCATGGCCTGAGTGTGCCAAGGACCAGCATTTAAATGGCTTTGTGTTTTTTTTTCCTGTATGAGCCCTGTAACTCCCATGTCAATAACACGAAACTCCACTGAGAAGCCTCCATGCATGCAGCATCAGCAATGGAGAAGCAAGCTCCCTGACCCACCATCGGGAGTCACTGCAGCAGTAAACTGTGCTACTAAACCCACCCAACAGGAACGTTATGTGATTAGCAGTACTCCCAGCTGGCCACCAGCTGTCATTAGCTGAATTCTGTTAAAAAATGATACAATTACCGGTGACCTTATTTATCAACTTGATTACAAGTACTGTAAAATGCTGTAATAACCAGAAAACCAGTTATTATGGTGTTTTCAAAGGTTTTTCCTTTCAGTAGCATGTCATCAGGCATCAGTTACTATGAGTGTGCGACCTCACTGGCTCAATGGCTGTGCCTGGATGGGCTGAATACTTGAAAAAACATGGTAGCTCGGTTTTCTTGCTCCTGAGGGCTCATGCTGAAGAGATTCCCTCGCACTCTCCTTTGAGGTAACTCATTCTTTTACTATTCATCTGCATGATCCTGCATTTACAACTGAAAAAACAGAAAAAAAAAAAACTATCTGGTTGATCCTGCCTTTTGAACACTTTGGGCGGGAGGCGCTTTGGTAGACAGCGAGTCAGCTCAGGAACGGACCTCATTCACTGTTATCGACCTATTGCACTTCCGTGCTGACTCCACATTACATCTTTAAAAAATACATAAAAAAAGAACAAAAGAAAAAAAATCTTTAGAAACAGACAGAGGGAGAGAGTGTGTGTGTGTGTGTGTGTGTATGTGTGTGTGTGTGTGTGTGTGTCTCCTTCTCTTCACAGAACTGCTTCTAAAAGTGTTGACAGAAAACAAAAATCCCTGCACCAGTAATTATAAAAAATAGTACATATCCAACTGTGTTCCTATGGATTTGTGTTACACACCCTTGGTGTGTGATGACTTCATAAACCTCTGGAGCTTTGCTCTCAAGGTTTATGGGTCATCACACACCTCAGGTATGTAAATAAAAAATCCATAACACACAGTTGCCTATCCATTATTCTCTATTTTATAGCTGTTGTCCAATCTTTGATCCCTCACACTACACACTTCTGTAGCATATAGGCTCTGAGTTTTCTCCCCCACCCCACCTAGACATCAAACAACTAACAATGAAACCAGACTAGGTGTGTGTGACTATCGTATATTAAAATCCAAATACATTATTTGGGATCCAAATAATGAATAGTGTCACTATTCGGTTGGTATTCGGGTCAGACTATTTGACAGGATTTTAAGATCTCGCATGACTTGTTTGCCAATCGGTAAGTGAACATTTGCCAAAGCTCACTGAAGCCAGACCATGTGACTGCCACACTTGCAGCAGAGAGAAGGCAGACATGGAGAGAGCTCTAACTGAGAGATTTTGATTTCATACATTATGACAGTATTGTGCAAAAAAACGTTTTCTTTTTGCTAACTTGTGTGCACTGTTAGTGTCTGCTACTAGGAAATTTTTTTTTCAGAAAAATCATCTGATCTTTGATTTAGCAGAAGTTGCAGTATTGCAGTAGTTTCACATTCACACAGGCCATCTGGTTTTAAGTATTTATATTGAGCGATTTTAAGATTTTCTGTTGTAATTGTTGTAAGGTGCCTTGTCTATGGAAAGGCACCATATAAATAAAGATTTATTATTATTATTATTATATTTTATTGTGTGGCGGTGAAGGAGTGACTGTGAGAAGAAAGTGAAACTATTTCTTGTGAAAAAACCCTGGCTCAGGTTTCACTTTTGGGGGGGGGGGGAATCAGCTAACTCCATCTGTCACAGTATATTGGTGGGTGTTGCTGTGCACAATAGCACACCAATGCCACGCACCACCTGTCCGTGTGACATTTGGGATTTTTTTTTGTGCTAAAATAAATCAGTACTTCAGTAAATAATATCACAGTATTTCTGGTTTGACTGCTGTAGTTAAAAAAGCTGTCTTTAATAATGGTGGTGTAATCTGGCCTCAGGTTTCACCAAAGCCAGTAGCAGCAACCTCAGAGGGCAGCTGGCTGACTCCACTCCTACCGCCCGTAGCTTAGGTTCAAGTAGTGACACCATGCAGTCACATGTGCACCACTTGCCTGCATGCCACTTGCAATAATTTTTTTGCCCTAAAATAAATCAGTATTTCAGTAAATAATGAAAGTATTACAGTTGTTCTGGCTTGACTGCTGTAGTTAAAAATCTGTTTTTAATACTGAGAGTGTAATCCTGGCTTGGGTTTCACCAAAGCCAGTAGCAGCAATCTCAGAGGGCAGTTGACTGACTCCACTCTCACCAGCCACAGCTTAGGGCCAAGTAGTGACACCATGCAGTCACACACACACCACTTGCCTGCGTGCCGCTTGCAAGAATTGTTTTGTGCTAAAATAAATCAGTACTTCAGTAAATAATAAAAGTATTACAGTAGCTCAACTGCTGTAGTTCTAGCTTGACCGCTGTAGCTCTAGCTTGACCACTGTAGTTCTAGCTTGACCGCTGTAGTTTAAAATCTGTCTTTAATTTTGATGGGATAATCCAGGCTTGGGTTTCACCAAAGCCAGTAGCAGCAACCATGGAGGGCAGTTGGGTGACTCCACTCCCACCACCCAAAGTTTAGGACCAGGTAGTGATGCCACACAGTCGCATGCAGACCATTTGCCTGTGTGCCACATACAAAAAATGTTTTGTGGTAAAATAAATCAGTACTTCAATAAATAACAACAGTATTACAGTAGTTTAGAGTGTTTAGAAATTGTTGCCATCTTGTAATACAATGGCAGATACAAGTGGTAAAAAACATGGTTGGTCCAGCCCCTGCAACTCTACAATTGAGAAACTGGTTGGTGAACCTGAATGTGAGAGATGGTCAGGCTATATCCGACACCCAAAATTAATGTTTATTCCTTTGAAGCCTATTTCTTCCAGCAATAGTAGTACTGTGGCTGGCACAGGAGAAAGTAGTACAAGCACAAGCACAAGCAGAAGGACACTGTTCTTGACTCCCACAACCACCAAATGTATCCCCATCCCCTATCAGTACTACTATCACATCTGTCATCACCACCACCTAAGAGACCCTGCCTTCCACAACAACTGGCAGCATGACTACTCCAGAAATTCCTGAAACTGTTACTCCAGCCACTACTGACACTATGTACCCTGCCACTACTGCCACTGTAACACTATCACCACAGTCTGCTATCCCTGCCACACGGAATATTACCAGAATGACCACTACAGTTGCTTTAGTTATGCCTCCTGCTTCTCAGCTTCTCAATACTCCTGAGAAAGTTGCAGAGGAGGAGTACTCACCTGGCTGAGTATTTCCTGCCACATGAATTGCCCAGTGATATGTCATCTTCACTGGAGGCAAATGTGAGTGACTATGAGGATGAGGCAGAGTATGGTATGTACCTTGAGTGCAGAAAGCAAAAAAAAGGTAGTTGGGAATAGAGCCTCTAGCAGTAGCACTAGTACCCAGGTTAGTAAAATTAGCAGTAAGTATAAGGGTCCCCCTTCCCCCAAGAAAACCAAACAAGGAACATTAATGTTTGTTCATTGAGCTCTGTCACAGCCTGAAGAACAGCCGAGTGATGGCAGTACATGTGTGGCACCTTCAGGGCCAGTGGTCACAGAGCAGCAACATCATGACAAGACAAACACGTCTGTTGCAAAAAGAACTGACGGATATGGTACTACCAGAAGCACTGATAACTGCAGTGGTAAGAGTGTGGTGTGGCTGCATTTTATTGTGTTAAAGGAGTACTCAAAGAAGGCAGTCTGTTATTTTTACAGCAGCACTGTAAGCCAAGGGAAATCACTCTGTCACTTAACCACAGTATCATTACAGAACCACTTGAACCTTATCCAGTCTTAATTGTATCGAAGCTCATCTGGGTCTGCACCCTTGGTTTCACCAAGACTAAACCCCTCCAGTGGACAGGCAGGTACTCTTGTCAGTGGTGGTGGTTAGAGATGCAGCAAAATTTTATTTCACCAATGAAATTATGGGGAAATTGCTAATTTCGCCTAGTAAAACATTTCGTGAAATTATTGTCTTTCGGCGAAATTTTGCCATCAAGTTTGCCTGCATATCTGAGGAGAAATTAGGCAAAACTGGGCATTTTGCTGTGCTGGTGTTCACACGGTTGAGTCTAAAACAGGCAGTAAGTGAGTGATTCATTTCCTGTGCTATATAGCTTGAGGAAGCAGGCAGCATTTATACTCCCTGTGACTGCAGAGTGCACTTTTACACCTAAATTGCTTAATTTGTGCTATTCTTTTCTAATTTTTTCTTGTTTGTCTTTGTCATAGTTCATATTTTAGTACCTGGTGACTGTGTTTGTCTGTGTGTGATTGTGTGTGTGTGTGTGTGTGTGTGTGTGTGTGTGTGTTGTCTGTGTGTGTGTGTGTGTGTTTGTCTGTGTGTGTGTGTGTGTGTGTGTTTGTCTGTGTGTGTGTGTGTGTGTGTCTGTGATTGTGTGTGTGTGTGATCCCCCCCACCCTGGTTCTCTCTGAGTCTCTATTTCTGTTTCTTTTTTTTGGTTTTCGTTTGTTTGTTTGTTTAAATTGGTGGTGTTTGTAGATTGTGGATGTAATGGAGAAGGGTGAAGACAGTGGGGTACTTGTACGTGTGTTTCAGCTAACCATCACAAATGAAATGCCATAGCAGGAGGCTTTTTGATCCAGCACCAGCACCCAGCAGAAAACCTTGCCTCCTCACTAGCAGCAGTTGGAGACAGTGCCCCCTCCACAGCACCAGGAGGATACTGTTCCTCTACCCAGGCAGCAGGAGACCATGCTCCCTCCCAAGCAGCCAGAGGAGTCAATGCCTGGGGCATTGTCTGTGGAATCCCCCCCATGGCTCCAACATGCCTGAAGTTCTCCTGTCTGGGATTTGTTCTACTTAATACCGGTTGGTGACCCAGCAGTCACCTGCAATCTATGTGGGCAGGAAGTGCATTGAGGAAAGTGTGGATCCCTCTTTGGGACAATTGGTCAGTATAGCCACATGGTCCACCATCACCTGCTGCAATGGTACTTCAAATTGCAGGAGGTGGCAGCATCATCAAGTGCAGCTGTGCGGAGCAGTGCGGGTGTAAGAACTGAAGGGGTGAGCAGGAGGGAGGCATGGCTGGACCAGTTAAATGTCCTCGCCATGCTCACCGTACCAGAAAACAGCAGCAGTCAGTAACATCAAGACCCCTCCAGGGCCCTCGCTGTCCAAAGCCAGCGGCACAGGCACCCCCTGCCTTGCCAGCAGTGCCAGTGACACGTGCGGGCGTATCCGCTGTCCTGTCTGAAATCCAGCATGTTCGACAAGAGTTAAACAATTTCAGACAGGAATTTAGTGATGCCCAGGGGAGATTTCTAAATTACAGTGTGATGTTGACAAAATCATGTGCATCTTGTCAGAACTGTGGCCCCACTGGCACTTAAAGTGGCAGCACAAATTAATTTCTCTTTTTTGTTTTCATTTTTCTGTCTTCCATTCTGTTGTTTGTATGTCCCCCATATAAAAATAAAAAACAAAAAAAAAGCTATTCTGTCCTCTTTAATCTACATCCATTCCTTAAGTCCTCTTGTTTCTTTATTTTGTATGTAAAATAATTGTATTGACCATTGCTGTTGTTTGTTTCTGTCTTATGCTCCCTGTAGAATTCAGTCCCTTTACTTGTTCTCCCTCTCTTTCTATTAGTTCTCCCTGCTCATTGTTGTATTACCCTTATCCTCCTGATCCTGCCTATCATTTGTTATGCTTATTCTATACTGTTTCTGTGTATCCCTTCCCTAATAAACACCTTATTCCCTTATTATTTGTGGTGTGTGTTACTACTTAGAGCTGGTTACACTTACAAGATTCTTTTTAACAACAATAATGATGTGTAATGCAGTTGCATTCCCTATTTATTGAGTTTGCAAATTAAGTGCCGGCTCCTACCGAAGACTGTTGGCCATCTGGGCCTTGTGCACAGACTAGTGCATATTTGTTTTTAATTCAAATACCTCGTATGAGTTACTTCAACTCAAAGTTAGATGTTCTCACCACAGCACATGTCCATAAGGTGCTCGTTCTCTATTTGATTCTTTAGTATGGCAAGTAAACAATGTAAAAAGTGCTTCCATATAACCAAGTTAAAAAAGCCTGCTCCCCTAAGTCATGATCATTCCTTACAGGTATCATGAAGTACAGTGCCTCAGGGAGCGGGCATTTTTTATCTTAGTTACATGGGAGCATTTTTTACATTGTTTGCATGTCACACTGTTATAAAGAAAAAGTATTTTATGGACATGTGCTTGTGGGGATTGATTCTTACTTTGAGTTGAAGCAACTCACACGAGGTATTTGAATTCAAAAAATACAGACTCTGTGCACAGGGCCCTAACAGCCCACAGCCTTCGACAGGTGTCGGCCTTTCCTTTGCAAACTCCAGATATGGGGAATGCAACTGAATTGTGGGTCAATGTTATATTTTGTTAAAGTTATGTTGAAGGCATCACCTGCTGTTTAACATGTCTCCTCCTCCTATCCACAAATGTCAAGTATTGTGCCTATTAAAAAACTGTTTCACAATGCTGTGTGATGTTGCATCACATTTTGTTGTGTACAACATTAAGAAGATATAACACATCTGGTACACGTTCTGACAACATGCCACAGAAGGCCATAATTCCTGAAATGTTTCCCAGAAAATGTTACAGTAAATTGAGATAGAAATCGGGTGTCACACATGCAGTTACATGGTTCACATCCACCATCAGGAAGACCCAAATCTGTTCTTTTCTGCACAATTTCTAATGATTTTCAGGCTTCACCATGGTGGTGCCACTGCCTAACATGCCCCACAAGTCCAGAAATGTTTCCCAAAATATTTTACAGTACATTCAGACCTAAATCAGGTGTCAGACATGCTGTTATATGTTGCACACCTTCCACCTGGACCAAAACATGTTGTTTGGCACACTGTTTACCAATGGTTTAAGGCCTAATTGTGGTGTTGCCACTGCCTAACATGGCCCAGATGTCCAGAAGTGTTTCCCAAAACATGTTACAGTACATTCAGACAGAAATCAGGTATCAGATATGCAGTTACATGGTTCACATCCACCATCAGGACACAAATCTGCTGTTTTCTGCACCATTTGAAATGGTTTTCAGGCCTAACCGTGGTGGTGACACTACCTAACATGCCCCCATATATAACAGGCTCAGGTAGTAAACACCAGTGGTGTAACAGGGAGGAAAGGGTTAATATGGTAAGCAAATTAAATAGAAAAAAAGGAACACTGTAATGCAGAGGTTAGGTCACAATTTTAAATTTTTGTGAACAATTTAACAGTGCAGTGTACCTGGATATGGACAAGTCAAGTGGTCAATTTACATGAATACTTCGAATAAAAAAAAAACAAAGCACAAAAATGATTACGCAAAGGGAAACAGAAACAGAACTACTCAGAATGAGTAACTGTTCAGATAAAGTTACCACAAAAAGGTCAATATGTAAGAAAAATATAACAAATAAGTAGCACACCAAGAAAAATATTAAGACTTAAAAGAAATTGCAGAAACTCACTCACATGTGAGAAATCTTTCATATATTAGGAACTAGCCTGCTCTACTTTCACATACCCACACACACACACACACACACACACACACACACACACACACACACACTCTCACCACATGGTCAATCATTCCCTACTGAACTCCCTCACAGACACAGACAAAGAGAAAACTGAAAACACTACCTCAGTTTAACTAAGTATTATACAAAGATACCAAAACCAAAAAGGTTAATTAGTAGCACTAGGAACTAAACTCAGATTTTGGGAGCAATTAACTCTCAAAAATCACAAATAAAGAGGTGTTTGAAGGGTTTATTGGCTGTGATGCACCACACTGAACTGTTCTCCGACTCAACAGACAATATACTGTGCAGGAAACAGCCTGCACATGCTAGTTCAGCTATCTACCCACAATGCATTGCAATTTCACTGGTGAAACTGAAAAACATTGGCGAAATGAAGGATAATGACGACATCTCGCCTTACGCAAAAGCGAAATTTGGTGAAACTGGACGAAATTTCACATTACATGAAAGCAAAATCAGAGGCAAAATTATTTTTCACCTAGGCAAAAAATTTCGCTTAATGCGGAAATTACGTGAAATATTTCTCTAGGTGAAATTGGAAAATTTCACACATCTCTAGTGGTGGTATCGACAGATCTGATTTCGAGCAACCTAGTGGTCACAGCACTCCTTCCCACTCACCAACACAGAGTCCCCCTATTCTGGTCACTTCTAGTAACTCCAGTGATACTACAAGGCAGAGACAGTCATCAGCAGTTCACACATCACTGGTGAAGCAATCCACATTGATGTCTCCCAAGGCAGTTCTAATAGTGGATGCTCTGCATGCACGAACAAAGTATCATGCTTCCCATCCAACAGCACAACAAATCACACTGCTGATTGTTGAGGTGATGGTGTTGGATCTCCAGTGTATCTCAGTTGTGGAAGGCACTGGCTTCTGATGGCTTCTCTATTTGTACCCATGATATCAGATACAATTTTGTACCACATTTTCAAGGAGTGTATTGCCACAAATGTATGATGTGCATGATCTGCTGTTGCTGCTCTGCTTGCAGAGGCTGTTGGTGGTGTTTTTCACTGCACATCAGATATCTAGGCTAGTGATAACTTCTTGTGTGCCTATCTCTCCTTAACCACATACTTGTGTGTGCCACAGCCTGCTGCTACTGTTGAAGATTCATCACCTTGTAGCTCACACTTGGCCACCCCACAATCTAGCAGTCACATTAGATCAGCTTTGCTGAATGTCAGACTGATGGAGGAAGACCACAGAGCACATAATATTCTTGCATTCCTGCAAGACATGTTGCAGTCCAGGACTGGTGTTAACACCAATTTAAAAGTTGGCTTTTTTGTTACTGACAATGGCAGAAATGTAGTGAAAGCCATCAGTGATAGACACTGTGTGAATATGCATTGCTTTGCACAAACACTGAGTTTAGTAGTTATTCATGCCCTGTGTCACAGTGCTAGGACTAGCACCATATTATCCATAGCCCATTCCATCTGCAGCCATTTTCATCACTCTGTAAAAGCCACTAACAAACTAAGAGAAGTTCAGGAATGCCTTGGTCTGCCCAAACACAGTGTAATACAAGATGTTAGCACTCGGTGGAATTCTTAACACCTGATGATCTCAAGACTGCTGGAGCAAAAGCAGGCACTACACGAAATGTCTATGGAGGCAGACATTGGAGGAGTTCTAGGACATCATGCTTGGTTAGTTCTTGAGGGCATGGTGAAGGTTCTTGCACCATTTGAGAGGAGTACACATGGGTATGCCCCCTGAACAGTAACATTTCTATGGTGACATGCGTTGATATCGACAATAGCACCATGTCGCCGTAGAAGTACCACTGGGACCGGGCAACCCCTTCCCCCAACCTGCACTTCCTCCCCAAACTAACTCTGACCTGGAGTTAGAATCCTAAAGTACGAGTGGGAGGGTTCAGGGGCAAAGCCCCCCGAAGAAAAAACACACACCGATGTGTGCGGCTGACTGCAAATCATTGTCAACATGGAGCCTGGCGCTCTGATGCCAGTCGACGTTTTTCTTGTTGAACCGGCATTGTAGAGCCATACACATGACCTAAGAGCTACCACAGCCTTACTTAATCAGGTTATCCCAGCTGTGCATATTCTCAAAACATCATTATAATGATTTCTGGCTGATAATACAAGGATTTCACAAGAGGTCACTGTGTCTGCTAATCATCTTGATGCAGAACCTGATGCAAGGTTTGCCATAAGCATGGATAACAACAATCATGTATTTGCTACTATGAGGGATCCTAAGTTCAAATGCAAGATTCTTCATATAGCTATGGACAGCCGCAGGGTGACTCATTTTAGGCAACATCTGTGTGCAGAGTTAAATAGTGCCATGCAGGCAGTGGAACACTCAGAAGGGGAGGAAGATGCTCCACTTCATGTTTCTGAGACAGAAGAACAGCCATGTGGTGGTTTGGCTTGTACTGGTGGAGATGGAGAAAAGACAGAATAGTGGCAGTGCAGAGGAGAGCGACTGGGCATTACTCAGCACATCACTGCATCAAAAACAACACAAACATTCACATTCTCAGCCTTTCTCTGCAGAAAATTTCCTTAATGGCTACTCTGCAGAATCAATTGAGCCATTTGAAGTTGATCCACTCAGCTACTAGATTTGGAAAATGCAATCCTCCCCTCACTCGTCACAACTTGCTTTAAAATACATAAGCTGCACCCCTTCAAGTGTGACATCCAAGCGATATTTAGCACTGCTGGTGATGTTGTTGAGTCACACCGTTCCAAGCTGGACACTCAGCACGTTGATCAGCTAGTATTCATTAAGCTTATCTTACCAGTAGTTGGCTACAAGTAAGCTTTGCTCACATAAACCTGGTGGTACAGTACCACTGTAGCTCTCCCTATTGTTATGAGTGTTATGTTATTTTTTTGGCAAACCCTTTCTTTTTTCTATCACATAAAATATTTAATTTAAAAGATAACTCTCCACTCCCCCGCTTATGTGCTGCAGGACCATGAGGCCCCTCTTAAACTAGACACAGTTAAATACTGTGTAATGATTTAGTGCACTTACTATTGTGTACTTTAGGCTATTAATTATCTGGCTAATCCTGTGATCCCCTGCCTTGCCTGTAAACTCAAGTTCCTATTGTACCATGAGGCAATACCTCAAATGTTGCAAATAATGAGCAAAGCCATTAGAGTCTGGGGACATATATGTGCCTGCAATCATGTTTACTATATAATAGTTTAATAGAGCACATGACCACACTTAGTTATTGTACCCACACTTATCTCATCTTGGGGCAGTGCAATTGATACTGGTATAATAATCATGGCCATGCACTGTATTAAAATATTACACAATTCTTTGCAAAAACTTAGTTAATGCAACATTAAGGGTTCAAGCTAAAACAATAAAAGTAGGAAAATGTGGCTTTAGGGTTTCCAATCCTAAAACCTACTACCCCTAAAACAAATCAGGGGGGCAGTCTTCCTTGGGGTTGTCAACCCTTAAGCTCACCCCATTAGGTGTGTATGATTCTGCAGTGTATAGAATAGGGTGAGCTTTAGGGTTGACAACCCCAAGGAAGACTGCACCCCTGATTTGTTTTAGGGGTTGTATGGGGCTTTAAGGTTGAAAACCTTAAAGCCACATTTCCCTATTTTTGTCACTTTAGCTTGAACCCTGAATGTTGCATTAATGCAGTTTTTTTGTGAAGAATTTCCTTACTTTTTGAGATAGTTTAATCATATCCTTATTTGCCTGTGGGAGCTCAGGGCCATCTTTGCCCTGCACTCCCATCCATGCATACATTTTGAGATACTGTAATCGTATCCTTACTTACCTGTGAGAGCGCAGGGCTGTCGGGGCCCTGCACTCCTATTCTTCCATTGATAAGCAGATGTATGTTGTGTGGAAGCACAGGGCCCAAAGGGCCCTGAGTTTACATTAGTAGGACAAGAGCAACCAAATTATCAGCATAACCTTCTTATTTCAAATCCCTGCCAAAACATGATTCTGCACTACCGCAGCATCATTCTGTGCCACAGGTTTGAAAACACAGTTTTGGCAGGATTGAAAAAATGACAGCTGCCACATTCATGAGGTGGTTTAAAAAGATGCCTATGTTGAAGATTTGGGTCAAAATATTTGAAATGACCAAAATTATGAATGAGAGTAGCAAAATTTCTATGGATCTGCATAGCTTTGCAAATTTTTACATAGTTTGACTCCAGATTTTCAACGTACCTTTTTTATGACCCCACCTCATGAACGAGTGTGGGGAAAATTTTCAGATCTCACCCAAAAGGTGATTTCAGCAAGTCACCACAAAATTGCCTTCTGGCCTCGATTTCCAAAATTCCACCACCATTGATCATGAGGCGGGGTCCCAAAAAGTCATGTTGAAAATTTGGTGTGAAAATATCCAGAAATGTTATGGATCAAAATAGAAAACCCCACTGAAATCCATTGAACAGCACATACCTTAGTTTCTCATATAGCAGTCGGCAGTTCCAGCAGCAAGACATGAGAGAGTGGATCTCCACGCTGGAACCTGTTTAGGTGAGTGAGGTCATGTGGGAAGGGGTGCAGCATGGTGGGTGCTCAGTGGGATGTAGGGGTAGGGGGGTTGGATCAGTGAGAGAACATTTTGTTTTTTAAACATAAATAAAAAAAGACATTGAGGGACCATTGTCTTTATTTCAGAGATAGTACCCTACCCACATTTCCTGCAGTGAGTTGCATAAATGCCTTATGACTCACACAGCTCATAAATAATTCTTAGGTACAATTTTAGCATAATAAATTAAACTTGCCTCCTTAACATGTATTGCTTTTTTCACTTCATGCCCGTGGAATAAGTCTCATTATTGTTATACACTCATTATTATAGCATAAGCAGCATTCAATTTCTTACTGGATTACGTAGGGGAAAAAAGGGGAAACAACCAATTTCATACATCTATCATTAGCACCCCTCCATACCACCTCCAAATAATATCAAAAGTAGTCATGTAACTGCTATGCTATCAAGGGAGGTCACGGAAATCAGGAGAGAACTCATATGATCATGCCATTAAAAAAACAAGCATTTCTCAATGCTGAACATTCACTTGCAGGTATTTGCATTGGTGTTTGGCATTTATGCAGGCACCCACCCAGTTGTATCCATGTCCCTTTAGCATCCATATCCCAACAGAGTACCTCTCTGCAACTCCTCTTGCATCTGATCAACATTTCACCCTCATACTTCTTAAGTGTCTGTCTTAGGAACCCTAACGCCCTGGGTGTGCTCAAGGGAATGAGCTTTTGTGAAAACTACACAACCTGCACTTGTAACACAGTCTTTCAGTATAATTATTTCACCAAATTTTCAACATAGGCATTTTGTCACCTCTGGTCATGAACACTGTCACTATGGTTTTCTTACTGTGCACTGAAAACACTGATTCCCCTCGGTGACTGCGCTATTCTGCGTCGGAAATGTGAAAACACATTTCAGCCAGGATGTGAAAAATGACCGCTGAACTGTTCATAAGGAGGTGTGGGAAAATGCAAATGTTGGAAATCTGTAGTGAAAATATGACAAATTTGCAAAGTTACGAGTGCACGTGGAAACTGCGCAATGTACGCTTGTAAAACAGTCGTTTGGAATTTTTGCACCAAATTTTTAACATAGGCATTTTAGGACATCTGCTCATGAACAGTGTCACTGTGATTTTCTTATTCTGTACTGAACATGATTTCCCACAGCGGCCGTGCTATTGTACGCCAGAAGTGCAAAAACACATTTCAGCCAGGATGTGAAAAATGACAGCTGTACTAGTCATAAGGAGATGTGGAAAAATGGCAATGTTAAAAATCTGGAGTGGAAATATTACAAATTCACAAACTTACGAGTGTGCATAGAAACTGCGCAATGCACACTCGTAACACAGCCATTTTATGGACTTTTGCCACCAAATTTTCAACATAGGCATTTTACGACCTCTGCTCATGAACAGTGTCACTGTGTCTGTTTTACTCTGTAGCGAACACTGATTTCCAATAGCAACCATGATATTTTGCGCCAGAAGTGTGGACACTGTGCTCTAGCACTTTGCTGTGCATTTCCTACAACTTATGCATAAATGTACATAATGTTGTCTTCTCTCTTCTCTCCCCTTGTGCAAGCACAAGCAAATTATATTGTTTGAGAAAAAACACATGAAAACGGGATCTAGGAGTCTATATTAGTACTAATCTCAAATGCTATGCCCACTGCAAACATGTTATCAACAAAAAAATGCATCTAATAAATTGTGTTCATAGATCTTTCTTTTCCAGAACAGAGAGTGTGCTTCTCCCTCTGTTTAAAACATATATATGATCACTCCTAGATTATTACTCCAAGAGCTGGAGCCCTTATTTAAAGAAAGTATTGTCAAAAAACCTTAGAGGACATTTACCAAATTAGTATATAAATGTAGGCATAAACCATACAAAGTTAGAATAAATGACCTAGGATTGTGGCATCTTGCGATGAGATGCAAAAGGGGAGATATGCTACTTAAGCAATAAGGCACGACAGGGTGTGTGTTATTGTGTAATAACATCACTCCTGGGGTGGGTCTAAGCATGAGGCAAAGCCGAGTGCTTCCACCACCCCAGTAGTGACATTATTACACAATAACACACACCCTGGAGTGCCTTATTGCTATTATACAATAGCTCATTTTAAAATAATATTAAAAAGTTGAAGAAAAAAACTCTTTTTTGTAATATTTTGATTGTTTTTTGTATGACAGGCATATTTCAGAAATAAGAGAAAAAGTAGTCCACTGGGTGGTGCTGCTGCTAATACATGCCTTTCTTGTGCATGGTAACCCCCCCTGCCCCCCAACACACTCGTCATCTGGCATCTTTTGAATTTAATTACTATGGTCCCGCTGCTTGCTTTGGAAGCAGTTGAAGATGTATTTTTTTTATTTTGTTAGCTGTGAGAGAGCCATGGACAGTGGAAAAAACATTGAAGCTGAGCGGTTACTTCCGGTTTCCCGCTGCACTTTGTAACTGGACATCAGTAGGACCTGTAAGTAACAGGTCTTTTTTATTTTGGTTAAAGTGCTTTTTTGGAAAGGCAAAAGTTTGTGGGTTTGTGAGAAGCTGGTGAGGGTTTACAATGTCTTTGCCACTGTTTGTGTTTTGTTTTAAATGGCGAAAACACAGCAGTGCGCGGTTTCATACAGGCAGGTAGAGTGCAGTCAAAGAAGGAGAGCTGCTGTTTTTTTTAAATATTGTTGCTTTGTGAAGGAGTGAGGCAGTGAAGCAGAGAATGTGTGTTTGTTGGGGGGGTGAGCTGGTCTAAGCTGCGATGGCTTGACAGACTGTTGGCTTTCCAGTCACTTACATGGACAGGGAGGGATTCGTTTTTCTGTTGTCCGGTCACTTGTATGCCTGTACTTTATATAGTGATGTTATACTTCAATATCATCACTGTGCCAGGCACACACTGACCAATCAGAATAGAGGAATTTTCCTTGTCATTGTATAATGATGTATAAGGTCCTAGAGGATGATCGGTTAATGCAGGAATTTGGCCTAGTTTTTAAAGATCTTAAATATGACTTATGGGGACATAAGCGACAGTTGGTAGATGAACTAGCTAAAAAAGAACTGCAGAGGCACACTTATGTCCCAAGGACAATTAGACTGTGGAATCAGCTACCTGAGGATGTGATCAAGGCACCAGACTTGAATAGCTTTAAGGCCAGATTGGACCATTACATTAGTGATGGTAACATTGGTTACCTCCACTGAGAAGTGGGGACAACATTTATGGGCATTAAGCCTCATGTTGTCCTATATCCAAAGTATTAGCTGAAGTATTGTTTTCACAAGCACAACATTTCTCTTGTACAGTTTTGCATATGACACCAAAGCAAGACATGACATTTTTCTTTTTAAACTGGACATTTGGTACACAGGTCTTATCATCCCATACATTTTTCTCAGCCCTCCAGGAGCCTTTGTTCATTCTCTTGAAAGAAACACAGCACACTGTGCCTGAAGCCAGTCTCTGTCTCCGATTGTTCAACCACCTGTCACATCTACTTCTTCACCTTCCAGCAGCCTTCAAGTGTTCATTCTCTTGAAAGAAGTATGGCATATCATGCCTGAAGCCAGCCTCTATTTCTGAGCGTTCAGACACTTGTCAAGTTGTCTTCTTCACCGTCCAGCAACCTTTGAGTGTTCATTGTCTTGAATGAAGAATGGCACACCATGCCTGAAGCCAGTCTCTGTCTCCAAGTATTCAGCCACCTGCGACATTTTTTTCTTCACCCTCCAGCTGACAATGATCTTTAGTAACACGTTGTGTCCTACCGGCAAAGGTACTTAAGTATTAAAAGGGAATTTTTTTCTTTGTGGGTTGGGGTTGGGTTACTTATGGCTGGTGAAGGTTTAACTTGACAGCCTCTTAAACATTTTTTTTTCTTTTATTGTTTTGTATTTATACTGCTGCTGCATGATTCCAGCCTGGATCAGGATGACAAATGCTTGCCACTGGTGATGACATGCATACATCCAAAGGATTATGTAATGAGAACTGATAGATGAAAGAAGTCGAAGAAGAAGAATCATAGAAACATAATTTGTTGGCAGAAAAGGACCACTTGGCCCACACCGTCTGCCCAGATTGTCTGTCCCTGCCTTATTTGTCTCTGCAGACCCTAACACATCTCCATGACCCTCTCACTTCTCTGCCTGTTTTGAAATACACCCCTATGCCTATCCCATGCATGCTTGAAGCCTCACACTGTTTTTCTCACCACCACATATGCTGGCAGTCTGTTCCAGGCATCTACCGTGCCTTCAGTGAGTAAATATTTCTTCACATCTCTCTTGAACTCCTTCCTTCAGCTTCATTGCATGCCCCCAGTGCCCCCTGGTACTCATATTGGTGCTCTTTCTCATTTGAAAGAGGCTCCTCTTATGTGCCCATCTTCACCCCTGTGAGATACTTGTAGGTCTCTAGCATGTCACATCTCACTCTCCTGCCTTCTAGGGTGTACATACAATGCACTTACACCAGTGCCATTTTAGTTGCCCTCAACAAGACACAAGACGTCACCTCACCTACAGCCTTTGGTCAATCTATGATGACCATCTGTCACCTGATCACTTACCAGCGCAGTAGTTTGTTACCTTGGGCTACTGAAATGCTTTTAGGGGGTGTTTATTGCAGAATTAACTGTTGTACTTCAAAAGGGAAGGAAGCACTAGACTTTAACAGTGTTACAATGTTTTTTTAAAAAAAACAATTATTTAGGGGCTGCATACTGAATACAGAATACCCAGTGACCCGAATACAAATATTCAGCTGAATATTTGAATTAAGGTATTCACACACCCCTAAGCCAGACTGAAGCTGCCATACTGCACAACAGCTCTAGCTTTACAACCACAGAATGCACATCCATGTGAAATATTAGAGCCACTAATTCAGCGCAAAACAAAAGCTACAACTATGGATAGCTCTCACTATCGAGCCAAGTGAGTTTACAATGAGGAAAGAGGTGGGTTATTTGGCAGCAGGTGTTTTTTAATTTATTTTATGTGGTAATAGTGGGTCCAGGATGAAGAACTGGTCCGGGGGGGGGGGGCAAGAAAGACAGAGAGAGAGAGACGGACAGAGATGCAATAATAAAGACAGAGGAGAGAGAAAGTGACAGCAGACTGATTCATGCAAATGACGTGCTTCAACTCCACTACCCATGGAGGAACATTATTGCAATTATGTGATGCATTCTTCCCCTTCTCTCTTTCTTCCTATGTCAGCAATACACCAGCATAGCCCTCACTATGCAGCCACAAAAAGAAGAGAAAACGCACAGACTGGACCTGGCCATATTTTATCACTGCCCATGACTGTACTCAGTACACCCCTACACTCTACTTATTCACATGCAGTACACTGAAAATTAGCTGTGTGCAACAGACTTAAAAACATCATGCTGAAGTAGTGAATCATTTAATAGCATCAAATAAACAACACAAGCCGAAAACATGTTGTAAAAAGGATTGACTGCTATTCTCGAGTGGGATACAAAGAGATGCAGCCTGTGCAGGCTGACTGGAATGAGTTTATTTAATCTTTCTGATTATTCTCTCACCTCTCATCTGAACTTTTAAAAGTCTGCCTCTAGTGTGTCCTAGGTTCACACCCAGAAAGGGCTGATTTATGTTATAAGATGCTGCTCATAGCAGTGCTGTGCTCCGGAGTGGCTTAATTTAATTGAATATTTCACTGGTTCTGTGTTTTTTTGACATACCCCCTTGAAGCAGGTCATTCAGATCCCAGATTGGGAGTCTTTATTAAATATGCCTGTCATCAGACTGGAGGAGCTTTACTTAGAGTGGGTATCGGTGCTTTTTTTTTTTTTTTTAACAGTCACGCTTATAGCGGGACTCAGCCAGGGAGAGCTTTCTTTATTTTACCTTTCTGCTCTCAGCAGGACACCAAGCCCAGGAGGGCTTTCAGTATTGGACTGGCCCACCTGGACATCTGGAAATTTCCAGGTGGGTCCCCCCCCCTCACTTGGGCTCTTACCCAACTTCCAAACTCTGAAAATCTTTACATTTAACATCTATTTTATATTTAAATGGGGTGTTCTGATCACTGCAGGAAAATATAAGTTTCCAAAATAGAGCCTTTGTACCAAATTGATGTGTAAAGCTGATATGAATATGATCCCCCTGGTCCCTTTATTCATTTTCCAGGTGGGCTTGGTCCAAATTTCCAGGTGGAGCCCTGTACCCCTGTCCAAACCTAGCTAATTTACCTGCCTACTCACAGTGGAACACCAAACCCAGAAGGACAACTACCACCAGAATACCCTTAGTAGTCATGTGTCATCCTGACCTTGAACTTTTACATAAAATTATTAAGGACCTTCACCCAATATTTAGTGAGGATGAGACCCTAAATTCTATTTTTCAAGAACTACCACTACTATCTTATAAACAACCACCTAATTTAGCCAACCTGATTGTTAGGAGTAAACTTGCACCAGAACAGAGTACCGTGACACTAAATGGTACACGTCCCTGTAATCAACCCAGATGTAGGACTTGTGAGCTCATTTCCACTTTGGATTGTGTGGCTGCATCACAAAACAGACTATTCAGGATACAGGGGGATTATACCTGTACATCACATAATGTTGTTTATTTTATTCAATGCAAGAGATGTCCACAAACAGGGTATGTTGGAGAGACAAGCCACCCTCTCCACACTAGAATGAACAAACACAGACATACCATTAATATGAAGATGACTGACAAATCAGTGGGGCGACACTTCTCTCAGAATGACTACTCAATCTCAGATATGTTAGTAATGGTCTTAAAAGAACATTTAGAAATACACAACAAAGATGGGCTTTTGAGATTAAGCTTATTTTACTTCTCAGTATGGTAGCAGATGGCATGAATTCCGATTTGGGTTTCCTGGCACATTTCCCCACTTAAACTTACACAGACCTTTACTTCATAGGATGGATATTTAACAGGACTTTAGTGTGTTATTGTTGTTGTTTTGTTTTTATTTTCATAGGGTTCTTTTTAACTGGTTATCAACATGCTGGTTTCTCACCAAATATACATGTGTTTGTGTGTGTGTGGGGGGGGGTTGGGTTGTCTTGGGTGAGTGTATATTGGGAGCTGTGTGTGTGGGGGGGTAACTTTGTGTGTGTTTCTGTGGGAGATGGAAGATGGTGTTTTTTTTTGTAAGGGGGGTTGTGTGTGCAGGGGGAAGGGTTGGGGCTATGCTTACATATTTAGGTAGGCTTATATTCAGGTACATGTCATAATTATGCGACAGGGTGTTAGGACTCTTGGCTCTCATACATAGTGAATGTACACTTCTTTTCTAGTTATCTATTCCTAGGGTGGGGGGAGAATTTAATTCCATTTTGGTTTTATTCAGATTCTTAAGACTGTTTCTGTTCATATAGGTAATTTATTATATACTGACTCATTAATGAACTTTGAACATTTTAAGATGCATGAACTCATTTTCTAGGTAGTCCTTGAGATATTTATTGTTTTTATTTGTCGATGACTCTGGCAATTGATATTGTCTTGCAAAAATAATGTTATAGCACTGCAAGTCTTATGTTTATGAAGTGTGTTAACAGGTTGAGAGTATAGTTTAGAAAATGTCTCCAGACAGGTTTAATACTGTATGAATGTTTTAAACAGTTGTTCATACAAGGTACATTTTTCTTATTCCCTCTTATTTCCATACATTAATTTCTGTTGCACAGTTTTTTATCATACAATACAATCACATTTTATCTTGGCCATATGTGGTATTAAATCTAAAGGTCTTGCTTTTAATTATGAATGTATTTTCATAACACACGCATTCATTAATAATTTCAGTTAGAGGTTTTGTGTACTTGAGTGTTCAGCTTGTCTACTTCTGATGTCATTTGACCTTGGAATGATTCTTAGCTGTAGCAAGCTACTGGAATGCTGTTCATTCCATTTAAATCTGTGATTTTTTAAAATAAGTACTTTAAACCAAGGAGATTATTTTCTGTTTTTTTTTTTTATGTATGATCTGGGTGTTAATAGAATGTGATTCTCTGAACAACTGGCATAAGTCTCCGAGGAAGGACTTGGTTGGTCCAAAAGCTTAGACATTGCTTTCTTTTTGTAACATCCATGTTGATCCAGTAAAAGGTATCAGACCATTTGCTTCTGGATCTGTTCAAACCCAGAAGGGGCTTTTCCCTTTTTTTTTCCAATTATTTGTTTATTTGTTTTTCTTCCCAGTTTTCATCCACCCTCACGTCCTTGGCATGAGCGAGAGCATGTTGGGGCATGCGTATGTCATGCATTGTGGGACTCCCCACCCTACCAGTCACCTGGACCCACCTGTGCCACCACTGGACCTCCACCTGGAGGAGGCAGGACTGCAGGGGAGTGACCCCCCTCCTCGAGAGTGGAGAGATGCCATTAGGCAGCTCAGTCCTGCTCCTGCCCTCCTCCCCATGCCAGCTCCCTGGTGACCCAAGGTCATTCCTGAACCCGGGTTACAGGCATAGCTTGAGGTAAGGTGTCCAGCACCTCAGCCTTCTGTGCCACCGGGCTGACCCAGGGCTTTTTCCTTTTTAACATGTACACTTGGAGTGGGTCAAAGCGATCCCAGGATGGGCTTTTTTTAGTTATTTAATATTCCCATTCCCTGACTGGCAGGGCTTTGCTTGGAGTGTGTTTCAGTGATGGGGAGTACAGGGGCAAGGAAAGGGCTTTTAAAAAAAAAATACCCACTAGGAGCAGGTGCATGCAAGCCCAGGATGGGCTTCTTTAATTATTGGTACCCTTATGGTTTGCTGAGGCTCACTATCCCAACACTGACCTGCCCAGGCAGTATTGCCTGACAGGTTCAGTATCCGGACAGTGAACATCCCGGCATTAGGAAACACAATGGATGTTTACAGGGGTAAGATAGAGGATGAAATGGCTTGCTACCTTACCCCTGTCAATGGGAGTGAAATGCTGGAGGAATCGGGAGGCTGGCCAAGCTGCCCCGGTGGTGTTGAGGACTAAACCACTGGCAGCTTGGCCGGCATGCTCTGGAGGCATGGGTTCTGTCCACACTGCATCTGGTAAGATTTTTAAAGATTATACCCCGGTAACTAATTTTTTATAACTCCAAGGTCCTCTCCCCCTTGGAGTTAGTTATTTTAGTTATGGGGGTTGTGAATGGCAGAGCCCCCTTCATGGGGAGGTTCATGCGGTGAAGCCCCCCTATTTGCCTTTTGTAATTTTCAATCAGATGCCTGAAATCATATTTTCAGGCATCTAACTGATTTGGCAGCAAGGATTTCGGGCCAGTGAGGTTGGTATCCCAAGATTCAGGATACTGAGTTTAGGTATACCATAGTATATCCTAATTATTTAATATGCCTGCACCCAGAATGGCTTAGCTAATATATAAAGTCTCACTTGCAGTGGGACACCCAGCCAGGGAGGGCTTTTTGGGATGAAAATGGCAATAGTAGTGATGTACTGAATGGAGTGTGGAGGGAGAGAAAGAGCATGCCCCCCCCACTGCTCAGGTGGTTGGTGGGCGGTGTTATGTAGATGAAACAAACCAGCTGCTGTCTGATAGGAGTGGCTGGCTCCTTTCAACTACCCGTAGTTTCTGCTCAACAAGCGGTAAGCAGTTTCATGACCAGAGTGTCTAATCATAGGTCTGTCACTGGTGAGCCCATTGCAGCTTGAGTTGTAATGGGTTCAGCAGTGACACACCTTTGAAATGTCATTCTTTGTAACAAAATGCTTGCTGTGCAGCACAAACATAATAAGCAGATGAGCCAGAACTGTGATACATGTGTCTTACTCAAGCAAATGGCCATCCACTGACTCCAATCAGCTTATTTTGTCGGTCAGCTGGCGTTGATGGGTTGAATGTAAAAAATAAATTTGCCACCCTCCCCCCATTTCTTCCTAAACTAAACTGTTTACCAAAAGAAGAGGCAGGTCATGAACAGAAGCCAAAAGCACAACTCACTGAAAAAGCACTTCAAACTTCAACCTCAGACCTGACTACAACTACCCTCCATTTCTGATTCTCTCCCTTCCGGCCAGGCAGGAAGAGAATCAGTTTGACCTCAGTGGTAGGGAAAATGATGGAATCACTTCTGAAAGAAAGAATTGTTGAGTACTTAGATGCCAGTAGGGCACAGGGCCCAAGGCAGCATGGATTCATTGTGGGAAGGTCATGTCAGACAAATCTAATAGAGTTCTTTGACGTGGTGACCAAAGTAGTAGACCAGGAAGGGGCTGTAGATTAGACCTACTTAGACTTTAGCAAGGCATTTGACACAGTACCACACAAAAGATTAATAAACAAGTTAGCCAGCCTGGGAGTGGGTCCCAGGGTGGTAAAAAACAACAAAAATGGCTCAGCACTGTGGAAAAATATTTAGAAAGTAGCAGTTACTACTGATAGTGTTTGACAAAAATGAAGACTTCCTCAGCACTTCAACCTCAAATCTGGGTCTTCCTCAGGGGCATATGCCCCCTGAGGAAGACCCGGATTTTGGGTCAAAGCACTGGGGAAGTGGTCTTCATTTTTGTCAAACACCTCGCAATGAAAGTGGCAACTGTGCCTTCTAAAAATTTCTCGAGAGTGCAGAGCCATTTTTGTTATTTTTTACTTAGTGAGGTGCCAGCAAGCTCTTGGCTTTTGCACTGCTGTTCCTGTGTACATGCTTCCTTCTGGTCTCAGGGTGGTAGCTTGGGTATCAGATTAGCTGGACAACAGGATGCAGAGGGTAATAGTAAATGGAGCACACTCTGGAGAAAGGAGAGTTACTAGTGGGGTACCACAGGGTTCAGTACTGGGACCGGTACTCTTTAATGTCTTTATAGGTGACACTGCAGAGGGGCTGGAAGGAAAAGTATGCCTCTTTGCAGACAACACAAAGATATACAACAGGGTTGATACACAAGGAGGGGGTGGAAAGGATGAGAAGGGACTTGGCAAGGTTGATGCAATGGTCAAGAGTATTGCAGCTTAGTTTCAATGCAAAGAAGTGCAAAGTAATGCACCCGGGAAACAAAAACCCAGGGGAAGAGTACAAAATGGGGGGGAGGTACTAATAACAACAAAAATGGAAAGTGACCTGGGAGTACTCATATCAGATGACCTTAAGGTAGGCAAGCAATGTAAGAAAGAAGTAAGGAGGGCTGGGGGGATTCTGGGATGCATAGGGATAGGCATCACCAGTCAAAAGCAGGAAGTTGTTATCCCTCTGTACAGACAGATGGTGAGACCCCATCTGAAGTACTGCATGCAGTTCTGGAGACCCCATCTCTGCAAGAACATAGACAGGATGGAGACAGTCCAGAAGAGAGCAACCAAAATGATGCAGGGTCTACACCAGAAGCCATATGAAGAGAGACTAAACGAGCTTAATATGTATACCCTTGAGGAAAGGAGGGAGAGGGGGACATGATAGAAACTGTCAAGTACCTCAAGGGAACCAACAAAGTCCAAGAAGGTAGCATCTTTCAGAAAAAGAGATGCGCAAGAACAAGGGGGGCACAATTTGAAGATAGAGGGCGGACAGCTCAGGGGCAATGTGAGGAAGAATTTTTTCATGGAGAGGGTGGTGAATGCATAGAACAGCCCTCCTGAGGAGGCCATGGGGTCAAAAACAGTGGGGGAATTCAAGAATGCATGGGACAAACATAAGGCAATTATAGTGGGTGGTAGGAGGGGGTAAGGAGGAAGTAGGCTGCTGGTTGATTAGGATCTGCAGCTTATCCAATAGGTAGGGAAATGGGCAGATTAGGTGGGCCAAGTGATCCTTATCTGCTGTCACAGTTTATGTTTCTTTAATACTTTAACCAACTGCTTACTGAAGTCTGACACTTACCTGCTCTGCTCCTACTGTACTCTCATTTAAATCTCCTCTCCTCAGCTGAGGTATATAGTTAATGTGGATAGTGTTTTGCTCCCGTTCAGTGCTCTCTCTCATGCCACGCACACCACAGCTCCATACTGCAATGATGCTCTCTCTGCCATCTGCCACTTCTCTAATATTTAATTCCAGGGTAAAAGAAGGATGCTGAAAATGTTACCATTTGTTTTTTTAAAAACAATCAGAGACATAATACAGATCTGCTGAAGAGCAGTATGCACTCACAGATGCAGTGACGTAGACAGACCGGCCCCCTATGAACTAACCCATTTCACACTAAAAGAAGGCAGACAAGAGCGGCATGAATGCAACCATGTGGTGATGCAGACAGCCCTCCACTATAAACAAATGTATATTTTTTTTTTTTGCCAAAATACAGTTATCCAGCTGTCTATAGAATGTTTATTGTTGCTATTGAGCATATATGAGAAAGAGGACAACATTTTGCAAAATAATTCAAAAAACAGCATAATGCAGGAAAATACTAAATTACAAAAATGCACACCTCAGGCCAAAATCTATTAATCCTAAAGTTTCAGATTTCATATCCAAACTATTACTCAGTTACAGCTGAGCCAGAAAAGGTCTTAATTTACATGAATTTATGTGTTTAGCTTTGCTCCCACTGAACCAATCAACATGAAATTCACAGGATTCACAGATCCTGGCATCAACTCTGTGCATGCCAATTTTCAGGTGAATTATGACTTTTTACATAATGCTGGAAGATGATAATTTCATTTTTTTTTATATCCATTTGACTCAAGGTGCAAAGAGGAAAAAGTGAGATACAGTATACTGGAAAATAAAGGGACTGGGTGGGGTTGGTATGGAGACTAGATATAGACACGTGGTGATGGTCAAAAAGCCAATTCAAAAGCAAGAAGGGTGTCTCCAATGCAGACGTGCTCTGGTAACGAGAATTCAGAACAAGCAAAAGAACCAAGCACTATACACCATGTCAATAACTGTTGCCTTTAATGTATGAATCACAATAACATAAAAATGACATACATCCAGTGACATATGGTGTGAGACCCTACGTACTAGGCCTGACCGGTTTCACGCATGCGCACTTCTTCAGGGACTGCCTGATGCCTGAAGTGGTGTCAAGTAAATACAGCAAAATTTAAAGTGATAGTAGGACTTACAAGACAATGAATAGTATTCAAACACCTAGAGGGGAAAAGGCTAGCTAGAGTAAATTAAAATAAAAACTTGGTAAACATACTGTCTGTTATAGATGCCTATCAATTAAACATTCTCCAAATGTCAATTAGGCAAAACAAACAATACCAAATTACCAATGGCTATTCATGGGGGCAAGGTACACAATGTAACAAAATCCTGCATAAACATATGTGTAAAACAACCATTAATAACAATTCCGTATCTAATACTTATTTAGAAAGTTGCAAAATTGCTTACCCCCTCATATATAATATTATATTATTAAGTATAGGAATTGAAAAAAATACTTAATACGGTCTATGTGTGTGCAGGGTTACAACAAAAACAGCCATACATAGCAGCATTGATCTGGATATAAACGTACCATTCAAATCATTTTATTTAATATACTGCTATGGGGAAAGTGTAGACGGTAGAGGGAGAAACCTAATTCATATGGGCTCAATAACTATAAAGATGAGAAAAGATATATTATGTACCAAAATTAGTAAAGGATATAGTACTCCCCAAGCAACTAAATGAGCAAAAAAAAACAATTGTCATAGTGTACTGGACTGCAATTTATACTGCTGCAGCATATCATTGGTGGCTCTTTTTTTCTTAAGATAGGGCATAATGTCCAAATGGTCATAAAGTCCTGGTCTATAAAGAGCTGCAAGCTGAAAAATTCAAAATGTCTCCCTGCATAATAGCAGGTTGTCCAAGTCACCTCCTCTAGGACCTAATGTTACACTAGCTAGCCTTTTCCCTTCTAGGTGTTTTTGCACTATTCATTGTCTTGTAAGTCTTACTATCATTTTAAATTTTGCAGCATTTATTTGACACCATTTGCGGCATCAGGCCATCCCTGAAGAGCGCACATACACGAAACTGGTCGGGCCTAGTATGCAGGGTCTCACACCATATGGCAAAAAAATTACATACATCCAGTGCCATATACAGTATGAGACCCTGCATACTAGGCCCGATCGGTTTCACATCATATGTCACTGGATGTATGTCATTTTTTGTTATTGTGATTCATACATTATATGCAACAGTTATCGATGTGGTGTATTGTGCTTGGTTCTTTTGCTTGTTCCAAAAAGCCAATCCACCAGAAAGTTTTAAAGCAGTTTTCATACTCTGAATAATGAGTATCTGTGATATGAATAGCAATTAGTCATTACAATAATTAGAAAAAGGTGCTATAGTTGCAGAGATATGTAGGTACAGTATATACATGAACAGTGTTTGGGTCACTGCCAGTTAACCTAACCCTATGATGTAAAAAAGCATCCTGCAAGGCGTAGTACTTTATGCTCCCAGTGACAAAATAATAAAGGTAACTCACCCCAAGTCATGACTTAATGTAATTACCAAACTTACATGTTTTTATTTTCTAAATGGCTGTTTTTATAGCTAACATTCTTACTCTTCTGCTGTACATGATGGATTCCAGACATTTCTTTAACCCTTTTAAAATTCTACCAACCAGTCATAATGCTTGATTTTCATCCATGCATCTATAATTGAGAAGGCTATGCCTGCTGTCCTGTGTGAGAGAGGAACAGACTTATACCTA
The DNA here is from genome assembly GCA_016271365.2 of Neoceratodus forsteri. NCBI lineage: Eukaryota > Metazoa > Chordata > Ceratodontiformes > Ceratodontidae > Neoceratodus > Neoceratodus forsteri. The sequence goes on from CM057455.1 coordinate 1,380,100,191, forward strand.
CTTCCACTATTTATAGTACAGTTCACCCAACCCCCAGGACTCTTGTTGCTTGCAACCAGCTTATCACTTCTTTACCCTGCTCAGTGCTCATCTATTTGTCCACTGCTTGTTTTGAGGCCTTTATTTGGGGCAGCCCTTCTGCCTGTTCTTCTGTCCCTTGTTTATTTGTCCACAATCGTATGTGTTTTGTCAGCTTTGCCATGTGGGTATCCTTTCCTCCTGCTTGGCCCTCCCCCTAAGGGACTCAGGATCCCTCTGATGGGAATAGTTTCTCCATTCCACCATTGGTTGCAGCAGTCACAACACACTGCTCCAGTTAACTTCCAGAGCCTCTCCCTTACCATGAGCCTCCAACCGAGCTCATCCCATATCTGCCTTTCAGCAACACAACAGCTCACAGTTCTTTACAGCAGTCTTTTTTCTCCATTCAAGGGTGCGCAGCAGCTCTCTCATTCCAGTCACAAGAGGCCACTAGAAGTATCTTTTCTCCTCAACACAAGCTGCAGTTAATGGCCATCTTACCTACACAAGTCACATGATATGCCCTTTTGTTTTCCAGTCCAACACATTCGCTAGTGGCGGCCTCTTTTCCTGTATGCAGACCATGTGCTGCAGCTGTCACTCTACACAAGCTGCATGCAGCAGCTATCTCTGTTACTTTATAGCTGCATGTAGCACCACAGTTGTCTGACTTGGCTCCTCTGCATCAAGCCCATACATGGTATGCCATGCTTTCTCCAGCTTTACAAAGCTAGGTAAATCTGGCCTCCTTCGTAGTCCACTACCATCCAGTTGGCAACTCAAATAAACTGTCATCTGTGGCTGGTAATCAAACAACCTAAAGCAGTCTGTCCTTTCCTCTTAGCTCTCAAACTGCTAAAGAGGTGTTTATTAGCATACCCCTTCAAGCTCTACTTCCTGCCAGTCAAGCTGCTTAAGCATCATTTTTGTGACAGGCTGCAATATAATTTTCAGTAAGAGAAGCTTGCTACCATTAACTTGAATTAGACAAGCCACACAAGCTCCCCAAAGCAAATATCTCTCTATCAGGCTTCTACTCCATATCAGTTTATTTTTGTGTACATTATATTAATTGATTTTATGAATAACACTCATAAAGTGTTACATAGAAACATAGAACATAGAAGTTGATGTCAGATAAGGACTGCAGGGCCCATCCAGTCTGCCCATTTCTTTTTCTGCCTTATAAATGTGCCATTGGCCTTTGCTCTATCAATGGCCTATCTATTCATACTCATCTGTATTGCTCCCTTATGCCTATCCCATGCCTGTTTGAAACCCTGCACTGTAGTCATAGCCACCACTTCCTGAGGTAGGCTGTTCCATGCATCCACCACCCTTTCTGTGAAAAATAATTTCCTAACATTCCCCCTTAATCGGCCTCACTCTAATCTCATACTGTGTCCTCTTGTCCTGCTATTTTTCTTATATTTAAACATGTTAGACTCTTTTACTTTGTTAATGCCCTTACGGTGTTTAAATGTTTCGATCATATCACCTCTCTCCCTCCTTTGCTCAAGGGTATACATATTGAGCTCCATTAATATGTCCTCATATGTCTTCTGATGCAGTCCCTGCACCATTTTGGTTGTATTTCTCTGGACTGCCTCAATTTGGTTACTGTCCTTGTGAAGGTGTGGCCTCCAGTACTGCACGCAGTACTCCAGATGGGGCCTAAACAGTGTCTTGTAAAGAAGGATTATTACCTCCCTCTTACTACTTGTGAAACCCCTACTAGTACACCCTAACATCTCCCTGGCCTTCAAACGAAAAACAGAACGGCAACCCAGTGATCGACATAAAGAGAAAGGACCTGTATGTTAAGGTCAAATACAAAGCTTTTATTAAAACAGCTTAAACGAACAGCATTACAGAGCCACAGATGCACGTTTCACGTCCTAAATGACACTTTTTCAATGTGATACTGGCTCAAAAACACACACACCTTAAATAATTAATGAATCCATTAACATAAAAACCAATTACAATTACTACAACTAGATCTAGCACACTTGATTTCAATTTATAAAATTAGAAAAGACAAGAGCAATATAAATCACCAATTAAATAACATTTAGCCATTAAATACATCAGTTAAAAATCCCTTCTGTATCTAGAGCAACCACATAAATGTATTTTTGACAGAATAGCCAAAAAATATCACATCAAATAATTACAAAATGTAGTAAACGAATCTAACAAACAATGACATAAATCTTATTACTTTAAAGTCATATTATATACATATAGCTGAATAGCACAAAAAAACATGTAGAACTTGACTCAAAAACTCATTTTAAATAGGAAATAATGCTAAACATTGCATTAAAGCCTTTATTTCTATGTGCCCCTAACAGGCACTGCCATTTACTTTCAGCTTTTAAGATCCTATTGTTCAAGTCCTCCGCCGGATACCTAACATTATCTTTTCACGACCGTAAAACTTAAAAAAATGTCCATTTCCCTTTTGTATAATGTGAAAAGCTAATGCATTTGTAATATCTTTATTGGTCATACTTCTCAAGTGTTCTGCTATTCTATTTTTGAACAATCTCTGAGTTTTGCCAACATAGAAATCCTGACAGGAGCATTGCGCCAAATATATAACATTAGCTGTAGAGCAACTAATAAAGTCCCGATTGAAATAGTCCTTTTTAGTAATAGGATGTTGAAAAACAGTACCTATGTGTATATGATGACAAAATATACAGTTACCGCAACGAAAAGTCCAGCTTGGTAATGTCGTGTTGTTTTGACCATTAGATGACTCAAAACAACTGCTGGTGACCATATCTGCAATGTTCCGTCCTCTTTTGTAAATCATCCTGGGGGGACTGCAACATGTTTAGCTAATTTTGGCTCCAATGTAAGAACATCCCAATGTTTCAAAAGAATCTCAGAGATAGCTGAACTCTGTGGTGTATAATCTGAAATGAAATTAATCTTTGTAAAATCATTCTGATTATTACAAAATTTTTTACTTCTATTATCAATATTCTTAAATAAAGTATCCCTTTCCATACTATTTACAATTTTCTCAGTTTTTAATAAAGATGTTTTATCATACCCTCTTCCTTCAAACTTATCAATAAGTTGCTTTACATCAGATGTATACTGCTCAGGTATAGATGTATTTCTTTTTAGACGCATCATTTGACCTTCAGGTGTATTATCTGGAATATGTCTAGGATGACAACTACTGTATAACAATAAAGAATTTCTAGCTGTTGCCTTAGTGAACAATTTAGTGTTCAATCCATTCAACTCATTTTTACTAATGCTAAGATCCAAAAATTCAATTTCAAAATCCCTCACCTTTCTGGAAAAAACAAATTCTGATTAGTTGATTCCAAAAAAGATATAAACTCATCTAACATATGTGTATTTCCTCTCCAGATAAATAATATATCATCAATAAAGTGGACATAAAAAACTAAATTGTGAAAAAAGGGATTTGTTTCCTCAGACACCACAAACTGCTTCTCCCACTGCATAAGGTAAATATTTGCATAATTGGGGGCAGTACCCTTCAATTGCAGAAAAAAGTTTTATCAAAAACAAAAACATTATTAGTAAGAACCAATTCAGTTAATGTAACCAAACTTTCAACAAAAGAATTAGAAAAATTGGTACATTCACATAGGGAGGTTGGTAAAGCCTCAAGACCTCCCTCATGAGGAATATTGGTATACAGTGCAGCAATGTCTAATGGTTAACTGAATTGGTTCTTACTAATAATGTTTTTGTTTTTGATAAAACTTATTGTTTATGAGAAAATAACATGTGATCACAGACTTTACACATAGCCATAGACTTCACAACCTGCAATGAAAGGTTAGAGTCCCACCATTTTCATGTGCTTAATTGTGCTCTGAGGCATTAATATATAACATATTTAATATATAACATTTGCAGAACATACATGCAGATGGGAATCTTACTGTAGGAGGGTCAAGACCAGCCCTAACCCTCCACAGTGACTGTTATTTACTAGATGATGTAAATTGTTACAGGCTGGGTAATGGGGCATCCCGTAAAGATAGTGACTTTAAAACAGCAATGACAAAAAATACATTGTGACAGCCACTGAATTAATATGCCCATGGAGCAAATCCTGTTTACATAAACAGCGCAAAACAGAGTCCTGTGTAAGTGGAGCAGGTCGAGAAGACGGGATGGGGGGGAGGGTCAGAAACCACCATAAAATCAGCACCATGCTGCTACTGATGCAATGCACAGCAGTGAAGAAAAACAAAGCTACATTATTACACATTTAAAACTTCCAAAACCTCAACAGCTATAGGTGGATATACTTATCTGTCTCAAGGCATGTATTCCTTTACAGTGGCATGGCTAACCTCCAAACCATCACTCAGACTCACCCCCATTTTCCTTCCCTCCCACACAGTCATAGTATTGGAAACAGACAAGTTATAAATCAATACTCATTCACATCTCCTTCTGCACCTTGCTGACCAAAGTCCCCTTTGATTTTTAATATAGCCTTACCAGCCTCTTCGGAGTCACTGAAAATGTATTGCTTGCCTCAGTAAATAATTCTTAAGTAAGCTGGGAACTGCATTACATGGATGACCCCCAAAGAGCACAGCTTAGTTCTGCCAGTCAAAGGATCAGCGACAGTGCCACATTACATAGCTAAGACAGGTATAGATGGACAGTTTTACCTGTCGGAAGTTTACAGCAGCCCACTTGCATGGGCTGGTTCCAGGATTCTGTCGCTTTAACGAATGCCTCCCGGCACCACCAGTAGAGGCTGCAGTGAGTTCCCAGTACCTTGTCTTTTTCCACTTGCTTTTGTTCACTTGTTTGACAGAGGTTCGTTCCCTTTACTATGCTCCCTTTTATCTTCAGCCACTGTTCCTCCACCCCACTCTGGTCCCCCACCCCTGCAAGGTTATCCCTGAGGCATTCACCCCTCTTTTTACAATCTGCCCTCCCGAACACTGTCATTTCATCATTGTGCAGGAACTGCTTTGGTCCTGTCCTGACAGGAAGTGACTAGTTTTTGTGTTTGTACAGGATAACTTTGTAAATAGGTCCTCTGGGCCTAAAGTTTATATCCTGTCAAAAAAAAAGTTTTAACTAACTAGTCAAGAGAGAGGAACTTCCTGAAAAGGATTTTTTTCTATATAAATATATATTTTCTTTTGCATGTGCTTAGGAAAGGGGTTTAGCACTGTGCAAAAATTGCCTCATACAGTATATATCTGTCTCCTTGTGTAGATGCAGCTGTTAGAACTGTTAACTTACTATTCTCTAATTGCTTGTTTAGTGTAACATAATTTACAGATCCCCTGACACTTGAGCCGTGTAAAATTGCTGTTCAGGTAAAGCAAGGCAAGGCAATTTTATTTGTAGGGTGCCCATTCCCTGAGGCTCAGGGCGCCTAACAAACACAAATATATAAGAACGAGGTTAAAATAAAATAAAATAAATACAATTGATACAATATACTTCAGTAAGTTGGCAGAACCTTTTTACAGTGTGCTTCAGGTTGCTGGGGAAACAGACTGCTGGTCCGGAACCAGATCAGTAAGCTTTGAAGGCCTGGCAGAAGAGGTGAGCTTTCAGCATCAGCTTGAACACCTCAATCAGTCTGCTGTAGCCTGAGGAGCAAAAATTAGCTTCAGGGAGAAGCAGTGTGTAGCTGCAGTAGGAGTTAGCTGAAGTATAAAAGACAAATCAGTGCTGAGTTTTTGAGCACCAATAGGTGAAGATGAAGTGAGCTTGAGATGGAGCTTAGGTTGCAAGTCCTATAAAGCCTTAGAGGAAGGAGGAAATACTGTGGCCTGGGATTTTTCCTGGACCTGAAAAGGTCAGGTCTGAGTGATCAGGTTGCTAGAAGCTGCTTACCCAGTGTCAACCAAGGGGAGAGGACTCAGACTGGTAAGAGACAGCAGAAGCCCGAGTGTGTGGCTACTCAGACTGCAGGGAAATTTGGAGAACTCCAGTGTGTATTGGCAGAAGTGGCTGCACTATGTGATGGGGTCAGTTCTTGTCTCTAGAGTGTTTTATGAGGGTAGACCATAAGGTACAACTGCTGGAATAAAGCCAAAGGTCTCCTAGTTAAGTTCCCAGTCCATCCCCTTTATTGTTTCTAAGGTATTCCAACACAGGTCTGCTTCTGAAAATATTATCTGTACAAAGCTGACATTAAAATAGCCAGCCCACTGGCACAAAAAAAGCACTGCTACTGCTTGTGGCATTGATGAGCCAGGTGTGAGAATGATCCTGGAGCATCAGAGGGTCAAATGGTGGGAGGGGGAGGATTGAGCATCCAAGGGATTTCTCTCCTTCTATGGAGGGTGGGCTGTGGACTCCTGGAGCACAAGTGAACCCGGTGGAGATTGGGTGTACAATTTTATTTTATTTTATTTGCTTTTGTTAACCGGGTAAGCACACTAGACAGCCAAGTGTCTATTTTCAGGTACGACCCGGGAGATTACAAGGTACATTACACGGTACATACATGAACATCAGGCAAACACAAGTGGAGGATTGCATTACATAGAATTAGCACAACAGGGACTTTACAAGCATCAGATTTCATCAGGCAAATAGTAGTGAAGAGTTAATATAAAGTGACCAGAACACAGGGACATTGTAAGACAACAATATCATAAACAGGTATTACAATACAGTATTAAACATTGCAGTCAGTAGGAAAAAGTGCAGTGTGAATTCAACGCTCCAGGCAGCAAGTTGTAAGGCTAGCAGTTAGAAAAGGAGGAGTTACAGCTGGGGTAGAGTGGGCCCAGTGTGAAAGAAAGGAGTGCACAGTTATAGTGCTCACCCTGTTTTGCCGGTGGGCCTGAATGGTCCATTTTTATATATGCTGTGAGAACAGGAGGAGTATGAGCACAGTTGTGCTCTGCCCAAGTAGTAATGCTTAGGTAGTATCTCAGTTAGTTGGGGCATCTCAGGCTGAGAGGGTTTGTCTAGTGCAGAGACAGGTGGTAGCTGTTTTGAGAAAACCCCAGAGGGAGGCTTTAAAGCTCTGGTGTGAGGGAGAGGAGCGAGTGCTAGTTGGAAGAGAGTTGCAAACCCTGGGCGCATACGACACAAAGGCACGGTCACCCATTTGTGTGTGGGTTTTAGGTACCAGGGAGGGCATGTGGAGCTGCTGGATCGCAGGTTGTAGGAGGGTGTAGCAAGAACAAGGGTCTCAGCAGGTTTTGAGGGTGGCAGTTCTGACAATATTGTCAATGAAGCTTCACGACATAAAAGCGGTGAGTTTCTGGTGGGAGCCACTCAAGCCGGGTGTAAAG